>OX388205.1:18895614-20095614 GCA_947578815.1 Epinotia ramella
GCCGATATGTGTGCGTTACAGTATGGAATTTCTTACAAAGAATACTGGACGGCTCGAAGCTCGGCTTGAGGCGGCGCCGGTCCGGTGCCGAGCGGTGCAACAACCTTTAAACGAAACCAAGACGAATTAGTATTATTAAAAAACGCATTCTATTCGTGTTTCATCGTGTAATTTTACAAGAGGTGTGTGTTACTGGAATTCTTACACAAAGTGTATCAGTTTTCATCCCGTAATGCATGTTGTCCCTTTATAGGGCACAATCTAAATTACCGTCCCGTCATCTTTTTGTAATTTGTTATAGTGCAGAATTTTTAGATATATACAATAGCAAGAGATTTGAATTATGAATTCATTTTAACTTAGCTCGTTAAAGAGTTAAATACAGCGTCTTCCGGTAATTGCAGATACTGGGTCGCAAACAATATTTATTATGTACGTCACACTATCCATTTCCGTAAAAAATCTATCTACTCCCGATTTTTTTATGTGACCGGATGTCATCCCTATTAGTCATTCCTATTGCTTTTTATAAATCTTTGAATGCACTTTTTCTTCATTCCAACATCCTAAGTGCAAATTTCTCTACCTTTTATACTTACTCTTCTTTACTGATTTCCCCCAACTAAATAAGTAGATTGGTCATTTCGTATTGTCTACAGTACAGGTATATGTAGGTACGTAGGAAGGATTTGTGTCACAAACGGTGCTTGTTCGTGATCTGGATGCGTTCGGAATTCGGATCAGTAGGCGCAAGTTCGACGACAAAGCTATCAGGAAATTACTACAAAGCAAGCTTCCGCTTTTGCTCCTCTGCACACACCCAATCTGGGCAGTAGAAAGTATTAGCCGAGGATAGACATCACTTTATTTAGTGTACGTCACTAAGCGTAAGAAAAAAGATGAGTACATTAAGCTAGTATTTTTAGTCACTTTAACATCATGACTTAGATCATCATGGTTAGATATTATTATAGGTTTTTTTTCTGCAGAGCGTCGTCGAAACTCTTGCAAAGCCGGCTGTTACGCGTAGACACGCATTACATGAATGAATTCCATATTATTAATACAAAGCGACGCCCCAAAGGAAGCTATGACAACACGAACACATACATTTTCCACTAGGGTCATTTCGCCAGTTAGCGACCACCTAATTTCATGTGCCGGTGGGCGACCACTTAAGCTGAGTTGGTGAACTGATAGGATATTTTCTCGGTTTTTTAGTAGATTTCTATTCTAAAACAACAAAAAAATGCAATGCAAGTAATTGTCTCAATAGGGTGTGTAGAATTGATGTTATCTTCAATAGAAAAAACCTTCTCCTTCAGGTGGTCGCTAACCGAAGGTGGTCGCGTAACCAGCGAAATGACCCTACATACTTTATAAAAGGGGTGCCCAATATGTTATCATGATATCCCTAGCTTCATGTCTCTGTTTTGCTAAATATGAATGACAAGTAAGTGACTGAAGTCTAATAAAAACCCAAATTATTCTCATTATTTATTCAATGTTGAAGTTTAGCTATGTACCTACTCTACACAACCTGTTAGCCTAGTGGGTAGTGACGCTGCCTACGAAGCTGAAGGTCCTGGGTTCGAATCCCGGTAAGGGCAAATATTTGTGTGATGAGCATGAATATTTGTATCTGAGTCATGGATGTTTTCTATGTATTTAAGTATTAATATCTATTATATATATCGTCGTCTAGTACTCATAACACAAATCGACCTAGTCCCATAGCATGGCCTCCCAACTAGAACAACGTATAATTGATACTAAAAAGAACTCATAGATGGCGACACAGGTACCGAGCGAAACATTTGAACCAGTAATCGTGAAGATAGAATGATTTTTACACCTTAATAAATTCAACGTACCTTAATTATATCACAAACATACTTTGGCACATACAATAAAGGTATATTTTATAAGTCTAGTAAATGCAATAAAATTGATACTAAATCCATGTAACTCGTACTACACGAGTGAGCTTTCAAGCTTGCTACGTATTATTGGGTACTGTCACTAGATGGCGCCATCACGGGTCGCGAAAGTTCTATGGAACCACAGGCTCTAAGCATTTGGTTATGTATATTTTTGTGTGATGTGTAATATTGTCTCTAAAATACTACTTTTATATCGAAAAAATCAAAAATACTCTATTTGTTGCCCGGGAAGTCAACGCCATCTGGTGATATCTCAATGTATTACTAAAGGCTGACAGCGTCATAGCCGTGGTAGCTCGGATACTGCATCTACTGGTGTAGCTACGGGACTAAAATTGTATACAGAATTGCCTACATTAGGACGGTACGCTTTTGCTCTATGAGATTGGGTATCTGTACTTGTATTCTTTAATCTGTGCCCATAGTAAGCTCAGTATAATATGGGATTAGGTCGATTTGTGTAAGATTGTCCCCTTATATTTATTTATGTACACACAATAAATGCATTTTTTTTTTCATATTCTATATATTCATTAGAACCCTAAATGTCACATAATGTGATATTACCATTCGTAAGTCAGTTTCAAAATATTAGTGTTTTAATCGGAACTGAAGTTACGTGGTTTGTTGTCACTACAATGAAGTTTTCTGTAAGTCACTCACACGTTCAAACTTTTCGACGGAATCAGCAAGAGGTAAGCTGAAGTTTTTAATGAGATTCGACGCATTCCAATCACAGTACAGCAAACGAATTAAGCCAATGTCTGACTTTGTGAATAAGGATTAGCACCGCGATGGACAGTCGTGAAATCATTTCATTACTTAGTTTGGAGGAAAATATACTACTTATACTAAATAATACAAAACGTACGTGTTTAAGATCAAAGATGTTTATTTGTTTGTTCACTTTCTTTATTCCACATCAATCCTTTTTTTGTATTGTCAATCTACCTAACTAACTACTTACGTTTTAAGGCGGCAAGGTTAAAAATTGATAGGTTTCTTTATACAGGGTGATTCAGGAGACATGAGCAGGATCAACCCTACGGATTCAATAGTTTATAAGCTACTCAGTCGTACCAGCATTGGTAAGATTAACGTGATTTTTTTTTTAGTTGTGTAGGGTGACCATGATTTATTGTGAATGAAACTTTTACACAAAATGTAAAAAAAAACTGTGGGCGTTTAACTTAATTACGATGGTCCCATCCATTAACATTAACTGTATGTGTAGGGTTGATCCTGCTCACGTCTCCTGAATCACCCTGTATATTGAATTAGATGCTTTAGAATTTGATAAAAAAGCTCATTTGATGCTGCTTAGGTATGTATCCTAAAACATCATACTATAGAGTGCACGAGTTATTTCTCTATTCCATTGGATATTTAACTGGGAACATATCGATGAATCAGTCATTCTGACATATTGAATTGTGAACACATAGACATGAAACTGTGGATATGCCCTCATCTGTCAAATATCACGGATATCCCTTCCTACTACATTCACAGTTACTTGCGAACCAGGTACCTGATCATCGGGGGATAACTGGGTTATGTGGTATTTCTATCCACTAAAAACTCCACGGCGGCCGGCATCTGCGCTCTCACGCGGAGGACTACAGGATCTCATTTTGAACGCACTGAACGCCCCGGGCTATGCCATATTTGGCTCGTAGGGTAAAAAAGATGTCCGTCGCCTTCCCTGGAGTTTTTAGGCGAGTGCCTCGGCCCCTATAAATATCACCCAATAAGTAGTAGTCAGTAGCACCTTAATTTTATTAAAAAAACATTGGTATAGCATTGGTATTGGTGCATCGTTATATTATCGACTAACATATATACCATTTTTTTACAATAAGATGAAAAAGTGAAAATCTTTGGGGTCGACTGGACAAATCACTTAAAGCATTATTTTCGAGTAGCACATTCCCACAAGACTCAAACCGTTTTCAATAAGAAACAAAATATTTTCACAACGAGATTGGAACCTTTCACTTATGGCTGTGAGCCTTTTTATTAGGTACAGCTTTGGAAATGGAGACTTTTACGGTTCACTTGTACACATTAGCACCGAAAGTACCGAAAGTATTATTTTGTAAAAATAGCTTGAGAACATAAAATGTACTATGTAATCAACACAAATATAGAAATACTAGCTGTCGCTGCGGCTTTGCCCGCATATTAGTCATTTATGTCATCGGCAGCAGATCGTTAAATACGCCAGATCACGAAATTCCTAGGCATATCGTGAAACGGCGCCATTTCATGATATGCCTAAAAGTCGGCTAGGCTTATCACGATGTGCCTGATAAACAATACGGCAGATCGATTAGAGCAACGCATTCGTCGATATTCCTAGCTCTATACCGGGCACATCGTAAAATAGTTTCTTTCTTGGCCACTGGTGGCGCTGCACATGCGATGGCGGCCGTTTTTGTTGGGGGCTAATAATCAGGGCGGACAAAAATGGTTTGTCATAAGCGAACTCTGTCTTAGGTCGGTTAGGTTAGGGTTCACTTGTGTCCCTCAGACCAGAAATAGACACCCCGCGCAGCGGGGTGGCGTCGACTCGCTGGAGATTATCAGTCCGCACTTCTTATTTTTTTTAATTTACCTAATTCAATTTTGGACACCCTACTTACGTATAACGGTGAGTATTGAACGATATGCCGGCGTTTCATGATATGCCTAGGAATTTCATGATCAGCCTAAACGTCACTGGCTTGGCCAAATCATGAAATGCCGACGTTTCATGATATGCCTAGGAATTTCATGATCTGCCTAAACGTCATTAGACAAATCGTTAAACGTTAAGTTTTGAACGATATGGCGGATGTCCTTTAGCCAAATCATGAAATGGCGGCGTTTCACGATATGCCTAGGAATTTCGTGATCTGGCGGATTTTACGATCGGCCGCCGACATATACACTGGCAAAATCAGTTTTGAAATCGGAAAGGTGATTTTGGAGATTACGTATACTGTAGGGGACATACAAACTTACAAAGTTACAATCTCACAGACTTTTCCTGTTTATAATATTACTAGCTAGCTGCCCGCGCAGTTCCACCCGTTTATTGCAAAGAACGCATGCAAACACGCATAAAACATACCCTGCATGCCTATGTCCTTTCAGAATGTCCATTCCATACGCAGCTGAAAGAATTTTTGAGATCAGATGCTTATTTCCGGAGATTACCCATTACAATACAAACAAACAATGATGTAATATAAAAAGGAGGTAGATACGTTGCCTATATATGAAATTCCGTGTATAAAAATGGCCACCAAATCTGACAGCTGAGACGTCCATTGACGACGCGACATTGAGGCAAAGGTCATACAATTGGCTGAGTTTTAGTGTGCCACTTGTGGAGTGCTTATATAACCTATCTACCTCTTTTTTATATTACATCATTGCAAACAAACTGATAAACGTAGAAAGTAACAATCTCACAGACTTGTCCTTGTCTTCGGGGAATTAGCCTATGTCCTCATTCAGAAAGTCCAGGTGAAAGAATTATTGAAATTGGTCCAGTAGTTCCGGAAATTACCCCTTACATATAACTTACAAAACTACAACCTCACATACAAAACTAAATTTTCCCCCTTTATAATATTAGTGTATATAGTGTAGAACATCGAGAGGAAACCCGTCTACTTATCCGAACAAGGTGTAGTCTTTCCTCTGGGTATGAAGGTCACGTGGCAGTCGTTTTCGGAAAACTATAGTCTGGCAAAACCCACTAAACTCAATTACGCGGCACCACTAAACGTCATACGCATACATTTTGATCAACAGTGTTGCCGCGTAATTGAGTTTAGTGTGTTCAACGTTCGTTTGCCAGACTCTAGTACCGTCGTCGTGGAATCACCGGATGGTTCCATCGGAAGACCAGCGCAGGCTACCAGGCCAGCACAACGCTGAGATGAAACCGTTTCGTGGCAACGTTGGCTTCTATTTTGTATTTTGATTTATGTGCATGTATGTGTTGTTGTCATGAATAAATGTTGTTCTGTTCTACCTACGCCAAATCTTGGGATTAGGCGGCAAAGCAGACTCCGGCCTCCTTTAGGGTACAACCGGGACAAAACGTTAGGAGGATAGAGCGGAGTAAAATGTAGAATATTACTCAGAAGCAATATAGAACGACAGCTACTAAGTAGCCAATAACATCCAGGGAAATAAAAAAATAAGGAAAAACTATTCGAAAAAACACAGTAGGTATAGTTTGTTTTACTTAAAATTACGAAAATGCACTAAACGGTGTATTTTACAACTTCATATTGTTGCTAAATATGAAAGGAAAATAGTCATAAAACTGACCGAAGTGTGGCACGTACTGGAGTATAGCTACCGTTTGTTCTATGTATATCTTATACATATTATATAATATATATACATATATAAAACAAAGTCGTGTTAGTTACACCATTTGTCGAAACGGCTGGACCGCAAAAAAAAATGCAGAATTTGCAAATACAAATACAAAAAAATTATAAAAATGAACTATAGGTATAGGTAGCCGTGCGAAGCAGGGGTGGGCAGCTATAGTTGTTTTGTTTATAAATGCGTAACTGTTTTATTACCCTACTTGAAGATAAAAAATAAACAAAAGATGTCGATAATGGTTAGTTCTAAGAATTATTACGCTACGCTATTTTAAGTAAAACATACTACATGTATAGATCGCCATTTTTGCCTAAAGTGCAACATATAATGCCATCCTTAAGTATTAGGAAACTTGAGTATATTTTCCAGGCCATTCAACGAGCCAATCTTCCGCAGATTGATATTTATATCAGCTAAGATTCGTTTAGCGATTAATTGTTATTTGTTTACTTAGCATAATTAGAACCTAAACGACTGCCTCTAATTATGAGTAACGACAACGTTCGGGTAAATGAGAATATATATACACCTTCCTCCAGGTTAATTAACCAATAACCTACAGTGAAGGAAAGCGGCAGTTACTTCTTATAGGGACATTTTTATTCAATTTTACATAAATAACATACAGCATAAACAACAAAACAACTTCTCATGAAACTACTAGAAGGTTTTAGTGGTGAAGAGTCAGCGCAAATTAATAAATTTTAGAAGCGTTATTATACCTATCTAGATATGACAAAGTTTAGATTTTCAGAAAATTGTCAGAAGAATAAATAGACGAGAGTACTGTCAATGTTGCCAAAGGGGACTTTTCATTTTATTTCCTTTATGCTTCTACTGGGTTGTCCCGTAACCAAGGATGTTGTCATTATAACACATCGTCGTCGGGAAACCTCAGAGAGGTACATACAGTAGATGTACATACATACATAGGTTCACGCCTTTATTCCCAAAAAGAGTAGGTGTAGTAAACTTATGTTTCAGTGCCACTTTTAGCATAAATGTGGGTATAAAATGATAGGCTGGCCCATCGCCCACAACACACTTCAACTCTGCTCCCTTAGTCGACTTATACGACACCCACGGGCAGAAATTAAGTGGTGAAATTCTAACCCGACACCGCAAGGAGGAGAGATGTAAATAAATAAGTTCATTATGAGATTAACTCCCGTTTAGTCAAAATAATGTGTGAGAATCGTGAAAGTTTAAATCGATATATCTACTGGGAAAGTCTAACATCTAGAACTATTAACCCTTAAATGCATGTTTTTTTAAATATTTGGTAGAAAAAAATGTTTGGTATAAAGGTGCGTTCAAGAACGTAAGCCTTTTTTTTTAATCTGAGAGCTGTGTAATGCTTAGGAGACATTTGGCAACACTATGCCAATTCATGGTTTTAAAAAGAAAATATCAAATTATTTCAGGAAACATGCCTTTTACTCAGTATCAGAATATTTAACAAGCAACATTAAATTTTGAAATGTGTGTGTTGTTAGCCTTATAGCACTAGGTAAGAAGAAAGAAAGAAAGAAAGATACATTTATTCGTGACAAACACAAGGCAATTTACATACATTGACAATTAACAAAGAAAAACGTAATTTGCCACGAAATGGTCGCAACTCAGCGTAATGCTGGCGGTGCCAGCGCTGGTCTTCCGTTGCGACCATTTGGTGATGTCACGGCACAGTGACGAAACGTACACATACAACCAAGAAAAACGCCTCATGGCTTAAAAAACGCGAATCAGGGTCGCTGGAACATAAAAAATAAAATAAAAAATTAAACTATCTATGATTATCTTAAGCTAAGTGACAGTGACACATGACGTAATATATATGAATTTACACGAAAAGTAATTAGGTCACGGCCAAAAGAAAAAAAAACAGAAAAGAAACTATTATACAATAAATACACATTTAACACTTTAACTTATTGCGAAGTGTGTGTCCATCCCACTTTAACTTATTGCGAAGGTAGGTATATCTATGTTTTGTTTTTATCGTATTTTTTTTTCCCTTTTTAACGAATTGTTATTGACATGCCATGTAATGCACATATTACTTTATGGTGAAATAAATAAATAAAATAAATAAATAAGGGTTAAGTATGAAATTCAACAGAAACGGATTTATTAAACTGTGGAAGCAAGCCTCCAAAGGCTTAGTCGCAACAATGCTTAGCTGGTATTCACAGTGCTTCTCCACCGACAATATCCGCTGTTGAACCAGTATACCTGTCTTCCAATTGCGCATAGTTGTTTCGTAACTCGGGGTCGAGATTACAGACAGTACAATCAAGAATTGAAATGAATTACAACAGCATGTGAATCGCAATAGCTCTGCGAAGCCTTCTACAAAGTACAGGCACGACTACTAATTCAATTATACAAGTTACATAGTAGGTATTAAAATAAGCAGCACCTACTTCATATACCTAATTATGGGTAGGATGGTCTTTAAAATTGTTTAATTCACAAAAACACATTTGCGAACTAGTTAGGTAGTTTGTATTTGTATTTTGTTCATAACATGGCGCTGGTAGGACCGGGGTTTCTCTTCGTGAATGACAATTTATCGACAGATAGCGACCGAAGCGAAATAAAGCCCAAATTATTTCGTATATCCGGATGTCCAGATAGCCGGCTGTCCGGATGTTCTCCTCTATAGGTCGCATTCCTCAACCGATTCTCGTGAAATATGTGTTAACATTTTTTTTAGTTGATTTAGTTTCTTGATTTGTATTTTATACAAAGACAGGCTTGAGGGTCCTACAGCTAACAGAGCCACTAGTAAACTTAGTTATATGTTACATGAGGGATCATAGATTAAAAAATATATGACTAGGTAAATAAATAGATCGAGTGGCTATAGATACTTAATTGCGTTAGTTTGGAAAACATTCAACGCAACATCTTCAACATATACCTTTGGCAAGTAGATTCCCGAATAATATGAGTATCTCAGCACCTCACTCATAACTGCAGCTACTAAGAATGCAGTTGAAATAATAAATCGTCTACCGAGTGCAGTCCCACCTCAGGTGCATTAGCATTATTCAAAACTTCCCCCGGAATATGCGATCGTTTGCAGCGGGCGGGCGCCATTTGAGTGCATTTTAACGATTCACTGCGTTGTCAGGTACTTTTTTAGGTAACTGTATATAATCAGCGCGAGTATGACAGATCTTTACCAGTTGATCACCATTATACCAGAATTGATTATTTATTATACAAGAAGTTTATCATTTCTCGTTATGAATAAATCACTCGTCACGCTCTGACACGTATGCGAGTGCGAGAGTGACAGATGTCTGATCATATCAGAAGCCCATAACCATCAGCATCATATCAGCCGAAAGACGACCACTGCTTTACATAGGTTTGGGTACAAAAAACTTTCTCACAAGCTTTATATGACCATAGCAAACAGACGAGTGGATACTTTTCTGGCTTTCAAAAAACTACTTTACTCACCTTCAGTACATAAATCTATATATATATAAACGTAAAAGTTCTGACTGACTGACCAGTCTCACTGGAGCGCAAACTCGTAGAGTATTCCAGTGTTTAAACTTCCCCGCGTGGTCGTGCCCTAGACTTTCCCCAGGCTACCCTCCAACCACGCAATTCAACCGCTGTATTGGCTCCGTCCTATTATAGCAACAGTCAGGTTAAAAAAAAAACTGACTGATCTAAATCAACCCCCAGCCTAAGGGATTTTTAAAAAGTCCACCCTCAAGGGGGTAAAAAGGGGGTTGAACGTGTGTATGGGGATGAAGTAAGTGAGAGACTTGAAACTTTGTGTATGGACTCCTTATTACAATACTAGAAAAGTAATTTTAGGGTTTTGGAAGCAGGTTAAAAAAGGGTGCAAAGTTTGTATGGGGGAAACCTTTTATGAGCAACAAAATTAAAACTTTATGAATAGTTTGAGTCCCGGGGTAGGACTAGAGTTAGTCCCGGAAATCATCCCCCAAGGGGGTGAAGTGGGGGGATGAAAGTTTGTATGGAGCTAAGATATAATCGAGTTCGACGCGGACAGAGTCGCGGGCAGAAGCTAGTACTTTATAATGTTAAAGTACTTAAATCAATTAACGCGCTACGTCTTTCAATTAAAGTGGTCTAAGTTAAAATGTGTTATTTTAGAGCTACAATAAACATCGACGGTTTAAAGATAACATCAAAAGAGGTATTTACATAGAAACCCACTTTTCGTTAAATACATTTTGCTTACCATTGAGACCGTCATTATTTACATAGTCATGTCACATTTAATTCCCGTGGTGCGGAATTGCGCCTCAGCTTGGGCAAACCATACTACAAAACCGAGTAAGCTTAACCGATATAGCATGCACCACGGCTAACTATCACAGGCCCCGTATCATGGTCGGCCTTATCACGGGATAAGTGACAAGATAGAGCGTCAGCTCGTTCTATCGAACGGTGTCAGCCAGTGACGGACGCTCTATCTTGTCACTTATCCCGTGATAAGGCCGACCATGATACGGGGCCAGGACTGCCCGCGAGCTGTGCCGAGGTGACATAGACTATTCGTCTCTTTCTAATCGTTTTAATTACGAAGAGAAGGATAATCTATCTCGCCGCGGCACAGCCGGGATAGGCGTGCTGATCGCCAGCCCCGCTATTCTGTGACTTGTTTTAAGGCGCCGTAGGTTCAGCGAAGTTAAGCGAACAGAGTTTTTGAAACAATATAATGCGTCTGTTTATAATAATATGGTTTCAAAACATAGGTCTAAAACACACAAAAATACACTTAAAATATTCGTAACAAATTATGCAAAAAAGCAATAAATATTAAAATTGCTTCTAAAAATCGGTAATATTATTTGAGGAAAATCAGTGTTTACATTTTTATTTATTTAAACGGCCAAAAAATTAAAATTTCAAAATATGATATCCGCGCTTCCGAGCACGCACTTCCATCTCGCTCACGCTTATGCTCAGTGAGAGGGAGAGAAGAGAATCTCAACGCTCATCCACAAATATATCTTGACACCGCGATGCGTAGTCACTAAGCGTAGGTATAAGTGCGTAGCGAATAACAGCCTAGAAGACGCCGTCGAAGTGGGCGCTGCAGCATCGCGATGATCTTGCAACTCTGCTGTAGAACTGAACAGAAGCTCCATAGGCCCACTAGCTGCTGTCTATGTACGTTTGCCGACATGATCGAAACTGCTGCCTAATACGTGCTCTGAGGAAAATACCACCACCCAAATACTATGCCTTGCAGGTTGCAGGTTGCCAATTGCAGGCAAACGGTAGTATTTGTCTAAGGTTTAGGTACCTATTATAATGATTTTGATACGAGCCTTAAGAGGAGATTTGTTTCCTTGAACAATTTGTTGTGCTCTCTACATAACCGGGGAATAACCAGGCCTTTAAATAGCGCTATTTTCGTATAGCGCTATCATTTATAACGTTATTATTCCTAAAACCGCTATACTCGAAACCGATATTTGACGCGCTGTATAGCGATATCCATTATAACGTTATAAATCTAAACCATTAATATAAAACCGATACTTTTTTAACCGATATAATAATGTAATAACGTTATAGGCTACCCCTTTCTCGCATTCAGTATAGCCTACTCGTGCAATGTAAGCGATGTGATTACGTAACGTAGGTTGTTTCTCACTCTAGTGCACGACGTCATAGTAAAATAGAGAATTTTTCGATTTGCTCGGCTTGTCGGCGCAGGTTGTAGCCTGATACGAATATCCTGACTAATACTTTTCAAATCAGATTGTCTTGAGCTACTCTGTGCCTCATTAATCGGAAATGCATCATCCCATAAAAAACATGCCATGTAAAAAAGAGGCCAAGTCTCGAAACTCTTCCACCGTAAAAAGTTGTGAGATATTTCGTAGAGCCAAGTCTCAGGCATTCTTTTATCTTTATTTGCTTGCTAAATAAAATTTTGTGACTTGGCAATCACACAATACTACATAGCTTTAGGTATGCAGAAATCCATTAATGCAGGAAATTTGTGTGATTGCCAAGTTACAGAATTTTATTTAGCAAGCAAATAAAGATTAAAGAATGCCTAAGACTTGGCTCTACGAAATATCTCACAACTTTTTACGGTGGAAGAGTTTCGAGACTTGGCCTCTTTTTTACATGGAATGTTTTTGCTTGTTAAATAAAATTCTGCAACGTGGCAATCACACAACTTAACTGTATTTATAGATTTTTGCATACTTACCTAAAATTATGTAGTATTGTGTGATTGCCAAGTCACAAAATTTTATTTAGCAATAAATAAATAAATATTAAGGGAAAATCTTACACAAATCGACCTAGTCCCATAGTAAGCTCAGTAAGGCTTGTGTTATGGGTACTAGACGACGATATATATAATAGATATAAATACTTAAATACATAGAAAACTTCCATGACTCAGAAACAAATATTCATGCTCATCACACAATTATTTGCCCTTACCGGGATTCGAACCCAGGACCTTCAGCTTCGTAGGCAGCGTCACTACCCACTAGGCTAACCGGTCGTCAAGCAAGCAAATAAAGATTAATAAGAATGCCTGAAACTTGGCTCTACGAAATATCTCACAACTTTTTACGGTGGAAGAGTTTCGAGACTTGGCCTCTTTTTTACATGGAGTGTTTTTTTATGGAATCTCACTTCTTTTTGAAGGTTAATGTGTTATCCATACATACAAACTATGAATGCAGGCCCATTCTTGCTTTTGAATTTTCCCATTCACTGCAAATGTAACTTTGTAATCCTATATATTTGTATAGGATTACAAAGTTATGTATACAGTTGGTGTATCTAGAAAACTGGGTTGAAATAGCAATTTTTTGTAGTTTTCCCTTTATGTGGCCATTAAACCCTAACTCTGTACCAAATTTCAGCTCTCTGAGTTTATGGCAAGTACTAGTTCTATTTTGATGATCATGAGTGTCATAAATGCGAAACTTTGCTTTCGCTTAACTTCGGAACTAAATGACCTACAGACTTGACATTTTGGATTTTAAGTATGTGATTATAGCTTACTGGATGACGAAAATTTCTGCATTCTGGTCTTATCCAGAGGTTCTCAAATAGGGGCCTGAAAATGTGGCGAAATGGTTCCAGTAAAGGATGGTACGGCAGTGTTTGCTTCGCGCTCGACTTGGCGGGGGCACTGCTGTGCCCCCAGATATTAATGGCATTGTTATAACATGGTAAATTATTAATAATTTAAATGCCTGCATCAAATGTTTCTGCTTAGCCCGTTGGTTGACTGGTAGAGAATGCCTTATGGCATTAAGTCCACCATATATACTTTTTTTTCTATTGTGTCACAAAGTTTAAATAAATTAAACCGGTTTCATGGCACCAGCACGCACATTACGGATGGATGGTCAGCTAAGATGCTTAAAATGAGGTGGAGAGAATGAGAAATTTGATTTATCTATATATGTAAAAGAAGACTTCCTGACTAATTCATCAACGCACAGCCGAAACTACTGGGACTAAAAAGAAGGGACAAGATGGAATTTTTGGAAATCCCATCCCTAAGGGGGTTAAATAGGGGTGCAAAGTTTGTATGAGGGAAACTTTTTTTTTAACTAGAGACTTGAAACTTTGTAGGAAGATTACTTATTAAGATGCATAAAAAGTTCTTGCAGCGTTTTAGAAAATTCCACTCCTAAGGGGGTTAAGTAGGGGTGCAATGTTTGTATGGGGGAAACATTATTTTTTGAACTAGAGACTTGAAACTTTGTAGAAAGATTACTTATTAGAATAGAAAAAAGTACTTTCTGTGATTTAGAAAATTTCATCCCTAAGGCGGTTAAATAGAGGTGCAAAGTTTGTATGGAGGGAACTTTATTTTTTGAGCTAGAAACTTCAAACTTTGTAGAAAGATTACTAAATACAATACAAAAAAGGACTGTCAGCGTTTTAGAAAATTCCACCCCTAAGGGGGTTAAATAGGGGTGAAAGGTTTGTATGAGAAACACTTTTTTTGAGCTTGAGATTTGAAACGTTGTAGAAAGATTACTTATTAGAATAGAAAAACAGTTAGTACTTTTAACGTGTTAGAAAATTCCATCCCTAAGGGGGTTAAAAAGGTACTTATGCAAGATTAGAATGAGAAACCTTTTTTTTGAGGTAGAGATGGGCAACTTTGTGGTACGATTACTTATAAGAAAAAAAAAATCCTTTCATCGTCTTGGAAAAATACCACCCCTAAGGGGGTTAAAAGTGTTAAAACGGTATTCAAGGTTTATATGGAGAGCAAGAAAATATAGTAAGATATTTCTAATGTCAGTCTTAGTCTGTATGTTAAAAGACAACAAAACTGATTTCAGAGTTTTTTTTTAATTCATCCCCTATAGGCGTTAATGGGGCTTCCAAGTTTATATGGAGGGAAAAGTAATTTTTTAAGTAAGATTTTTTAATTTTGGTCTTAAAATAAAGAGAGCAGATTAGTAGATTTTTTTATTCATCACCTAAGAGTGTTTAAAGGGGATTCGAAGGCCGTATAGGGTCAAGACAATTTTAAAGTAAAACATTAGTGTAACTACGATTTTAGACGGTTTGTTTAAAACTAAAAAATACATTTCAATGTTTTTGAAATTCATCCCCCAAGAGGGTTTCTAGGGGGTTCAAAGTTTATACGAAGAGCAAGATATTTTTAAAATAATAGATTTATTACTTAGGTTATGGACCGTTTGTTTAATGATTAGAAAACGATTTCAGCGTTTTTTTTATTAATCCCCTAAGAGAGTTAAAAGGTTTGAAGGTTGTATAGAGAGCAAGACCTTTTTTAAAGTAAGATTTGAACAGTTACCAGAAATGTAGGATAGGTTAGGTTAGAACTGCGATGCTCCCAGAATCGAATAGATTTAATCAACATTGGGTACTTATTATTATAACAGTAATGTAGCTTAGTAGACATATAAAAATATATTTTTCTTTAATACTGTATGAAAACGTCTGTTGATGATTCTTAAGATATTTATGTTTGTAAAAACGAAGTTTTCAATTTAGATTTATCAATTTAAACTAACGAACTCATCGCACTGTTACCTTTTACGTAGGTCTAATCCCTGAACGGATTTAGATGAAATTTCCCGTACAGATAATTTGAGACCCTTGGAAGGATATAGGATAGTTTTTGTATATCTTTAAGATGGTAGAAGTGTGTTTGGGACAGCGATAAATAGCTTGCACCGAACATAATTTAATAGCAATATTTTTTCTAAGACCATAACAAGTTCCACGCGAACGAAGTCGCTGGCAACAGCTAGTTATTTATATAAATATTTAGTGACTAAGGATTAATTAGCAAAGGAGGATGAATCGTAAGAAAAGGAGGATCGAAACATATTTATGTGTACCAATCGTCCTTGGTCTCCCCTATCTATCGCGAGCCTATCTAGACAGATTATGGCGAAGAACCGGAATCGAAAATTCACACATTCTTTGGTTTCATAATCAGATTTTATTTAACTTGTCGTTTTCGGAATGGCTCTAAATCAAAAATAAAATAAAATGTCGGAAACTAAAAGTATATTTTAATTTTATTACGATTAATGAACAAAAGCATATACCAACATACCTATGCATAATTTTTTGCTCACGGCAACACCGTCGGTCGTAGGGCTTGTTTGGAATAGGTCCTAATACTGGGAGTCTGCGATTTAGTGCCGAGACAAACAATTAACATAAAAAATATTGACCCTCTTACATATTGTAATAGTGTTTACCTAGGGGCTATTAAGATTGGCACTCGTTCTTTTTATTTATGAGCAAGTCCACGAATCTGTGGACAGCGTTGCGTTTCCTGCGTCCCATTTTTATTCCGCCGTTTATCGTCGCAACCAACCAAATATTCACAATTCACAACCAATTCGCAAATGATCGAGGTAAACAAGCATTAATAAGATTTAGAAGCTAGAACAACATAACGGCAACGTCGCACGTCGCGCTACGGCCCACGTGGTTGCATGTTGGCATTGGCACAGAACGGCAACGGCGCAGCCGTAGCGCGCGGCTCGCATTTTAAAACGATATTATAACGTTATTATATATCGTTCTGTTATTCATTCTGTTACGGTATTTATATCGTTATGGAGAATATTGATTTTGTTATAACGTAATTTTCGAACACTAACGGAATATACCGTTATAATTCCGGTTCATTTTATAACGTTTTAAAGGCCTGGGAATAACTCTATGAGAGCCGACTTTAGTTCTAAAAGTACTGGTGGCAAAGGATCTAAAATTGGTCGGTCCAGTATTTTGTCTGAGAACAGTATATTTTTTGCAACTCTATATAGGTATAGGAACCGCACGCCAACTGCGCAGACAGCGTTAAGGGGCGACTTTTGACGACTCGAAAATTAAATAAAAGTAAATTACAGTGTAGTGTCAAAATTGTAGGCATTTCATTTTTACCGATGGAATTGAATACGAATGGTTAGTACCTACCGCTCATTTTTTTTCCTATTGCCATTTCAAAGTAGTACCGTAACTAGGAGCTACAATTTTCGACAGAAAGAGTCGAGTGCTCGAAAGTCAAGCCCCCAGTTCCCAGTATAAAAGCTAGACATACGAAATTTATTGGGATTAAAAAGAATGCTAAGATGACCTTATGCAGCATGCATAGAGCACAGGGCTCGCTAGTATTATCTAGACTAGTTTTGTGAGGGTTTGAAAATACGACGAAACGTTTCGAGAAAAGGGAGGTAGTGCTTAGTGCCTTTGGCTTGTCTTGGCAGGGGCACTCCCGTGCCCCCTGATTCGCTAGAATGCTCAACTCTATCAGCAGCATAAGAACTATAATCAATTTAAAGAGAAAAGTTGAGTCGCTAGTAGACACCTGTAATCCGGGGCCGGGGACGCCAGCCCGGCTACTTAGTAAAACACACAATCGTATTTCAATCATTTATTGACATCTTATTTCATTATAACAGGTATTTGTATATATGATTACTGACATTGATCGATTGTTAATTACGGTTAAGTAAATAGGTAGGTAGCTAGGTACATTACCCAACTGACGACTTGCGAAATGTAATATAATACCTACCTACTAACATAGTTTTAAGACCTTTATTACTAACGAATTATGGATACACTTCCGAAATAAATGATTTGATTTGATTTGATTACTCCACAAATCAGTGATAAACTGACGGGTAAACAAAGGACCCAAAAGCAGCACATACTCGTATATGGCCCTCGTCACCATCACCTTTGAATGAGATTGGACGGAATGAAAGAGATACAATAATTGTTCACCTGGCAAGTCATTGAAAATAGCCAAAAATAAAACTAAGTTACAAATTAAAGTTTTGGACGCCAAGGCCCATCTAGATTCGGGCGTCCAAAAACTGAATTTAGTTAGATAAAATATAATCACTACCTACAACAAGAAATACAGTTATATTATTATGAAGATAATACTTTAGGCTTAACTTATCGATGAAGTACAGTCAGCGTCATATAGTTAGTAGCAGCCAAGGTAGCCAAATATTTCGGTACACGTTTTTATTACTATTAAGAATAAGGGTGTTTTACGAAATATTTGGCTACTCTAGCTGCTACTAACTATATGATGCTGACTGTACAGTCAGCGTCATATAGTTAGTAGCAGCCAAAGTAGCCAAATATATCGGCACACGTCTTTAAACTATAGGAATAAGGAAGTGTTACGATATATTTGGCTACCTTGGCTGCTACTAACTATGTGATGCTGACTGTACCAATAGCTAGTTTAGGTTCGTAGAGCGATATAAAGTATGGATAATACCTAGTTATATCTTCTGATAAACGTTCCACATAACACAACCAACACATTTAATTGTATCAATAGATCGTGTATGTCTTCATCTTCAATACACTTGTAAACATGTTGATCAATCGATTATACCTATACAGCTATACATAATAATTTTCTAGACCACACACGAGTAGATTAGCTACTAGATTTGTATTGACAACAACGAAGTTATAATATACTTAAATCAAATTTATGATATTTATTTCTAAGTTTTAGTTTTATTCTTATTTTTCAGTAGGTATGCGTTGGACCCGGTTGTTCTATCACAGGCATACCTACCCTTATACGAGAAAGATCTTTAAAAGGACTTTATTTCCTAGCGCAATTGGATCTGCTCCCGCGGCATCTACGATAGTTTTAGAACAAAGAGATGGACATTTGCAGTTTGCACATGCATCTCGACGTTCTCCCGTTAGAAGAGCTCTGCGCTATTCTAGCCGTGATCGGACTCCTATGATAACTCATGCCGTCAGTTGATACACGCGGGGTCAGCATAATTCTACGAATCTACAAGGTACAGTCGATCATACTATGCCCGGGTTTTCTTTTAGCACTTCAGCGTCAGCGGGACAGTACAGTAAAATGGTGCTCACCGTGCAGGGCTTTTTGCAGCACTCGTCCGCCACCTGCCGCTTCACGCGCCGCCATTCCTTTAGCCGCGTATTACGCTTCATCTGCTCGTGCAGTTGTTCTGGGATCAACTTGTCTGTAATGAATACACACCTAGATATTATACCATGCGCACAACTTGAACTTATTGAATGTGTCAAATATAACATGTTGTCCTATATATCGAAATTGGATGAAAAATATAATCTTATGCGTAAAGGTTCCGATGTCCACCAACTTTGCTTTTTACCTTTATGAAATCTGAAACTTCCATAAAATGTATAGCGATTCAAGTCCATAATATGTAAACCTTATTTCGCTGTGGTCGGTCATTTCATATTTAGATATCAGTCATCGCCCTAACTACATATACCTTCCTTCCTACACTTCATAATCACACTGTCATACTGATATTATAATTGTGAAAATTCGTTGATGTTGTCAGAGGGACATAATATGATATGATATGATATGATATGATTTATTTATCTCACAATATACAATTTCACTTAAAACTATATTATGAAGTATATGAAGGAAACTGTATTTATACGAAATAATTTATAAACTTCAATAGTGCGATGCAGAACATCACCAATTTCCGTGCACATTCTAGCCTAAGTAAGTCATTCTCCAGTTTTTTTTTAAGTCCAGTCAGCGTCTAAACTCCGTCAAACAATATGAAACGTATAAAAAAGTTTGATGGAGTTAAGGTGACCCGCAGACCAAATTTGAGACTAACCGATTGGATAAAGTCGTGTATACGCAACAGCGCCATCTTTTGTTGTCAAGTGGACGCCACATGGCGTCGATGACAACCAGTATAATTTTGGCAAATTCTAGCAAAATACTACTGAACCGATTTTGATGGCACTTTCTAATATTGTAACAGTTGCAGTCTTATCGTTTTTAATTTATGCCGATTTTAGCCGAACACGACCCCAACCTGGGCCATAATTACAATATGGACTGATAAAATGTTCTGTTTGCGGAGTTACGGAAATATTGTAGGACATTATACATACATTTAAAGATAGATTAGTGTTTCTTTCAATCGGATTTAATGAATCGAATAAAGTAAATAATACATATGGCTACCTATAAAGTGACAGACACGATACATTTAAATATTAGATACGGTACAATTAAATAAAACTACTAAAATGACTAAAACTAACTTAACCTATGGGGTATTACACTATGTTTACATATATTCAACGAGCCAGCCCTATGGTCACCGTGGAGCGGATGAGCATTTTAGAAATTTGGTTAAACAATTTTAAGGACTCCGGTCCCCATGGACCCAAGGTCTCCACGGCAAACGCCGCAAATACGTAACTATCACCTAAAGATGCGTATTTGTGGCGCTTTGCGCTTTTCATTTTATAGTTCATATTTTCTTTCATAATTTTAGAATCAGATAAAACCCATAAAACATCAAAAACTTACTATAAGCGGCATCTATCGAGCTGAAGTTGACTAACATTAAGCTCGCTAGATGGCGCAAATCGACATCTAACATCAGCGACCTTTATCAAACTGAAATTGTACCAAAATTATGATCGCTAGATGATGCTATCATTATATAATTGTTTCTTTTTCATTGAATTTGTGACTCATAATCATGAATATTATATTATTGTTAATATTCGTTGTAAAAACAGATCTGTTATTGCGTAAGTATTAACACGTTCAAAGGCACGCGGCCCGGCAGCCTAATAAACGAGAAAAAAACTTCGAACTCCTATTAAAAACGTCTGGGGTACAATTGTGTCACCGAGGCCCCAATGGAAAGAAATACGAAATTCTTTCAGCAGGGGCCACGGGGTCGTAGTCTAACCCCGAAGCCCATCCGGCGCGTTTCACCGCTGCGTAAGTCCGATTCGATCTCGGCCAGTTTTATTTGTTATTTAATAACTAGCTTCCGCCCGCGATTTCGTTTGCGTGGACCCGAGATAAAGCTATCCTATATTTTAATCCGGGCTATAAACTATCTTCGAACCAAATTTCATCCAAATCGGGTGAGCCGTTTAAGCGTCATTGAATAACAAACATCCAAACATCTAAACATTCAAACATTAAACCATCCAAACTTTATAATATTAGTAGGATTATCCTTTACTTTATATTTTATCAATTAAATTTTCACTTTGTTGGTAAACTTCAGCGCAATTCTACCACCGTAGCAAAAATCGTAAATAAACTTTATTAATTAAACTTAAAATGCCTGCTAGAGTCTTAAGCGAGTGTCCCTGGCCTTTTTGCAAATCCTACTAATATTATGAATGCAACAGTTTGGACTTCAATCACGCAAAAACGGCTAAATGAATTAAAATGAATTTTGATATACATATAGTGTATAACCTAGATTAACATATATAATACTTTTTATCCCAGGAACCATCGTCTAAGGGGGCGAACGTTTGTAAGGAGTTACGATATAAACGTGTTCCACGCGGACGAAGTCGCGGGCAGAAGCTTGTATATAACTATAATCGACATGGGTACGTGTCAAAATGTATAATGTAAATAGATTTATAGTTCATTGACTATAGAATAAACTAAATACCTATTTTTATAATAGGTAGGTATGTATATCCGAAAAGCAACTAAAGGTGTTATTACCTACTCTAACCTTATTGTTTAAAGAAGATTATAAGCTGATACCAAAGTACTTTAAATCACAATGCCAATCCAGCATTCTGCGCCAAAAAGAAAGCGTCGAGCTCTCTATTCTTTAGTTTGCACTCGGCGACCTTTTTCTGTCCCGCAAACTTTTGCAGATTGCGCACTACCCTGTTGAAATATAGCAATCCAACGAACCAGTCAGCGGACCTCCGTAACCTTCTATTCTATATTTGTATAGGATTAAATCTGATGTCACTTGAATTGAAACGTATATTATTTAACATCCAGAATACACCTCAAAAGTTACGATTGTTATTGAAATATTCCGTTACTTTTAGGTACGTGTCGGCGATGAAGGGATGAAAGGCAGAAAATCCTTAATTTCCATATTTGGTTTTACTAAGGAGAGGGTAAGCATAGAAATGTCAAAGTTGTGTTAGGATATAATAATATTACGTGCCCCTAGACATATGCCTATGTACGGTCGTGTATAATAAGAAACTTTTGCGAGGTTCGAGCAACCTTCGAGAACAGATTGAGATTACCTGCTGGACTTATGGTACGTATTTTAGGTATCTGAAAGTTTTCTAATACGCCATTTATTATCGTGTTAGCAGAAATTATATATTTGCATACCTACGTAGTACCTATTGACATGTTATTATAATGAGTTACAAACGTGATTTAGGCATGGATATATCTGTAATTAATCCACATTATGCACCGACCCCGACAAATAACGATGATGATGATGATCATGATGATGATAGTTAATAATGATGATGGTAGTGCCCAGCTCATATTTATATCTAAGTCATAAGTCATAATACGCAAACCATAGTAACATCCAATACCAACTACTGTAGAGCAATACTTTATTCCTCGCGCATTTGGTCTACTTTGCACAAAACTATTTGAGAAGATTTTCTTTCAAATTACACTATTTCACTGCGTAAATCTGAGTACATTGATTTAAAATTCAACGAAGGTGTAAAGTTGTATTATTAATAAACATAATAAACCATTTATTTCACATTTATTAAGCATTATAGATTTTTATCTCAATATTTTTGTTAGTATAGTTTTTAAAAAATAACGAAAACTGTCTCAGAGTACCAGAGCATGTAAAATGTACTTTATGGTCAAAGAATTCTATATCTTGTTGGAAAAACTTTTGATTGAATATAAGACAATATGGGATTACCGTTAAGATTAATAATACATATGTGTCTGTTGAAAATTCACTCTCGTATCAAGGAGGTAAAGTAAACGCTGTATGTAACGTGCAAACGCAGCAGGTTGAATTATTACTGGAACTAAGAAGACTTTACCAACATAGGTTGCAGAACACCCACAAAACGTCGATTATTTCTGGATGCGAAAAGTTTGAATGTGGAATCCCCTGAAGAAATATCCTAACATTACCCAGAATATTGTTCAGGTCTGACTGTCAAAATTTGGGTTACTACCTGCAGTGACCAGAACCTCACAATTATTCTCTATGATATATGTAATGGTATCTACCTAATAAATAAAACCAAAATAATAGTACATTGTGAAAAAGTGAGGTGTTGATAATTGACATCCGAGGCGGAATAAGAGAGTTTCATACGACGTTTTTCAACACATTTGCGAGGAAAAAATCCTTTTCATAAAATGAAAATGTTATAGACTCCTCGGTTATTTCCTTTAGTTATTGATGGCAACAGGTTTTTACTCACATATTGTAACATCGACATTATCGACAAGAATTTCCAGTGGCGTCAATTCTATTTATCACTTTTCTATTCACCACGAGTCAACATGTTATAATAAATAACCAAACACTCATCAAAAATGTTTACAAATATTTTCAAAATTACCTATAATGGCGCTATCTATTTTTTTTTGTGAATTTCGCGCAGTACGCGCGCAGCACGGCTATCACGCGACGGCGCGCGAGCTTTCTCGATTTTTCTCGCACTATTCGTCTCTCTCATATTAGAACACTTAGTGCGAGAAAAATCGAGAGTATGTCGCGGCCGTCCCATGTCCGTCCCATGTCCATGATAGACGTGCTGGTGTAAAGCGAGACTTAGATGAAATCTCTATACAGCCAATACAAAATAAAATAAATATTTTCGTATTCAATACAAATTCATGTACAATTTTATCAAGAGCAAATAGTTTTACTAAATGAAACGTTTCTATATCATATCTAAGAAGAAATAATCAATTCAATCAAAAATATGTACCTCTGAGTCAGTTTGTGCCTAATATCGAACGAACTCACTTTGTAAACCTTCTTGTAGTGTATAGGAACTTTACAAAATTGAGAAAGCTGTTATGAAGTCACAGTTAAGAGCCATTTACAGTGGTAAACTCTGCATAACTAATTAAATTAAAATATTGAATATCTTGATAACAGTAAGAGTTAAGATACTACTCTGACTTGGAGAAATTAACTTTATTTGATCTAAACTATGCCACCTTGCACTTAAAGGAAATTGACAAAAACACGTAGTATAATTATATTACAATGTGTTCTTACCGATCATAAAAGATGTATCCCTCTTGACAATTTTGTACATATTACCGCAGAAGTTCGCTATCATCTTCGACAAGCGATGGCTGCATCCAATCAACTTGTCGGATAGCCTGTAGGGCGCGCGTTCTTCTTGCGCTACGGCCATTAAATTATTTCCAAATAATACAATTACAATATAAAACTGAAACAAAACAAAATAATATATTAGACATATTAAGATACTAGAAGCATTGAATAGGCACCTACTCAAACAACAGCATTTGAGACCAGTAGCTCGCGAGAAAGTGCAGTCTGGTATAAAGACAATATATGTAATATAGGGGAATATAGGGTATATATAATATATTACAAACGATTTCGTACACGTTTTTATCAAATCAACACGACACAAACACACGTCTCAAATATTGAATATTACCTACATAGTGTAATAAATTCATTTTTGGCCAATTTCTACTGCAGCGGCACTGCACGGTCGCTCAGGCTAGCAAACAACTGTTCAATGGACCAGCCATCACCACGCGGGGCTAAAAATAAGTCCCCGAAGGTCCATAGTACGGAGTTAATTCAAAGCTTGTTTACATCGATAACGTTTACAAATATAATTAATATTTGATAACACCGTCTAAACGTCTCGTGAATGATATATCTCTGTTGCCGAGTTTAGGTTTAAATGACGAAGTAATGGGGTATACAGATTATGTGATTTTACACCAATTTGTCAGTACAACATGTCGAAGTCATAATTGGGTGTGGCGTACAGATGTAGCAATCCGACCACATGTGCATGTAATTTCTCAGTAAAACTCGTTTGACAGTTGGATCAGCAGCGCAGCGCAACATACCTCCAGACAATAGCAATTAGTCAGCTTCTGATTAATTGGGGCTGACAAATCATGACATGTATAGACCCCATAACATGTGATAATGTGAGGCTTATGCCTTATGCCTCTCAACGTCCAGCTTTTTCGACTTCAATTTTACTTTCTCGGTATTACGCCCATATTAATTTATCTACTCATTTTGTCTTGTAAGATCTCCAGCAACGCTTTATTGCAATCGAATTAGAATTTAGGAGGAAAATTCTGTAAATTACCAGGTCACCAATATTGCACCGCAACCTTTGATTTAATGTCAAAAACTTCGGGGATTTTAGGTACGAGATTATACACTTATATAAGCATCCCGCCAGTCGTAAATCGCTGTCTCCAGGAGGTCAATCCATAATTTACATTTTGCATTCAAATTTAATTTCAATATTTTTCGCGCTCTCGTTCTGACGCATTGCTCGGCGTGCATGGAAGCGAGCGAGAAACATTTATATCAAATTGAAATACGAAACTTATGTGTCAAATTGCGCCACAGTTCTCGCAACTGCACATAGTAACAGAGTCTATCTAAGGTCAAGTGGCAGGAAGGCGTCGAATAAACCCAACGAGTACTATAGGTATGATTGTACAAGGGTCGGCCACTGTTCACCCAGACTATTTGTCACACAATCACTTGATTACTGTGACATAAAAACAACATCAGGATGTGTTTATAATTAGAAAGCGATTGATAAACGGATGTTTTTATTTATGCAATGCATGTGGTAATATAATGGCGTTTTCCAAGCAGACAACCGCGCGGAAAGTGTCACTTTTTCGCACTAGTGCTTTTCAGTTTTATTTATATTTTTAAGTCAGTCGTCAGCCCGACTCAAATTACCTAAACAATCATTACATAATTATTATTGTTATTAATAATCATTAAATTAAATTATTAATTATTATTACTTGAGAAAAGTTTTACTAATTACAAGTTTTTAAAATTTCTATAAAAGGTACCTACTAAATACCAATCATATATTAAATTTATTTTTTATATAATTTTTTTATTTTATTTAATTAACAAGTTCAAGTCTATAGAATAATACACATTACGCAATATGTTCGGATCTGGACTATATCTCAAAATATGTGTGCACAGAAAGAATAATTTAACATAAAATACATTTTAGAGGATAGCCGAATAATTTTAGACGGTTGGTGTTAAACTTTTTAATCATCTAATATGAAGACCGTGAAACAATGGGATTGATATAATTATTAGGTCAGATTATTGAGCGTCATAAAATATTTTACCAGTACTGTTCTTAAATGTAGCCATGTTATCAATAAATATATCCAGAGAAGAATGCATCGCAACAGTGTCATTATATAATCGACACATTCTTGTTATGGGATTATAATAAGATATATTATTTTTGTATAGGTACTTGCAATTGGAAAATGCTGCGCGATGGGTTACGTTGCTTAAAACGAGTAATGAAATAAAGTAGTGAAAGAAGGGAGGGGCAATCGATGTGTGAGTGGATTATTTTGTAGAGGATTAATAATTCGCTGCATTGTCTACGCGAAGATAGACGCAGCATATTAAAGTGTTGTAGATGTAGCCTAATCGAATAGGATCTGCGGCGCTACCACGAACTTCGAAAGTCGAAGTTCGGGTATTTCCACCTCTATCGCACTCCCTTACTCAAGTGACAGGGATGCATGTATTACGAACTTCGACTTCGAAGTTCGTGGTAGCGCCGCTGAACTGACGACCCAGCTGAAGTCTAAGCAGACGACGTTCAAAAACCGCTTTTGTACTCTTTCCAAACTATCGATGTGAATGTTGTAGAAAGGTGACCAAATAACTGAGCCATACTCGATGGTGCTTCTAACTAATGAGCAGTATAATTTTTTTAATGTTTGAGTATCCTTTTTGAATTCCTTTGTAGTTCGGGAAATAAAGCCCAAAAGTTTGTTGCATTTGGTCACCAAGTACCTAGTCATAATGGGAGTGGAAGTTTAATTTATCATCAAAAAGGATGCCGAGGTCGCGGATTACTTGCTGGCGATTCAAAGATATATTGCTTAGCGTGTAGTTAAAATGAATTTTGTTTTTTGATTTTGTTAATGAAATTGTAATGCATTTATTTATGTTTAAGGACATACGATTTATACTACACCAATCAGAAACCGTATTGAGATTCTGTTGTAGCATATCACAGTCCTCGACTTTCCCAACCGTTGAGTATATCTTGAGATCGTCTGCGTATAAAAGACATGGACATGATAGCTGTATAATAAGGTCGTTAATAAAGACAACAAACAAGAGAGGCCCTAAATGTGATCCTTGCGGTACTCCAGATGTAACGGTTAATGGTACAGAGAGATGCCCTTTGATACTAACTGGTTGATTTCTGTTCTCTAAATAAGATTCAACCCACCTCAACAAGTTTCCATGAAGACCATAACCCTCAAGTTCTTTTAAAAGAATAGAATGATTGACTTTATTGAACGCTTTAGCAAAATCAGTGTATATGGAGTCTATCTGTGATATTTTAGCAAAAGCGTTACAGAGGTAATTCTTGTACGCCAACAGATTACTGACAGTAGACCTATTTGGTACAAACCCGTGCTGGCTAGGAGAGATGAAAGTTTTGAAATGTGAGTAAAACGGAAACGTGGAGGAAATATTTATCGGCCTATAATTTATGCAGAGATCTTTGTCGCCTGATTTATGGATTGGAATTATAAAGGCGGTCTTCCAGAGATACGGAAAACACCACTTTTGATCGACTTGTTGAAAATCAGATAGAGAGGCAGGCTATTCACGTCGCAACGGAGCGTCTTATTGATGTGATTCTTTTATATGGAAATAGTTTAGAAGCTGGAGAGTGACATAGGCTACTTTTTCCAGCGGGAAAACCACTAATTCCCACGGGAAAATTCAATATGTTACATTTTCCTATAACCACGCGGGCGAAGCCGGGGGCATCAGCTAGTTTAATCATATGAATTTAATTATATGAATCTAGATTTAAGATCAACAAATATTGAGTGCCCTTTACAGGGTGTCATGTACCTACCATCTATTATGCTTGTAACACCTCAATGTACTATGAACATGACTACAATATAATAAAGAATAAAGAATAAGTTCTTCACCACACTCTTTAATAAATGATGCTGGTATCCCATCAGGACCTTTATCACTATCAAGACTTTTGATTTTTGTCCTAATCGTGTCCACGCTCACATGTGTGTCGCATAAAATAATATTTGGATAGTTGGACACAGGAAAATCATATGTGCATGGGTCGACCGGATTTTCAAAGACAGAGCCAAAATAATTGGACAACATGTCGCACACTTCGTTAGGGTTTGATTATATGGAGTTATTATATTTAATTGTCAGAGGAACCGAATTCGAACCCCTTTTGTCACTAACATATTTCCAAAAATGTTTAACATTGAGCTTTATCGAGACTTGTGCTGAGTCTAGGTATGAAGTATAGCATTTGTCAATGAGCTTTTTACACCTGCTTCGTAATAGGACAAAAGTGTCATAGTCACGGGGATTACCAAATTGTTTAAAGCGTCTGTGGTACTTAGATTTCTCCTTTAGTGCGCGTTTTAAACCGTAACTAAACCAGCACGGATATGTATCAGCCTTCATTCTTTTCGAGGGTGTGTACCTGCTAATAATTGAATTCACAACGTCGTAGAAGCACTGCACCGCAACATTTACGTCAGCATCTGACAGGACTTTTTCCCAGTCGATGGCGGTTAGCTCTTTGCGGACTGCCACGTAATTAAAGTTCAATTTGTTTTGGTTACGAAGATTGATGCATCGTGGTTGCATCACGACAACATCAAGATCTATTAATAATGGGGGATGATGTTCGTCAATGCGGCTAAGAGGCGCCGCACCGTAAACGGCGATACTGTTAATGCTGGATAGAACAAGATCTAGAAGTCGGTTATTTTTATTAGGAATGTTGTTGTATTGTGAAAGATTACATAGAGACATCGCTTCCAATAGAAGTTGTGATTTTGAATCTTGTGCCATAGAAGGTTGCATATGCGTGGCGTTTGCTGACTTTGTCCAGCTAATGTGCGGCGTATTAAAGTCACCGATGCATATAAATTCAAATTTATTGTTTGCTTCGAGCGTTCTTTTCTGGTAATTAGAATAGAATGATTTTAGTTTGTTAATTTCCAGATCCGGTGGCAAGTAACATAAACAAATAATGAGCGCGGCTGAGTCACTAACTTGAATACGGAGCCAGACATCCTCGATATCGCTCTCCCAGGAGGACAGTCGAACAACATTTAAGTGTTTTTTTACCGCAACCGCTACTCCGCCACCGTCCGCTTTGCGAACTGACGTCGAACAGCGATCTCTGCGCTGCGGTAGATGTTATACCGTGAATCAAGTAACTCGGAGTCATGTACTCCATTCTCCGTCACTCAAATTAGTCTCAGTCGTACAAATAACATCGTAATTACAATTTAAATTATTACGGTAAAGATCACTTAGCTTACTCCTAATTCTATTTACATTCTGGTAGTATATAATA
Organism: Epinotia ramella; assembly: GCA_947578815.1. Taxonomy (NCBI): domain Eukaryota; kingdom Metazoa; phylum Arthropoda; class Insecta; order Lepidoptera; family Tortricidae; genus Epinotia; species Epinotia ramella. The sequence goes on from OX388205.1 coordinate 18,924,930, forward strand.
AGCATGTTGATGGAATAGTATAGTGTATAAGTATATAGAGAAACAAAAATCCTTTAACAAACACATTTACAATAGTTTCTTTAGGGAACCTTGGTCTCTTATATGGATGGCGTCCGATTCTTCGTTTTTCCGCACATAGATTTTGCCATATCTGGTCCAAACAATCTTATAACCTTTGTCCTTGGCAACTCTCCTGGTTTCTGCGTATAGAAGTTTACATTCAGGAGCTAGATGTTCAACTACGTATACCCTTGAACTATCACCGGAAACTCCGAGGTGCGAACTGTTGAGCAATCTAGCTGAGGGATCGCCGGAGCTTCGCACGGACTTGTTAAATCGACTGACCATAGACAGAACGGAGTCACGCAGTATGGGGCTGGACATGGAGACCAGGATGTTGCGCGGCCTCCTGGATTTCACATCCATTTTAGCCACTCGGCGGTTATATTCATTTTGATCGTGGAACAAAGTTTCTTAAAAATCTGAAGAACATTTTCATTTTTATTCTCCGGGACAACCTGCAATTCAAGATTACAGCTTCGGGATATGTGTTCCATAGAGGAAAGGCGCGCAGTTACGTTGTATAGACTTGACTGAAGTTTCGTATTTTCTGTTTGCAAGGTTTTAATTTTATCGTTTTTTTCCGCGATCTCAGACTTCAGCTGATCTTGTCCAGCACATATGAAGTCGGTGGTAGTCGTGATATTCTTTTCTATTTCTTGCACAGCAGAATTGATTTCCGACCGAACCAGTTTTTTAACGTCTTCTTGGATGGCGGCTCGGAAATTAGCCATAAATGCAGATAGTGAATTATTCAATTTTTGTGCAATAAGATTTGAAACTGAAGTTTGTATTTTATGGTCGAGTAAGGAGGTTATTTTGCTTATAGTCGCAGGTTGGTAGTCCTCCGCCATGCTGCCATCAGGAGCTCCTGCCGGTGCCAGGCTCTGACTTCTATCCAGGGACATGTCGAGGCTGACCTCTGCGAGAGGTAATTGGCGATGTTCTGGTGCCGTGCCCTTCGTGCATCTCGGGCCACCCATGATTTCTGGAGCCCAGAATGAAACAAATTATATTGTTCTTTGGAGACACCTATGCATTGCCTGTGGAATCTTTGCCTGTGGTAAGCACCGCTGCAGCGGCAAATCTTTAAGTAATCATATTTTTTTAATTTGATCAATAAGTTTTTTAATTTTAACTATTCACTTAATGTGTTTGGCTGAAATCCAATAGTGTCAGTTTGTTTCTTAGAACTACGACGGTATAGTGTGTTTTTGTTGTGGAACATAGTAATTTACTCAAAATTTATTGCGTTCCAAAAAGTGGTGAAATTCTAAAATTCCAATTTTAAACTGGAATTTCTATATTTATTGTATTTCCCCACACCAGGCATAGTAAAACGTTGGGGGCACGTAAAGATGATTTCCGACTCGTGTCCGATAATGACACTCGTCGGAAATCACCTACTTTCTGCACTTGTAGCATATATAACTATCAAACAGTTGTGTTTTATTGATTTCTAAGTTCTTCGTATTCTTGTGAAGGCACGTAACTATTTGAGACTGGTGACTTTTGAAAATAATAAAAGACCGTCTTTTCCATCATTTTTAGGGTTCCGTAGGCAACAAAGGACCCTTACAGTTTCGTTATGTATGTCTGTCCGTCCGTCCGTCTGCGGCTTAGCTCAGTGATCATCCAACTGGATTTTTGAAAAAAATGGGTCCAACCAGGAAGCATATATTACAAAAAAATGTATATATTCTATAATAATCGGCTCATAAATGACGGAGTTCTGATGTAACAAACATTTAAAAATATACATATAAAAAAAATATACAACCGAAAGGAGGAGGTCTTTTTTTTGAAGCCGGTTAAAAATCTCTTTCATTGACCGATCCTTTTCAATAATGATAAATGATATCGCATGCTTATAGTATTTTTTTTACCAAAAAAGTAGTGTAAAAGTACCGTGTCATTTAAAATTAAGTTAAGACTGATTGGAAAAGGTCACGAACTGCTATTTATTACCACAGAGTCAGAGGTGCCTTTGGCAACTTTGCTTATTACATTTGTTATTGCCTAACATTAAACATAATCAAATTTATGTTTCGATTTTTATTTATCGACAGAATTGGATGAAAGGTGGCCATGTTGGAAGAACTCGTGATTGAAGTGTATTATAGTGATTCGCACAAGTTTCTGCAGTGTTCTCCAATTTTGTTCGGTGGAATTTGAAGTACAAAAAGGGTATGGTAACCTTCCTAGATATGATATTATGGCGGTTATTATTGGGACTATGATAGCTGTTGCTGTGTAGTTAAGTAGGGCACCAATATCACATGCGTTGATTATTATTATTGTCTTATTGTAGTATTTTGTAATGACTCTTTAGGGTTCCGTAGTCACCATGTCCATCTGTCCGTCTGTCCGTCTGTGGCGTAGCTCAGGAACACTTAATACTAGAAAAAAAATTGCATGGGTATATGGTAATCAATCACGCCGACAAAACAGTAGAACAAAATCTTGATAATAAAACCTTTTTTAGGGTACCTGCCGTATTGGGGATGTATTTTTTTTTCTCGTTAAACCAATAAATAGGTGTGCGTTATCGTTGGATAGCTTGTTTAAAAATATTATGGGTTTTTGAAAACTACATATTGTTCAACTCAGTGATTCGTTTGCGAGATATTGAGCTTTAAAGCCCTAATTTTTGTCAGTCAAATCTGTTGTGTAGGCAAGTTCTGATTTGTAAAAATATATTTTGGATGAGAAAACCAGGGGTCATCCTTTGGCTAATAGAAAATATACAAACGAGTATTAAATTATATTGGTGGTAAGTAGGTGCCCACAATTTAAACACTACAATCGAGAGAGAGAGCTCAACAACTACACTCCAATCATATTGCTAATCGTTAGAATCAAATTATTCTATTAACTACCTGACTTAGGTACAATGCGTTGAACTTTCCGCTCCCAGTGTCACCGTAAAATTGTGGTCATCATTAATCAATAATCTTACAATAAAACCTACCCGTCAGTTTATAACCATACATGTGAATTAATAATACTACTACTATGAAATCAACTAACGGTGATTTCCACTCGATGCTACTCGCTGCTATTGCACTCTATACAGAATCTAATAACGAAACATAGACAATATCACGAAAAAGGTTGAAAATTGAAATAATCAGTAACAAAACCGGTCTATTTTGACCCGACTGCAGAAGGAGAGTGTATGTTTCGTGCAGTCGCTTCCATCATGCGCGCTTCGCTAACGTGTCAAAACTTATTGTAATGTGAATAAAATGTGAAAGATACGAACCAAATAGAGGCTTGGTTCCAGGTGGACGTACACACATAATGAATAGCTATTAGTAGCGAGTCTCATCTTCCGCGCAATACGTAGCTGTGATTAATGTGACGTCACCAGTGTCTCGCCGCGTCGCGGACGATTAACTTGACTGACTCGCGACTAAACCTAGATAGATCGGAACAGGGACGACTATGGAGATCGCACTTTATTTACTTGAGCCTAGTTAGCCATTTAGTTTTAATTACTCATTTGCTCTAATTATCTAGACGCAACAGAGCAATCAATCAATCACATATCGGTAAGTATATTAGGAACTAAACGGAATATACAACGTGTTAATAAAATAACGCAAAACCTGAAAACCGTTTGTTCAGAATCGAGAGTAGAATGCGAAAAAAATAAAAAATAAATTTTTTGACGCGATTTATTTTTTACATTTGTATGGAGCAGGTCGCCCCAGTCGGCCAATACTCCATACAAATGTAAAAAATAAATCTTGTCAAAATTTTTTTTTTTTTTTTTTCGCATTCTATGCTCGATTCTGAACAAACGGTTTTCAGGTTTTGCGTTATTTTATTAACACGTTGTATAAAAATCAAAGTTTATGATATTTGCATTAAAAAATCGGCCAAGTGCGTGTCGGGCCACGCGCAGTGTAGAGTTCCGTAGTTGCCTGTCTTTCTTAGTTACATCGACACGCGCGCGCCATCGAAATCCTACGAAAGTTGGCCTTTCTAAGTACATTTTAAGTTGGTCGACTATTACTCGGTAGCTAGTTATGCCTACTTAGCCGTGATAGTTTTCCTTTTAAATTCATTATATGTACTACTGCCACGATTTTTGCCACATTCCCAGTAGCAGCCACTTAGCGGGGGGGGGGGGGGTGGACACATGACTCGCAAACGATTCACTAATTTGAAAAATCGTTTTAAGAAACCCATAATATTTTTTAACAAGCTATCCAACGATACCCCACACTATGAATTTAACGAGAAAAAAAATTACATCCCCACTTTAGGTGTAAGGGAGGTACCCCAAAAAATTTTTTTTTCAAAATTGTTTTCTTCTGTTTTGTCGGCGTGATTGATTTATATACACATGCCGAATTACAGTTTTCTAGTAGTAATAGTTACTGAGCTAAGCCGAAGACGGACGGACAGCCAGACGGACTTTGCGAAACTTTAAGGGTTCCTTGTTGACTACGTAACCCTAAAAAACGGGAATAATGATTCTAAATAACTTCCAAGTATTATAACTGATTATTAGTTAAAGATTACTATCTATTACGACGACCTATACTAGGTCTGCATTTTATCAAGTTAACCTTACACACACACATTTTCTACCATTTTCCTACCACTGCAATATCTTATTTTCATAAGGATTTTGCTATAAGTATACATAGAAGTCACACTTATATTTTTATTTAATGTGCCTACCCTTTTTGAGGATTTTGCGTGAGTTTTTACATAAATGTAATTAACGTAATACAAAGAAAATAATTAGTAAGTTAGTTTTAGACGGAAAGTAACCAGTTGCATTCCAGTATATACTCGTAGGTACGGTACATAGGTATATTAAATTAGCAACTGGAGTAATTAAGCAATTAGTGGAAAAGCCAGCTTTGCTAGGCATTCTTAATTACGCTATTCGTAGTTGTAGTTGTGTGCTCCAGTACTTTCAATACCCTAAAGATTCTGTTATTCCACTGGGCCAAAGCTGGCAAATCGATAACATGCTCAGATCAAGGGGATTATGCCTAAACACACCAAAGCTTGGTTCGTAATCTTACCTACAATCAGTCCAAATATACTTAACTTGTGACAATTTTCCTATAAAATACGGGTAAAATGGGTTCAGGACTAACAATTTTGATTAAGCCGTGTCCGAAATTTTCATCCGAAACTTTTCCCAGAGTTTGAAAGCCGGTGGAACGAGATATTTCCAACGGGCAATATACCTAGCAAAACAAACAAAGGTAGCACACGTTTTTCTATGGGTGTTTGTATCGTATTCAATGTAAATAGTACCTAGATACGTTTTACAATTTCCAATAAATAATGGGTCACTGTGTCAAACTATGCGATTAAAGATTGTAGGTTACTAGAGCATGCCTTATCTATCTATAGCGATTGTTGTTTTGTTTATACTTATTGCATGTAAAATACTTGGTTCTAAATATAAACTAAACTATCGTGCCTAACTGAACTAAGCATTTTCCACGTTGTGTTGGAATTTAAAAAACAGGGGTAGGTCGAGTTTCACAATTACGTCGTTGCGTAGAGTATCAGTAATTTATTTTCAGGTTTAGTAGGTTGCGCGTGTTCTATTATTGCTTATATTCCTACTAGTATTCTTTGTTCTGCGCTTATAGTAAAGTTTCCACATATGTAATCGGAGTACTACCTCGAACGTGAGCATAATAATGACGTTGAAACATAACGTATTAAACTAAACCAATATAATACTGAAAACCCAAGGCGCTCCCGGATAACAATAGGTGTGAATCGTCCTTGTTATGTAGATTGAAATTAAAATTCATCCCACGTACTCACATCACGTAAGTATTTGCATACTTATTTAAATAAGACATCTTAAGCTTATAAGCACAATATCAAGGCTCAGTTAATGCCGATTTTAATCCAGGGACATTAATGTGCAACATCAACTTTTAACACTGAAAAGGAACCTTTTCGGTATTAAAAGTAAAATTTCGTAAATTTTCGTAAAATACTTGAAACTCGAAATTCCTACGAGTATATACTATATACGCATTAGTATATACGATATACGCATTAGTATCCTTGCTACTATATCACTTTAAAATATGAATAAATATGTTTTCCACATAGCATGATCCGGGAATTTGCTGGAAAGTGCATAATACGCGGAATGAACCTCCTCTCCGCTCATTCTCGATGTCGATTCTCGATGTCTCTTATATGGATGGCGTCCGATTCTTCGTTTTTCCGCACATAGATTTTGCCATATCTGGTCCAAACAATCTTATAACCTTTGTCCTTGGCAACTCTCCTGGTTTCTGCGTATAGAAGTTTACATTCAGGAGCTAGATGTTCAACTACGTATACCCTTGAACTATCACCGGAAACTCCGAGGTGCGAACTGTTGAGCAATCTAGCTGAGGGATCGCCGGAGCTTCGCACGGACTTGTTAAATCGACTGACCATAGACAGAACGGAGTCACGCAGTATGGGGCTGGACATGGAGACCAGGATGTTGCGCGGCCTCCTGGATTTCACATCCATTTTAGCCACTCGGCGGTTATATTCATTTTGATCGTGGAACAAAGTTTCTTAAAAATCTGAAGAACATTTTCATTTTTATTCTCCGGGACAACCTGCAATTCAAGATTACAGCTTCGGGATATGTGTTCCATAGAGGAAAGGCGCGCAGTTACGTTGTATAGACTTGACTGAAGTTTCGTATTTTCTGTTTGCAAGGTTTTAATTTTATCGTTTTTTTCCGCGATCTCAGACTTCAGCTGATCTTGTCCAGCACATATGAAGTCGGTGGTAGTCGTGATATTCTTTTCTATTTCTTGCACAGCAGAATTGATTTCCGACCGAACCAGTTTTTTAACGTCTTCTTGGATGGCGGCTCGGAAATTAGCCATAAATGCAGATAGTGAATTATTCAATTTTTGTGCAATAAGATTTGAAACTGAAGTTTGTATTTTATGGTCGAGTAAGGAGGTTATTTTGCTTATAGTCGCAGGTTGGTAGTCCTCCGCCATGCTGCCATCAGGAGCTCCTGCCGGTGCCAGGCTCTGACTTCTATCCAGGGACATGTCGAGGCTGACCTCTGCGAGAGGTAATTGGCGATGTTCTGGTGCCGTGCCCTTCGTGCATCTCGGGCCACCCATGATTTCTGGAGCCCAGAATGAAACAAATTATATTGTTCTTTGGAGACACCTATGCATTGCCTGTGGAATCTTTGCCTGTGGTAAGCACCGCTGCAGCGGCAAATCTTTAAGTAATCATATTTTTTTAATTTGATCAATAAGTTTTTTAATTTTAACTATTCACTTAATGTGTTTGGCTGAAATCCAATAGTGTCAGTTTGTTTCTTAGAACTACGACGGTATAGTGTGTTTTTGTTGTGGAACATAGTAATTTACTCAAAATTTATTGCGTTCCAAAAAGTGGTGAAATTCTAAAATTCCAATTTTAAACTGGAATTTCTATATTTATTGTATTTCCCCACACCAGGCATAGTAAAACGTTGGGGGCACGTAAAGATGATTTCCGACTCGTGTCCGATAATGACACTCGTCGGAAATCACCTACTTTCTGCACTTGTAGCATATATAACTATCAAACAGTTGTGTTTTATTGATTTCTAAGTTCTTCGTATTCTTGTGAAGGCACGTAACTATTTGAGACTGGTGACTTTTGAAAATAATAAAAGACCGTCTTTTCCATCATTTTTAGGGTTCCGTAGGCAACAAAGGACCCTTACAGTTTCGTTATGTATGTCTGTCCGTCCGTCCGTCTGCGGCTTAGCTCAGTGATCATCCAACTGGATTTTTGAAAAAAATGGGTCCAACCAGGAAGCATATATTACAAAAAAATGTATATATTCTATAATAATCGGCTCATAAATGACGGAGTTCTGATGTAACAAACATTTAAAAATATACATATAAAAAAAATATACAACCGAAAGGAGGAGGTCTTTTTTTTGAAGCCGGTTAAAAATCTCTTTCATTGACCGATCCTTTTCAATAATGATAAATGATATCGCATGCTTATAGTATTTTTTTTACCAAAAAAGTAGTGTAAAAGTACCGTGTCATTTAAAATTAAGTTAAGACTGATTGGAAAAGGTCACGAACTGCTATTTATTACCACAGAGTCAGAGGTGCCTTTGGCAACTTTGCTTATTACATTTGTTATTGCCTAACATTAAACATAATCAAATTTATGTTTCGATTTTTATTTATCGACAGAATTGGATGAAAGGTGGCCATGTTGGAAGAACTCGTGATTGAAGTGTATTATAGTGATTCGCACAAGTTTCTGCAGTGTTCTCCAATTTTGTTCGGTGGAATTTGAAGTACAAAAAGGGTATGGTAACCTTCCTAGATATGATATTATGGCGGTTATTATTGGGACTATGATAGCTGTTGCTGTGTAGTTAAGTAGGGCACCAATATCACATGCGTTGATTATTATTATTGTCTTATTGTAGTATTTTGTAATGACTCTTTAGGGTTCCGTAGTCACCATGTCCATCTGTCCGTCTGTCCGTCTGTGGCGTAGCTCAGGAACACTTAATACTAGAAAAAAAATTGCATGGGTATATGGTAATCAATCACGCCGACAAAACAGTAGAACAAAATCTTGATAATAAAACCTTTTTTAGGGTACCTGCCGTATTGGGGATGTATTTTTTTTTCTCGTTAAACCAATAAATAGGTGTGCGTTATCGTTGGATAGCTTGTTTAAAAATATTATGGGTTTTTGAAAACTACATATTGTTCAACTCAGTGATTCGTTTGCGAGATATTGAGCTTTAAAGCCCTAATTTTTGTCAGTCAAATCTGTTGTGTAGGCAAGTTCTGATTTGTAAAAATATATTTTGGATGAGAAAACCAGGGGTCATCCTTTGGCTAATAGAAAATATACAAACGAGTATTAAATTATATTGGTGGTAAGTAGGTGCCCACAATTTAAACACTACAATCGAGAGAGAGAGCTCAACAACTACACTCCAATCATATTGCTAATCGTTAGAATCAAATTATTCTATTAACTACCTGACTTAGGTACAATGCGTTGAACTTTCCGCTCCCAGTGTCACCGTAAAATTGTGGTCATCATTAATCAATAATCTTACAATAAAACCTACCCGTCAGTTTATAACCATACATGTGAATTAATAATACTACTACTATGAAATCAACTAACGGTGATTTCCACTCGATGCTACTCGCTGCTATTGCACTCTATACAGAATCTAATAACGAAACATAGACAATATCACGAAAAAGGTTGAAAATTGAAATAATCAGTAACAAAACCGGTCTATTTTGACCCGACTGCAGAAGGAGAGTGTATGTTTCGTGCAGTCGCTTCCATCATGCGCGCTTCGCTAACGTGTCAAAACTTATTGTAATGTGAATAAAATGTGAAAGATACGAACCAAATAGAGGCTTGGTTCCAGGTGGACGTACACACATAATGAATAGCTATTAGTAGCGAGTCTCATCTTCCGCGCAATACGTAGCTGTGATTAATGTGACGTCACCAGTGTCTCGCCGCGTCGCGGACGATTAACTTGACTGACTCGCGACTAAACCTAGATAGATCGGAACAGGGACGACTATGGAGATCGCACTTTATTTACTTGAGCCTAGTTAGCCATTTAGTTTTAATTACTCATTTGCTCTAATTATCTAGACGCAACAGAGCAATCAATCAATCACATATCGGTAAGTATATTAGGAACTAAACGGAATATACAACGTGTTAATAAAATAACGCAAAACCTGAAAACCGTTTGTTCAGAATCGAGAGTAGAATGCGAAAAAAATAAAAAATAAATTTTTTGACGCGATTTATTTTTTACATTTGTATGGAGCAGGTCGCCCCAGTCGGCCAATACTCCATACAAATGTAAAAAATAAATCTTGTCAAATTTTTTTTTTTTTTTTTTTCGCATTCTATGCTCGATTCTGAACAAACGGTTTTCAGGTTTTGCGTTATTTTATTAACACGTTGTATAAAAATCAAAGTTTATGATATTTGCATTAAAAAATCGGCCAAGTGCGTGTCGGGCCACGCGCAGTGTAGAGTTCCGTAGTTGCCTGTCTTTCTTAGTTACATCGACACGCGCGCGCCAACGAAATCCTACGAAAGTTGGCCTTTCTAAGTACATTTTAAGTTGGTCGACTATTACTCGGTAGCTAGTTATGCCTACTTAGCCGTGATAGTTTTCCTTTTAAATTCATTATATGTACTACTGCCACGATTTTTGCCACATTCCCAGTAGCAGCCACTTAGCGGGGGGGGGGGGGGTGGACACATGACTCGCAAACGATTCACTAATTTGAAAAATCGTTTTAAGAAACCCATAATATTTTTTAACAAGCTATCCAACGATACCCCACACTATGAATTTAACGAGAAAAAAAATTACATCCCCACTTTAGGTGTAAGGGAGGTACCCCAAAAAAATTTTTTTTCAAAATTGTTTTCTTCTGTTTTGTCGGCGTGATTGATTTATATACACATGCCGAATTACAGTTTTCTAGTAGTAATAGTTACTGAGCTAAGCCGAAGACGGACGGACAGCCAGACGGACTTTGCGAAACTTTAAGGGTTCCTTGTTGACTACGTAACCCTAAAAAACGGGAATAATGATTCTAAATAACTTCCAAGTATTATAACTGATTATTAGTTAAAGATTACTATCTATTACGACGACCTATACTAGGTCTGCATTTTATCAAGTTAACCTTACACACACACATTTTCTACCATTTTCCTACCACTGCAATATCTTATTTTCATAAGGATTTTGCTATAAGTATACATAGAAGTCACACTTATATTTTTATTTAATGTGCCTACCCTTTTTGAGGATTTTGCGTGAGTTTTTACATAAATGTAATTAACGTAATACAAAGAAAATAATTAGTAAGTTAGTTTTAGACGGAAAGTAACCAGTTGCATTCCAGTATATACTCGTAGGTACGGTACATAGGTATATTAAATTAGCAACTGGAGTAATTAAGCAATTAGTGGAAAAGCCAGCTTTGCTAGGCATTCTTAATTACGCTATTCGTAGTTGTAGTTGTGTGCTCCAGTACTTTCAATACCCTAAAGATTCTGTTATTCCACTGGGCCAAAGCTGGCAAATCGATAACATGCTCAGATCAAGGGGATTATGCCTAAACACACCAAAGCTTGGTTCGTAATCTTACCTACAATCAGTCCAAATATACTTAACTTGTGACAATTTTCCTATAAAATACGGGTAAAATGGGTTCAGGACTAACAATTTTGATTAAGCCGTGTCCGAAATTTTCATCCGAAACTTTTCCCAGAGTTTGAAAGCCGGTGGAACGAGATATTTCCAACGGGCAATATACCTAGCAAAACAAACAAAGGTAGCACACGTTTTTCTATGGGTGTTTGTATCGTATTCAATGTAAATAGTACCTAGATACGTTTTACAATTTCCAATAAATAATGGGTCACTGTGTCAAACTATGCGATTAAAGATTGTAGGTTACTAGAGCATGCCTTATCTATCTATGTATAGCGATTGTTGTTTTGTTTATACTTATTGCATGTAAAATACTTGGTTCTAAATATAAACTAAACTATCGTGCCTAACTGAACTAAGCATTTTCCACGTTGTGTTGGAATTTAAAAAACAGGGGTAAGTCGAGTTTCACAATTACGTCGTTGCGTAGAGTATCAGTAATTTATTTTCAGGTTTAGTAGGTTGCGCGTGTTCTATTATTGCTTATATTCCTACTAGTATTCTTTGTTCTGCGCTTATAGTAAAGTTTCCACATATGTAATCGGAGTACTACCTCGAACGTGAGCATAATAATGACGTTGAAACTTAACGTATTAAACTAAACCCATATAATACTGAAAACCCAAGGCGCTCCCGGATAACAATAGGTGTGAATCGTCCTTGTTATGTAGATTGAAATTAAAATTCATCCCACGTACTCACATCACGTAAGTATTTGCATACTTATTTAAATAAGACATCTTAAGCTTACAAGCACAATATCAAGGCTCAGTTAATGCCGATTTTAATCCAGGGACATTAATGTGCAACATCAACTTTTAACACTGAAAAGGAACCTTTTCGGTATTAAAAGTAAAATTTCGTAAATTTTCGTAAAATACTTGAAACTCGAAATTCCTACGAGTATATACTATATACGCATTAGTATATACGATATACGCATTAGTATCCTTGCTACTATATCACTTTAAAATATGAATAAATATGTTTTCCACATAGCATGATCCGGGAATTTGCTGGAAAGTGCATAATACGCGGAATGAACCTCCTCTCCGCTCATTCTCGATGCACTGTAGTACATTTATAACTATTTTGTTGGCATTTTGCTCTGCGCCTTTTAAGTAACCCATTTTTCACAGCTTTCGAGGCGCAATAAGATTATACAAACTGTATAGAAGGCGGCTAAAATACTTAGTTTCCACGACCCTCGCATAACTTGAAATGAGCAAAAGGCAGTAATGTGGGTTTCAGGTAGAACCAGGCCTTTAAATAGCGCTATTTTCGTATAGCGCTATCATTTATAACGTTATTATTCCTAAAACCGCTATACTCGAAACCGATATTTGACGCGCTGTATAGCGATATCCATTATAACGTTATAAATCTAAACCATTAATATAAAACCGATACTTTTTTAACCGATATAATAATGTAATAACGTTATAGGCTACCCCTTTCTCGCATTCAGTATAGCCTACTCGTGCAATGTAAGCGATGTGATTACGTAACGTAGGTTGTTTCTCACTCTAGTGCACGACGTCATAGTAAAATAGAGAATTTTTCGATTTGCTCGGCTTGTCGGCGCAGGTTGTAGCCTGATACGAATATCCTGACTAATACTTTTCAAATCAGATTGTCTTGAGCTACTCTGTGCCTCATTAATCGGAAATGCATCATCCCATAAAAAACATGCCATGTAAAAAAGAGGCCAAGTCTCGAAACTCTTCCACCGTAAAAAGTTGTGAGATATTTCGTAGAGCCAAGTCTCAGGCATTCTTTTATCTTTATTTGCTTGCTAAATAAAATTTTGTGACTTGGCAATCACACAATACTACATAGCTTTAGGTATGCAGAAATCCATTAATGCAGGAAATTTGTGTGATTGCCAAGTTACAGAATTTTATTTAGCAAGCAAATAAAGATTAAAGAATGCCTAAGACTTGGCTCTACGAAATATCTCACAACTTTTTACGGTGGAAGAGTTTCGAGACTTGGCCTCTTTTTTACATGGAATGTTTTTGCTTGTTAAATAAAATTCTGCAACGTGGCAATCACACAACTTAACTGTATTTATAGATTTTTGCATACTTACCTAAAATTATGTAGTATTGTGTGATTGCCAAGTCACAAAATTTTATTTAGCAATAAATAAATAAATATTAAGGGAAAATCTTACACAAATCGACCTAGTCCCATAGTAAGCTCAGTAAGGCTTGTGTTATGGGTACTAGACGACGATATATATAATAGATATAAATACTTAAATACATAGAAAACTTCCATGACTCAGAAACAAATATTCATGCTCATCACACAATTATTTGCCCTTACCGGGATTCGAACCCAGGACCTTCAGCTTCGTAGGCAGCGTCACTACCCACTAGGCTAACCGGTCGTCAAGCAAGCAAATAAAGATTAATAAGAATGCCTGAAACTTGGCTCTACGAAATATCTCACAACTTTTTACGGTGGAAGAGTTTCGAGACTTGGCCTCTTTTTTACATGGAGTGTTTTTTTATGGAATCTCACTTCTTTTTGAAGGTTAATGTGTTATCCATACATACAAACTATGAATGCAGGCCCATTCTTGCTTTTGAATTTTCCCATTCACTGCAAATGTAACTTTGTAATCCTATATATTTGTATAGGATTACAAAGTTATGTATACAGTTGGTGTATCTAGAAAACTGGGTTGAAATAGCAATTTTTTGTAGTTTTCCCTTTATGTGGCCATTAAACCCTAACTCTGTACCAAATTTCAGCTCTCTGAGTTTATGGCAAGTACTAGTTCTATTTTGATGATCATGAGTGTCATAAATGCGAAACTTTGCTTTCGCTTAACTTCGGAACTAAATGACCTACAGACTTGACATTTTGGATTTTAAGTATGTGATTATAGCTTACTGGATGACGAAAATTTCTGCATTCTGGTCTTATCCAGAGGTTCTCAAATAGGGGCCTGAAAATGTGGCGAAATGGTTCCAGTAAAGGATGGTACGGCAGTGTTTGCTTCGCGCTCGACTTGGCGGGGGCACTGCTGTGCCCCCAGATATTAATGGCATTGTTATAACATGGTAAATTATTAATAATTTAAATGCCTGCATCAAATGTTTCTGCTTAGCCCGTTGGTTGACTGGTAGAGAATGCCTTATGGCATTAAGTCCACCATATATACTTTTTTTTCTATTGTGTCACAAAGTTTAAATAAATTAAACCGGTTTCATGGCACCAGCACGCACATTACGGATGGATGGTCAGCTAAGATGCTTAAAATGAGGTGGAGAGAATGAGAAATTTGATTTATCTATATATGTAAAAGAAGACTTCCTGACTAATTCATCAACGCACAGCCGAAACTACTGGGACTAAAAAGAAGGGACAAGATGGAATTTTTGGAAATCCCATCCCTAAGGGGGTTAAATAGGGGTGCAAAGTTTGTATGAGGGAAACTTTTTTTTTAACTAGAGACTTGAAACTTTGTAGGAAGATTACTTATTAAGATGCATAAAAAGTTCTTGCAGCGTTTTAGAAAATTCCACTCCTAAGGGGGTTAAGTAGGGGTGCAATGTTTGTATGGGGGAAACATTATTTTTTGAACTAGAGACTTGAAACTTTGTAGAAAGATTACTTATTAGAATAGAAAAAAGTACTTTCTGTGATTTAGAAAATTTCATCCCTAAGGCGGTTAAATAGAGGTGCAAAGTTTGTATGGAGGGAACTTTATTTTTTGAGCTAGAAACTTCAAACTTTGTAGAAAGATTACTAAATACAATACAAAAAAGGACTGTCAGCGTTTTAGAAAATTCCACCCCTAAGGGGGTTAAATAGGGGTGAAAGGTTTGTATGAGAAACACTTTTTTTGAGCTTGAGATTTGAAACGTTGTAGAAAGATTACTTATTAGAATAGAAAAACAGTTAGTACTTTTAACGTGTTAGAAAATTCCATCCCTAAGGGGGTTAAAAAGGTACTTATGCAAGATTAGAATGAGAAACCTTTTTTTTGAGGTAGAGATGGGCAACTTTGTGGTACGATTACTTATAAGAAAAAAAAAATCCTTTCATCGTCTTGGAAAAATACCACCCCTAAGGGGGTTAAAAGTGTTAAAACGGTATTCAAGGTTTATATGGAGAGCAAGAAAATATAGTAAGATATTTCTAATGTCAGTCTTAGTCTGTATGTTAAAAGACAACAAAACTGATTTCAGAGTTTTTTTTTAATTCATCCCCTATAGGCGTTAATGGGGCTTCCAAGTTTATATGGAGGGAAAAGTAATTTTTTAAGTAAGATTTTTTAATTTTGGTCTTAAAATAAAGAGAGCAGATTAGTAGATTTTTTTATTCATCACCTAAGAGTGTTTAAAGGGGATTCGAAGGCCGTATAGGGTCAAGACAATTTTAAAGTAAAACATTAGTGTAACTACGATTTTAGACGGTTTGTTTAAAACTAAAAAATACATTTCAATGTTTTTGAAATTCATCCCCCAAGAGGGTTTCTAGGGGGTTCAAAGTTTATACGAAGAGCAAGATATTTTTAAAATAATAGATTTATTACTTAGGTTATGGACCGTTTGTTTAATGATTAGAAAACGATTTCAGCGTTTTTTTTATTAATCCCCTAAGAGAGTTAAAAGGTTTGAAGGTTGTATAGAGAGCAAGACCTTTTTTAAAGTAAGATTTGAACAGTTACCAGAAATGTAGGATAGGTTAGGTTAGAACTGCGATGCTCCCAGAATCGAATAGATTTAATCAACATTGGGTACTTATTATTATAACAGTAATGTAGCTTAGTAGACATATAAAAATATATTTTTCTTTAATACTGTATGAAAACGTCTGTTGATGATTCTTAAGATATTTATGTTTGTAAAAACGAAGTTTTCAATTTAGATTTATCAATTTAAACTAACGAACTCATCGCACTGTTACCTTTTACGTAGGTCTAATCCCTGAACGGATTTAGATGAAATTTCCCGTACAGATAATTTGAGACCCTTGGAAGGATATAGGATAGTTTTTGTATATCTTTAAGATGGTAGAAGTGTGTTTGGGACAGCGATAAATAGCTTGCACCGAACATAATTTAATAGCAATATTTTTTCTAAGACCATAACAAGTTCCACGCGAACGAAGTCGCTGGCAACAGCTAGTTATTTATATAAATATTTAGTGACTAAGGATTAATTAGCAAAGGAGGATGAATCGTAAGAAAAGGAGGATCGAAACATATTTATGTGTACCAATCGTCCTTGGTCTCCCCTATCTATCGCGAGCCTATCTAGACAGATTATGGCGAAGAACCGGAATCGAAAATTCACACATTCTTTGGTTTCATAATCAGATTTTATTTAACTTGTCGTTTTCGGAATGGCTCTAAATCAAAAATAAAATAAAATGTCGGAAACTAAAAGTATATTTTAATTTTATTACGATTAATGAACAAAAGCATATACCAACATACCTATGCATAATTTTTTGCTCACGGCAACACCGTCGGTCGTAGGGCTTGTTTGGAATAGGTCCTAATACTGGGAGTCTGCGATTTAGTGCCGAGACAAACAATTAACATAAAAAATATTGACCCTCTTACATATTGTAATAGTGTTTACCTAGGGGCTATTAAGATTGGCACTCGTTCTTTTTATTTATGAGCAAGTCCACGAATCTGTGGACAGCGTTGCGTTTCCTGCGTCCCATTTTTATTCCGCCGTTTATCGTCGCAACCAACCAAATATTCACAATTCACAACCAATTCGCAAATGATCGAGGTAAACAAGCATTAATAAGATTTAGAAGCTAGAACAACATAACGGCAACGTCGCACGTCGCGCTACGGCCCACGTGGTTGCATGTTGGCATTGGCACAGAACGGCAACGGCGCAGCCGTAGCGCGCGGCTCGCATTTTAAAACGATATTATAACGTTATTATATATCGTTCTGTTATTCATTCTGTTACGGTATTTATATCGTTATGGAGAATATTGATTTTGTTATAACGTAATTTTCGAACACTAACGGAATATACCGTTATAATTCCGGTTCATTTTATAACGTTTTAAAGGCCTGGGTAGAACCACTTTTTATAAAAGGATCGAGAACGAGGCCTTTTGACCTCGAATATGATTATTGGGACCTGGGATTGTCTACGTGCTCACCACGACGAGACGGCCCTTTCACGAAAAATATATTAGGCGTATATCTAGTGTATAATATAAATATGAAACACCTAGACCTAGATTAATTTTCGACAAGACGGCCTGCACGGCAATTGCCTAACGGTCAAACGCGCGTTAGTATTTACCTATCAACTGTCGTTCTTTGTCGGGCAAACCCCACAATGAGGTAGTGACCCCGATCTCGAACCTGACGGTCCTGGGTTCAAATCCCGGTAAAGTCAAACATTTGTGTGATGACCATGAATATTTGTTTCCGAGTCCAGGGTGTTTTCTATGTATTTAAGTAAATATATCGTCGTCTAGTACCCATAACAGGAGCCTTATTGAGCAAACTATTTCGATTTGTGTAACATTATCTCTAATATTTATTGATTTTATAATTTCAGAAATGATACAGCTATTATTATTGCATGGTAAAAATAAATAAAATCTGATGATGTGCTTAATAGTAAATCCCCAGAGATTGGCTAAACCGTCTAGAAAAAACATGGCGAACCAGACCTCTAAGAAAACAATGTGTGAAAGCAGCCGGACTAATATTTGGACAGTAGGGGTTAACGGGCGGCAGGGATCTTTACAAAAATGTTATTACAGAGTCCCTAAGCAAAATCCTTAGCAACCTTCAAGCCAGAAGTTACCAAAAGTGACTGCGCAAAAGATTTCATCTTATTTAAACACACGCACAGATAGAGATAATACATGGACGGCACGTACCACAGCAGTAATAAAAACCGGCCAAGTGCGTGTCGGGCCACGTGCAGTGTATAGGGTTCCGTAGTTGCCTGTCCGTCTTAGTTACATCGACATGCACATTAAGTTGGTCGACTATTACTCGGTAACTACTTATGCCTACCTGTCCGTGATAGTTTTCCTTTTAAATTTATTATATGTACTACTACCACGAATTTTTTCACATTCCCAGTAGTAGCCATTTAGCCGGCAGGGGGGGGGGGGACACATGACTAGAACAAAAATTTGGGCTTCAAAGCCCAATATCTTGCAAACTAATCACTGATTTGAAAAATGGTTGTAAAAAACCCATAATATTTTTGAACGAGCTATCCAACGATACCCCACACTATGGGTTTAACGAGAAAAAAAAATTACACCCCCGCTTTAGGTGTAGGGGAGGTACCCTAAAAAAAAAGTTCTTTTAAGATCTTATTGTACTGTTTTGTCGGCGTGATTGATTTATATGCCCATGCCGAATTACAGTTTTCTAGTAGTAATGGTTACTGAGCCAAGCCGAAGACGGACAGACAGGCGGACGGACATGGCGAAACTATAAAGGTTCCTTGTTGACTACGGAACCCTAAAAATCCAAAGAATATATCTCTCATATTAATAGCTTCGCTGTATTAATTTCTGTATCTATAGATCCCCGAGGTAACGGAAATAATTTGTTCAAAACACGTACAGGGATAACGAACATCATAGCTAGGAACCTCTTGTAGGTATTACTGTAACAATCTCTTCATCACTTTCCATTGCCAGTCACGTTCTACTTCAAATGAGAGAAAATCTAATCTTTTTCTGCCCTTCTGAAGTGATTGGGGGCGAAGTATAAATTCCCTCGGACGGACGACGGCATTTGACTGCGAGGCCACGGTGTCGGATTAGAGTTCGTTTGCATAATCACTCTGAAGCGCTGAAGGAGCTTATCTATTCTTATGATTCAACTTGAAGTGATTCGATTCAACTAGATGTATTTAATACTATGGTCACTATGGATGATGGGTATCGATCGTGGCGCCTACAATTAAGCGCCCTTGTAATTTGAAAATATTGAAAAGTGTGTTCACGAAGGTTATATTTCTATAAGTGATTATTAGTTATGTATAAAATTTGACGAACATCTTTTGATTCGTGATATACATCTCACAGTGTATATGTATACTATACCTGGATCTACGTTGTTTTCCATATTTCATACTTTCCACCGGATAAATTTGTCAAATACCCGGTTGAAAACAAAGTGCATGCCTTTCAAATGGAATCCCACGCGAGTGGCGCGCGGGATCCCGGCCAGAACTAATGGGTAGAAGTGATCACACCGCCGAGGATATTGGGAAAGTTTAACGCCCAAATAGTTGCGGATACAATTTCCGATTTGTCGCTAACAAACTTGCTTTATTTACTTGTCGAATCTTGCCGAGTCTTGGCATACATTTTGTCGAGTTTGTATGTTACATTTACGCTTTTATCTTTTAATGACAATACCGCTACAGGGGGTCAAACAGACACTTACTTTTCGCATTTTATTGGTTAGGTACTTATATCGATGTGGTTTAAGCGCTCATTTTGATACGTTATGTTAACACGCAAGGGAACTAGCACGCAAAACACATTGATATCAACTTTAAACAACGTAAGTATCTTATCGGTATCCTAGATATTCAAAACAAGCTATGTTAACGTAGAAGCGATGCTTGAAAAACTATAACCTAGAAGCATATCAAGTTTTTGTTAAAGATTATGTGCAAAATGTTCATTGAATCAAAATCGGCTTGCTACTTTTTTTGCAGATTTATTCCAGTAAGTAGGTATACCTGCTAGGTATACTTTTCTTCTATAGCATTCCCGTTTGAGTAGAAATTTTAGTCTTAACAAAAACAGCAAAGCGCATTGTCTATCAAACTAAATTACAAACTGCTGGATGAAATTAAAGGCTTAGTGTACTTAAAGTTACGGCCAGAAATCAAGCCACGACGCAGCTGGCGCGCTAACTTGCAGGTGGGATTTGCATTAATTTCGGCAAACATGCAACAAACAGGGGCACCTGGGTTCCGGTAAGCTCATGCTTATTGCCGGCTAACTCCACTGCTGCGACGATTAACCGTACCGCTCGCTCATGTGTTTCCAAAGTCGAAAGGAATGGAAATGCCAAAGATGGAAACAATTTCACTCTATTATTTTAGTAGTTAGTTCTAGTAGAAAGGTTTCGCTAACCGGCGGTAGTAATTTGATAATTCAATGGAATATCTCATCTCGATATCAACGCCAAATGTTACGAAATTGGATATATGAACATAGAACAAGTGATTCCGGGCCGCTTCCCAGTATCCGGTTGATATCCGACTCATCATCATCATCATCATATCAGCCGAAAGACGTCCACTGCTGGACATAGGCCTCCCCCAAAGAGTGCCAAAGTGACCGGTCCTGCGCCACCCGCATCCAGCGGACTCCAGCAACCTTTACCAGGTCATCAGTCAACCTTGCGGGGGGCCTACCCACGCCGCGCCTTCCGGTACGTGGTCGCCACTCGAGAACCTTTCCGCCCCAACGGCCATCGGTTCTACGTGCTATGTGCCCCGCCCACTGCCACTTAAGTTTAGCGATTCGGAGGGATTCGACTGTCATTCTATAATTTTGAAAGATAGAGACATGAAAATGATGCAAATTGGCAAATATCGTAAACTATCAAATCATAATATGAACCATGGCGACGTATCCATCAACCAAATATTTCGGATCATTCCGCGTAGCAGAAAATGATCATTCAACTTAGTCGTCTACCCTGCATATAAATGGGGTCTGTAATAGAATTGGACAAAACTTTTGTTAGGCGAGTCGAGGTAGTCCTTACGAAAATAAAATTGTTGACTTAGTTAGAATATTTCTCTCGCTACTTATAAATTACATTATCCTGATACTTAGGACTTCAGATGTAATGAATTCTGAAAGTTTTCTCGAGGACGGCTATAAGTCGTGACTAGTGGCATATTAGCTGCGATAAAATGTGATATGACAAGGTTCACAAAAATATTTTCAGTGACACCAATTTCCGGGGCAGGATCCCACTAGATCCTCTACAAACGGAGTTCCCTATGTTGTCGAGCGTAGCGCTACGAAAACTTTGGCAATGAATGTGCTAGAGTGACATATATTTCTAAGTTATTTTTAAACTGTTATTTTAAAAAGTCCTTGGAGTTTGAATCATGTAACGTTTTTTTGAATGGACTGCCTTGATGCAATAGGGATGCGGACTAAGATTTTTTTACGATGCCATTCGAACCAGTTTTTGGAAAGGAACAAATGTTTGTCTGGTGTAGAAAGACTAAACTAGCCTCCTCTAAATAAAATACTATTTAATAAGTTAACTAAAATACTAAATGGCCTTAAATAAAATACTTGTGATCGTCTAGTTCAAGAAGTACGAATAGGACCCTCTACGTTGTGTTAAAATCTCGTCGTAAAACGCATTGTATAAAATAATAATGTCAAATGATGTTCCAAATGAAACCGTAACAAACGCAATAAATAAATGTGAATAAATAACATTCGTAATAAATAAAACGAATGAAACTAAAATTTCAAAATGAATCAGAACGTAAATGTAGTTTAATCGACGCATTAAATAATGCGTTTAAATAAACTTCAAAAATCATACGTAAATGTATGATCATAAGCCGCAAAAAAAAAAACCGAATCAAAACACGTGAAAGGTAATTTCAGTAATCGTAAACATTACTGTAAATTATAATCCGTCAATAAATTTTATCGTCCGCAAATCAAATCGCACGGTAAAACAAACCGTAAAAAATCCGCAATAATTAATTAAATCCGCAAATCAAAATGAACATTTAAAATTGAGATCAACAAATAGTCTATCTACATAAGTGAACATGCGACTCACCCGATCAGGAACCACTCGAACAAAGATAATTGATTTAATTAGTTAATTACCGTATACGAAATATAATTTTCTAATACTAATTACATACATATATTTCTAACTTAGAACTAACTAAAATTATACTATAAAATGCTCCATCACGATGAACGACAACGATGACCTGTAAAATAAACAGACTACAAGGGGACCTTGGGATTCTAGACCTTAGGTCTTGAAAATGGGGCCTATACCTATTGTTATGTCTTGAATCTTTCGAGGGCTCCCAACGCTCCTACACCCTCGCCAAACCAACAAATCCGTCATGATGCAACCTATCAACCCTTACTATCTATTTGATTCAAACCATCTCTCCTACACATTCATCATCTTACACGAATCTTAAGTACTTTTAAATTTACTTTACGCAGATTGCCAAGATTAATTTTAATAATTACGCAAAACATAACGCGCGGCAGAATTTACGCATACCCTATACGTTCGTGCAGCCACGGTATTTGTAACAGAGATAGTGATTGTTGTCGATTATGTACAAGGTGCTCTGAATACCATTTATATGCTATAACATCCACTGTACTGTCTGTCCCTTAAATTGGCCTGCAGTGTCACTCTACTTCCACTAATTGACGCAGATGTCAAAGGTCCGTATAATCGAATGAGTTACATCCCAGAACAAACAGAGCGCAATGTTACAGAACATATAAATAGCTCAGGCCTTGAATGTTTTCCTATTATGTAATGTAAAGTTCACAGCTTCTAAGGAATTGACACGTCAGATTCCTTAGGTGTAAACTCGAGTCGACTCCAGCAATCCAGGATCTAGTCCAGCCAAAAAGCTTTGCTTCGAGTGTACCTAAGTGCGTGTATTCAAATGAAATCTAAGCTCGTGGTGTGTCAGCTATGTATGTTGGTGTAAATGTGATATGTGTATGAGTGTATGTCCATTGAAATCAGGCTAAAGCCACGAAATACAATGGGTGTGTATAGAAGTTTTTTTTTTGTAAGTTCACTATCTTGTCACAAATAATAGAATCAAAAAGCCATTAAATGCATAACACTACAATGCTTTAGAAAAGTTAAAAAGAGCCAGTTATAAAATTGAGATGTGTGTGTGTGTGCTCTTCCAAAGTTCAATCACATTGCAATGCTATCATTTATTATACCTATTCATGCATCCTTATTTAAATTAGAGTTGTATTTCAAGACAATAGTAGTGTATCTTTAAATCCACTCTCATACCAGAGATAGTATATACATAATATTAAATTTTAGAATAATATCTGGCCCTATGGCCCCTATTAATGTTCGATTAAACGTCTCAGCGGACCCGTTGAATTGCAGAAAAGAACTAACTATACCTTTAATTTATGAAGCCTTGGAAATGACTATCTCAGCAATTAGCACGCAGAACTATATTTCCAGCTAATCTCCCGAAGCGACGACCTAAATATTACAAACCAAAAATAAACACTTTACTCTTAAATAACTACATAGGTAATTTTTTATAAATACGTAATGTGAACACTGACTCTATAATTATTAACTATTCATATAAAGACAAATCAAACACTTAATTTTTCACACTCGCACTATTGTCAATTGTCTTAAAAAATACGTGCCTACACTAAATTCACTTATTCGTCTCTAAAATGTCTTAAAATTGTCTATAAATATCACTATAAAATCTCTAGTAATTGAACACTATTTCATACAAATAAAACGCGAAACGCGCGCGGATATCTAATATCAAATTTAATTGATGATTAATTATAAGGGAAACCGAATGAGATAATTCCAACCTGTCGCGAGGTCCAAACTCGACTGCTTTCATGTAAAAACAAAACCCTATACATGGATTGTTGTGCAATATTAAAAAGGTGTAATTATTTTACATGCCATATTAACATACGTCATTTTGGTTTACAATAATTAATAGTCCTACTATAAATTAGTCAAAAGACATATGTGTTATATCTTGCAACTAATATAAGTCCTTTCGGATCTAAGCCCATGAACTGTTTTTGTTATCGTCAGCTCGCATAGTTTCAACAAGAGTTTAAAACACTTGAATGGTATACATGAGATTATTTAAGTTGGCCAAATTGCATCAGTGGTTCATTCAAAAAGCAACTCTACGTTCGAAGGTAGAAGCTTCTAATTACAATGACAGTTTTATAAAAGGCCGGCCACATTAAGTAATCTCAACCATAATACAAAGACGAAATAGGAGACCAGCTCTGTGCTTTATTGTTCCAATGTTGACGTAAGGTCAATTTCAAGGAGCGCCGGCCGTGTGAAACGGTTTTATAGTATTTGTCTGAATTAGGTACCTATTTTTATGAATATAATCAACAAGTACTGTAAGCTTGCTGTTACACTGGGAGCAACTACAATTAAAGAACATAAGTACCCGAAAAATTTAGACAAAGATTGACGTCGCTGGCGGCAGCGGAAAACGCTTCATACTGATATATCTATCACGCCCACGTCCCACGTATGACGTCACTTGTACAAAGTAGTTGTATCGTTGTATGGAAAATCCGGTAAATTGTTGTTTCGGTCGCGAAATACTGTGTTTAAGTACATAGTTGTAATACAATTTTGTTTCTATAAAAGCGTAAGGATTCTATTGGCAGCTTTAACCCTTGGCATGCCTGGTAGGGTCTGACAGACCCGGGCTGTTAAAAATCCGTCGTTATTTTTTGAAATTTTAAAATTACCGCGTCGCGTTTCTGAGTAGCTTCGCGTCATGAACTACCCGACGTTTTGACGCTGCTCCCGCAGTCGGCCGCGAGCACCCTTTCGATTTGGACGTGCGTAAAGTGCTCGCGGGCCTGAGAAACCCGACCAGGCATACGGCGTAACATTTTATCGCTAAGTACATTTACGTTATTTTTCGTATATATTTTATATACATACGAGTATATATTTTATAGATAGTCACAATGATATATCAGTGCCTTAAATAAACCTAAGACTGACGTTGATCTTAGGTATAAGTTTAATTTTTATGTTTTTTGACATGAGAGTCTATTTTTGTTGATGGAAATATCAAATGTTTTTATTTATGTAATAAGTTCTTATGGAGATTCTTGGATTAAGACTTGTATTTATTTCTAGTAAAAATAATGTACAAAATAACCAAAAACACACAAACCAACAAGTTAAAAAAACAATTCATATGTAATTTTTTTTTTTACATTTACGGGTTTGTCAGACCCACCAGGCATACAGTGTGACTTTCGTTCACCAGGCATGCCAAGGGTTAAATTTACTCATGGACAATAAAAAAAAATGCATAATTTTTCTCTTTTTATGATTTTAATTACATTTTATAATTTATACTTAATTACGATAATTTGATGGTTTACTATCCATTTAGCATCACTACGTTATCAATTTGAACATGGGGCCGCATGCCTATTCGGCCAACTCAAACAATGTCACAAGTATAAGGTTGAAGTTGTTTGTGTTAGATATTAGGTACATTTACGATAAATTATATACATATAGTTTAGTGTGTTAAATTAGTGTTTTTTTTTCTTGTATTACACAGTAGGTATAAAGGAAGTGAAGAGTGTGAATTCGACAACGAACTGCCATGCAGTTTGGCGAGGATTTCTGTATGTAGATTGTACAGTAGATACCTACCCTGTGTAATTCATTTGGGTTAAATGAATTTTAAAAAAGTATTTGGCGTATAGCTGACTGTACTAGGATTGTTGACTGGCTTCCAATTAGTTAGACACATCTAGAGAATCTATCAAACTATATATGTTTCCGTTACCTTGTATCAAAAAAAAACTGATTCGTCACGTTCCAGTGGAAGAAATCTGAAATGAAAATAATCGATCAAGTAAATTAGCTAGAGTAACTTCCACCTTTATAATGTAGATACTTATATCCATATCCATTAAATGTCAATATAAGTTACAGGCCGCCTACAAACATGTTAGCCCGCGAGCTACCAACTGTTTGTGTGACCAATCTACCCCCGTGCGACTACTTGTGAGAAGCTTAAAAACGGTGTAGTATCATGAATAGTCCGTAAGCCCACTCGCAATATACCTACGTCTCATGACAACACGATAAAATGCATGGCAGACGGTCGAGAAAGTTGTGCTGAGCAAGAATCAGACGATTATCGCACCTAAAATTGGCCGAATGTATGAGAAAATCCTTCACTTCCGGTTAAATTTTTAAGGGTATATTTACGTCATGTGGCATCATTTAGCCCTTTAATCGTAGAGAAAGAGTAAACATAAGTCTGTCAGTCCTGAAATGGCCGCCGTAGGTCTATTCGGAGTGGGCTTACGGACTAGGAGTAGCTCTGCATATAGCAGGCGTTAATCTACTTTAAAGTGCATGGCAAAGTATCGCGTCCGTCGCTTTAACCGCGCGTTTAAAGTAGGAATATCTTTCGTTTGACCAGCTGACGTATTTTCCACCACGAACTCTATATCCGTATCCTACAGCCAGCTGACGATTTTATTTCGTCAAGATACTGGATTAATTTGATGATAGAATCAATCGGGGGAGAAATGACGAAATTTTTTTTACATGTTTGGGAGGCTGTCGCTGGTCAACCCACCAACGGAGCCGCAGCTGACGTGCACGGGGCTTCATGATGCAAATTCCTTAAGAGGGGGCGCTCCGCGAAATCGGGGTTCTTAGATTGAATATTTACCTATGACAAACTAAAGCGAATGCCAGGAAAAAGAACATACCAAAACTACATCATATTTGCAATTGAATCGTCTGAACAAAACCATACAAAACCAAAATTGCCTCGATAGAAAAGAACCGCCAAAACATGTCTTATTTTTACTCAATTTCAATAGTGTGAGGTTCCCGTGCATATAAATTAAGTAAAAGTTGAGTGTATAATAGCTTTTCACATTACCTAATGAAAGTACTAGCGGGGTATTTTTATGTAGTCCCTTTTCAGACTTATTGAGGTGAAACGTATTTGGCGTATAGGCCTTTTTTATTTAGCGCGATACCCTTTCTCCCGTCGCGTGTTTCGTGCGGTTCTGTATATCTTTTGTTGCCGTTCGCGGGCGGAGTCAGTCGCAATCGCTCCGCTGAGACGAGAGGACTACGTTTTGTGCTCTCACGACAGCACGATGAACATAATTATTTCAATAATATTGTGACCCAGTATATTCGTCCAGTGAATGAACGTATCATTACATTCCAGTAGATATTTTGCTACTTTTTGAAATAATATATTTAAAAGGCGACCTTAACATATAGATCTTAAAGTTCAAAATACAACTATAAGATTACGCAGCAATCGGCCGGTGACCGGCTTCTTAGAATAATTTGTGCAGTACATGCAAAACTAGACGAACATTTTTCTGTCAATCGTGACATTTACTTTATGAAAGATTATCACTATCACTACATAGTATAAAACAAAGTCGCTTCCCGCTGTCTGTCCCTATGTATGCTTAGATCTTTAAAACTACGCAACGGATTTTGATGCGGTTTTTATTAATAGATAGAGTGATTCAAGAAGAAGGTTTATATGTACAATATAGTATCCGTGCGAAGCCGGAGCGGATCGCTAGTTGAGAATAAATCTGGTTATGTTCAAAATCGATGTCTGAGAGGTCTAAATACGAATTCATAGTCAGAAAAATTTCAAAAAGTGGTCGCATTATTTAAAATTTTTGAAATATTCGTTGTAAATTAATATGCGCGTTTTTTTTAAAGAACAACATACATTGGCAGGCTTCTCGAGGGTGAAGATTCTAGAAATGATATCCATTTTGAATTCCAAGATGGCGGACATTGCTTTTCGAATTTAAACTTTCGTGAGACGTGTTGAAACAGTACTAATAATTACACGGTTCAACTCATGTATTAAATGTCACTACGGGCGACATGTTTCGAACTCTTCGGGAATTCTTCTTAAGGATGAGTGTTTTCGCGGCGGTGTCGCTTGAATCTTGTCGTGATTCAAGCGACACCGCCGCGAAAACACTCATCCTGAAGAAGAACTTCCGAAGAGTTCGGAACATGTCGCCCGTAGTGACATTATTGACATTGTTTTTCTTTAAAGTCATCACGGGTGTCGCTTTTAGGGTTATCGAGAGTGCAGATTCCAACAATTATTGCCTCCGAACTTGGACATTTTGATATTAAAAAAGTGAACATAATTATGCACTTTTTCTTTAACATGTTCAAAATTGATAACTAAAGGGCCAAAGCGTCTCCATTGTCTCCAAGTACGAATCCGAGATCAGAATTTAAAAATTTGGCCGCCACACAGTGGCCTGAAAATCTGACTTTCATAGACATGATCGAAGTTTTCATAATATATTATAGTTTTTTTTTAATGCTACTAATAAATTCACGGTTAAAATCACGTATTAAACGACACGACAGGCGACATGTTTTGAACACTTCGGGAGTTCTTCTTCAGGATGAGTGTTTTCGATGTTTGTTTTGAAGAAGAACTCCCGAAAAGTTAGAAACATGTCGCCTGTTGTGACATTTAATGCGTGAATTTAACCGTGGATTTATTAGTAGTATTTTAGACATGTCTTACCAAAGTTTAAATTCGATCATAGCTTTTTTTTGCTTTAGGCTTTTACTAGCCATTATTATGCTAGCTTACAACCCTTACGTGATTTAGTAAAAAAACGGAAGGCCATATTTCAGTTATAGCTCCGGTGGTTTTTTAAGCAACAAAATGTAGGTAGTGGTAATTAAAGAAACCTTACCTTACCTTGGGTAATTAAAGTAATTTGTACTCTATAAAGTGAGTGTTTTCGCGGCGGTGTCGCTTGAATCTTGTCGTGATTCAAGCGACACCGCCGCGAAAACACTCAATCCTGAATAAGAACTCCCGAACAGTTCGAAACATGTCGCCCGTAGTGACGTTTAATACGTGGGTGAACCGTGTAATTATTGACATTGTTTTTCTTTAAAGTCATCACGGGTGACGCTTTTAGATTCCAACAATAGGGGCGTAGACACTAAATAAAATAATGTGATATTTTCTCGAAGAAGGATAAAAAAATTAGTCAAATGGAGAAAAAATCAACGCAAAAGGTTAAATAATCACGAAGTTATAATTAGTGTCCAAAGTTTTAGGAAGGGATGTGTTCTGTCCCTTTTTCGCAAAACGCAACTTCATATGAAACGATGACGCTGGAAGAATGTGACGTCACAGAAGACGGCAACGTGCCGCGCGCATCGTGGTCGGCGACGCCGTCGACGCGGCCTGCCGGCAGCATCCTGTAATGTGACGTCACACACCGTTTGCGTTTTCTCTCTCTAACAAGCAATATTAAAACGGTTGTAGCTTCGTAATTCTTTGAGATATCTGAATGGGATTTTCATCACTATGCATATTTTTTTGCCTTTTTTCTTTTGGAGTAATAATAATTTTCGAGTCTGCACCCGAATTATTGCCTGCGAA
Organism: Epinotia ramella; assembly: GCA_947578815.1. NCBI lineage: Eukaryota > Metazoa > Arthropoda > Insecta > Lepidoptera > Tortricidae > Epinotia > Epinotia ramella. Next base: position 18,954,501 of record OX388205.1, read on the forward strand.
GTTGGACATTTTTATATTAAAAAAAGTGAACACAATTTTGCAGTTTTTCTTTAATACGAGTATGTTCAAAATTGATAACTAAAGGGCCAAAGCGTCTCCATTGTCTCCAAGTACGAATCCGAGATCAGACCCCGTATCATGGTCGGCCTTATCACTCGATAAGTGACAAGATAGGGGCATCGTCTCGTTCTATCAAACGGTGTCAGCCAGTGACGGACGCTCTATCCTGTCACTTATCGCGTGATAAGGCCGACCATGACACGGGGTCAGAATTGAAAAATTTGGCCGCCACACAGTGGCCTGAAAATCTGGCTTTCATAAACATGATCGAAGTTTTCATAATAAATTACAGTTTTTTTTTAATGCTACTAATAAATTCACGTATTAAATGACGCGACAGGCGAAATGTTTCGAAGTCTTCGGGAGTTCTCCTTCAGGATTAGTGTTTTCGATGTTTGTTTTGAAGAAGAACTCCCGAAGAGTTCGAAACATGTCGCCTGCCGTGACATTTACGTTAATTTTGTAACCGTGGATTTATTAGTAGTATTTTAGATATTTCTCACAAAAGTTTAAATTCGATTATAGCTTTTTTTTTGCTTTAGCCTTTTACGAGACATTATTATGCTAAATTACAACCCTTACGTGATATAGTAAAAAAACGGAAGGTCATTTCAGTTATAGCTCTCGAAACTGACTTAGCTACTAGCGAAAATTATATCTTCAAATATAGGTACTTACAGATTTTGTCTTTCTTTCCACTTATTATAATTATCTATATGTATTCATCATGTTTCATCTGACTGTCGGGGCATATACTATGCGAGAAGGAGCGGGGCGCAATAGACGCATCAGCGCGGCAGGTGCGGGGCGCGCGGGTGATTTCTGATTTTTCCCTGGCGATACGCCCCCTCTTAAGCTTCTCACAAGTTGTCGACCGGGGGGAAGCGACTGACAAAAAATTGCACGTAGCTCGCGGGCTATGTTTTCACTACGATTCTTCACTATCGACTACGTTTATAGGAGTGCTTTTGGCGGTGGCGCACACTCTGCGTTAAACGCGCAAATACAAACAAATGGCAATTCAATTTATAAATATGCTCTAAATTAAGCTACTATAATTAAGGTACGAAAATCTTGATGTATTACTAGCATGATTTTCATATGCGGTAAAGTGTAATTACTCGTATACCTCATTCCATATAACATTAAAAGTTTAACAGAAAAATTCGTCTAGCTACTATATAAAGCCTATTTTTTTTGGTTAGACTCTTAATCCGCATAAACGGCGAGAGGACACCCATTTCATAAGTTATAAGTATTTTTTTTGCTCGAGATAGGGTATACAGTCAGATGTTACAGTAGGTACGTATTCATTTATCAGGCTTGCTACCTTGTCACTGTCCTTAACAAAATACAATGTCATACATTAAATCAATTTCATTATTAAAACATAGAAGATTAGTACCAGCATAAACCACAGGAAAATAATACCCGATGTTTTCTTCATTATACGAGGCAAAATGCGCTCAATCATAAACCCTTTATTTAGAATAATGATACTTAATGTTTGTAACAGTTGACTGGGTTATTCTAACGCAGAGCGTAAATTTGGTTCCTCTCCTTGAAATTCTTACCGCATTGCCATATATGGTTTTCGTGCTCATTCCGACACATTAGCTAGATGCGTGTGGGAGCGAGAAATATTGTTAGGATCCGAATCCATGAACAAAAATAGACCTGCTAGTATCAAGTACGCACGAGCGAGCACCACGAATTCCTCGCGACACGCCCATTACAATATTTAACCTTAAGGGCATGATTTGGAAAATTATGAGATTTTTCTAACGCCATATTATATAGTGCAACCATGGTATAACCGTGCTAGTAAACAAAATGAGATAATTTTGATGCATCTTGACTGTACTTGTTGCTTGTCACAACCCAAAACACGAATGCTTAAAATATTCTCTACGGAAAAAAATCTAAATTTAAAAAGCTATAAAAAACTCATAAAAAACTCATAAAAGCAAATATGATTTTATAAAAACCACAAAAGATATTTATCGACATTTGTCCAAATTAGAGAGGGAGAGAGATTCACTAATTTGGAATTTTAATTTGTAAACAAGTTCCAAGTAAGTACTTGGGACTTGTTTACAAGAATCGAGGCATCCCCTTAAGAGCATTTTAATTCCCGGAAGCTGGTGCCGTTTATTTCTAAAACAATTATAATCCAATCATAACGCGAGAACGTTCCAACTCGCAAATGGAAATGTCAACCTAATCCCGACAAACGACGTAACAGGACCACTGTATCTGGATTGCTACTTCGCCGTGTCTGAACTGAACTAACTCTGACAGCGACAGTAATGGGAAATTCGACGGGTTCCACTGGAACTAGTCACGTATGTTTGGACTCTCGACGCTCCCAATTTACATTTGGTCCCGTCGCCCGGCTCATTTCTTACTCGCGAGTACACGATCCGAATGTTGCGGGTATGTAACTGTTACTGAAGCCATCAAATTTGAACGCAGCCGCAACCTTCGTCAGGATTACGCCTGTCGCTGACATGACGATTACCAGTTATAATTTTCATTATAATTTTCTTCCATTAATATTTATTAATATACGAATAGAGGCTCGGCCTTCACCCATCGATTTAATGGATGAAAAGTATTTTATAAATTGAATTTTGTACATTAAACAATATTTGACCAATGGTTTGGTTAATGCTCGTGCCTCTATTCGTATCTCCTACTAATAACTCAGCACAACTTTTTGAAGATATTCAATATATTTTTAGATAAATAAATAAATAAATACTTAAACACAACACAAATAAATAGAAAACATCCATGACTCAGGAACAAATATTCGTGCTCATCACATAAATAAATGCCCTTACCGGGATTCGAACCCAGGACCTCTTGCTTCGTATGTAGGGTCACTACCAACTAGGCTAAAGCTGTCGTCGCAAAATATAGGATAGTTTTTATCCCGGGTTTACGCAGACGAAGTCGCGGCAGAAGCTAGTGGTAAATAAAGTGTGTGCCGTAAGACAAACAGTTTGGTGAACTTTCTAAATGTCTGACGTAAATGCTAAAATTATGGTAGGTATTCTTTATGAAGGGTAAGTAATACGAGGTATAACAACTTATCATATAACGGTCATAATATATACGCTCAATGTGTATAAGCTTGTTTATATAACGTTCTTTGCACATAATAAACGAAAGGTATAATGACAAAATATATATTTTCGTAAAGTGTAACGTACTTTAGATATAATATCAATTGATATATCGATTAAAGCGTATAATATTCATAACACCTAAGGAATTGAAAGATTGAAATTAAATATTGTTTTGAAATCAAACACGCTAATTATTTTAACCTAACCTAACCGCCAGCGCGTCGACGTCACCCCGCTTCGCGGGGAGTCTATTTCCGCTCTAAGGGACACAAGATAACCCTAACCTAACCTACAAATAATACCATTGTTAAGAGTATTCATTGCTTTTTACTGCGCCCGAGCCCCTTTTGTGGGCGCTCCGCCCCCCGACTACGTCTCCCCTTTTTCTAGCTGCCCTAACCTAATTTTCTGTATTATAATCCTTATACGAAAATATACTATGTGTTATGATCGTTATACGTTATGTATGTTATACGAAATGAAATTAGTCAATTTGAGTGTTATAGAAAAAAACGTTATATAATATGAATATTATGTCAATTGACCGTTATTCCTCATAAAAGTATTGGTTTTGTTGTTACTTATAGCTAACGTTCATTATATCTTGTGAACGTTATTAATATGAAATTATACATATTGTTGTTATATCTCGTGGGACGCACCCCTTATGAAAAGATTTATTTTCTTATATTAAGTCATCAGCAAGCTTAAAATATTATATTGTGTGTGATAAATTCATGAGCTAAACTTCAATCATAAAGTCCCGAAATGTTTGCCTATCTCATCAAATCGAGTAGGTAGTGGGTGCGTGAAAAAAGTTTTCTAAAATAATTGGTCGTTATCTCATAAGGAAATATATATAGTCATTAGGTAACAAAATGTAATATTAAATCCTGTCAAAAATATGCAAGCAAAATACTACCTCAATACCCGAACACAACGTTGTTTTTCGCTTGCGTTCGTTTGTCAGAATTAACTCTTACCGTTTCGGATAGGATACGTTTAGCTAAAGGTGGGCGTTGACTCGTTAATCCATGAATCGTTAATTAACGAAGGTAAGATGTTGAGTAACTGATTAACTTACACATTCACTGCTAATAATCGCTACGCTCGTAGCCGATCCTGTGGTTTTCTGGCATAGGCGCCCGCTAGACGGGTTCCTGGCAGTGAAAGCGTTAAGTTAAGAGTCCGCAGTAAGCTCGCCTGAATTTCACCTTACCATACAAACGGAGTTTCGTTCTCATTTTAAAACTACCTACGTGTTGGATTGTGACGAAACTTTGCATATACAATGACATGAGGTATATCTATGTCTGTAATTAGTTTATATGGTTCCGATTTATAAAACCAACTAAATACAGCAAAAACAAGTTTTGTATGAAAAACTTAAATTTGCTTTTTTTTTACTACGATATCTGAAGCTACATAAAGTAATTACAGACCTGGATATACCTCATGTCATTGTACATGCAAAGTTTCGTTACAAGCTAACACGTAGTTTTAAAATGAGAGCGTTACTACGTTTGTATGGAGAATCGAGCTTACTGCGGACTCTTAAGTTAACTTTAAAAATTGGAAATGGACTCATCAACTTCCGTTACTTTTCGACAAGTCCGTTAATCGTTAATCAAGTATTTGATTAATATATAAATATTATTATTAATATTTTAACGTCGAAATGATTTTCAACTAGCAAAGTCCACTTATGAGTTATGCTGCTTAGTTGTTAATATGAAGTGTCACGAAGATAACGAGTGAAAACAATTAAAAAATAATTAAACCAATTTTTTTCGCAAGCGATTGTGCGAATCATATTATAATATCAACATGGAATCCAAAACGTAAGCATCTAATAGACCACCTGCTTTTGTAGTTAAGAATAAGTGGGCAAGTTCGTCTGTTTTAGTACTGCACCATTTGCACTTTGAATTAGCTCTAGGTACGTTGTTACTGTTGTTAGTTAACGATTTGCATTGTGGTAAGTATGGCTAGGAAATGTTTACATTAATTTGGCACACGCACACGAACGACATCAACGCCATCAGAGTTGAAGCAGTCGCCGAGGCCGAAACCGGTCAGGAGGGGTATATACATTAATTTGGAGGATTAACTCAGTTCCATTAATCAACAATTCCTGGGTAACAATTAATGTTGTTTTAAGTTTTTATATACCTAGGTACGCAACTAGAAATAACTGGAAGGAAATACCTACTGCCTAACCCCCTTATCCATAAAACTTAACACACCCCCGATAACCATAATGTGTTTTGTCCCTTTCCCACCCCCCAACCCAAGTGGCGTTAGTTTGATTTGGTGAAAACTCAACCTTAGAGACGGGCAGAGAAAAGTAGCGATAAAATAAACTAATTGTAAATTTATAATCTCTTAAGTTAAGTAACCGCGCAGAAGAAAACAAATTATAACAGAAGATACGTAGGAAATATGACGATATACAATACGCAATGTAATAGTTACACCAGCGAGCCACTCCGCCCCAGTCCATGTTGGCTCAGTTCGGGCTGCACAGGGAGGTTCCCAAACGCTTCGGGAGCTCAATACCGCGAGCCATCCGGTTGCCTCTCGGACACTGAACTGAAACTAAGCGTCATTGCTTTAACTACTACTTAGTTATTCCAATTCTAAGTCTTTTTTTCCTCGACAGAATTCGAGCTACGTCAAATGCTAGATGACCTTAGCACCGCAAGCCTCGAGGTTTGACTGAAGATGAACATGTCCAAGACCAAGGTCATGACCAACAGCACAGAAAGTAGGTTAGAGATAAACGGGGAACACATTGCATATGTCCATGAATACCTTTACCTGGGCCAATTAGTCTCTTTCCAGGCGCGACAAGAGGAAGTCGAAAGACGGACTGAAAACGCCTGGAAGAGCGGGAGAGAATTGGTCCATAAAAAATCTGATGAACGGTGACCTGCCATTGTCGCTGAAACGTAGGCTCATGGACATGTGCATACTTCCAGTTCTCACCTACGGTGCACAGACACGGTCTTTGACGCAAGCTCAGAAGTTAAAACTCGGGGTTTGCCAACGTGAAATGGAGCGCAGCATATTGGGTGTTAAATTAATGGATCGTATCCGGAACACCACGCTGCGCTCACAGACTCCAATTGTAGACGTAGCTCGAAAAGCGGCCAAGTTAAAGTGGGACTGGGCTGGTCACGTCTGCCGCATGCCCGGTGAGTAATGGGCAAATAGCGCCACGAAGTGGAAACCTCAGAACTAAAAAAAGGAGACGCGGCAGACCTCGTCGGCGATGGCGGAATGAGTTGGACTCCTTTTTAAAGAACTGGCCAGATCAAGCTAAAAACCGCGATCAGTGGAAGAAGAGGGGGGAGGCCTTTGCCCAGCAGTGGGACACATCAAGCTCTATATAATAATAATATAATAGTTATGTCTTTCCCGCTCACGTGACAATGATGTTCCGGACCTTTGGGAGGTATGCGTGGAGCTAGGTACCTACTGTTTAGTATTTCAACGTTCCTAGCACAAAACACAACGTGTTATTCTTTCATTTTCGAAATCTACGGATATTAAATCATAGATATAGCTAGTTTGACGGAGACGAAACCAAACGCTTTTCTGAAAGCTAGCAACACTGAGCGTGATAGATATGGCAATCTCCGTTTTTACCGAGCACCGTTACAGCGGTGTTACCACGAACTTCGAATGTCGAATTTCGGGTATTTCCATCTCTATCGCACTCCCTTACTGGAGTAACAGGGATGCATGTATTACGAACTTCGACTTTCGAAGTTCTTGGTAGCGCCGCAGCTCGCAAAGAGATTGCTGGAGCTAGAAACCCTATAAAACTTCCAAAACCGAAACGCGACACGCTACAATTATTCAATCCAGACTAGCGGCCTGTGAGGAAATACAGCACCAGGGGGCCCCCAGAACATCACACCGAGCGACGGATGATTTCGAGGTGAGTCTCCCGAACACTAGCTACCAATTTTATCGAAGGAACTACCTAAAATACGCTACACCTACAAAGTACAAGTACCAACTGAGTCAACACGTAGAGGCCCTTTTGACAATTTAATGAAATGCAAGGAGTACACCGAGCGGATGTTGCCCCTGCCCGTGGCATGGGACGCACACAGAGACAGCACCCGCTGGGATGTATAGGGCCTATTGATGGTTGAGGGAATCTAAATGAAACGGGTTATTGGGTTAAAATGATGGACTAGAGGCTGGGTTTTTGATATGAAACATCGGACTCCTGCCTAATAAAACTGTCTCACTTTTTATCTCTGGCAGACGGTGACTCGCCAGCTGCTAGATGGGCGCCTATTAATAGCGACATTAAAAAAAGGCCTAAGGGCAACACCAGTCAGAGAGGGGGGGGGGGGGGGGGGGGTAGAGAGGTAGCACTGGACTTTAAACTTATAGCCAACTCGCCACTTAGGTGTCCTCATATACCCTCGAGCAACAGCTCTTGTGACTCCACTCTGGACGGCCAGTAAAGGCAAGCCGGAGGCAGGGGGCCTGTCCCACCATCCACCCGGTCGGCTCAGCCTGACCACAGGAGTACTCAGGTATTACGTAGGGTCGCTACTCCCTAACAGCCCGCCACAAGCTGCCTTACGTTGACTGATTGCATAAATCTGATGGCCGTCACATCCCTACGCCATTCATTTTTTTTTCTCTTTTTAGTTTTTTTTTTTTTTTTTGGGATGGAGAAAAATTGCTAAATACGCGACAGATTTTTGTGACGTCAGATGTGAAGGCGGTCACAAACTTTTATATTTTGCTGCTAGCCGATTCGACTTCATTCAAAACTGAACGCTTTTCGTAAGAGTAAGTATAAAGCCGTTAAACACTTTTTGCAATAACATATTCTGCAAATGAATTTGTAATTTTGTCCACGCGTCCTTTACCGTTTTGCTATTGAGCAAATTCCAATAGTTCGAATTTGGACGTTGGCAACGGCAAAAACAAATTGGTATTTTGTTTGCCACCGCCGTCCGCTGTTCTTGCAAATTCGAATAGCTCTAATTTGGACGTTATTCCTAAAGAGATAAGCTTTGAAAAATATTTGGCAATGGCAAAAACAAATTGGTATTTTGTTCGCCGCCGCCGTCCGCTGTTCTTAGCGCCGACGGCGGCGGGCGAGCCGGGCCGACGCACCCAACGCGCCGGCGGCCCGTGCGCCTAAATAATTGATAATTGTTTATAAATTTGCGCCAAATTCATTTTTAGGGTGACATCTTACGGTGTCAACCGTAAGATGTCACGTGACCTGATCGAAAAACTGTTACAATGTTATTGAGTTTTCACTTCTGCCGGCACTCCCGGAGTGCAACCCGGTCTTTTTTTTACTTTGAATCGTTCTATTTAATGAGGTCAGTTAGTTATTACATTAATATACCTTGTTATTCAGCGATATCGCTCCAAAGTGAAGAAACATAAATATATTTATGCGTGTTGAGTTGAGTAGGCCTCGTCTATACCTATAGACGAGCTGAGTGTTGCGCAGCGCCTGAACACTCGTAAACTAAAACGTTTGGTAAATTATAGCAGCCCCTCTATTCTGTAACTTGTTTTAAGCTCACCTCAACGCTCACCCACAAATATATCATGATACCGCGATGCGTAGCGTAGTAACTAAGCGCTGCGCGCTAAAGCGGCTCACCCCGCCGGTCACCCGTCACGAAACTAGACCTACACCTACGCTTAGTTACCATCGCGGTGTCAAGATATATTTGTGGGTGAGCGTTGAGATGAGCTTAAAACAAGTTACAGAATAGGTGCGCAGGGCGTTGAGCGTTGAAGTGAGCTTAAAAAACGTTACAGAAAAGGGGGGCAGGGCTTGCGTAAAAGCGTACGAAATTTCATACTTGCTTCACGCGCCGCGCCATACGATGCTGAATACGTCCGCAAACAAGGCCTAAAATGCCAACCGACACCATGCGTCCTTTAACGTGATTAATTCCCGCCAAGGCTAGTGCAAATCCACTATGTCGTACTAATGAGTGACGCGGACCGATAACAGCCAGTCTATTCAAAAGACATACTGCACTCGGCTGCGAGTTCCTCTCTTAACCAATTTGACTGCATAATCTGAAAATGACTCACACTTTTTGGCGTATAGCGAGCTCTGTAAGTGTTATAGTGAATAACAGCTCCTATCGCTCGCCTCGGCAAATCTCTGATAACGTATCACGTCTCATACCCACTAACAATATGCACACCATATTGTTTTACATACGTATGTATCGTCGACGCCGCTATCTTTCCTTTCGCAATTTTTTTAACAATATTATGAAATAATGTGAGTGCCAACACGCAAAATGATTTTCATTTATAAATGGGCGACGTTCTTTTGTTTATGTATGTGCATGTTGGTGTGCGCGGAATTTAGTGACAGTGAAGGTAAGTGATTTATATAGTACCAATGTCTATGCTATCGATAAACGTGTTAATTTTTCCGGTTTTATTTCAACAATAGAATACCAAAATAATTTAATTACCAGACTTTAATACTTATCAAAGACCATACAATAATAAAGATAGGCTGTAATTGTACGTTAATGATAATTGATAATTAATATATCTATAATGACGCGAGGCTCAAAGGTTGAGTTACAATTTTACAAGTCACTTGGAACACTGGTCAAAAAGTTAGTCGTTATTGGTCAAGAGCATCAGTTTTGCCAGTTACAATTGTAACCTGTATAAGCCTCGTGTGACGACTGAAATCGAATAAATGGCAATAGACTTCTCTCACGCTCTGTTCCGGACAACCAGAAGAAAATAAAAGAAAATGTGCTATTAATATCTGAAGAGTTCCATACATTTCTCATGGAACCCATCAACCAATAAGCTTTGACAAGAACGTATTAGTTTTTCAAAAAGACAATTGACCAAAGTGGGTTAATAAATGCAAAAGTTCTGACATAAAATATATAAAAGTCGAATATTACCCCGAATTATATTTTTATATTTGAAAAGTATACATACGATTCCAAATAGCTATTCTTACTAGGCTTATTATATCTACTACATATTTAGATTTTAGATGCATAACAATACTTGTAAATATTTATTTCAACTTGCTACTCATAGTTCTTATACTAACTACTATTATTAAAATCGTAAAATTATATATGCCAGCTTAACTACCGATAACACTTTAAAATACAGTACTACAATCGTTGTGGTTCACAAAGTTTAATAGAGCTGCTGTGTTATTCATAACTTGATACACCTTGGCACCTCACGGCTCACCCCTAGTATATTCTGTCACGGGATTCATAATAACAGCTCTTGATCGGAGGTCTGACTTCCATTGGTTCGTTTAAGTGAGGTGAAGTCTTATAAATAACCTCTCTGCAGTATACCTAAATGAAATTACTTCCAGAACAATGCACCGCCGTCAACTGCATAGGCAAAGAATATCGGTGCGAGGGAGATAAATGCTACTGCGCGTACGGATACTTGCCTAACCCTCACCAGACTCTCTGCATTGAATGCCCAGGTAATTGTTTGTTTCATCACATCACGTCAGCCGAAAGACGTACACGACTGGACATTTGCCTCCCTCAAAGAGTGCCACAATGACCGGTCCTGCGTCAACCGCGTCCAATGGACCCCGATTCTTTGTGTATGTTTATTTAAAACTAGCTGTACCTGCGACTTCGTTCGCATGGTAATGTAGTGGGAGTTCTAATTTAACCTATCAAGTAAAACGTTGAACAAACCTATTTTAGCTAAGATGCCGTTAAAATTCGTTTGTCTTTATCTGTCACTCTGATTTTAAATTATTAAGAAAGGGACAAAACTCGTTTTATTTAACAGGTATTTTAAGTTTTATGAATAAGGGGGTAAAAGTTTAGTAGATGTTTGTGGCAATAGATCCAACAGGTAGGACACAGGCTGCAGCATTAAATGTTTATTGATCTTCTTCTCTACGTATTCTACACTGTTTTATATTAAATAAATAAAAACGTGATAACTGAAATGATCAATCATGCCTGTACATCTACGAAATCTGCTTGTTTGTAAAAACTCATCCCTTACTTTATAAAACGTGTAAAGAGACTTCCAACTATCGTACAAGGTATCCAAATCGCCTGGTAATACCGGAAAAAAAGACAAAATTATATAGTAGAAACACTTAGATACTGTATGTTTGCGTCTATCTACAATTCTACGAAGATATTAAAACCTTCCCTTAAATATTTTCAAGCGCAGACTCAGAAGTTGGCTAATACAAAATTGCTTCTACTCAGTAAGCGAATATTTTGAATATTTCAAACGACAAATACAAATACAAATACAAATATTTATTTGCCAGAATATGGTAACATAAGGTCTTAAAGCTAAGTAAGTACGTACATATTCTACCTGCATGCAGAGGTGCAAATATTTATTATTATTATTATCAATTACAATACTGTTTTATTAGGTACTTACTATTGTTCTTTCGTTCCATTTCACATTCACTGACACTATAATTATCGTTATTATAATTTAGACTGACATAATGCTATGGTTATTTTTAATTTTTATTTAATTTAATATTTTCTCACATCCACTGACATGATTATGAAATATTTAATGGTATAATTTAAATTTGGCAAAGCATGGTATTCAATTGTACTATTAAATTTCGTCGTTACATGACACTCTACTCTAGGTTTATATTTTGCATGCCAGATGCAGGTACATTGTGTGAAACCTGATACCTATTCTTTAAACAACTGTTATGAACCACATTTTAAGCAAAATGAAGATATATGCCATATATCCATAACTGGTAAATGGTATTGATGTTAGCTTGCTTACTAAGTACTCTAAGTAGAATGTATTTGAGTCGACATGACATTTTTTTTTTATGACATGTATTTTTTTTGTCTTAGTTTTAGTTAATGAGATAGTAAGCATAATTTTATTATTTAATAGATTTACTCTGTGTACCCTACATATACACTACTCCACAGCTACTTTTATTTTTCCTATGAATGTATTTACTCACGGAATAATTTGACAGCATATATGTACGATTGAAATTCACCTGGCCTGTGAAAAGTTTCACTATAATTTAGGGCACAGACCACAGAATAACTAATATAAGTAACTCAACTCAACGTAACTCAAAATGATCTTTATTCAAGTAGGCCTGGCAAGCACTTTCAAATCGTCAGTTATTTTTTTAAAGTAATTTATTAAACATAAAAAATAATAATTATATGAAGTAAAAATTGTATAAAAAATACTAGAATGTTTATTTTTAAATAAAGGAAAAATTTAAAAATTAAATGCTCCGAGCCGGATGCGAACCTTTATTTAGTGCGGAAAAGAGCACTTTTCGTTAATATGTCGAAACTTTAAAGAGCCATATGTACAGTAAAACGTTGTACGATACACGTGCGAATAGGTAATTCGCAACTCGTGTCGATTTAAAACACTCCCTTCGGTCGTGTTTTAATTTATCACCACTCGTTGCGAATTTCCTATTTTCGGCACTTGTATCGTAAATAACTATAGTAGAATGTTGTCTTTTAAAACGTTGTTGCACTGTTCGCCACACAGATGACAGTGTTATATTCATCGCACTTATGTATTTATTATTACAAAGTTTCACTTTTATCAGATTTCATGAATGATTGCAGATTTTTTTTTAATTTAAATTATAATTTCTGCAATCAGTCCTATTTATCCCTGTATTTATTGGGTGAATCAGGATTTTAGATCCCTCATTATCATTATAGTAGGATTTATTAACATTCTCTATCCAAATAACGATTTTATATTTCACACAGTAAAAGCTACGAAGATATGTATACGAATTCGCCACGGTATTAAGTACTTTAAAATGAATAAGAATCTTTCGTGTCTTGCTTTAATGGGTCGTTATGGGAAGTCGTAATAAGTGAACTTCACTGAATTTATAGAACACGTTCTTATGAAATATGAATCGCGTATATCCGTATCGCCATACATATTATTTAAGGAGGTAGTAAAGTACTTTTTATATCAAAGCGTGGAATTAAATCTATTTATTTTTACATAAATTAAACACTTAGTTCACAATCTTGGTAGTGCCATGAGAGTTGAGGTAAATGATTACCTAAAGTCGCCGTCAATGGAATTTGCTAACTATGTAAACAAATCGCCATAGTGAAAGATAATTTCAATATGGTGCTTTGTTTAAATAGTTAGAAAATTCTATTGACGGCCACTTTACACACACAGCTACATAAAGTACTGATTTCAAAAAAAGTGGATGAATAAAATGAATGAGTTTATGTAGAATAAGTTGAATAAGTACGTAAATAAAAAACGCTTTTTTTAATCCGTATAAAAAACAGTAAACTTTTAACGGCTACATAAATTAAAACAAGGCAAGTTGTCTGTTTGGTTTATATGATGAATATTATATTCATATACCTACGCATATCCGACTTTTATTCATTCATATTTATTTCTAAATAAATAAATATTAGGCGACAATCTTACACAAATCGACCTAGTCCCATAGTAAGCTCAATAAAAGGCTTGTGTTATGGGTACTAGACGACGATATGTTTAATAGATAGAAATACTTAAATACATAGAAAACATCCATGACTCAGAAACAAATATTCATGCTCATCACACAAATATTTGTCCTTACCGGGATTCGAACCCAGGACCTTCAGCTTCGTAGGCAGCGTCACTACCCACTAGACTAACCGGTCGTCACTAAATACACTGATAAATAAATAATTAACCCATTAATTAAAACAAAACAAAAATTATTCGAACATTATTCTCTCTCAGTATAAATATATATCCCAAAATAGATTAAAATATTATATTTTCTGTTTTGTTTATATTTCGATGCATTTTTTGGAAATAATACTTGGCAAAATAGTTTAAAGAAACATTTTGGTCTATCTTGCAATTCACTGTTCAACTTACTATCGGTACGAAAATAGAACAATAATTTCAAAATCCCGCTGTCATTATATACATGGCATGTTGTTGCGTGCGTGACCTCAACTCTGGTGGCACTACCATACTTACCGAACGAAAGAATTCTTATCGTTTCTCAGTGTCCAACTTTCCGTAGGTACGAGTAGGACCTTCTGGAACAGACTATGAAACGAATACCTACAGCATACATTATAGGTACCAAAGAACTCTGCAACTTCCGCGAGCAATATCATTTCTTTATAAAAAAAAAAAGTGACGCTTTTTCTGAAACCTGTTTAACGAAGGACTTTTTAACACATCATTGGATTAAATATTTTGTACCTACGAGCTACGACGTAGTCTTTCAATGAGGGGCTCCATTGGCAGCGTTACGTCATTGCAGTTGCATGTAGGAAGCATAATGCACTTTGCAACGCAACCCAGCGAAAGGGTTAAGTTAAATATCAGTTTAAAGGTATCGAATAAAATAGGTTTTATGACGTATTTCGGCTGATATGATGATGATGATGATGATGATGATGATGATAATGATGATGATGATAGTAAGTCTCACAAAAACAAGTTATAAGACTATACTTAAGGCATAATAAATAGATCTGGACTATAACTCTTAATTAGTGTGCACAGAAGGAGTTCTTGTCACCCTAATGGGGCTAGACGGGCTATACTTTTCCGGGAATGTATGGCCGGCAATTATGGGCGTCTTGCTCTTACTTCCATGCTAGAACAAGACACCCTTAGTTGCCGGCCACATATTTCCGGAAAAGTATAGCGCGTCTGGAAGCCCCTTTAATATGACGCACTTTTCGAGCATGAGAAGTGAACAGAGAAAAAATACAAGAATATACAAATCACTATGTCAATGTTATCATTTTTAGGGTTCCGTAGTCAACAAGGAACCCTTATAGTTTCACCATGTCCGTCCGTCTGTCTGTCTGTCTGTCTGTCTGTCCGTCTTCGGCTTAGCTCAGTAACCACTACCACTAGAAAACTGTAATTCTAATAAATCAATTACGCCGACAAAACAGTACAATAAAATCTTGAAAAATATATATGCTATTTTTGTTTAGGATCGTCCTAACCTAAAGCAGGGGTGTATTTTTTTTCTCGTTAAACCCATGGTGTGGGGTATCGTTGGATAGCTCGTTCAATAATATTATGGGTTTTCTATAATTTTCAAATCAGTGATTAGTTTGCGAGATATTGGTCTTTAAAGCCCTAATTTTTGTTCTAGTTATGTCCCCCCCCCCGGCCGGCTAAATGGCTATTACTGGGGATGTGAAAAAATTCGAGGTAGGTACAGTCAAGAAATTTAAATACCTACCCATTTCGTTGAAATGTCGTTAGACATTCGCAATGCATTAAGGTCGAAACTTCTATTTCAGTAATAGTATTGAAATGTCAAATTGTCAATACATATTTATTTGTCACTTCACATTACAGATAACCTCTTTGCGAAAAGTTATCATTTGCTTTTCTAATTACGAACATGTGTCAGTGTCAATCGAGAAATCTGAAAAATATTTTTCAATTACGTTATTAATTTGAAAAATAAAATACCTGCCGCTAACCGTGAACTATTAAGAGCTAGAAATAGCAGATTTACACCAGGAAGTGGGGATTGAGGAGATAACGCGATTAAAATTTCAGTTCACCATGTCAACGTAGTTAATCTGGTTGCCTAGTTACTAACATATAACAATGCATGCGATATGTCAAAGGAACGTCGTGCTCTAGCTAGCTCTTATGGTGACAGTTTGCTATACAATATTGAGCCTTAGCTGGGTCGGAAATTAAATTCCTTGACTGTACATATAATTAATTTAAAAGGAAAACTATCACGGACAAGTAGGCATAAGTAGTTACCGAGTAATAGTCGACCAATTTAATGTGTACTTGGAAAGGCCGGTTTTCGTACAAATTCGGCCGACGCAACCGCACCAGGTCGATGTAACTAAGACAGACAGGCAACTACGGAACCCTACACTGCGCGTGGCCCGCCACGCACTTGGCCGGTTTTAAATTAAATTTTAAGTTTACATGCTTACAATTAATAGCTGCGACGAATTTCTTTCCGCTTCAAAAACTTAGAATAGAAACATTCGTTCTGTAGCCACAGAGTCAATTTATTTTTAAGTTCCTTAAGAGACAGGCTTTTAAATTCTCTTGGGAGGACATTAAATATTCGAATAGCCATCGGATAACAACTATTTTGAAATAATTTAGTTTTGACTTTAGGTAGGCACAGATTATCCGGGTACCGACTATTAAATTTGCAAACGTCTCTGTTTCTAATAAATAAATCTTGATGGATTTTATAAAAACACACATTTCGTATATTGATGGTACAGTCAGTAATTTTAGACTGCTGAATAAAGGTTTACAAGATACATACTGTCGCACATCACAGATGCCGCGGATGCATTGTTTCTGTGTGATAAAAACTCTCTTAACATGTACCGAATTTCCCCATATTAAAATTCCATATCTAAGTATAGAGCATACATAGCCGTGATAAGCCTGGATTGCAGTTTGTTTATTCGTTACCTTTCTTAAGCGCCATAGAGCGTATGCAAACCGGTTTATTCTGCCACATACCCTGTCAACATGTGACTTCCAGCTGCACTTATTATCCAATAGTATTCCTAAAAATGGGACCTGATTGTTTTGTGCAAGAGTCTTGTTGTCGTGTTTGATACATAAATCTTGTTTCTTGCCATTCATATTATGAAATTGAACATATGTCGTTTTATTAATGTTTACATTCAAATTATTATTACTTAAACATTGTATTATTTTTATAGATTGTATTATTTTTGAATGCTATTATAGTTGAAATGTCATCAGCAAACAGGGTACAGTCGTGATTAGATATGTCAGGTAAGTCATTAATATATATAAGGAAAAGTAAGGGAACCAAGATGCTTCCCTGTAGAACTCCCACTCTGTTGGGCCTGCATTTAGACCTGACTGAATACAGTTCCATGTTTTCCGACAAAGAAGTGACTTCAAGTTGCTGACTTCTACCAGAAAGATAACTCTTGAGCCAGTCGTAGGTTTTTCCACGAAGACCATATAGTTTGCATTTAGAAAGGAGTAAGCTATGCTCAACGAAGTCAAAGGCCTTGCTCATATCGAAGATGACCGCAGTACACGGCACTCTTTTATCCACATGTTGTAATATTTTATGTACTAAATTGAAAGTTGCCAACGTTGTGGATTTCCCCTTTTGAAAACCGTATTGATCCGTTTTTAAAATATTATTTTTATTTATAAAGCTTACAAAACGGGTGTGCACAACTTTTTCAAAAACTTTAGATATAACAGGGAGTAAAGCAATAGGTCTATAAATTCTCTCAATTGTTTTACTGATTTAAGCTATATGTATAGGTAGGTACCTACTGTGTTATTAGCCTATATACGACCGACTGCGGGACACAAGCCCCTTCTCATGTAGAGGAGGGTTGAGCTATAATCCGCGCGCTGGCCCAATGGTAGATTTCATTAAATAATTTATCTACGCACATAAATATATTAGTGCTCTAAAATGCGTGCAGAAACCGCAGAAAATCCCAGCACTATCTATCCTACTAGGCAGTCAAAAGACGGCGCGCGAGCTCTCTTGATTTTTCTCGGACTGTCTCTCCCTTATTAGAACACTTAAAACAAGAGGTATAGTGCGAGAAAAATCGAGAGTATGTCGCGGCCGTCTCATGATAGACGTGCAGCATTATTACCTACAACCAATTTTACTATGAGAACTTTCTTGTCTGTGGTAGCAAATAAAATCTGTACCTACTCAAAGCCTGCATCACACTGGCGCGGCCTGCGGTGGCGGACAATAGTAAACTTGTCATTAGCTGTCAAATTTACTATTGTCCGCCACCGCAGGCCGCGCCAGTGTGTTGCAGCCGTATTGCAGGCTTAAAGCCCACATCGGCCACATCACACTGGCGCGGCTTGGCCGCGGCGGACCATAGTAAACAGCTGTCAAATTTACTATTGACCACTACCGCAAGCCGCGCCAGTGTGTTGCAGGCCTTATGTTATTACAACTTTGTAAGTTATGAGTTTAAATTTGGAACAGCTGTCAAAACTCAAGTGGGTCTCTATTCTAAAAAAAAATCTTCTTGACGGAGGATCGAATTGCCGCATTAGGGTATGCGCGCACGACCAACTTTTGTCGCCGGCGACAGTAAATCTGTCTCTTTTGCACGCGCGAAGTGAGATAAAGAGAGATGTACTGTGGCGGCGACAAAAAATGCTCGTGCGCGCATACCCTTATTGTTGTCATTTGTTTGTTGGTTTTTTGCTGTTACGAAAGTAGAATTGTGAACCCATCTTAGAGTACTTATGATATGTGTCTAAAGTAAGTAGTGTATGCAACTGTACATAATAAGGCCTTAAAACACTCGTGCCTACAACAAACGTGTTTTTTTGCCGTTTTTTTTTTTTTTTAATACAACGACGGTGCAAACAAGCGTACGGCCCGCCTGATGGTAAGCGGACACCGCAGCCTATAGACGCATGCAACCTCAAAGGAGTAACATGGGCGTTGCCGACCCTTGATATGTTTGAGGATTTGCCGTGTTGACAGCTGAGGGAACAAATTCCCTCGCTCTCAACACAACGCATCCTCGGGAGCTCTGGCGACCTTGCTCACCTCCAGGAACACAACACTACTACAGAGAAAGTAGTAGTGTTATTATGGCTGGGGTCTTCTGCAAGGCGGAGGAGGTCCAACATCTATCGACCTTCACTAAGGAATCATTTCGGCCGTAGGGAGTCAAGATCCAGCGGTTACCTGACACCACGAAGTTGCGTAACACATCGCAGTTATAGTGTGTTTTTATTGTTTTCAATAAGTTCATATTTATATGCAATAACTAATCTGTAAGGTATATGTAAATATGGACCTTTGTTGTCTGGTTCAAATAAATGAATCAATTTGCAGGTTTCATGGAGAAATGTTACGGTTCGTGCTGCAATCCACAAGGCAACGGCAGTCTGCAATGCTGGCAGGGCGTCTGTCAACGTTGTTATGACCCACATGGCAATTGGATTTGCAGGTTAGTGTGCAACCCACTAACCGCGTGTTCACACTGCGTCCGTTTCCGTGTCCGGGAGGCATCCCTCTTTTTCTCGCTTGCGATGTTTCGCCCGACTGCGAAAGAGACGGATGCCTCCCGGACACGGAAACGGACGCAGTGTGAACACGCGGTAACTGGGTACGTGGTACTTTTCTGCATGCAGAAAACTTACCAACGAACCCTACTCAGTCATTGGAGGACGACAGGGATACGTGTTATTTCAAACTTCTAGTGGCGACTGAAATAGCGAACGTTGTTTACACTTCCATGAGGAGGATTCCAGCTCCAAAAAATACGCTAGGTACCTTATTTAACTCCTGACTCGTCCGGAGTTGATCAGTAGACTTGTTTAGTTGAGTTCCGTAGGTGCTACGAAGAACACTCGCTGCCCAGATGACTTCAGAATAGAAAGGATTCACGATAGGCTGGGACACCTTAGGCTAAAAGCTGTGTATCCACCAGAGCTGTGCGAGGTAGCCGAGCGGAGTAGCTCGATCAGTTCCCAAAACTGGTTTAAGTACCTATTTATTCGCATTTTGCCCCACTCTCATTTTCTGCTAGTAGGTACTACTTTCTCATTCGTAAATTCGTCTAGTATCAGATTTCCTTTTCGCTATTTCTTCCTATAGCTCTTATTTAATATACTTCCTCCCAGGGACTGCATAACCGAAAAATACCGGTATGTTTTAAAACCGATATGGCGTCATATCGGTTTTCAAATAGCGCTTTCTGTAGCGGAACCTTTATATTTCGCTATGGAAATATAACGGTAACCTTAATTTTTTTCGGTACCGTAACCGCTTTTTAAAGGTTACCGACACTTCGATTTTGGCGTCGTTGCCAAACCGCCGGCGCTGCCGTTTTGTCTTTCAGTTTTGTCGGTTCTGTTCTGATACTTCTCTGATTCGTACGTTCGTTTCTATTGGAAGAAGTTGTCTGTGTAAATGTAAGTTCGCTTATTTTTTCGGTAACCTTTATAATACCGGTTTCGATCCGGTATTACAAAGGTTTCGGTTACCTTTAAATCGATAAGGGTAACCGATATTTCAAAACGGTTACGGTACCGTTATGTTGGCGCGGCGCGCGTAACCGTGAGGTAGGGCACAGCAAAATGTCATCCCGCTCGAATTTGGAGCAGCCCAACTGGGGAAATACCTCCGCCTTGCAGAAGACCCCAGCCATAATAACACTACTACTTTCTCTGTAGTAGTGTTGTGTTCCTGGAGGTGAGCAAGGTCGCCAGAGCTCCCGAGGATGCGTTGTGTTGAGAGCGAGGGAATTTGTTCCTTCAGCTGTCAACACGGCGAATCCTCAAACATATCAAAGGTCCGCAACGCCCATGTTACTCCTTTGGAGTTGCATGCGTCTATAGGCTGCGGTGTCCGCTTACGATCAGGCGGGCCGTACGCTTGTTTGCCACCGTCGTTGTATAACCTTTACACCATTACGGTACCGTAATGGAATACCGGTTTCATACCGGTAAAACCATAACCGAAATCAGTCCCTGCTTCCTCCTATCTCCTCCTATTATGCCGCTACTTAAACCTCATTCCTTGTTGGATAAACAATGACGAGAATCGTTTAAACAATGCAAATTTATAAAGTAAACATACTTAAGTAGGTAGATAGGTACATAACCTATAATAGCAGTTTTGCAGTGGCCCGACGGGCCAAAGGACGTGGGAATGGGAGCTCCGTCGAAACTGTTTACATGTAAGTACGCTGAAGCTGGGGAAACATCCGACAGGCAAAAAATAAAAAAATAAACAAAATTCAGAATATTTATTCAGCCAATAGGCCACGACGGCACAATTACAAGTCAAAATGTCTATCTATAGACTCAAAATAGTATGAGTACATTATTCATAATAGAATTAACTACATCAGAGTTTGCATGTCAAATACAATAACAGAAAAAAAACAATCTTATTTCTTAGAGATGTATAAGGTCTCCAAGTGTCAAAATTAAAATAATTATTTTTAAATCTCATAGAAACCCACACAGATGTATAAAAGTATACCTATTACAATTCGGGGAAATCGGCAAAAATACAATTCGGGGAATAACGCAACAGTAAATAAAGCGAATGATAATGCAGATGCGCAGGTCCCAACACACTAGTGGGGAAATATGCGAAAGTATTTTGGGGAACCGATCTAGGTACTCGCCGAGCGGTGTGCGAGGAAAACAAACACCAGTAGGAAGAGATGCGCGAGCCATGCTGGCAATGGTATAGGTGGATTATTTCCTTGCACACCGTGCACCGCTCCGCTACCTCGCACGACTATTGTTAATTGTCACCCTTAATCTTGACTTAGGAGTACTTGGGTACTTCTACTTTTTTTAAACGTACAGTCGACTACAAAGAGATCGATACAGCCAAAGTTACAAAAATATGTATACACGATCTTAATAATAAGGCAATACAGTCGTGTATACATATTTTTGTAACTTTGTCCGTATCGATCTCTTTGTAGTCGACTGTACATGGAATGAACGCGTTTATGGTGTGTGTGTGTAACCTATTGGTGATTTCTTTTCAGGGACCCTCTTAATCAAATATTGCTAATATCGATAACCCATGTGGTTATGGCCACTGCCCTGGTGCTCGGGATTATTGCAACATTTATACTGTTATACAAACTGTGTGCTGCGACGAATTTGAGGTACGTATAACACAGATTACTTAGGTGATACTGGATTTACTTTATACCATACTAATATTATGGTTACCTTTCACTTAACATTTATTTTAGATCAGTTTATGACCTAGGTGGGTACTTATTAATTCAAAGCGAAAAAAGACGTTCGTTAAACATGTACTTTCAAAGTCGTCCTTGTATTTCAATTAAGGGGCTCCCATACGCCAATGACCTTCGATCTGAATCCCTTGTTGTAGCTTGTTTTTTGTAGCGTATTATTAACAACAACGGCTTTAAGCAATATAGTATCCCATATTTACTTCAAAGTTCATTGTTTTCGAGATATTTGGCATGAAAGTTGAACAATTTTAGGCCAAATAACTGGTTTTTTGGCCATAACTTTTGTGTTAATTACTTTAAAATGAAAACCCTAGACATGTTTTTAGAGACGTCATAGACGAATCCAAATATGTACATTTCGTATATGATGACATGATGAGATACGAAATAAGTGTTTTATTAGACAATGTTTAAAAAATCATACAAAATTAGGTATTCATTTCTTTCAAACTCTGGTAGACAAAAATGGAGATAAAAGATTGAAGAACCGATAGCCGTTTGACTTATAATTCTATCTGTAGTGTAAAAGTAGGTGAATACGATTCAAAACTTGTAAAAAAAATCGATGAAAACCTCGGGTAGCCCCTTAAAATATTTTGTTCGTTTTAAAACTATACTTATTTTGCCCTAGCGGGTAACCTTGGCCGGTTCAACTTCATGGGACGGGTATGTAAATACCTTTGACTTGTATGTTCTATTTTAGACAATTGGGGTCCAGCAACAGAAGTCGACTATCCGTCGGAAGTCTCCAGGTGTACGTCGACGAAAGACTAAGAGATGCTCCGCCTAGGTAAGGCCGAATTAAAACTTTCTTATATTAATATTGACGTAGAGAATTATACATATTAGTTCCATTTGGAGGCCATCCCCAAAATTCTCATTGAAATTAAATCGGTTTAGGTTTTGAATCGCAATATGCGTCCCCTAAAACTTAACGGATTTTGATGAAACTTTCCAAAAATAGTTAATCATAATGACATAATTAAAGTAAAAAGCATTCCAGATATTCGCGGTCTGCGCCGGCTGGATCATCTGTGTATCCGGCAGTTGCATTCTTGAACGCTGGATTCGTAAGTTTACATTTACTTATATCTATACTAATAATAATAAATTCTGTATAATGTAGTTATTAGCTTTGTATGTAGGGGGTAATCTCCGACACTACTCTTCCGATTAAAATAAATCTTTCACCACAATATAGAATGTTATCCCGTTGATCTGCCTGGATTTTTTATATAACGCGGGCGAAGCCACACGGCCTGCTAGTTGATCAATAAAATATTTAACACATTCACTGCCAGGAACACGCGTAGCGGACGCCTACGCCTTAGTAGTTTTCCGCTAGATACTCGTAAGGGGAAAACCACGAGATCGGCTACGAGCGTAGCGCGTAGCGAACCATGACAGTGCATGTGTTCGAAAAACGTTATGATTTTACCATCGTTGGTGGTTTTTTAACATCTGTAGAGCCCTTAAAAAGATGGTACATATCGATTGTTTTTTTCCATACTCTGAATACTGCTTTATAAAGTGACCTCTATGTTTTATTGATATTTCTTTTTCTGTAACGTTTATTTTTAAGTTTTGTTCATACTCTGAATACTGTTTATGTTTAACATCTAATTTAACGTGTAGGTAATAGGGAATGCAGAACCGGTACTGTTTCAAAGAACCGGGATTTTCGGGATTTGGCGATATCAGAACCGGGAATCCCGGTTCTTTCGGGACTTTCGGGACAAACCCACAATACTCATCGATACTTCAAGAATTAATTATAATACCACATATATCAATAGATTTTACGAGATAAAACTGATGGGTTAGTTATATTTACGAAAAACTCATTGGTACGAGCCGGGATTCGAGCGCACAACCGCCGTTTGACAGCCGCATGCCTGAACCGCTAGGCTACCGTAGCTTGCCCCGTAACTATTTAAATTTAAATAATAAAATATATAATTTCTCACATTTTAACAATCAGCCTTATCTTAATTAGTTTTTGGTATAACACTAACAGTCGGTCTTAAATTATTGAGTCTTCAAAATCAACATAATTTCAACAACGATCAGTCTCATAAATTTCTATTTGTACTGCTAATTAAGTTATATATACATTGATCACTGCAGGTCCTGGACACCAAAATCACGACATAACAACACATAAGCAGGTACTTTACGAAGCCACTCTGATGAGCGATGAATAATGACTGGGTACTTGGGCAGTGAAATTAGCGAACCGAAGTCGGTGTGCGGGGCAGGGCAGGCACGGGACGGACATACATGGCTAGGAAAGGGATAGGATAGGTGACGACACGAGCAGTACGAAGCTATAAGCTAGAATGTTACGTTACGTACGTTATTCCTATAAAAAGAAACGCTAAAATTTATTTCCCGAAAGACCCGGGATTTTTATTATCTTGTCCCGGTTTTTTACGAGGTTAAAAGAACCGGGAAATCCCAGGATTTACGGTTCCGGGACGTCCTGGGTGCAAACCCTAGTAGGTAATAATGTTTTACTTTTAATTTTTATTACTTTTGGTTAACTGTACGTAACTTTTAAAGTTCTGTTATGTAATTTCAACTGGTTCCCCGCGATACAGGCGAAACCTAGTGGGGAGACCCCTGTCAATAACAAAATGAGTTTTATTCAATAAACGATCATTATTGTGCCGGCAAGGCACATTCTATTGTAACGATAAGATATTCTTAAATACGTGCTTAAGATTAGCCATAGATTATGTGCTTGCGAGATGTATGAATGATTATGCATGTAGCTACTTGTACATATACTGTGTTAGTTAATTAATAAATAACTATTGTATAGCCAGTACTTCAGTGTCTCTTTGAGTGTGGACTGCCATAAACCCCTCTGGGGTGCAGTCCACACTCCCCCTTTTCTACTCCCCCTAAAGTGATGAAGAAATACGCCGCGCCCGCTTGCATTACAAGCGACGAGTTTGCCAGTACCGGTACGTCTGAATACGTCGGAAGGAATGCTGCGAGGGAGGCCCTTTTTTTTTTTTATTAAGTATAGGTACGCATTTGACCCCTATCTCGCCTGATGGTAAGTGATGATGAGGTCGATGGTGTTACATGCATACCTAGATAGTGCCTATTCACTCTCGTCTTGAAAAGATCCAAGTTATATGTAACTGGAGGACCGGACCTATGGAGGGACCGCGATATTGTGGCGAAAGAAAGCGTTTCCGTGTGTCTCTGTAATTTTATGCGATAACGCTAGAATCAGTGCCATTAAGATATCATCCGCGAATAAAGATATATTGGTGTTTAGTGCGTATATGCCGACAAACTGTGTAGATAATTTACTTGAATTCGTGCAATGCGTTAGTGCAATGAACGCTATAGTTATTGAGAGCGGCATTGAAACTGTATATATGTTAGGAGACTATAATGCGCATCCAGGTGAGTTATTTAGTGACGAGTTGTTAAGTTTCTGTGCGGAGCAAGGTTGGATTTGTGCCGATTTAGCTAAACTTAACTGACACATTTACGTACCTCAATGACTCACACGGAAGTAAACGCTGGTTGGACCATTGCATAACTACTAACCGCGGGATTTAACTCGATAGTTGACGTTTTTGTTGACTATGGCGTTTATTGCTCTGACCATTTTCCTCTAGTCATTAAGTGTAATTTGAATCTAGTGGTACCTAAATTGTGTGATGGGAATTTGTCATCGCAACATAAACAAGTAGTTTGGGGTGACAGGACACCGTGTGAAATTGATAAATACACCGATAAATGTAACGAGTTGTTAAAATGTATTGACTTTCCTACTGAACTTCGAGACTGTTGTGGCAAGTGTTGTACAAACAATTCACTTCACCTTAATATTCTTGATGACATGTATCTAAATATTATTAATGCATTGAGCGAGGCGTCTGTATACAGTAAAGACATTGCAGGTGGTACTGGAAAGGGGAAAATCGTATAAAAGTATATAAGCATGTCAGTGAGACCCACAGGGAGGCCTGCAGACTTCACTTTCAAATCTGGATCTTATGTGGTAAACCAAATACGGGTCATGTTTTTACCTCGATGCGTATTAGTCGGAAAGTTTTTAAATCAAGGCTCCGTTGGGTCCAAAATCACCAAGACCAATTTAAGATGGACATGCTCGCGGCTCATCATAAGAAGTGTGACTTTCGTAACTTCTGGAAACTCACGAAGAAAATGGAAGTGAAGTCTGGACGCTCAGTTAGTGTAAACGGCATTTCAGACGCCAAAGGTATCGCCAACATGTTTAGGAACCATTTTAATAATAAGTCATCACCTGTAGGGTCAGCCAGGTTGCACGTGCCTGACAACGAGGTAGGGAGTGACTTGCAGATACGTTATAGTGCAAAAGATATAGCTAAAACATTGCGGGATATGAAAAGGGGAAAGTCTCCCGGTCACGACTGCCTAAGCGTCGAGCAACTGCAATTTGCTGGCCCTCACTTGCCTCGAATCCTAGCAATGTTTTTTAACCTGTGCATCGGACACTCATATTTACCTACGCATAAATGACGAAAACGATAGTGGCACCTATTGTTAAAAACAAAACTGGCGATATATCGGATGTGACAAATTACAGACCTATTTCTCTGGCAACAATCGTAGCCAGAGTACTTGACAGCCTACTTAACGTGCAATTGAACAAGTGCTTGCATTTGCACGACACACAGTTCGGCTTCCGAGCCGGCCTGTCGACGGGGAGTGCGATCACTTGTCTAAAGAACACTGTTGAGTACTATACTCGGCGTAAAACACCTATTTATGCGTGTTTTTTAGATCTCTCTAAGGCTTTTGACCTTGTAAATTACGATGTACTTTGGCAAAAGCTTGACGAGACAAATTTCCCTAGAGAGCTAACACGCATATTTAGATACTGGTACGCCAGCCAGAGAAATAGTGTCAGATGGGGAAACGTTTTGTCAGATGAATACGGATTAGACTGTGGCGTCAGGCAAGGTGGACTAAGCTCGCCAAAATTATTTAATCTATATATGAACGAGCTTATCGGTGACCTCAGCAGCACGCATGTCGGATGCCATGTGAACAGAGTAGCATTCAACAACATAAGCTATGCAGATGATATGGTGCTGTTGAGCCCATCGGTGGGCGGACTGAGAACCCTTATTAATAAGTGTGAGTCATATGCTTTAAAACATAATTTAAAATATAATGTGTCGAAAAGCGAATACATGGTCTTCAAGGCGGGAACCAAGTGCCCATCTCATGTCCCATTCGCGTGAATGGCGAGCAGCTTAAGAGGGTTAACTCGTTTAAATACCTTGGGCACTTGGTAACCGACGACGACGACGAGCGAAGGGCTCTGGCGATCAGAGCCAACACGCAGGTTCAATCGGTGTACAGCGCAACACTATCTTCTCGCGACCGAAAATGGTTATATGGGACCTATAGATAATTGCCCTAGAAGAGGAATGCCCAGGATGAGATAAGCTAAGGCTCAGAGCAGCTCATATACGCCTCAATTTATTTTTATTGTGCTAAGCCAGCTTGTAATTAACTGAAAAGGTGATTTCAGCTATGGCACACATGATTATTTATTGCCCTACATTGGCTGGCTATTTTATTTCTCAAGTGTCCGAAAAGGAGCTTAGGAATACCTACCTGTGCCGACATATCGTTACATTTGTGTTGTTTTTTATTCATTTTGTTCTCATTTTACTTATACTGTTTTTCTATTTTAATCGTTAGGTAACTGTTGTTTTATATTAATATCTTCCTAAACTTATTGATTTATTTAGTAGGAAATGGGATTTCATCCCATTTTTGTTGTAAGGGGGGAGATATGTGCCGGCAAGGCACATTCTATTGTAGCGATAAGATATTCTTAAATACGTGCTTAAGAATAGCCATAGATTATGTGCGTGCGAGATGTATGAATGATTAATTGATTATGCATGTAACTACTTGTATGTATACTGTGTTAGTTAATTAATAAATAACTATTGTATAGCTAGTACTTCAGTGTCTCTCTCAGTGTGGACTGCCATAAACCCCTCTGGGGTACAGTCCACACTCACCCTTTTCTTTTCTACTCCCCCTAAAATTATTATTATTATTGTGTTACGATACGTATGTAATCACTTTACATTTAATTTGTTTTTCAGATACACGACAGCAGCATACCTCCACCGCCTTACAGTCCAGAAAGAAAAGAAGAAGACGCGACCGCGACACCTCCAAACTCTGAAATACATATATGAAATTGAAAATTATAAATTATAGTTAGGTAATAAGATCGTAATCGTTTTCAATTATAAACAAGAATGAAGAGTCCAAAAACTGTCCAGGCTACGGAAAACTAACTGAAAAAACAGTTTCTTGAAGTGAAAACTTCTTTAGCGGCGGCGCTGAGCACTTTTTGGGATGGGGAAAAATTGTTAAATACGCGACAGAGTTTTGTGACGTCAGATGTGAAGGTCACTTTTTGCTGCTAGCCGATTCGACTTCATTCAAAACTAAACGCTATTCGTAAGAATATAAAGCCGTTAAACACTTTTTGCAATAGCATATTCTGCAAATAAATTTGTAATTTTAACCAACGCGTCCTTCACCGTTTTGCTATTGAGAAAATTCGAATAGTTCGAATTTGGGCGTTATTCCTAAAAAGATAAAGTTTAGAAAAATATTTACCAACGGCAAAAACAAATTGATATTTTGGTCGCCACCGGCGTCTGCTGTTCTTGCAAATTCGAATAGTTCGAATTTAGACGTTATTCCTAAAGAGATGAAGCTTTGAAAAATATTTGGCAATGGCAAAAACAAATCGGTATTGTGTTTGCCGCCGCCCGTCGGCGCGCCGACGGGCGAGCCGGCGGCCCGTCGCACCCAACGCGCCTGCGGCCCGTCCGCCTAAATAATTGATAATTGTTTATAAATTTGCGTCAAATTCATTTTTAGGGTGACACCGTAAGATGTCACGTGACCTGATCGAAAAACTGTTACGATGTTATTGAGTTTTCACTTCTGCCGGCACTCCCGGAGTGCAACCCGGTCTTTTTTTTCATACAAAAGGTATTATGTCACCAGGAGCATAATTTCGATTCGATTGATAGTTCATTGATCAAAATCGGTTCAATATCTTAAACGCTACGGTGGAAGACACGTAAATACAAACGTAGACTGCTAAAATCATATCCATTCCTTGTGGCTCTGCCGTACTCGGGCAAAAAATGCACTTTGTTGTGTGACCGGCGAGAATTCATAACTATTGGTGAACTTATAATAATCATTTTTATACTCGTCGACTTTAATGTTTGAGTTAAGGCTTCGTACACCAAACTAAATTCACATATTTTTTACTATGGAGGTCTCAACTCAACATTTTACAACTGTTGAGACAACTAAAATAAATTCGACCAATCACGTGGCGCCTTTACTGAACTAAAATGTATTTGACCAATAGGACGCCGTCCGTTTAGTACAGACGAAAAGTAAAAGACATCAACGACCAAAAAAGAAAGAGCCGTTGGCTGCACTTCGTTTCAGCAGGGCTTAGATTTTCAATAGATACCAAGTTTGTTTAATTAGTTCAGTTGACTCGTAGAAAAAGTATTTTATACAATAGTTATATAATTGGCTTTTTAAGTCTCGTACCTTAAGACGCTGTCAACACCAAAATGGCCTTGAGGATTTGGGATAGCGCGCACACTGTCTATTTGTATCGGAGTAAACGAGAGCGAGTGTCACTGGGCGGGCCGGGTTTTGAAGATAATAGTGCATAAATATTGAAATCAAAAAAAAGTGTGAATTATTTGAGAAATGTGACTCGTTAGCGGTTTAGGTATGAATATGTTGACTTCACATTTTTAATTGCAGACCCATACGTCAAAAAAATAAAGACAGAACCGTTTAAGATGATTTTAAGACCAATCTCAGCTGGTAGTCGCCTGAAAGAGCATACATTATATAACGATTGCATAAAATACTATTGTTTTATAGCCAATCGTATGGAAAAAAATCGCAACCTATAAGAGGTGTGTTAACCCTTGAATTAAGTACTACACTCGCGTGCAAAAGTATCGAATCACTTTGCATTTTTTCGTTTGCATCAGATATCTTTGTAAATCGGTTAATTCTTCTAAATTATTTAAATGTAATTATGTTTGTTGGAATATTAGCTTTATAAAAAGCTATGAAACATGAGCATTGGCCCTAGATTATTCAGATTATGGCCAATCTGCCGGTTTCCCGTGTTGTTGCGGCTTCTAACACCCACAAGTTGCACTACCCTTGACCCCTATAAAACGGGGGTGGTGGGGTATTTCTTATCAGTCATGCGCATCACGGTCCAGGACCCGAAGACTACCGAGCTCTGACCCGTCTCTTCGACGAGCTGTCGATGGCCTACAACCGGAGGCTGACCGTCGAAGAGAAAGGTTATAGGGCCGTCCTCCGGGGCATCCACAAGGACATCCCGGAGGACGAGGTAGCTGCGGATCTCAAACGCAAGGGGATCGCCGTCAGGGAGGTTCATCGCCTCTACAATAAGCAAAAAGGGAAGTACGATATCGTACTAGTAGTCACCGACCCGGACCAGCGCAAAGCAATCCACTCCCTTAAGGAGGTCCTCAAAATGGCTGTGAGGGCGGAGACTCCTAACAAGAGGACCCACCTCTCACAGTGCCACAACTGCCAGAGGTTCGGCCACGGCGCTCGTGGCTGCCACTCTCCCGCCCGTTGCGTCAAGTGCGCTGGGGATCACGCGACTCGCGATTGCGAGCGCCCAAAGGGTAGTAAGGACCCGAACGGCATACGGTGCTGCAACTGTTTGGTTCGCAAGCTCCCCCATGGGCATACTGCCAACTATGGGGGATGCCCTTGCCGCCCAAAAAGTCGCAACACCGAAGCAAAGTCGAAGTCCTCACCTCCCTCAGGGCGCAAGCAAAACGCGGGCTGGGCTGCTCCCCAGAACACTCCGCAAACCTATCCCGCCCTTCCGGCCGTAGGTCTAGGTGCTCCTAGGAACCCGCCGGCTTCTGCGGCCGTAGGTCCCTGTCCGGCGCCTTCTGCACCCCAATCTCAGGCGAGCCCCTCTGCATGGGGGCCTGCCGCCAGTCAAGCGGGCCGGCCCGCTATAGATCCCCTCTATGCGCTTATGCAGGTAATTCAGGTACTCCCACCAGAGGTGGCGAGCGGCCTGACTGCCCGCATATTCGCAACAGCGACACAGTATCTCGCCGCACCAAGCGGCAGCCAGGTTCACGGTGCCTACTAGTATGGATAGTACGTCCCAGAAGCTTAAACCTGCTTCGATTACCATTGGCATTTACAATGCCAATGGACTGAGAGGTATGAAGGACGAGGTGATGAACTTCCTTCGCGATCACTCAGTAGATTTACTCCTGGTCCAAGAGACCTTTTATCGTCCCAGCATTAGAGCTTTTCGCGTCCCTGGATACGTTCAGATCAGAGATGATAGGCAAGATGGTAGGCCATTCGGGGGCACGCTCATTTTCTACAAACGTAACTTACATTGCATAAGACTCAATCCCCCGCCCCTGACTAATATGGAAGTGTCGGTCTGTCGCATCTCGATGGAGGGTCACCCCCCGATATCGATTGCTTCAACCTACCTTTCACCTCAACGAGACTTACTTTTGACTGACCTCAACTCTTTAGCCTCCCTAGGCCCTTCGGTCATCGTGGCCGGGGACCTAAATAGTAAGCATATTAGCTGGGGTTGCGTAGCAACCAATCCCAACGGCAATCGGCTTCATCACCTTTTGATCGATAGCCTCCCTTTCGATCTCCTCGCTCCCTTAGAACCGACTCACTTCCCTCATAACGTAGATCACCGACCTGACATACTCGACATAGCACTA
Source organism: Epinotia ramella (assembly GCA_947578815.1). NCBI lineage: Eukaryota > Metazoa > Arthropoda > Insecta > Lepidoptera > Tortricidae > Epinotia > Epinotia ramella. Next base: position 18,986,349 of record OX388205.1, read on the forward strand.
CTAAAGAACGTAGCGTTAACTCTGCGTTCTATAGAAGTGTTACACGAACTAGACTCGGACCATAGGCCAGTCCTTTTGAGACTAGGTCCTCACCCCAATAGTACTCCCCGAACCAGGACACTCGTGGACTGGGATAAGGTGCAGTCAGGTCTCTTACAGACGGATCCCCCCCTGCTTAGAGACATCCCAGACAATATAACTACAACCGAACAGACAGACCAAGCGATCGATTCTTTCACCAACTACCTCAACGCTGTACGAAGCGAGGCCTCAAGGGAGGTGTCGGCGGAGGACATCCAAAACCGACCCCTACCTAGGGAACTGAGAGAGTTAGTGACAAGGAAAAATCGCGCCATCCGCACCTACTCAAATCACCCTTCTGCCGAAAATCGACAAATCCTGAGAGACTTGTCTAACGAGTCTAAACAGAGAATTGCCGAATTTCGGGAGAACTCGTTCAGGGATCTGATGGGGGAGATAACGCCTAGTCATCTGGCTTACTGGAAACTAGCGAGATCTCTCAAATCCGATGCCTGTTGGACCATCCCTCCCTTGGATCGACCGGATCACTCAACCCCCGCGTTCGAGGACAGTGAGAAAGCCGAATGCCTTGCGAGTAGCCTAGAGTCCCAATGTTCGCCCAATCTCCTCCACACCGACGAAGCCCATATTAGCAGGGTCGATTCCGAGGTGGACAGCAGATCGCGTCTCCCCGTAACTTCACCCATTTTACCGGTGTCGGTTAAGGAAGTCAGTGACCATGTCAGGCGTCTCCGTATTAGGAAGGCTCCGGGTGCGGATGGTTTATCCAATCGCATCCTGAGACTTCTCCCCGAAACCCTTCTCCTCCTTTTGGTTGGCATCTTCAATGCCGCGCTGACCAATGCTCACTTTCCAGCCGCGTGGAAATGTGCAACGGTCATAGGGATAGCGAAGCCCGGTAAACCCCGGACCTCGCCTGCCTCTTATAGGCCGATCAGCTTACTTAGCTCCCTTGGAAAGCTATATGAGCGGATCCTACTCACGAGAATTCTCAGATTTACGGCTGAGAATAACCTCCTCATCGATGAGCAGTTCGGCTTTAGATCCGGACACTCATGCGTCCAACAGGTGCACCGCGTCACGGAGCATGTGTTGGACGGTTTCTCTCGATTCCAGGGGCTCAAGACCGGTGCGATCTTTCTCGACGTAGCGAAAGCCTTCGATAAGGTCTGGCATAACGGACTGGTATACAAGTTATACCAGCTCGGTATACCGGACAGACTCGTACTCACCATACGAGATTTTCTCAGTGATCGAAGCTTTCGATACCGACTGGAGGGAACGTTCTCGGACCCACACCCCATCCGGGCCGGAGTCCCGCAAGGCTCCGTGCTCTCTCCCACTCTCTACTCGTTGTTCACGAACGACATTCCCAGGCACCCTAAGGTGCATCTGGGGTTGTTTGCGGACGACACCGCGCTCTTTACGACCCATTGTAAGTACGCTACCTACTATCCGGCGATACCTCCAAGAGGCAACCACCGACCTAGGCCGTTGGTTTAATCTTTGGCGTATCGAAGTCAACCCGGAAAAAAGCACTGCAATAGTCTTCCACCCGTCTGACTGCATTAGCACAGAAAGGCGGGTGGCCCCGATCCAGATGTTTGACCGACCCATCCCCTGGGTCAATGAGGCCAAATATCTTGGAGTGACCCTCGACAGGAAACTGACCTTCCGTAGCCACATCCGTAGGGTACGCAACCGCGCGTTGTTCGTTCTAGGAAGGCTTGGGCCGATGATCAACAAGTTTAGTAAAATGTCACTTAGAAATAAGCTGACACTCTACAAGACTTGTATTCGTCCAATCATGACATATGCAAGTGTAGTATTTGCTCACGTGCCTATGTCATCGCTCAAGCCGCTTCTGCACGTCTAGCACACGACGGCCGCGACATACTCTCGATTTTTATCGCACTATACCTCTTGTTCTAAGTGGTCTAATAAGTGAGAGACGGATAGTGCGAGAAAAATCGAGAGAGCTCGCGCGCCGTCGCGTGCTAGCCGTGCAGGTCATTCAAAATCGCTTCCTCCGTAGGGCGACTGGTGCCCCGTGGTACCAATCGAACCTCAGCCTGCACCACGACATGGGGATTAGCACCATGTATGGTTTCTTTAAGCAGGCTGCCAGACGTTATTTTGACAACGCTCCCCACCATAGGAATCCGTTAGTTAGGAAGGCTGCTGATTACGCTCCCATCCCTCCCCCCTCAGTCGTTACTCGGCGCTCACTGATTAGGGGCCGCACGGTCCGGCGTCCTAGGCACACACTCACGGACCCGGACGACGAAATCACAGCGTCCATCGAAAGGTGGAACGCTGCGCTTTCGGCGTCCATCACATCGCGTACACTTCGGCGTTCCCGCCGGCGGGGACGTCCACCGCGAGATCGCGACAACACAGACACATACAGTCCCTATTCGTCCCGGTACCGCCGCATACCGGGTAGAGTCAGTCCGACCCAGGTCGGGCCTAGCTGAGTTTCTTGCTGGACTCTTCTCAGCTAGGCTAGGTTTTAGCGAACCAGCGATAAAACTCCCAGTAGTTCGACACCACTCACACCCCAGATTCGGTTGATACCGTTCAACCAATCTCACTGGAGCGCAAACTCGTAGAGTATTCCAGTGCATAAACTTTCCCGCGTGGTCGTGCCGGAGGCTCCCCCTGGATTTTCCCCAGGCTACCCTCCAACCATGCAATTCGACCGCTATATTAGGTCCGTCCTATTATAGCCACAGTCAGGTTCAAAAAAAAAAAAAAAAAAAAAAATCTTATCAATCACTTACCAGAAGTCGACCTGCACACATCTCCGCATCTTATCCTGTGAAGAATACCCTGAAAAAATGGAAGCCACCGAAGCTCAAGTCGCCGTAGTCGTCAAGCTCCTGCAAGAAGGGCGTAGTCAACGCTCAGTGGCTGCCGAAGTGAATCTGAGCCAGTCCACAGTCTGTAAACTGTACCAGAGGTTTCAGCTGACAGGATCACTTACTGCAAGACCAAGAAGCGGCCGCAGAAGGTGCACATCGGAGAGAGACGACCGCTTCATTGTGTCGACGGCTCTTCGAAATCGTCACCAGACTGGAGTTACCATCCAGCAGCATCTGCGGGAGGTGCGAGGAGTGGTTGCCAGCGAGTGGACCGTGAGAAGAAGACTCAAGGCGGCGACCCTGACACCCAGGAGGCCTGCGACTGGGCCCAGGTTGCTGGCAAGGCACCGCACAGCTCGAAAGGAATTTGTCAGGATTCACAAAAATTGGACCCTTGACCAATGGACCCCGATTCTGTTCTCGGACGAGTGCAGAATGTGTTTGAATGGCTGCGACCGAAGAGGAAGAGTCTACAGGAGGCCAGAAGAACGCTACGCTCAGTGCTGCTTCTCCGAAAGGGTCGCCTATGGAGGTGGCTCAGTCATGTTCTGGGGCGGCATCTCGTACGATGCACGGACTGAGCTGGTTTTTGTACCTGGTGGTGGTCGTGGCGGTGGATTAACTGCTGCCAGGTACATAACGGAGATTTTGGAAGACCACGTCGTCCCTTATGCTGGTAGTTTTGATGAGGGGTTCATGCTAATGCAGGACAATGCCCCTTGTCATACCGCAAGGGTCACCGCTGCCTACCTCCACGAGGTGGGCATCGATACCATGGCCTGGCCTGCGATGAGCCCGGACCTTAACCCCATTGAGCACATGTGGGACCGTCTTAAGAGGAACGTTCGGGCCCGGAATCCTGCTCCAGGCACTGTCGACGAGCTGAAGATTGCCTTGCTGGAGGAGTGGGAAGCGATTCCTCAAAATTATATCAGGAAGTTAATAAAATCAATGAAAAATCGTTTACTTTGTGTCGGTAGGGCTAGGGGGGGTAATACCCGTTACTAGCGTATTCATAATAAATTGAATTTTATTCTGAAAAAGCCTTTTATTTCGAGTTTCCCTTGTTGATTTTAAAGCCATTTTCGAGCTACTTCCGGTATTCGAGTTTTTTTCAGCCTTTGGATCTGAAATATTATTGAGTTGGCACATTTTCCAAAGCGTTACATTTTAAGCTTTCATTTGATACCATAATTTTCAGATTCGAATGGGAAACTACAAAGATATCGGATGCAGACGAAAAATTGCAAAGTGATTCGATACTTTTGCACGCGAGTGTATTACTTACCAAATATTTTTTACAACTGTTCATTAACTTTTATTGAATATCAAAAACTGGTATAAGAAAATGTATTTCGATATATGTAGTTATACCGGTTGTGACCTGTAATAAGAGCAACAAATTTAAAGGATGACTCCATAGAATATCCGCAGTTATTCTATATCGGACCCAGTTTTTCAAAATTATTTAATTCGGTTTTTTTTTTTTTTTTTAAGTTGTGATGCATAAGTAATAGTACCTACCTAGCAAGTAAAAAGAAAATCATATAAAATAATAGTATAATAAAATAATAGGCATAATAGCATAATCGTGTAAAATAATAGGCATGCTGTTACTTCAAAAAAGAGTTTTTCTTTCTTGTGTTTGTTTAGTTACACCACTTAGAACTGATTGGCTGATTGGTTTAATAAACCACTGTTTACACTGTTTACATTTATGGCTCCTGTTTCAGGCCAAACCCTGTATATTTTACCACATTCAACGAAACGACAATTATGCACTTCAAGAACTAGCGCTATTAGGTACTACAGTAATTGCATTCCCTATGTAGTTACTACGAGTATATTATTAAGTTAAGACTTAGTAGGTAACTAAGGGACGTGAGTATAATAGAGTAGCCGAGCAAAGCGGGCTAGTGTAAGTTTTTCGAGAAGTCAGAACGTAGATATTGGCTATTCAAACGCCATAATTACGAATTATTGAAAATGTTGTTGTCCTACTAAGTAATGTTATAAATGCGAAACTTTGGATGTTTGGATGTTGGTTACTCAATTTCGCCCAAACAGCCCAACCGATCTGGATGAAATTTTGCACACATTGAATTATACGAGTATGTTTCCCTTTGTTTCTTATCCGACTATTACTTTCATACGTTATCATACATCTACTCGTACCTGAAGAGTTCGGCTGGCAGAACTTTGAATACTTCCGGTCGCATTATTTTTCGATAATAAAACCTTTTCTTGGAGAAAGAGTTACAATATTATCACTACAGTAGGTAGGTACACCATGAACTTTTAGATCTTCGGTCGATATGCGATGGCGCTTAATCGTATTCATACACAGCGAAATAGAACGAGAGCTCCTTACAAATTTCTACCTACTCAAACACGTGCCTAAAACCCGATATCCACATGTTCGAACTAAACGGCTGCCTGGCATCGTTTTGACACCCTGCCCCCAACCCCGCATAATGGCAATGCTGTGGGGTCATTTTGCGGCGCTACTTAGACTTCTATGGTTTTTTCTTTCGCTGTTCATACTTACATTACTCGTATATGTAAACACTGAGCTAACACATGTCAATGTGTTTCGCGATATAAAGAGGCACGTAATAAGTCATCTTTACTTACCTGTAAATTGAGAGAAAAAAATAGCTTAATTCGACAAAGTATATACCTACCAGACAGAGAAGGATGGATGCTTTAAAATATGTCGAATATTAAATGAGGTCTCGTTAAAATAGCAATTTTCTGACGATTTTAACAAGACTCCATTTATGGGCAGTTCAATGTTTTTATTACGTGAAGGTATGTACCTATTTTAGATTATCTAAGGTATTTTAGATTAACTTATATAGTCTAGCTAGGTTCTAGCTAGACTAAGATAATCTGCAACTAGGTGCAATTAACTAGTCCAGACCTACACATATTGTAAAGAGGTAATTGAGTGTATAAGTTTGTAGCTTTGCAAGTTTTATATAGTTAGGATGTCCTACATAAAAAATATCCAACGAGAGGCACTACACACCTACCTACCCAAAAAATATTTCACCAGCACGGCTATCACAAGACGGCGCGCGAGATCTTTCGATTTTTCTCGCACTACACCTCTCTTTCTAAGTGTTCTAATAAGACGTAGACGTATAGTGCGAGAAAAATCGAGACAGCTCGCCCGCCGTCTTGTGATAGCCGTGCTGGTATAGAATGGTCCTTCGGGATATGTTCGAGATGGACATATTATAATAACAGTTAAACCCACATTGTATTCATTGGCAATATTGTAACAAGGTAAATTTTTTGAACATGACGCACGAGAGCTCAAATCTAGTCTACTACCCACATAACCCATATTAAAATTACCTTTCTTGCATGCAGCCGTTCCTCCCATTAATTAAAATAGTTTCGTTTTAATGTATCTTCCTACGTGATCAGTAGTGACAGTTAAAAAATCCACAGTTAAGGTAGAATCAGCCTGTTCACAAACTGTTCACTTTTCTTTCATTTTCTTGTTTCATTTTGCATCTTTCACTCAAAGTGACCAGTCTGAACGAAAAGCGAAACAAAACATGAAAGAAAAATGAAGCTGAAGCTGAAGGGAACATTAATTCAAGTGAACCGTCTGATTCTACCTTATCAAAACACATAATTTCATTCACGAGTGCTTATTTTTTAGGCCTCATGGCCGCGTTACCAATCGTCAATAATGAAAACCAAACTTACCTCTGTTCAGTTTTCAATTTCCCGGCAGTGCTACATTATTTAAGTCACTACTTATAACACTTGTATCAGAAACGTGTGAAATCATTTTGACATGGTTGGCATGATAGCAGTTTCCATGATGACTGAAACATGCTTTGTAGGCGAGGGAGCGTTCGGTTATCATTTAATGTAAGCAATTTTTCACACTTCTCACAGTAATATATATAAATTAGGATTATCTTATCTGATTCTTTTCTATGATATTATCAGCCAGCAACCACCACCAGACTTTACTTTTATATTATCCTTACAATAACTGTTATAATTTAAGTAGTTTCTGCGGATTTCAATTAGATTAAAACTGACAATAATTATTTCATACAATTGATATCCGAGCGCGCCTTGATTCCCTTTTCATTTCACGAGTTGGATTTATACGATTTCCGACTTGATATATGTAAAAACAGTGGTTACATATTGCAATGATTTGATTTGTTTACATTAAACAGTCAAGTTATTTGGGCACTGTAAATTAAATTATAAGCTAAAGACAATGGCTGACGAAGAAATAAACGGAGATACAGATGATATTCAACACGACAAAGACAAGACCCAAAAGAAGACTGCAAAACATGATAGTGGAGTTGCAGACTTAGAAAAAGTTACGGATTATGCTGAAGAAAAAGAAATATCCTCGCAAGATATATCTGGCGTTAGTAGAAATATTATTATTTTATATAAACATTTTGAGGTTATGTCAGAACCAACCTAAAGAAAAAGATTCCACTCTAGGGTGAATTAGGGTTACACTAAACTAAATCGTGTTTACTTATGCATTCCAGGCTTTATCATTAATTGGTGATCGGAGAAACAAGGAGACAGCAGAGCGTCTTGAGAAAGAAAAGGAACTACAGAAAGTTTCTGTTAAAAAAGATGACATAGAATTAATCGTAAGTATAGTAATTATTTACTATGGACCGAATATATATGCGCCGTCATGAAAGGAAATTGGAATTAAGTTCTTACTGAATTTTGGCTTGCTACTAGCAAGAATCTAATTCAAGACCAATCAAGTGGGTTTCAACCACCAGTATGACCCACCACTTTCGACCACCTGAGGGGCTAGTACGCTAAGTTTTATGTCGGACATAAAGCATTCGTCCCATTCTGGCCAATATGGGAGTGCAAGAGGGACAAATGCTTTATGTCGGACATAAAACCTAGTGCGCTAGGGGGGCTGGTAAATAGACTGCTATTTATCAGGGTCTGGGCAATGCATAGCCAAATAATTTGCACTCCAATATCTCACTCTGTTTCAAACCCTTCCTTAATTAAATTTACAAGCATAAATACTAATTCCATTTGAGCCATTGCTAACCAGATCCTGCCTTAACTTTAACTAATTCATCTAGAAAGTTCATGTTTAGGCGATCCTCCCACTGCACCGCGTCCCGCCGCGGTGCGCGGAGCGACAGATTTTACCATTGTATGAAAGAATCTCAATATAGAAAACACACCTAGTACAACACACTGCCGACGCGGCAATGCGCGTGTAAAAAATCTGCCGCTCCGCGCACCGCGGCGGGACGCGGTGCAGTGGGAGAATCGCCTTAGGATGCTCATTGTCAGATTTGTATTTAACTTTAGATCTCATTGTTGTTTCCACTCGCTCTTTATCTATGGGTTTACAAGAGAGTTATTCATGTAGTATTTCCTAGTCGATGAACATTACTCAGACACGGTGCATGGCATAGCCTTTACTAAGTTGAGCAGGCATGGCAAGCCTGAAAAGTAGAGATGTACCGACTATCCAGCCTCATTTGTCGTCGGCGACTACTCGGCTACTAGTCGGCTAAATGTGCCGATTAGTCGGCACTTTATGGATCACAGGAAAACGAGACATAGAATAAGTAAACTGCCATTTTTTACCATTCGTTTTATATTTTACTCAAATACAGATTTATTATCACATTTGGTACTTTGAACGCATGCAGACAGCGCGACGGCATAGCGAAACGAAGTTTCCCGATTGCACCCAAACTTAGCCAAAGTCCACGATCGACTAGTCGGCCTTCTAGGCGGCCGGCCAAACCCATAGTCGGCCCATCTCTACTGAAAAGCTTTTAATAGCAATAGGCAGATTAATGGCAAGGTATGGAGTCATAAAGTACATTTCTAGTAAAAAAACGTTTTTACTAGAAATGTATTTTATGACATTTAACCATGCACATAGTATAGAGTTTCTATCCATGTTTTTAAGTTTGATATTATATCCTATTTAATTTTTGTCATTTAGTATAAGTAATTAATGATATTCAGATTGTCACTTTCTATCTTTCTGATCATAATGGTCCCTGCTAATGACAGGACAATCAGAACTATTGTCTATAATATTGATTGGTTTTTATTCACAGGTAAAGGAAATGGAAATATCCCGAACACTGGCAGAAAGAACTTTACGGGAACACAGAGGTGATGTGGTGGCAGCTTTAACAACACTTACAAACTAGAGCCACCCATCGCCAATAGGAAATGTCCAATGGAAACCAAAACAAGTCATTTTAATATGTTCAATAACAATTATTGAATGAAAATAGACTTTTCTATCTTGCAATCTTCTTTTTATTTATGAATAACTAGCTTCTACCTGGGACTCCGTCCGCGTGGATCCCGTTTATGTTGTAGCTCCATACAAACTTACACCCCCTCATTTTGACGACCGGTTACCCTAGTGGGTAGTGACGCTGCCTACGAAGCTGAAGGTCCTGGGTTCGAATCCCGGTAAGGGCAAATATTTGTGTGATGAGCATGAATATTTGTTTCTGAGTCATGGAAGTTTTCTATGTATTTAAGTATGTATATCTATTATATATATCGTCGTCTAGTACCCATAACACAAGCCTTAATGAGCTTACTACGGGACTAGGTCGATTTGTCTAAGTTTGTCCCCTAATATTTATTATTATTATTATTTCGCCCCCTTAGGGAATGATTTCCAGGGTAAAAACTATCCTATGCCCGAGACTCAAACTATCAGTATCTCTATACCAAATTTCATCTAAATCGGTTTAAACGTGAATAGGTAACAGACAGACACACTTTCGCATTTATAATATTAGTATGCATCATATTACAACTATGGCATAGTTATAACATTATAAAGTGTCCATCCATAGTGTTAATCCAGTTTGCATTCAGGAAGAATTTGCTGCTACTACTCGGGAGCCCAGGGTGGAATTGTTCAACAGTAGGTACTTCGGGCATTACCTATTGTGAATAAATCTATGAATTTGAACTAATGTGAATAATCTCCAGAGCAGTCCAGACACAGTGAGTTGTAATGCAATTGGCAATAAATAACAGTATAATTCAATACTATTTTGTTATTAGTATGATGTGATGAACCACAACGTCAATATCAAGACGACAATAAGCAACCTATACCTTCTCTTCAAATTACCTGGTGAGCTAAAGTATTGCATCACTTTGCATTTTCTCATGTCATCAAATATGTGAAAGTTATAGTACCAAATGAAAGCTTATAATGTAACACTCAGGTAACACATTAGAAAATTTGTAAAATCAATGCTATTTCAGGTGCTAACACTGAAATTATCGTAAATAACTATTTTAGAACAATATAGAAATTAATCGGCGTTTCATTGACCTAATTAATTTTCTGACATAATTTTAAGGAATTGTGTCCCACTCCACAAGCTTCCTTCAGCTCCTCAACATTGGCAGGGAGAGGATTCCGCTTCCAAACCCTCCTTTTCTGATAGTCCCACCTGTGGTGAATGATGTTAAAGTCCGGGCTCATCGCTAGCCAGTCCATTGCTGTCAATGCCCAGCTCGAGAAGGTAGGCCATAAGGGACGACATGCTCCTCCAGGATATCCGTTACATACCTGGCAGCGGTCAATCCACCGCCACAGCCCCCGCCAGTCACAAGAACCAGCTCAGTCCGCCCGTCCGCCGCAGGAAATGCCGCCTCAAAACAAAACATGACGGAACCTCCGCCGTAAGCGACTCTTTCGGAGAAACAGCACTGAGCAAAACGTTCTTCTGGTGTCCTGTAGACTCTTCCTCTTCGGTCGCAGCCATTTAGGCACATTCTGCACTCGTCCGAAAAGGGAACTGGGGTACAATGCTGAATGGTCCAGTCCTTATGATTTTCAGCAAACACTTTTGGGTTGTACGGTGAGACCATGAAGCGGTCTCTGATATGCACCTTCTGCGGCCGCGTTTTAGGGTTCCTTAGTCAACAAGGAACCCATATAGGACTTTATACTAGAAAATTGTAATTTGGCATGGATTATAAATCAATCAAGCCGACAAAACAATATACTTAATAAAATCCTGAAAATTATTTTTTTAGGGTAGCTGCCTTACACCTAATTTTTTTTTACGATAATCCTATTGTGTATCGTTGGAGAGCTTGTTCAAAAATATTATGGGTTTCTTAATCTGAAAAATAATGGGCCGATTTCCATGATTGTTTACTTTTTATGAAGCTAAGATTTCAAGGAACATAACTTTATATTAATTATTTAGAAAAATAAACCGTTTTACTAATATATTTGGAGCACATGAAAAAATCCAAAGTGATGCAATTCTGCTCGCGAGTGTCAAAAATCCGTGAACCAAAAGAATGGATGACTTACTTACAAAAATATATATATTGGTGTTCCTACCTTAAAACTATTATTTAGCATACGTTATTTATTATAATAAAGCATGTGTCCATTATCCAATCAAGTAGGAGTGGGATAGGGTCAATAACGCCATCTAGCGAATAGTACTAGAATATAATACTACTAGAATATAGAAATTAGAAAGTCTCATCTATTCGGTGGTGTCCATTCTAGTTCATTAAGTAATGGTTAGAGGGCGCTACTATATATTCGATTCAAAGATATCCATCTCACCGTTATTTAGGTATTTAGTTTTATTATTTCGAAACTGAAGGTGTTTTTGTACTTTATGTGATATTCCCGTGCAGTTAAGTTTCGGTCTAGAGTTTATAAAGACAACACAACAACAATTTATTCCTGCTACCGATCAAGATATTTTATATTAGACAAAGGGAGGTAGGTAATTAGGTACCTTTCATTCGAATATATTTGCGTGTCCCAATATCGTTGGACAACTCGCAACGAGAAAACGTTACATCATATTAAGTGCTAAAACAGTTAAGGCAAAGCAAACAAACTTTAATAGGCGGATCCACACCGGCCGGACGCGCGGCTCGGCCGAACACGGCTCGCCCGAAAGGCGGGATTCCACCAGCCCCCCTAGCACACTAGGTTTTATGTCGGACATAAAGCATTCGTCCCATTCTGGCCAATATGCGAGTGCAAGAGGGACAAATGCTTTATGTCGGACATAAACCCTAGTGTGCTAGGGGGGCAGTGTGCGGCACAAGCTTATTCAGTACAAAAGTACTTGTGCCGCACACTGGTGGAATCCCGCCTTAACGTTCGCGCTCATGGGGCATCCAGATTATGTGATTTTACCCCAATTTGTCAGCCCAACATGTCGAAGTCATAATTGGACGTAGCGTACAGACGTAACAACTGCAACTACAATTTCATTCAGTGTGGCCAGTTAATAGTAAGAAAGCGAAAATTGCCGCATTCAAACGGTCCTGCGAAGCGGGCTGCAAAATTGTTACTAACCGATGAGATAGGGAAAGAGCACGTCTAACATGGGACGGCCGCGACATACTCTCGATTTTTCTCGCACTATACCTCTTGTTCTAAGTGTTCTAATAAGAGAGAGACGGATAGTGCGAGAAAAATCGAGAGAGCTCGCGCGCCGTCGCGTGATAGCCGTGCAGCACAAAAACATCGAGAGTATGTCGCGGCCGTCCCATGTTAGACGTGCTGTCTTGCCCTATCTCATCGGTTAATAACAATCTTGCAGTCCGCTTCGCAGGACCGTTTGAATGCGGCAATTTTCGCTTTCTTCCTGTTAACTGGCCACACTGAATGAAATTGTAATAACGAAAACCGGTTTAAAAAAAATTACATAATTACAGTGTAAAATATTAAAACAATATTCTTTAGTTTATATTTTTTAATTTTCGTTTAATTTTATTTGAATGAATATTGTGAGAAAAAAAAAACACTTGGCAGATCATGCCAATTCCATGGTCCAAATTGTGATTTTCATGCAATTAGTCAGGAAAAAGCCAGAAGAAAAAAAAAAAAAAAAAAAAAATAGTCAGGAAAACTCGTTTGACGGTTGGATGGCAGCGCAACATGCATCCACACGATAGCAATTAGTCAGATTCTGATGAATTGGGGCTGACTAATCATGTAATGTATATGCCCCATGACTTCGACATGTTGGGCTGACAAATTGGGGTAAAATCACCATTATTATCGGTGTCATTGTATTTGAGCTAAATCCTATATAAATGACAGATAAAGACTGTAAAAATAATTATAATACATCACCATAAGTGTCAACTTGACGTTGACGTCTCGGCGAAATTGTTTACTATTTTAAAACTGTGGTGAACAGTAGATGGAGACGAGCCGTCAGTAGACTCAAAATACCATACTATTCGTCTCATTCTAACTCACGTCAGCTGACCTTAAGAAGTGACAGAGACAACTATATGAAACTTCGTCTTGCTTTATACTGCGCGTCTGTATTAGTCTGTGATTTATATTCATCATCAATGATTATATTATTAATTATTATTATTATTATTATTCATTCATATGAATCTCCATCTTTTTCTAGCAACTTGATAAGTGCGAGAGAGTTGGTACTATACGACGGCCAAAAACGCGTAAATCGTGCCACAATATGTTTCTATTCAATCATACGTTACATATTTTCAGAAAGGGAGAGATAAGTATATAAAATCCATCGATGCAATATTTTTTATTTATTTTAAATTAAAGTTAGTCTTAGTCCAATCTGTCCAATACTCTATGAAGTTGATCAGTTCTATCTAGTCTATGCTTATCATAAAGGTGTGCTTTCGCTATTGTCGTTTAGCTTTTGTTTTTATTCATTTAATTTATGAATTTTTTAAACTTTTAATATCGATTGTTTTCACTACGTGATAGACTGATATATGTGTTCATTTTAAATGTGTCCAGTGTACGACATCATAGTATAATGGATATAACTCGGAATCGTAAGTAAATTTTGCATATTTTTGAATGTCAGTCTTGCGATTTTGTTACGAATTTGTCCTTGACGTATAATATTTGATACAGTTATGTGATTTATCATTTAAGTTCCTAATGCATAAGTTTGTGAGTAGTGGATGAGTATCTATCAAATAATATCACTGCGCCAAGGTGACTGACAACTGTACTTGTCATCATGCAATGTAGGTCTCATTTGTCGGCTATAATACACATAATTCTGTCCTAGGAATGATGTATTCTGGAGAACAATGCGATTATTCAGACATCCTTCCAGTCTTTCACTGCATGTCACTGCTCTAGAATCTATAGATAGTCCTAAAATAGACACCTACACTTTATATTATAACTCACTGTTGTGTTCTATTAGCTTTTGAGAACACACTTTATTCAAAATTATCATGCAAGTGATCGTGACATAATTATAGCACTGTAAATAATCACACTAGGAAGTAATAAAAGCCAACAGTTTTTTCTATTCACATGAGACTACAACACTTGACACAAGGTCCAATATTTAAGATGTCACTGATATGTTATGTATATCAATAACTTGTCGTATACATCGAAATCTTTCTATTGAAGGTGTTACTTGGAAATGTGGCTTATACTTAATTTAAATTTGAAGAATATTTACTATCTGTGTTGCGGTCTGTGGCATTATATCTCTCGGATGGATGAATTTGCATGAGTGTGATTTTTCTCAATTGAAATTTTAGTCTTGTGAAATGGTGCTGAGCTATGTTTGTTCTATTGAGGGTGTTCTACATTTTTAATTTAGTACTTATATCATCATTGTGTTGAATCCCCCAGGAAAATATCATTATTTGTCTCCTTGAAATATAATTTTTAGGATACTGTATTCAAACTATGACTTGCAGTTTTACCATGTCTGTCTGTATGTTGTATTATTGAGACAAAATGATTACCTACTAGATATAAGACAAAAGACATTTATTCAGTATTATAACTCACGGTTTAGGGGTCCTAGCACATGTGCTAGCCTGGATCGCGATGACAGACTGGTTATCTTCATCTACCTCACTTCATACATAAATGTCAACACTACCCACATTGTCCATATATAACATACCTCCCCCATTAAGAGAGTTCACTGATTAATTAAGTTCACTTGCACTATACACTAAAACCTAACACTAACAATCCCTATACTATTGTTTCACTATTATCTACTACTCTAACAACTCTACTATTCGGACCCAGTCCTTGTATCTGAACATTCGGACAGGTCCAACTCACTGTCACTATCAGCCAAGGCAATTCGTTTGTAATCTGGTGATTCAGGGGGTGTTCCTGCTCTTGGACGTTTATGGCTGCTGGTTGTTGCACCATCTTGTGAGCTTTGCCGAATAGCAATATCCTGTGGTCCTGACACTCCAATTATGTCCGCCCAACGATGTGGGGAAAATAGTTTACACTTGCAAATGTAATAGTATTTGCTACTAGATATGGTTTTTTTTACCCGACGAACGCGCGTCGTCTGTAGAACAATGTGTAAAGGGCTTATGACCCAACTCCGCTCCCTAATTAGGATGCTAAATTCAGGTAAGTGTCATTAGCCCTTTACTATTTTCCATTAGTAATACACATGTGTTACTAGCGCGCTCGACGGGTTAAATAGGTAGGCAGAGCACATGAAACTTATGTTCCGGTGCCACTTTTAGCATAAATGTGGGTATAAAAATCGACAAAATGTGATATCGCAGTGATAGGTGGCTTGGCCATAGTCCATAACAAAATTCAACCCTGCTCCCTTAGTTGACTTTTACTACACCCACGGGAAGGAAGGGGTGGTGAAATACTGACCCGGCACAACACGGGGAAAGTTATTGAGTCAGCAATATCTGACAAGATATAAACAATTGATTTATAATCCTTACAACTCATAGAACCAAAAATAGTTACATTTTTGTATGGTAGGACTAATGGCATTTTTAAGCATGTCTTTAAGATGGATCTGTACTTGTCTATGTGCAGTGGCCAATCTACGAGGGCTGTTTGATAAGTACCCGTGTTTAGGAAAAAAAAACTTTTTTTTGGATATGTATTTATTTATTTTTCTACGTAATCTCCATGTAGGTCTACACACTTTTGCCAACGGTATTCCAGTCTCAGTAAGCCTTTAAAAAAATATGATTTCTGAAACTCGTCAAAATAGGCCTCTGTAGCGGCAATGACGTCTTCGTTACACGCAAATCTTTTTCCGCCGAGCCATTTTTTCAGGTTTGGGAATAAAAAAAAGTCGCACGGAGCTAAATCTGGCGAGTAAGGCGGGTGCGGCAACAATTCGTAACGTAATTCCTTTAATTTTGCTTTTACAAGTTTGCATGAATGAGCTGGTGCGTTGTCGTGGTGGAAGAGAACTTTTTTCTTTGTTAAATGGGGTCGTTTTTTCTTTAACGCGGAGTCAAATTTGCACAGTAAGTTGGCATAATAGTGCCCTGTTATTGTTTTACCTTTTTCCAGATAGTCTATGTGTATAATGCCTTGCGAATCCCAAAACACGGTCGCCATAACCTTTCCGGCCGATGGGACGGTTTTAGCTTTCTTTGGAGCAGGTTCACCTTGTAAAATCCACTGCTTTGACTGCTCTTTTGTTTCCGGAGTAAAGTTATGAATCCATGTTTCGTCCACCGTGACGAAACGACGCAGAAACTCCTTTGGATTATGTTTAAACCTCCCCAAACAGTACTCAGATGTAGTCACCCGGTTCAGTTTTTGTTCCTCAGTGAGCAAACGCGGCACCCATCTCGCAGATACTTTTTTCATACCCAATTTTTCTTCTATAATGTATTGTACTCGCTCGATGGAAACATTTACAATATCAACGATTTCTCTAAGTTTTATTCGGCGGTCGGCCAGTACGATATTTTGAATTTTTTTGACCATTTCTTCCGTAGTTACCTCAATAGGCCGGCCTGGACGATCCTCATCAAAGACGGATGTTCTGCCACGCTTGAATTCGTTAAACCAATATCTGATGGTAGTCATGGAAGGAGTACAGTCCTTATAAACCGCCTGCGACTTTACTTTTATCTCCTCACAAGTTTTTCCTTCTAAAAACATGAACCGAATTACTGACCGATACTGTTCTTTCTCCATACTTGCAACTACAATCGAATGCTTTCATTTGACAGTGATCTAATGAAAAAAAAAACAAAAGAGCGACGCCGTTTTTTTTCTTTTCAAGCCCATGAAGAATGCCTCAAAGCGGTGCTATACGTATTTTCAGCCAGTGACATACATAACTTTAAAAAACGGGTACTTATCAAACAACCCTCGTAGGATTTAGATGTGAGGCAGTCAGCATCGCGTTGGCGATCTAGCATGTGATGGACTGAAGATATACCATAGAATGTCTTTGATTTGCACTCACTTCTTTCTAATACTTAGGGTGGGTTCTGGGTCTGTAATTGTAAGCTGTGCTCATTAAAATCTGTATGCATGGAAAGTTTGTCAAGTTTTATGGAATGACATATTTAACGTTGGTCTAGTCTGTAATCGTAAGTTGGTGCAACCCACCCTAAAATATATATAACTAGCTTCTGCCCGCGACTCCGTCCGCGTGGAACTCGTTTATATCGCAGCTCCATACAAACTTTCACCCCCCATTTCACCCCCTTAGGGGATGATTTCGGAGATAAAAACTATCCTATGTCCTTCCCCGGGACTAAAACTATCTCCATATCAAATTTCATCGCAATCGGTTCAGCGGTTTAAGCGTGAAGAGGTAACAGACAGACAGACAGACAGACAGACACACTTTCGCATTTATAATACTAATAACTAACTGCCCACAACCCATACAAAAATCTATTTCACCCCTAAGGAGAAGATTTGCTGGTTAGCAACAATCTCCTTATAAAATAATCATAATTATATTAGCGGTTTACACATAAAGATAAACAGTATGGTGAAAAAGGTTTGGAGATCTAAGCGTTTTCTTATCAATCAGCACATATATTATATAACTTCAATGTAAAATTCATGCTGATCTAAGATATTTCATATTTTAAGTCGGTAAATCAATAATTATAAAGTGGAAAAGTCTGTGAGATTGTAACCCGCGAATCCCGCGTTCTTTTCAATACGCGGGCAAAGTCGCGCGGGCAGCTAGTTATTATAGAATCCAATAGATGGGATTAGGTAGCTAGTGGATCCCTGGCTCCTTTAGGATGCATCTGTTAGGATGAGGACTGTGAGGCGGTGATTTATTATAGATCAAGATCATTCAATTCCCGAGGAAGTCCACCAGTTGTTCTATACAATAAGAAACTATCAAAGTAGGTATCCCGGGTCCACAACCATCCATACCTAGATCATACATTAAGATGCTGACAAAAGCCGCTCCGCATGCGCAGCCCGTGCACCACTGCATTGTAAAGTATGAATGCTCATAAGACATGCCGAACCGCGTTGCGTGCACCTGCTCGTCTACGCATACGCATACAGTGTGACATGTCTTAGTGGGATTCGTACGAGGGCTGCTCCGAAAGTTGTTAGCTGCTCCGGCTCTACTCATGCAATTACAATATTATTTATACCATTGTGAGGGATATTTCAGTACTTATTGAAGTGGTGTAAATACATTTTTAGTAAACGCTTAGTTTTTTTATTTATTTCGTTTTTACTTCGAAGCGTTGAAGCCTAACAATCAGTCATAAAAATCAGTAATTGAGACTCCATATGTGCTGTCATTTTATAAACAGTATTTGTTAAAAAAAGCAATAGGTTTTTAACGTATAAATAGTTTTTTGAAGTGAAAACTTCTTTAGCGGCGCTGAGCACTTTTTGGGATGGGGAAAAATTGTTAAATACCTACGCGACAGATTTTTGTGACGCCAGATGTGAAGGAGGTCACAAGCTTTTATATTTTGCTGCTAGCCGATTCGACTTCATTCAAAACTGAACACTATTCGTAAGAGTATAAAGTCGTTAAACACTTTTTGCAATAGCA
The DNA here is from genome assembly GCA_947578815.1 of Epinotia ramella. Lineage (NCBI taxonomy): Eukaryota > Metazoa > Arthropoda > Insecta > Lepidoptera > Tortricidae > Epinotia > Epinotia ramella. The sequence continues at coordinate 19,005,103 of OX388205.1, forward strand.
TATTCTGCAAATAAATTTGTAATTTTAACCAACACGTCCTTCACCGTTTTGCTATTGAGAAAATTCGAATAGTTCGTTCTAAAGAGATAAAGCTTTGAAAAATATTTACCAACGGCAAAAACAAATTGATGTTTTGTTCACCGCCGCCGTCCGCTGTTCTTGCAAATTCGAATAGTTCGAATTTGGACGTTATTCCTAAAGAGAAATTGAAAAATATTTGGCAATGGCAAAAACAAATTGGTAATTTGTTCGCCGCCGGCGGCGGGCGAGCCAGCCCGTCGCACCCAACGCGCCCTCGGCCCGTCGCCTAAATAATAGATATTGTTTATAAATTTGCGCCAAATTCATTTTTAGGGTGACACCGTAAGATGTCACGTGACCTGATCGAAAAACTGTTACAATGTTATTGAGTTTTCACTTCTGCCGGCATTCCCGGAGTGCAACCCGGTCTTTTTTTAAATAATAAGTAAACAAATATTAGGGGACAATCTTACACAAATCGACCTAGTCCCATAGTAAGCTCAGTAAGGCTTGTGTTATGGGTACTAGACGACGATATATACAGGGTGATTCAGGAGACATGAGCAGCATCAACCCTACGGATTCAATAGTTTATAAGCTACTCAGTCGTACCAGCATTGGTAAGATTAACGTGAATTTTTTTTTAGTTGTGTAGGGTGACCATGATTTATTGTGAATGAAACTTTTACACAAAATGTAAAAAAAAACTGTGGGCGTTTAACTTAATTACGATGGTAAAAGATCCATTAACATTAACTGTATGTGTAGGGTTGATCCTGCTCACGTCTCCTGAATCACCCTGTATAATAGATATAAATACTTAAATACATAGAAAACTTCCATGACTCAGAAACAAATATTCATGTTCATCACACAAATATTTGCCCTTACCGGGATTCGAACCCAGGACCTTCAGCTTCGTAGGCAGAGTCACTACCCACTAGACTAACCGGTCGTCAAAGTTTTGATTGAGTAAACATTATTATGATTTAATAGGTGTCAACAATGAGTCTTTCATTAAAATTATAATACTTATACTTAAAAATATTTATTGATTTACACCGTGTCCAATAAGTTCGAATACAGTTATGATCCTTAATGAAATAAATGTACGCGTAGTTTATGTTATGAAAATTATATTAAATGAAAGCCACATTTATATACAATATTTACAACAAATGTTTTGGAATTACTCCACCTTTAACTTTTTTTACAAGTTTCAAACGTTTCTCAAAAGAGTCACAAGCGGCACGCACCGCATCTATCGGCATATCGTCCCAAATTTGCACGATAACCTTTTTAAAATGGCTCAGGTTTGCGACTTTATAATTATTTAGCTTCGAGAGCATGTATGACCATACGAAATAATCTAGTACGTTTAAATCTGGAGAACTTGGTGGCCATTCATTTTAACGCCTTTATCAATAAAAACTAGAGGCAGTTTGCCCCTCTTACAAAGAGCACCCCAAACCATCACTGATGGTGAGCTCTGGAACCTAGGCACATTCTTTTCATACTCTGGAATGTCTTCTATCCGTGCTGCCCACAACCGGTCGTTCTGGGCGTTATGAGGCTGCTCTAACACAAAGAGTTTCTCGTCCGAGAAAACAAATTCGTCACCTGCGTGCCAAGAAAGTATGGTGCTACATCTTTCTACTCTCTTTTTCTTGGTTGCATCTGAAATGCCATGTACTTTTCGTTTTTTATAAGCATGACATCCAAGATCTTTTTTCAATATATTATGTACAGATCCCCTGGAAATTTTCAGATCAGCAGCTAATTTTCTAATAGAACGGTGTTTTTTCCGCCGAATTCGCTCTCTTATAGCCTTTACCACTTTTTCAGTTCTAGCTGAGCGGGGCCGACCGGATCTTTTCCTGTCCTCTGTAGAAGAGATCTCTTTATACCTTTTTATAGTAGTATAAACCAGATTCCGTTTAATTCCATGGGGTTGTAACGCCTTGAATATAGCACATGGCCTGTCGCCTTTAAGGAATTTTCTAATAATTTCTTCACGAACGTACTTCATCGTGTATTGAAGCCAAACTAAAAATACGTGACTTATGAAATTATAGTACTATGTTTATGTCAATATACTTTTTAAATTAAAATAAGAATTTTATAGCCAGCGATCCGTATGTCTATACAGCAAGTGCTAAAAGTTTGTATTCGAACTTATTGGACACGGTGTATACATTGGAAATAGCAAAAGAAACAGAATAATTAGTCCCGGGTAAATTTAACTTCGATTTTCAAAGAATTCAATACGAAATTCATTTAATTGTGCCTAAAATTGCCGTTTTTTTCTAAGCAATTCGTAACTCCATACAAAACAGCTTTCAGTTAAAAATATATAATAAAAAATCTATTCGCATTGATTTATAAAAAAATCATGGTCATAATTAGCATTGAAACATTCCTCCAATGGTATAAATAATATTGTAATCGCATGAGTAGAGCCGGAGCAGCTAACAACTTTCGGAGCAGCCCTCGTACTTTAGGCGGTTCTCCCACTGCACCGCGTCCCGCCGCGCCGCGGTGCGCGGAGCGGCAGATTTTTTACACGCGCATTGCCACGTCGGCAGTGTGTTGTACTAGGCGTGTTTTCTGGTTTCCCCGAATTTAATTTGCCCGAATTTCAATTGCCCATTTTTTTATTCCATAACGTTTCATTTTCCATAATATTAATTTGACATATTATTATTTTCCATAATGTTGAATGCCCGAATCATTCATATGCCATAAACTTTATTTGCTATAATTTTACTTGACAGAATATTAATTTGCGAAACTACATTTCTGCGAGCCGTTCGAATGTTGCGAATGTTCGGTTCTGGCTGGGTCGCTGTAGGGTCGCAGTTCTACCTAACACTCCCCCTCGCTTCGCTCGTCGTCGTACCTACACCGACCTGCCTTAGAGTTATAATGATCATAGTTTATAAAAGGCGCCTATAATTTAGCTGTCGGAGTTGAGTGTAATCGTGCGTTGGTGATGGTACGCCCCACTTTCGTTTCTGGAACTAGTCTCCCGCCCTCCGCCCGGGCTCCCGCCAGAAACTCGCTTCGACTCCGCGAGCTTTTATAAACACTCTAGGGGTAGGACAGATAAGACCACGTGGAAGTGGGGTAATCTGATTGGGGTTTTGGTAGCTAGTTTTCATAATATCACCCATTTCACACAGTAATTTGTTATTGTACATATAGTATAGGCAGACAGACAGACGTTTGTTGGGAACCGTAACTACTGCGACTAGCTTATACATACCTCAACGCGCCAATTCAGCGCCCTGGGAATGATTTAGCATATCTCCATCGTTCAGCTAAACGAGAAAAAACAACAGAAATAGATTGTAAATGAAATTAGTATGTCAATTCACATGAAGTCATTATTATGATCTTCAAAAACGAAATAGACATATATGTTAATAAAATTATTTGAATAAGCAAAGTACCTGTTAGTACATTTTAAATTTAAGAGCAATATAATCACGTCATAAATATTATTTCTGGCAGGGGATCGTCAAATGCTAATGTCACAAAATATTAATTACTAAATTTCAGGTTTGTGGTCCATGTATTCGCTCACAGAGTACCTACAATGGCTTATTCAACAAGAAGTTTCTCAATCGGCGCTTGAATGTTTGATCACATAGATCATTTTGTATTCCGGCAGGAAGACATAAGGTTTTATGAAAAACGTGAGGCCGATAGGAATACATACTATTAGGGTAAATCGTCAATAACTGGCCACCGTTCAATAAATGGCCACCTCATACTAAAAGAGAACTCTATTGACCTATAATAGAATTATTTTTTAGTATAAGGTGTTAATTACTGGCCACCCTTAAATAACTGGCCACATTATACTAAATGAATTCTGTTGTACAGTCAGCATCATATAGTTAGTAGTAGCCAATGTACCCAAATATATCGTAACACAGCCTTACACCTACGGTAATAGAGACGTGTTACGATATAATTGGCTGCTACTAACTATATGATGGTGACTGTATGAGGGGGCCAGTTATTGAAGGGTGGCCAGTTATTGGCGATTTACACTACTTACCTTCGTATTAGTAAGTATATGTCACATTGAACTTTCTTACCTTCGGTTTTACCGATCATATCCTCAGCGACCGCTTTGGAGCCTAAACTTTAAACAAACAAAAAACAAAGAAATCGTTTATTGCTGAATACAGTTTATAAAGGTGTACAACATTTTGAAGTCCGGTGTATCCAGCCTGCATGCAGGCGTGCAAATTTATGGTATTTGATTCAAAGAATATTAAAATTTAAGAATATTAACGGCGGCTCGGCACTCGTTTTTGAGGAGGTGGCTTTTATATTATTATTAATTAAAAATAACATAGCAAGAGAGATTGCCTGGTCATCAGGCAAACTCTCTTGCTATGTTATATACCATGTCAAATTGATGTTAAAAAAGATGTTACGATCTAATTTGTAACGTCTAACTCTGGTATTGTTCTATGGTGGGTCAGGTTAGTATATAAATCAGATACATGGATATCAGAATTTCTTTGAATTCCTCGTCCCTAATATTACAACTACAACTTACATCGTAATTTAGCCCCGTTTGTCAATACTCAATATTTTATTGCAATTTCACAAAGTAGTTGTACAGGTGGTAAACTTATAAGCTAGAGCTTTGTGAACCCTGTTGGGCACTGCAATATTATTATTATTATTTACAATACCGTCTACGGTGTTTACAGTACCAGGCAGAGGTGAATTTGTGATTAATTATCTAATTTACAGTAATTATTGTATTTTCCTTTCTCATTTTTAGTAGTCCATTTCCGTTCTATACGCATCAGTTTAGTCTGTCTTCGCACAGATGGCGCTAACAGTTTCTAAATGTAAACGGTATGTATGAGAGGTTACACACACTTTTTGCAGCGATACAAGCGCGTTTCACGTACTATACGTGACAGTCGCGTGACACTAACCATATCACCTGTCAAAACACCTATACTACAGTACACAGTCTATTGTAGCACAATTTGCTACCAAGTCTCGCCGCCGTCCCGCTGTATCGATACTACGGCGCTACCACGAAAATCGAATCTCGAAGTTCGTGTATCTCTGCTGTCTCTGTCGCTTGAGTACCATAAATATCCCATAAGTGTAATAGAGACGGAGACATACGAACTTCGAGATTCGATGTTCGTAGTACAGCAAGACCCAAGTAATAAGGCGCCTGAGTTAAGCTACACTCGGCGTCAAAAAAATCGCACCTTTCCTAAAATTCGTGTCAAGCTATTATAACTCCTAAGATCTTTACTTTACTCTATCGATATTAGTATCATTTAAAAGCTCAATGAATAAGCTTTAAAAAAAAATATCATTTGTTTACGGAAAATCAAAAACCACAAATCGCCAGCACTTTGATTAAAAAGTGGCGATGTACGTGTTTGGAGGCTCACTAATTGTACCACCCTGGACGCGTATAAAAGAGGGGGGTTAAAGTCAATTATGGGTTATTCGCTATCCAGACGTCACAGAGGTCACACCTGAAGAGCTCCGACAAGAAAAAACCCAGTGAAAATGGATACCACGGCAGAAGAAGCAGCTCAAGTGGTGGCCCTACTGCAAACCGGACTACGGCAGGTTGAAGTTGCTCGGCAACTGAACATCAGCCGATTTCGAGTGCAACGGGTATACAGACGGTTCCAAGAGACTGGAGGTTACATCAGGAGACATGGATCCAGGAGACGTCGCTGCACTGCCGTCAGAGATGTTCGCTACATTGTGTTGACGTCTCTGCGGAACCGCTTGTCCAACGCTGTGGAGCTGCAGCAGCAGCTTCGAGCTACTCGAAGTACAGCAGTCAGCGTCTTCACTATCAGAAGAAGGCAGCGAGAAAAGAATTGAGAGCCCGGAGAGATGCTACAGGCCCCCAATTGACTGCCATCCACCGGTCGACCAGGAAGCGATTTTCCGAAACGCACGTGCCGTGGACATTCGCCCAGTGGAGGAATGTCCTGTTCTCCGACGAAACCCGAGTGTGCCTGTTCACCAACGACAGGCGTAAGAGAGTTTACAGGTGACCAGGGGAGCGTTTCACACCAGCCTGCACCGTGGAAACCGTCGGCTATGGAGGAGGATCCTGCATGTTCTGGGGCGGCATCTCTATCGACGGCAAGACAGACCTCGTGTGCGTCTCCAGAGCTGGAGGTGGTCGCGGCCAGGGGTCTCTGACTGCTCACCGGTACATCACCGAGATTTTGGAAGAGCATGTGGTCCCATATGCTGGTTTTGTCGGCGCCAACTTCGAGTTCATGCACGACAACGCCCGGTGTCACACAGCCTTGATTGTCAAGGACTACCTACGTCGAGTTGGCATCAAGGTTATGGACTGGCCAGCAAGAAGCCCCGACCTCAATCCTATCGAGCACCTCTGGGACGAGCTGAAACGGTGAGTTCGGGCCCGTGATCCAGCTCCTGCCACTCTCGATGAGCTTCGAGATGCCGTTATCGAGGAGTGGGACAGCATTCCCCAGGAACACGTCGTGACGCTCATCAGGTCCATGACTGACCGCATGGAAGCTGCTCGGAGGGCTAGAAGAGGCAACACTAGGTTTTAAGACCAATTTTTAAGGGTTGTTATTGTTGATTTTTAATTTTTGTATTGTCCCTTTTCTTTGTAATTTTGATCAGAATACACATTGTTTCACATTTTCCCTGATTTTTTTTTTCTGGGGTTGGTGGCCAATTTCCTACCGTTTGCAAATAGGGGATTTCATTAGCTTTCAAATGATACTAGTAATGATAGAATAAAGTAAAGATCTCAGGAGTTATAATCGCTTGAAACGAATTTTAGGAAAGGTGCGATTTTTTTGACGCCGAGTGTATAATAGCCTCTCGGTCAACTACTAAAGCGCTTTGACGCGCGCCATATTAATTGTGTTTACCTGTAAAGCCGGCTGTACACATTGGGCCAACGTTGGCGCGTGAGCATTCGTTTACATAGCTGCATCCTGCTCACTCGCCAACGTAGGCCCAATGTGTACAGCTAGCATAATAGCCAGTATCGCGTTTGTAGCGCTGCAAAAAGTTACCGTGTGCAACCGTTCTATGTACAGTCAGCATCATATAGTTGGTAGCAGCCAAAGTAGCGAAAAATATCGCATCACCTCATTATTACTATAGGAGTAAGAATGTTTTACGATATATTTGGCTACTGCTGCTGCTACTAACTATATGATGCTGACTGTAGAGTCAGCTGCAAAGTAACTAACAGCTAATAGGTATATAAATAATGAGTTTTTATTTATTGCCGTTAGTTATAAGCGTGACAAATATTTTGGAACCTCAGTTCGCAGTTGACTGTATGTATATAGCAGGGTGACATGTATATATGTATACTTGAGATTATTTGAGTTGGCCGAACGACTTCAAAGTACCTAGTCCATTCAAAAAGCAGGTCCATCGCTCCAATGACAGCTTTATAAAAAGTCGGCAACATTGAATAATATCAACCATACCTACCCTACATAACCCCCCCCCCCCCCCCCCCCTACACCTTAAAAATGTGATAAAATAAAAATAAATCTCTGCCAACTCCGCGCAAATGTCGCTCCGACCTTCTGGATATTCCTTCAGGGTTACAGTACAGGGAAGTGGAAAACGTTCCGGAAGGCCAAACAAATATGTTGGATTACACCATTTACACCTAACGTTGTGTTGTTATAACAGCTACTGCCCAACTGGTTTGGTTATGGGATTTAGCGGATGTTTGGTTGTTCTCCAAGGTTTGTTAAGGCTATTCGCGATTCAAACATGAGTTAGATTTAAGAGTTTTACATTTTTGATAGTTCTCTCCACCTGTTGGGTTATTGAACACATTGGTGAGATATAGACTAATGTTTCCTCCTAACAACTAAAAATACTGACTTAATCTGATGTAAAATGTCAAAATTGTGAGGACCAATCTTAAAATAAAACTAAACCCTATTTGTCTTTGGTCTAATATTGTAGCGCCAAAAAATAAGCAATCTACTTAATTTTTTAACGGTATATAAAATCATAATAACTCAATTTTGTTAATTAATATCCAGATCGGTATATTCAGCTCATAATAAAATGAGACCCTTTTCAATTACGCCTTATTAAATCCGGATATAACGGGTACTACGGTTTTTTTATTATTGTTAAATTGTACCTGTAGTAAATTGATTCCGTAAAAAGTTATTCAGAAGAATTATTTATTTCGTTGACCGAGCGCTGTTAAAATTTTTTCATGTAAAGGGTAATTGATAAAAATTCCCACGAACCTGTGAATAAAGTGGAATTTTGAAGTGTTTTGCATAAACATGTATCGTCCAAGATAACTACTAGCCCCACAAGACTCCTGGAATGAAAGAACGCAGGTATAATTCGCCCTGTAGTTGTGTCAAGCCGAATTCGTAATCCCCAGCCCCAAGGTATAAATTTAAATAAATTTGGTACTTTCTCTGATTTTATGACACCATTGAAAAACTTCTATTACAAAGGATCATTGTAAATTTAAAGCTCGGCCTTTAAAAAAATGTACTTACCTGTGATATTTGTCGTAACCGTAACAGTGATAATAATATTACCTAACTGTTATTTAATTTGAAGTCCGCCTTAGGTACGATTACAAGCCTACGATGTGGCCTCGATAAAGTTAACTCAATCATCGCATCGATTGTGGGGGGTCCTTTCGGTAGAAATGTAACATTTAGGTCGATGCGACCCTGGGTAGGGGGCTGCTGGCGGGCTAAAGGATACTCCAGGGGGCCCTCGAAACCTTGAATAATTTTGCCTCAAGGACATAGGGCCCATGATAAATGGAGATCTTCAGTTTCTAGGTCACTTCGCGTTTCGTTTGAGTTGCCCTGAATACGCAATTTTTGGGGCATAAGTAATTCGCAAAGTTATTTTTGTGTCTATCTTCGTAAGCTTTCTCGTTAAATATCCGCCTTTTTTGGGGCCGAGGAAAAAGCCATCTGAGGCCGCTGTTTTATGATTTTATTGACCACACTAGTTAACATCATTATGTCCCACACTAGTTAACATCATTATGTCCCACACTCGCATTTTTAGCCTATCAAAAAGAACCCACATATAGTCGGAACGTGGTACTTTCTAAGACAAAAAAAGTTAAGTAAGAAACAAGCTTTGGTCATTCTTTGTTTACGCATAAAATATAACCAGCGCTTAATTAATGAGGGTACTTCCAACCGCTATTCATGCAAAAGTCTTGTCCTTTACACACGTAAACCGCACCTGAGAAGTTCATATGATACGTGATATGATACCTACGTTGCGTACCGGAAATACCGGAATACATCCTTTAGGGGAGGTGGAAGTTTTTATGGGAGGTGCTATTAACTAGTTCTACGTGGACAATAGCGGGGCAAGACCTGTATGCTCTTAATTATTTTCAGAAAAGTAATTAATTTGGTCTTCTTCCTATATGCTTTGGATACCTACTTCGGAATAAACTTGTAGAATAATAAATTTTTGCTTTGAATTTTTTTTTATATTTATAAATTTACTGTTAGCATTTTGCTTACAGTTTCAGTAAGCAGTAGAACATGCGCTTTATGGACGCGGCAGATACGCCTGTCCTTTAAGTATGGCATTTACAATCAAATACGTGAAATCATTAGCATTGCCATGTGAATTCAATTAAAAGTTACGGTTTATATTAGGCAACATGTAGTGAGTTTGTAGTGCGGACGGGTCAGTATCCGACGGCCGGGCGGAGGGCGACGACCTCCATTGCACTGGCCTGGACGCTTGCATTGTCGCGCACCCGGTGCATGCTCCCGAAATCATCCTTTTACAATTATTAACATAATAATTAAAACCTAGCCGGTATCTTTACAAAATTGACGGTCAACCCGGGGCAGAAGAACTATCTACTTCAAGTACGTAATCTAAGAGCTCAATTAATAAAAATAAAGGTGCTGAGTATACATATTCACACTTATGAATTAAAATCGTCACTATACATCGTAAAACGAAGGGTCAATATTTAACTCATTGAAGTAAAACGTCGGAGAGCACGTAATGGTACGTACGCGTATCATAATATTAGACAGGTGGAAGCATATTTTATTAAGTTCGGGTGCAAGACGCCCATTTCTTATAAAAGATGCCGTATATTTTCCGATGTATAATAAAAAAACCGGACAAGTGGGAGTCCGCCTCGCCCACCGAGGGTTCCGTACAAATTTGTAGGTACACATTATAAATAGTTCAGGAATCTTGTCTCGCAGTTTTTCCAACTATGTTTAGTGATTTAATTACAAATGTATAGTTTTCAGATTTTTCCCTGTACATTTAGTATAAGACGATATGACTCGCCAAATTACATAGTTCTAGGTCAACGGAAAGTACCCTATACATTTTGATTCCCTTGGGAGTGTCGAAATATACGTTTTTTGCGGCTTAAACGGCCGTATCTTTTTTTTACGTTAATTTAGAAGTTTGATTTTTTCACAGCTTCAAGGGCTGTGTACTAGACCTGAGTATAAGTTTTTAATTTCAACTCGATACCTCCACGCGTTGCCGAGATAAAGGGTCTTGACAGATAGACGAACAACAAAGTGATCCTATAAGGGTACCGTTTTTTCCTTTTGATGTACGAAACCCTAAAAATATGTACCATTGCATTGTTTGTTGCCCATACTTTTAGGTACAGCGGTTAAGTGTTGGACTTTCGTTGTATCACACACTTCTGTACATCACTATCCTGTATCTGATCGTGATCGTAAATGGAAATCCCTTAATATTGTTAAGAAAAACACCAACACTGTCGTGAACGTAACGTTTGAAAAGTCGCGATAAGCCCTGGCTGTTAATTAAAATGTCCTCTGTTTAGAAGCTCGTTTATGCAACTAGGTTGAAGTTAATTGAGAGCTTACCCACTTTCATTAAATGCTAATGTTTATACTGTGTTGTTTTGTCGACCTTACTAGCTTCTATTTATGAAAGTTACTTAAACTACTTCCTTCTTGGCTTTATGTCTTTGAATTTGCAAGTTGATTTTCAACATCCAGCCATCCGATCTTCCTTACTTGATCATAATCATCAGTCTATACCGGGTTATACTAGTTTACTTAGCTCTGAATTAATTAATTGCCAACGACCTCTCCTCATTTATTAAGTTTTGTTACGTATAAGTTGTATTTTAAGATGGGTATCTCTCTGGGTGCCCTGAAAACCAGCGCTTTTAGCATATATTGCAGCTGGCATATGCTGAGTGGCATCCATTTTGGTGTCAGTTGTAAAAACACATGTGTAATTTCTTAGTCACACCAAATAAATATACACTCAGAGGCAATGAAAACGGGTCACTTCCCACGGATTACTTTACAAAGTGACCCGTTTTCATTGCCTCTGAGTGAAATTCCCAATGTGAACTATGAAGGTACGCTACCTCAGAGGCAATGAAAACGGGTCACTTTGTAAAGTAATCCATGGGAAGTGACCCGTTTTCATTGCCTCTGAGTGTATTTCTTTCTTTCTAATTCAGAGTACTCTTGTTAAAGGGTTTATAGGGGAGGTTGATACAAACTTATTGGACCACTATATGCATTAAGCCAAAGTGAACCATTTTCGAACTACTTACTTAAAAATGATACCTCAGCCACTTTAAAAATATATAAAGGAAAACTAGTAGATGAAACTTTATTTTTTGCAAGAAAAAATTAAAGTGAAAATTGTCTCTAAAATCGTTTACTTTTGTATAATTAATGCATTCTGTGGTCGAATTAATAATGTCGTTGAATAACCATTAGCCCTATATCCTACTAATATTATAAATGCGAATGTTTAGATGTTTGTTACTCAATCACGCTTAAACAGCTCAACCGGTTTGGATGAAATTTTGCACGAAGATAGTTTATTGCCTGGATAAAATTATCCCAGGTCTACGCAGACGAAGTCGCGGGCGGAAGCTAGTATAGGTATATATATGACTGTATGTCCCATTGCCAGTTAGTGGCTTCTCCTTACAGATGAGCTGGTTATAATCCTGGCCCTATCTAAGGCCCGATGTGTACAGATTCCTTACATATTTTAATTATGCCGCAGATTTCTTCACATTTTACTTGACAGAAAAGTTAGTGGACAGGATTCAAACCCACGACCTTTTATTTGAAAGTAGCTTGCCTGAATCACGATTCAGCTAATACGGTTAAAACCAATTATATTTTCTATTCATCGAGTATGCAAAGATGACAAAGCGCCTGTCTACACAATTTGGCAGCACGCAATTTTTAATTTTAATTGCTCTTTCACAATATTCGTTTAACCGCAATTAGCATTCTAGAAAGGAGCAGTAGTTAATATTCGTATTACGAAAACGGTAAAGAAAACTATTAACTAATAATATTAATTTTCGCCTATTATTATATCTTTATGTCTAGCAAAAAATACTTAAAAAATGTAAGATTTGATTACTTTGTGTAGTCGCTAACAGTCGAAAAGTCGTAGGTACAGCTAATATATAATATAATGTTATACAGTATACATACACCTACATACATGCTGTTTACATTCATGTAATAGTAATCGAACTGTCATCTAAAGTAAGTACAAATTTTTGTATCTTACTTTTTTGGCCGAAATGTTACATACGATCAATAGTTTCGTACGTCAAATGACTGTAATGTAAACCGTGTCCATTGTTCTTTGTTCAGTTCCAAAATCGTTAAAAACATGTTCTCCTAGCGTTATCCCGATTGCGCCCTTAAGGAGCTCGGGGTCCGCTTTAGCATCTAATCCCAAGATTTGGCATAGGCACTAGTTTTACGAAAGCGACTGCTATCTGACCTTCCAACCCAGAAGGAAACTAATTGAGATTAGACCGGTTTCCTCACGATGTTTTTCTTCACCGACAAACCACTGTTATATATCAAATGATATTTCGTACATAGGTTTTTAGTAAAAAGCCAGTGGTAGGTTCGAGCCAAGGTTCGAACCCACGACCTCCAAGATTGAAAGTCGCGTAACTTACCACTCGGCTACAGTGGCTCGGTAGCCATTACGAAGGCCGACATGCAGTTTCAGCAATCTTCTCGTCAATTCTTCGATGTTAATTAACATACTTGTATTGGTGATAAGTCAATCCCGGCATTTTTTAACCCCCGACGCCAAGAGAGGGGTGTTATAAGTTTAACGTGTCTGTGTATCTGTGGTATCGCAGCTCCCAAACGGATGAACCGATTTGAATGCGGTTGTTTTTGTGTCATAGATAATTTTATCCCGAGTGTTCTTAGCCATGTTTCATGAAAATCTGTTGAGCCGTTTTTGAGATATTGGACTTTGAAATGAAAATGTCGGGGGTTGTTCAACTTTTCTAAGTTGTAGTTATGTATATATTTATCATTTATTCTCTTACACGCGGCGGAGTTAATGCCATAAAGCATTCATTGCATTGATTATGTAGATCTTACCAATGATTGATTTATATAGTTGTTAACTGTAGGTATCTACTTGCCTACTTACTCGTAATTTCAGTCCCAGTATCGAGGGAATATCTAAACTAGGTAGATATGTGATATCGCATGATTCATGATCATGACAAGTGGTGTGCAAATCAGGTTATCGATTGGTGGTAGTGTAACAACGGGCCGGGCGTCGACCCTTGCGGGCGGCGCAACATTGCTGGACCATGCCTGTGACCTATACCATAAAAAAAACATACTTCTATGAGATCTTCGGTTTACTGGGCTGTACTTCAATATACAAGGGACAGAAATAATATTTAATACTAATTAGTAATTAATCAAATCGTCATATTCGTATATTTTAAAAGGGTAGAATAATATCTACAAGACATGTTTCCGGTATGGTCGCGTTTATCATATTTCTCACATTTTGTCGATCTTTTATACACACATTTATGCTAAAAGTGGCACTGGAACATAAGTTTCATGTGCTCTAGCCCCTTTTGAGAATGTATGTATGTTTGAATCATATTTCATACTGTTTTTCAATAATGTTTTTTTTTTTCTTTTATATTGTGGGAGTGTTTCATGACAGGAATGTACCTACAGATTTTTAAAGAGTCGACAACGCGTTTGTGTGCTCTGGAGTTCCTGGTATCCATAGGCTATGGTAACGGCTTATCAGGCAGACCGTACGATTATATGCCACCGAAGTAGTATAAAAAAGTAGCGTTCCAGAGTTTTCATGTTTGGCCATATAAATACAAAAATTTAAGTTTTATTATTATTCTTTATTTAGTTCGGCGTATACATATTACACACTGGATCTTTTTACTCAACATTATAAACACATATCTGTACACAGAACAGAGAAAATCTTAATAATTTACAAGAGCTGCGACCTCTCCCGGCGTGGCTGCGGGTCAAAATTCTTTGTTACTTTGCATTGATTGTTGTATAGTATGTACTTGATGTGATCCGAATGATCCATTCACATTGTAGCCTCCAATCCAATGCGGCAGGTGGAATGGTCGTGAGGTCATCGGTATACATGAACATACAACCCAACAAAATACAATTTAGTAAAATGCAAACATATTTATTTTTGAGGGCCCACATCTTGCCTTCTTCCTGCTAACCTACTTTCCTACTAATGTTATAAATGCGAAAGTTTGGATGTTTGGACGTTTAGATGTTTGGATGATTGTTACTCAATCACGCTTAAACGGCTCAACCGATTTAGATGAAATTTTGCATGAAGATAGTGTATAGCCTGGATTAAAATATAGGATAGTTTTTATCCCGCGTCCACGCAGAAGAAGTCGCGGGCGGAAGCTAGTTCCATATATTTTTTTTGTGACTTAAAACTAACATTATAACAGACCTTTAAAATGGCGATGAACGGTGCGATAGGCTGGAGAGCATAGAGTAAGAGGGGGGCTGGGTCACGAAATTTAATGTGTGCTACGGTTGCTCTCGACTCAACCCCGCTCCGTTGCTGCATGTCGATGGTAACCTCAACCAAACCGTATCACCTCACATCGTATAATCCAAAATGAACCTTGCGCCAACCGAATAAAGATTTGAGTCAAAGCGAGTGGAATAAAGTTATAGGAGGTTGGGTAAGTTATCCGTCCATGTGCCACGGATGTAGGTTAACATCGGACGCGCTCGATACCAGCGATGTCGATGTCGACCTGATCTAGGTTACCTAACCTACATCAGGGAGAGACGGGTATGAAATGTAGCTCATAGCAACTAAATAAATTACACTCGGATAATATGTCAGTTTGTGTTGTTATTTTAGATGATAAAAATACAACCGGATTGAAAATCTCTTCCTTTTTTAGGGTTCCGTAGCCAAATGGCAAAAAACAGAACCCTTATAGATTCGTCATGTCTGTCTGTCTGTCCGATTCAATAAAATTTTGAGGATAGGTGTATTTTGTTAACCGCTACATAGTTTTGTAATGAAATTACAAAAAAAAAATGTTTTAGGGGCGCACTCCATACATAAAACTGAAAGTCAAAAAAAAAAATTTCATTGCAAGTCCACGTGTGGCACATTGGCACATCAATCGATAGGCCTTTGAAAATAAATATAAGGTTTCTCAGCATTTTTTTTGATTAAGTGAATAGAGTCGGAGATAATCGCCTCGAAAGTCATTAAAATTGTGTCCCCCCCCTCTAATTTTTGAACCGTGTATTTTAATAACATGAAAAAAATCAGGCTCATAGGGCTTATTAAATTCTTTCAGCGAAAATTGTTTCGAACAAGATCGGTTCAAAGGTTTTCGAGATATTTCTAAAAAACTGCCTTCCTTAAAGAAAAGGATGTAAGTGCCATAAGATTTCAGTAACGATACGACCTTTTTTATATGCACGGAACCCTCGTTGTGCGTGGTCCGACACGCACTTGGCCGCTTTTTAAAGCCAGTTAAAATACAAATAGTATTTAAAACTTTATATCTTATAATATGACACACAATATTCGTGGAAGAAACGTGTAAGGGTAATGGGTATCGTGTGATTAAACAATGTTTGAGATTTCAAAAATATGCTTCCATGTAATATTCCGGAAAGACCCATTTAAAAAAAAATAGTCTTGTAGATCTAGAGGTACCTACTATTAGAAGTTATTTCAAAGTTGAAAATAAATATTTATTTTTTACTTTCTTTATTTATATTTTATAATATAGAAAAAAAACAGTTAATAAAACTATAGAGACTGACAATAAGTAACAAATTCCAAGAAAAAAGTACAAGGTACACTTAAGTAAAAACGCCCGTTATCGCGCGTCGTTTATAGGACGCGATGTCAGATTAAAAAAAGACCGGGTTGCACTCCGGGAGTGCCGGCAGAAGTGAAAACTCAATAACATTGTAACAGTTTTTCGATCAGGTCACGTGACATCTTACGGTGTCACCCTAAAAATGAATTTGACGCAAATTTGAGTCAAAGCGAGTGGAATAAAGTTATAGGAGGTTGGGTAAGTTATCCGTCCATGTGCCACGGATGTAGGTTAACATCGGACGCGCTCGATACCAGCGATGTCGATGTCGACCTGATCTAGGTTACCTAACCTACATCAGGGAGAGACGGGTATGAAATGTAGCTCATAGCAACTAAATAAATTACACTCGGATAATATGTCAGTTTGTGTTGTTATTTTAGATGATAAAAATACAACCGGATTGAAAATCTCTTCCTTTTTTAGGGTTCCGTAGCCAAATGGCAAAAAACAGAACCCTTATAGATTCGTCATGTCTGTCTGTCTGTCCGATTCAATAAAATTTTGAGGATAGGTGTATTTTGTTAACCGCTACATAGTTTTGTAATGAAATTACAAAAAAAAAATGTTTTAGGGGCGCACTCCATACATAAAACTGAAAGTCAAAAAAAAAAATTTCATTGCAAGTCCACGTGTGGCACATTGGCACATCAATCGATAGGCCTTTGAAAATAAATATAAGGTTTCTCAGCATTTTTTTTGATTAAGTGAATAGAGTCGGAGATAATCGCCTCGAAAGTCATTAAAATTGTGTCCCCCCCCTCTAATTTTTGAACCGTGTATTTTAATAACATGAAAAAAATCAGGCTCATAGGGCTTATTAAATTCTTTCAGCGAAAATTGTTTCGAACAAGATCGGTTCAAAGGTTTTCGAGATATTTCTAAAAAACTGCCTACGGTGAAAACTCAATAACATTGTAACAGTTTTTCGATCAGGTCACGTGACATCTTACGGTGTCACCCTAAAAATGAATTTGACGCAAATTTATAAACAATTATCAATTATTTAGGCGGACGGCCCGCGGGCGCGTTAGGTGCAACGGGCCCAACGCGCCGCCGCGGCGCAACGGTGCCGGGGTCCGGCGCGCCGACGGGGCGGCGGCAAACACAATACCAATTTGTTTTTGCCATTGCGAAATATTTTTCAAAGCTTTATCTCTTTAGGAATAACGCCCAAATTCGAACTATTCGAATTTTCTCAATAGCAAAACGGTGAAGGACTCGTTAGTATTATTACAAATTTATTTGCAGAATATGCTATTGCAAAAAGTGTTTAACGGCTTTATACTCGTACGAATAGCGTTCAGTTTTGAATGAAGTTGAATCGGCTAGCAGCAAAAAGTTACCTCCTTCACATCTGACGTCACAAAACTCTGTCGCGTATTTAACAATTTTTCCCCATCCCAAAAAGTGCTCAGCGCCGCTAAAGAAGTTTACACTTCAAAAATACTCTACAAGCAGAAGTTAAAGTACAAAGGCGAACTTCAATCCAACTTTCAACCGCCATCGCTTGAAGAGTGAGCTAGTCATTTATTGCAAAAATAGTCTTTAGGTACCCTCTATCGAATCATGTAAACGTTATCTTGCAGATAAGTTTCCAATAATTATTACATGTGGTGTAGGTATAGGTACTACGTGTATATCAGAGGACATATAAAATATGTAAATGTTTATTTAACTCTGTTTTTCTTTATATGATGATCCAAGAGGACTATACACAGCATGCTGATGAGATCGCTATGTGGATACATACTATGGTTACCAACGTGCCAGTGAAATTTGTGAAATCGCTGCGCTCATCTCTGATGCTCGATAAGTATTGTTGAGCAAGCCAAGTTTTTAATGTCACGATATTTAAAGTCCCTATGCAAAACTCTCCACGGAAACATTAATCTTATTCTTATACCCTCTCTAATCTATGAGCTTACTAAAGCCTGCATGCTCGCATGCTACGTTATGTCACATAGGTAGTCTATGTGACTGTTTTACGAATTGCAACAGCAGTGGTTCACTTTCGTGCTTAGGTAAATGAGAACACGTATTATTCAATCGCTTGCTGAAATTCGACAAGTACAGAGTCGTGCAGAGTTATTAAAATAGTTAATTATATTAATGATCATTTGCGATATATGTCGTAGACACTTAAATGTCAAGTCTGATCAGATTCTGTGATCATTTTATTGCAGTCTATTTTCACTACAATACCACTTTCACATCTTTTACTGAATGTTAGTGAATCATACTTTTTAGCGGCCCAATTGTAAACGATTAGGCTAGACGGTTTTTCAATCATTACTTTTACAAAAGACTAGCTTTCGCCCGCGACTTCGTCTGCGTGGGCGCGGGATAAAAATTAAAACCTATCCTATATTTTAATCCAGGCTATAAACTATCTTCGTGCGAAAAATCCTCCTAATCGGTTGAGTCGTTTAAGCGTGATTGAGTAACAAGCATCCAAATTATTATATAGTAGGATCTAACTGTATTAAGTACCTAATTCTATTTTAGGAAACATGTAGTTTTAGTATCTTTTATTTACAATACATTCCGGACACCAAGGAGCTTTTTAATATTGCTGAGGGACAGCCTCGTAACCGCAGCCTATAGCGTGCGTTGTCAAATTGTATCATAGGATGCCGCTTCCGTATTGGTTCCAGGGGCATAAGGAAGATTTGGCATGCATATTAGAAGCGATGGAATGCGTTCCGCCACCGTTCAGCAAGCTGAGTGCAGCTGGTTCGCTTGTCTTACCACGGCCAATTGTGCGCGCCGATTTCAAAACGAAAGTACCGCGCATCTAGGACGGTGAACGTATTTCTCGCAGTGATCTCTTGCAATTTACCAGCCAGTACTTTGTTAGAGAACGCGGTATGGCCAGATTGCTTCTTAGATATTCATAACTTGCAACAGCTAGTTTTGCAAGTTTCTAATGCCGTGGATTTGTTTATATCTCGTTCTTGACTTGCGTGGTCGCCCCTAACGCTTGGAGCTCAAGTAATTGAACCTTTTTCGAAGGAGAGCTGTTTCTCGAAGAGAGACGAAACTGCATCTGAAAAGTTATGGAATCGATAATGTAAATTTTATATCGAACACAAGAGTAATAAAGTAATTTGTAAAGAAGCGCTTCAGATTCCTGCTCTCGTATTATGTTAGAATTAAATGGGGCGTGAAATCGGTAGATCGTTAAGCAATTTCTCAGCCGCATCTCTAGTTGCGAGGTATCGCGAGTGCGGTGCGGGCGGCACAGGGAGCGAGGTTGGCGGTTATATCATAAGATATCGTAACTTTTGCTCACTATCTGTTCTAATAGAAAGTTGCAATCCGCTCGCTTTTCCGATTCTGTTTATTACCTAGGAAACTATCTACCTCCGCGATAAATTCAAACTTTCATTTGAAACCTTTCGTTGCACGGTTTTCTGTTACTTAAGGTTCGTTGTTACTTAGTATGCCTTTACTGCTACGTGCACAGCATTTGCAGGTGGCATTTTACTATTCATTTCAATCTTATGCTACTTTTGTAGATTTTATAATGCTATCCAAACTACCTCAAACATTGCTTCTTCGCCTTTGCATATGATAATAGCATCTAACACAGCTTGTGCCACTTTCTACAGAATGGCACATTTTAATAAGATTGGACTCGATTGCCTAATCTATTCTCTACATTGTTCTCGCTGTAGCTCGGGTCAGCACGTACTAGGCTGAGCTAAACCGTGTGTCCTGCGCTTTATGTAACGTGCGTAACACCATTTATTAACATGAGATATCGCCATTCCTTTCAACATTAATATGGACCTAATGTGTAATACGAATATAGTTGAATATCGTAAATCAGCGGACAGACCTCTCGCGAGGAAGAGTTAATGAATCTTTGTGATATGCGGGTAATGCGTTCTCTTCAGCCTACTTCGCGAATGACATTACGTTATGTTATAAGGAAATATCGACTCTATAAATATTTGAGTAGAGATCGTTTTAAATGCGGTATTTTTAATCTGGCCATTTAAGCCTTTTGGACTATACTGCATTGTATTATGAACTTTACTGGAGAGGGTCAGAGCACATATTCTTAAAACCCGTGGTTATTAACGATTTCAAAATGAGAGATGTTCCCGCCTCAAAACCTCATTTTTTCACATACTTATTGGCCAATCGCTTTGACTGAATATTCGCAACTGAATATTTCGATATGTAAATAATATAATAAATATTTTTCTTGTATGATTGTTCATACACAAATCAACCCAGTCCCAAACTAAACAAAGCTTGTACTAAGGGTACTAGACGACGATAAACATACTTATATAGATAAATAAATACTTAAATACATAGAAAACATGCATGACTCAGGAGTAAATATTCGTGCTAATCACACATATAAATGACCGGAATTTGAACTCGTTCGTCTAAGTATGTTGCTATCTATACCCGATGTCCCGTTCATCCATCATAAATCTAGCAAACAAGCTAATTAACCAGTGTGGGATCAAACATGAAATGTATTAAAAATTATGTTAAACGAAACATTCCACTTTTTAGTGCAAGTAGATCCGTATACCCCCCTAAGTATTTAGAACATTTAATGCTAACTTTTGGTGTCTGCAGATTACGAACAGATATTTTTTTCCGTAAGTACATATTGTTGTATGAAATAGTAAAAGGCGAAAGTTATGTAGAGCTCAATTAGAACGCTGTGGGACAAGCATTTGTGCGCAAGAAAGCAAGCATTTGTCGCCTAGGTGTTGCAGTTGTTATTGTTCCTTGTTTTCTCCAGCGTTCGTTCTTGAGGCGAGCGTTTTTTAACGCAAAACGATCGTTGATCTTGTTGTCATTATTTTTATCTATCACTAAAGCGGCCGTCAATAGAATTTGCTAACTATGTAAACAAACTATGTATTGAAATTGTCATTTAATGTCCATTTCAGTATGACGGTTTGTTTACATAGTTAGCAAATTCTATTGACGGCCACTTTAGAGACGACAGTTTTTAGCTTGATCAAAATAAGAAGAGTTCCCGTATCACTTAAAACTCCTGATTTATATGAGTAAAACTGAGGTCATATAGATATATACAAACCCGGGAATATTTCCTGTAATAGCACTTATATAAAGTAACCAACAAATTTTTAGATAAGTCAACAAACTTTTGGATATGTGCTCTAGGTTTTCCAATTAATAAAAAGTATACGTACGAGTAAGTGTTTTTCCCTTGTCTTAGATAGATAATGAATAGAGATGTACCGAATAGTCACCGACTAGTCGGGAAAGCCGACTATCCGGCCGCATTTGTAGTCGGCGACTAGTCGGCAAAATGTGCCGATTAGTCGGCACTTTATGGATCATTTAAAAGCGTAACATGTAATAAGTAAATTGCCATTTTGTACCATTCGTTTTATATTTTACTCAAATACAGATTTAATATCACATTTGGTAAATTGAACGCATGCAGACAGCGCGACGGCAAAGCGAAACGAAGTTACCGATTGCACCCGAACTTAGCTGAAGTCCACGATCGGCCTTGCCGACTGGGCGACTAGTCGGCTAGTCGGCCAAACCCATAGTCGGCCCATCTCTAATAATGAATAATACATAGAGGGTGCTGTTTTTAATTTTTACCCTGGTGTGAATGTTGTGTTATGACTGTAACACATTGTAGTGGACACACGCATCCGTCGGCCTGTAAAAGCAAATAGTGTCAAGGCGGCTTATATTGATTTCAAGCCGGTAATGAGCACAAATTCTACTACCTACTGCTATCATGACATTAATTTTATAATTACTAACACCTCGACAGATTTTGTTAGCACTTAAACGTATTGTCATTATTGTGTTAAGGTCGTTCGGATATCTTGAATGCAGATTTGTAAATGCCATATCGTAATTCATGAAAATTCTACAGCGAGAGTTTTATTTAGAAACCGACGGAGAATACAACAAGAAGAGTGCTTGCTAATGAATTGGAACTTGGCCTTTCTAAAGTTTCACTGTTAATGCATCGCCTGGTTGACCACATTCGTTTTGGCAGTTTTAACTGACAGAAGTAGCATTAGTTTTATCTGAAATGTTTAAATTGTATTTTCCTTTTAGAACAAACCTACGGTTAATGTCCTACTCTTCGACGTTGCACTAGTGTATGCATGACATGGGCAGATTGGGCACTTTATGTCAAAGTGACATACATGGCTTAAATTCGAAGGAAGAAAAATCCTCTTAGTTCGAATTTAACCCATATTGATTTGATTGACATAAAGTGTCCATGAATAAGTGCAACGTCGAGGACTATTACCTTACAGTAGGTAACTTGGAGATATTATAGCCCTTGGTATTTGATATATTTGCTGTGTATTTCTATAAAACTAACGACTATACGGATAAATGTATTTCTAAAATAATTCTCCCAATTGTTTCAGATTATTAACGAACCAGACGAAGGCGGTACGGCTGAGTAAGTATCACCAGTCACCACATTAGCCTTTATTATCTTTGTGAACTGACCTAAACGCGGGACACGGGATGCAACGAGCCACCATCACCATGGCGTGTACTTAGTGCACGGTTGCGCAAGCCCATGGCCACAGTGCTGCTGCGTCATTGCTCAATCAGATGCATCTCGTTTCGTGTTGCGTCGCGTGAGAGTCGAATTTCCCAACAGCCGGCGGTGGAGAGCGGGTGCTTGGGCCGCGGCAGTTTCCCAATAGAAAGTCCTCCGATGCAGGAAGCGCGGTGCAGTGCAGCGCACGTGTGTAGCCGGCGGGAGGGGCGCGTGGCCGATGCACTTTCGTACCGGTGACGTCACACTAGGTACCTTTCGACAGCGTCACGACGCCCGTAAGAGCTGTTATGCAATCGACGCGCTCAACTTTCCAATTTCGACAACGCGCTATTGTGTAGCGCTTTCAAATTTTACTATACCTTCGCCCGTTTGCTGACGCTTTCTTACGTTTCTCTCCGTCTCTCCGCGCGGCTGAAAAATGTTCTGAATGCGATGCGCCAGCGCAATAACCGCGATGCACTTTCACTGGAGCGTTCCGCCTTTTGTCTCTTAGTGCTACCTAGCTATTAAAAAACTATTATTGTATTTTAAATGCATAATTTGCATGTATGAATATATGACTTGTGTTTTACGTTTTCTACACGAATTGATTGGTTAGGTGGTGTGAATATTTTGATCAGTTGGTGCAGTACTTTCACTGCTATGCAAGTTACTTGTAGGGAGTTTTTGAAAGCTTGTGCTGTCTTGTAAAAGCGTGCGTGACGTTGTTTCACCGGCGCCGGCGCTGGGCCGGGAGCTTTCTCACTGCGCGAGAGTGGCGAGAGTCACCAAGCCGGTACCGAAAAATAACCACCGCCCAAATTGATATCGATTACACGATAATTAAATGGGTGGCGTTGCGCGGCGTCAATAATTGATTGTGAAGGTAGAAAATATTTACTTTAGTTCGGAATAACATTATCAGTGGGTACTTCACACGGGTACATGTGTAGATCTGAGCTGACCTGAGGGGAGGGTGTAGAGTTTAATTTGTTTAATATAATATCAACTATCATTCCATAAAACTAGTCAGTGAAATAAATTATTCCTTATTGTTATCCTCATAGGTGGTGCTAAAGAGTGACAAACTTTAAAGGAAGCGATTTAATACATAAATCCTCATCTTCGATTGACCGATATCGTTGAAAAGTGATTGATCGGTCAATCGAAGACCCGCCCTCTGTTAAACACGTCCTAATTCATGATGTGGAAATGTGGCTTTATTTTAATGGTTCGATCCACTTCCATTAACGACTAATTATCCAGTTGGGGGATTTTGCCTAGTTAAAGGTGAAGAGGAAAATGTTTTCATTTAAATTGGTCGGGCTTTTGGGCGTTAGCAATGTTAGCATCCCGACCATCATTTGAAGTGGGCATTTTTTGGTATCTTTGAAAGAGCGCTTTAAAAGTTATGGCAAGAAGGGTGTGTATCCACTAGACATGCTGTGTTAGGTGGGGTGTAGACACTAAATGAAATAATCAATAATACTATATTTTATCGAAAAAGTATTAAAAACGTAGTCAAATGGAGAACAATGTAATGCAATAGGTTAAATAATCACAGAGTGTGAGTGTAAGTGTCCAAAGTTTTAAGAGGGGGTATATTCTCTCCCCTTTCCGCACAACACGCCGTCATATAAAACGATTGTCATTTAATATGACGCTCGCAGATTGTGACGTCACTAACTGCGAGAGTTTTCTCTATCTAAAAAGCAATATTAAAACGGTTGTAGCTATGTAATTCTTTGAGATATCTGAATGGGATTTTCTTCACTGGGCATATTATTTTGGCCTTCTTTCTTTTGGAGTAATTATAAATTTTGGGTTTACACCCGTATTTGACTTCGGATAGTTCGGATGTTTGACGGCTGGTGTCACTTGTATAGAACCACAGCTTACCACCAAAATCGCTGGTGGATGGATAGTTAGGACGATATTTTTTTTTTTGCCATACTTCATTTAGCTGCAAGTCTTACGGAAAAAGTTGGGAAAGTGGTGGAAAACGTAAACGTAAGACCAAAAGATAAATGAGTAAGTAATGTAAGTAATGTTATCATATTTAATCATGCAATAGACACTTCTCTCATAGAAACAAC
Organism: Epinotia ramella; assembly: GCA_947578815.1. Lineage (NCBI taxonomy): Eukaryota > Metazoa > Arthropoda > Insecta > Lepidoptera > Tortricidae > Epinotia > Epinotia ramella. The sequence goes on from OX388205.1 coordinate 19,029,989, forward strand.
CGTTAAAGTTCTCTTTCTAAAACTCCAAAAAATGCCCTAACGTTCACATGGCTCGTGGTCGGGACGGGACTCGTATAGATATCAAAAATTTTCTTTTCCAACTTTTACAACGCAATGTATAGTAATATCTCCCCACTGATTGGCCTAAAACTAGAATTCAGCGTGTTTAATAGGTGCTCCAAACTGAGCGAATCGTACCTACCCGATTGGCATGTGACGTGAACAATGGTCCCTAAAACACGTTCGTGTTAGGCCTAATCCGTCAATCTGGGATCGGAATTGTGATTGTGTGAGATTACGACCGAAATAATTATTCAAGGATTAGTTAGAACTCATTGATGAAAGCCATAAAATTAGAAAATTATAGACATCGTCAGATCTCTATAACGACACTGCATTATTATTTTATTACTAACTATTAACGTATTATACCTTACGAATTAACTTTTTTTTGCCTGTATTTTTACCTGTGTCTTGTGTACAATAAAGTATTTACATACATACATACCTTTATAACGAAACAAATTATTTAATTAAATATTGTAGTTTCGTGTTATTTTTAACGAGGAAGTTACCCCGATCGTTTTTAAACGATATGTCGGGGGCTACAGACGAAGATGGTTTATTATTCCATTATATTATTTCTCTCTGTATCATATGGCGCTAGTTGGTCGGTTGACGCGGTTATGGTTGCGTTCGGAAATTTGTTTATTTGTCTTTGCAGTAAGTATTGCTTTTTATATTACTTACAGTTATTATTATATAATTATTTTTCTTCTTTTTTGTGCGAGTGTAAAGTATGTGTTACGCCGTGGAATCACCGGATGGTTCCATCGGAAGATCAGCGCTGGCCACCAGGCCAGCACAACGCTGAGATGGAACCATTTCGTGGCAATGTTGTTATCTCTTGTATTTGTGATTTACGTGTGTGTATGTGTTGTTGTCACGAATAAATAATATTCTATTCTATTCTATTCTATATCTTTTATTAATATATTGTTTCGAACTTCGATTTATTAAAATTACTTTATTACCATATACAGCAATAAACCAGGAATTTCGGTATCTCCTAGTTTATTTCCTAATCATTATTGATGTTACATATTTGTTGTAAAACACCAAACTTACCTCCAAATCATACTTAGCGGACCTGTTAAGGTATTGACACAATCGCCCGTCTAATACTTACCATAGATACAATCAATGGCTTTACATTGAAATTTCAATTGACCCTTATTTAAAGTAAGTGCCATGGAAAGGAAAGGTCAAATCGCATTGTGAATGAGAAAGTTAATTGTGGAAAGTGGGCTCAAACGGATCTTGCTGTACATGTGGCCGTTTCTAAAAACTATCACTGGGCCGTTTTATGCAGGCCTAGGCCTGGTCATAGTTCAATAGGGTATTTTCATCTAGCACAATTCAATTATCAAAGTCTTTTTTTATAGTTTTTACCAGAAGAACTCCGAATAAAACACTATTTTGTCAAAATCGAATATCAGGTGGTCGAAAACCATTTTTTTCTCGTGAGTGACGTCAGTATAGGACTATGCTGAAGGACATGCAGTATGCACATTTGACGTTTCTATTGGTTTCATTTCTATATTCTATATTGATTGATTTTGATCTATGTTCCTGCTTTTCTGCTCCTATGACGTCACGATGCCTGCCTTAATTTTTGGCGCAAATATATCTCGTTCAAATTTTAACCATTGTTTCTTTGCAATAAAGCGATATTATTTCGAGGATATAAAAATACTAGTTGACTATCGGAATCTATACCAACATTGTATAATATATTTAAAAAAAAATAGCCTAATTGACTAATTGTGTTATTTGTACTTGCTTTGACAGCAACAACAATTTAAAGATGATTTCTGAAGGGCTACGTTAACGACGTGACAAAACAGTAGGAGTGATTGAACAATAGACAGCCGTACTTCGTTTACATGATATTCCTTGTATGAATATTTGTTACACTAAAACTATATTTATTAAGACTATGTAGACATGTGCTCGTGTCGTGTTAAATCTACTAAACAATTAAAAATATTTATCATTTGAAACTAAATATAGAAACATTGAAAACTGTATGAAGTATTTATAAATGGAAAACAGCTGTCTATTAAGTTTATGGGGACCATTAACAACCTTGCAATATCAACAAGTATATAAGAGGAGATGTAGCCTTTGGAATCATAATAATTCCCACACAGACGGGGTTAGATATTTTTAGTTCTTTGTTTATATATCTTCGACATAATAATTCCCTTATTCATAAAACTTAAAATGCCTCTGCTAAATAACATGTGCTTTGTCCCTTTCTTACGAATACAAATGTCAAAGTGACAGATAAAGACAATCGAATTTTAATGGCATTTTAGTTAAAACAGGCTTGTAAAACGTTTATGAATACGGCCGTAAAAGTCTAAAATAATCTAATTGTGTTTTTTTGCCACCAGCTTGATAAGAGAAATAATAATGAATATTATACGTATTTGGTTTTAGGGTCATGGACTAGGAATGACAAAAAGTGACGAAGTCATACTGAAGAACTTTTCCCATGGGACCAACCACGATTTTGCGAAAAAATAAGAGCCAATTAAAAGTTATCTGTGAGTTAACTGCGATTTAATTGAGAGTTAATGTATGGAATCGCTGTTTTCTTTGCGATTTACTGGTCGGTGTCATGGAAAAGAGAAAATGCGTAGAAGACAGACTTGTACTAAACATCGTTTTCCATTAGTACCTATGTCAAAAAGATACAATAAAGAACTTACAAATCAAACCCCGTCTGTGTGGGAATTCGTATGACACATTATTTTTCATACAACACCTGTATTGGACAATCGGCTACTCTTTCTGAAACGTCTAAACGATTTGCTACTTTTGCCGTTGGTGAAGAATGCGACGTCACAGTTTGCTGTAGTCGATTTTAAAGTTGTTATTGCAATGAAGTAGAATTGAGTCGGTCAGAAAATATTTTTATTTTTATTTGTAATTCATATTTGCTTATTTATGATTCAATTGTGTAAATCATAGTCATAAAATGAGTTTATCTACGCACATATCATTAGTGCTCTAAAATGCGTTCAGAAACCGTAGGAAATGACCAGCATTATTACAACCAATTTTACTATGAGAACTTTCTTGTCTGTGGTAGTAGGTAAAATCTGTACTGTAATGTTATTACAGTACAGATTTTTGTAAGGTTATGAGTTTAAATTTGGAACAGCTGCCAAAACTCAAGCGGGTCTCTATTCTAGTATCCATAGATATTAAAACAGTTATCGATGCGAAACGTCAATTCAGTATGTTTTTTAATATAAACCGCACGACATTTGATCAAGAGTGACATGAGAATAGGGACTTCATTCGTTTGTCTATGATTTAAAAAAAAACATTCGTCTTGACGTAGGATCGAATTGCCGCCATTACTGTTGTCATTTCTTTGTATGGTTTTGCTGTTACGAAAGTAGAGTTGTGAAAAGTTGTTTGTAATTCACATTTTAGTTGAAAATATGAGTAGTAGTGACTCCAAGAACGATATGAACACTCCGACGGATATCGTAAATGCAGCCACGATTGCAACAAAGATATTTTACAGGTAGCACTATAGTAGCAATGCAGGTCATTTTCTTACGGCTTCTGAACCCATCTTAGAGTACTTATGATATGTGTGTAGATAAAGTAGTGTATGCAACTATACATAATTTAGCCTTAAAACACTCGTGTGATCCTATTATGAAACTCGCTGACGCTCGTTTCATAAAACCACACTCATATTTTAAGGCCTCTGATTATGTATCAGTTGCATAAACTGCTATTTAGGTACGCCATGAACAATTTCGGTGATTTCATACAACTATTTCAGCTGTAAATAATATATATAATTAAAAAAATGGTTAATATAAATAGATAAATAAAACTTATTAATATATATCCGCGATGACGTGTCCATTCAGGTATATGAACACAAACTAGCATTCACGAGAAGGGCACGTCCTCATGTTTTGTTTGAACGATGGTAGATTCGTAGGTTCCAGGAGGTATAGAATCAATGCGACCTCAAGTATTGATTCTATACCTCCTGGAACCTACGAATATTATAGGTCACGAATATTGCAACAACTACAATAGCTTACATTCGAATTTATTACGCATGGTTGTATAGAATGGCAGTAAATATTGAACTAGCGTAGTGACATGCGTGTTCTGAGCTCGGCCTGAAAAGCTAGCGCGGCTGTCAATCTAATTAAAACAGTGTATAGAGAACTAATCGAGGCAATACACAGCCACAAAATATGCATAGCAACACGCACGGAGCTGGTATTCACAACGCATACCGATAATTCGTCTCAGGCGAAACGAAATACACGTGGTTGTTACGAATCTCGGGGAAAGACATACCTACCAAAGTAAGGCTGAGTAGAGTACTGTACATTATCGATGATGATTCGATATCGATATGACATTCACATGTACTCTACGAGTAATTATTATTAATTATTGCAAGGATAATACAATTCAAGTCAAGATGTATTATATAGACGCTTAATTTTTCCTTAAAATAAAATTAGTTTCATATTTTAATACCTACTGAGAAAAATATAGTAAGTCAAATGCTAAATACAACATTACATTTTTTCCGTGCTAGACTTTCGCCCGCCACCTCCAGACCATATGGAAAATGTTTATTAGGTATTAGTTATTCGTCTATATGTTTGGTGAAAATGGTTTCCTAAAATTACTCAATCGACACTTTGACATATTTAAGAAACTAACACGTCAAGCATTCAATTACTTACAATACCTCTTAGGTCTCCTTAGTCTCTGCATGTAAATATGACTAATTGACTATGAATGAAAGGTTGTCTGGAAGAGATCGCTTTAAAGCGATAAGACCGTCTTTTGTGACCATTACTTATTAAGCATTTTTTTTGAAGTGAAAACTTCTTTAGCGGCGCTGAGCCCTTTTTGGGATGGGGAAAAATTGTTAAATACGCGACAGAGTTTTGTGACGTCAGATGTGAAGGAGGTCACTTTTTGCTGCTTGCCGATTCGACTTCATTCAAAACTGAACGCTATTTGTAAGAGAATAAAGCCGTTAAACACTTTTTGCAATAGCATATTCTGCAAATATATTTGTAATAATACCAACGCGTCCTTCACCGTTTTGCTATTGAGAAAATTAGTTTAGTTCGAATTTGGGCGTTATTCCTAAAGAGATAAAGGTTAGAAAAATATTTACCAACGGCAAAAACAAATTGATATTTTGGTCGCCACCGCCGTCTGTTCTTGCAAATTCGAATAGTTCGAATTTAGACGTTATTCCTGAAGAGATAAAGCTTTGAAAAATATTTGGGAATGGCAAAAACAAACTGGTATTGTGTTTGCCGCCGCCCGCCGGCGCGCCGACGGGCCCGTCCGCCTAAGTAATTGATAATTGTTTATAAATTTGTGTCAAATTCATTTTTAGGGTGACACACAATGTTATTGAGTTTTCACTTCTGCCGGCACTCCCGGAGTGCAACCCGGTCTTTTTTTTTAAGATGTTTCTGTCTTGTCGTGGTGCAATAAAGAGTACTTATTATTATTATGAATGAAGTGCCTTTTACAAATTAAAGATACTTGAGTGTTTTATTGAAGGCGCTATGTATTTGGGCAGTAGGCCCAACTACATAGCTATGAGCCTCTCAGGGTATTTCAATCTGACTTATCCATAGAGACTGTAACCTCGCCTAATGTAAAAGGTTGTTGCATAAAGCCGATTGTAAGACTCTCACTTAAAGACGGACGCTGGTGCAATAACTCTTCTCTTCGTGCATAATATTACCAGGGAAACTAGCAAGTTACAACGGAAAATTCCGATATAGCGTCTGTATCCTTGCCTCTAGAGATATTAAATACTTTAAATCTTCCTAGGACTCGGGCGCGTTTCCTGAATATTTAGTGCTCTATTAATCTCGGAGAAGTTAGAGTTGTTTATGAATGCAAGCCTCTGTAGTTTAATTGCGAATTAGTTAATAAATATTCTACAAATTGATGTGGATGAACTAAATATTTATTTTAGTGCTTCTGCAAGTTATTGAGGGTTGCTGCATAGGTGGGTAGTTAACCTTTGGTTTGTTTTTTTACAGTTGTTATTATTTGTATTGCATGTATAATTAATTATGATAAGCTATGCGATCAACGATTCGTCGCTCCTCGTCTCTCTCGCCGACTCCCCGTCACATTTCACCTATTCGTTACCGTAATGACAGGTTTTGTTTACACCAAGCAAACGCATACATTTCTAAGAAGTAAGATCTGAAAACGTTTCCTTCGTCAAAAAGATTATTTTTTCTTCTAATGCTTTTTGTGATTGTATAATAAAAACAGATATAATCGTGATGTAATTTTTGTTTGTTCTTCCAGCCTAGGCCTACCTTTCACGCGTCGACGGGCTGATGAGCTGATCGTTTGATATTCGTATTAATTAAAATATTAGGGACAGAGGTGCAGCGAGGGTTCGCGGGGGCTCACGTCCCACTGCCCTTGCTACTGCGACCCAGGTCACATGCCTGGTGACGCGAGCCGCGCCCTAAATGTACTACAAAAAACTCTTTGTTGTACTATATAAAGTATGTGTCAGACACGCGAAGACGTCCGATAAAACTGCAATGTTAAGAGGGTGAAATACTTATAAGCGCGTTTTTACGCTTTTAATTGCTTTGTTGTTATAATTCATCCCAGAATCGCCAAATCTAAACAATTATATCATGCATCTGTGAGTATGGTTCTGGGTTCGGATGTGTATTCAAAAATACCTGGTATATGTTTTTGATTGATTATTTGAATTGCATTTAAATACAAAATTTAAGTTGCCATAGGTCTGCGGTTTTGATCGGATATAAACTCTGCTTGAAAGTATGAAGGTACAGCAGTCTTTTGTGTTTAATGTTAGTGATTTTAATGATACCCGTGTAGCTGAAGGCAACCTCAGGGTACTGCCGCTTTAAATCAAGATCAAGTTTCAGCTATTCAGTATTATAATTCTTATATAAATTTTTAGTAAATTAGCTCAATAAATTTAAATAAGCAATTAAATACTTACGACAAGTATTCAAAAAAACGGACAGTTGTATGTAGAGAGGGGTTAGAGGGCGATGTTGGGTAGAGCTGCCCCGTCGTTGAAGCCGAAAAAATGATTTACAGATCTGAATCTGTGCCGAGTCCCCCGAATGCACATACTTGTGGCTTGGATTATGGATATTATAATTTTTGACCTTAACACGCCCATTATTACAGTTAGGGGTCTGTCCCACCGGTCGGCACCTAGATGTTTTTTAAAGACGCACATACCGGGCGAGAGATGTAAGAGGGAGCGTCGGTGTGTAGGACACGGATGTCGAATAATGCCTCCCTCTGTGCATACCTAACGCCCCGGCAGCTGAGTCCACAGTCTCCTTCAGTGATGATCGGTTCTTTAGTAACATTTCCCCAAGCGTTTTGGCATAGTTCAGAAAACAGGTCTCTGATTTCATTGTGACGACGTTTTCTACCAGTTTTGCAGCAGAGTGCGTGGTCCACATTGCAGTCATCGTTGCCGCACTCATCGCATCCTTTTGGGCATAGAAGGGGTGTTCTATGGTATCCTAGTGCTAATGAGTCTCCTAATTCTAGTGGAGATAAGCTATAATTGTATTTCTTAGTTTATCACTGATATCCAGGTGGATGATTTTGTTATAGTTTTCTTAAAAATTTAACGTTTGATTGCTCGTTTTTTGATCGGTGAGTGTTTGTCTAGAATGGAATCCAGGAGCTTATCATCTTGAGAGTCTATCTTTATCCAGCATTATTTTCTTGCGTCTCTAAGGGATACATGGTGTTGAGAGAGGTCCAAGGTTTTATTTTCGAGTAAGGCGGATGATAGGATGGTGCAGCCTTTTTTGGAGAAGTTACGTCACCTCCTAGTAAGTTTGGTAGAAAACTGGAGCGTATTGTGTTTGTTAGGGGTTCGAAGGATTGGTTAGCGTTTTCTAAAACTGTTCATAGGAACGACCATGTAAATTGTGCCGCTTTGGTTACATATAACAGAAAGTTTTTCTATTGTAGTAGTCCAAGTTTCGACTTTTTTGTTGACAAAGTTTTATTTTCCTTCGCCGATATAACTACCGAGGAAACGTGACCCAGTTGTTATGGTAACGTTAGCCTTTGAATATCTGCTGTGCACATTTCTTGTTTTTTTTCGTTTACAATAGGTAAGACTTTTTGTCTTGGGGAAAGTAGCCGTATGAGCTCGTGTCTTATCAAATGACCTATCATTTTGCTACGTCTATTTTCAATTGTCTTTAGCAAGTTTCTTGTTCTCCCACTATTTGTAACACTTCTTCATTTGTCTTACTCTATGGCCAGCTTATTTTCTCCATCCTCCTCCAGAGCCACATCTCGAACGCTTTACTAATTTTTCTTTGATCTCTTTGAGTCATTGTCCACGTCTCACACCCATATAATGCAATCCAGATGTAGACTTTGATTAGGCGTTTTTTGGTCTTCCTCGAAATGTTTGCCGTATACAACTGTTTTTTGGCGTTGAAAGCAGGTTTGGCCATTGCAAAACTAGACAGAATATCGTTTTAACTCGAATGCGCCATTAGGAAAATAGTAGTAAAAGCAAGGGAGGCATCAGAATGAATGGGCAGAAAGTGCAATTTATAAGGTTTGCGGACGATATAGCAGCATTGGCACAAAGTTCAAAGGAATTATTAGAATTAATGGAACAAATGAATTCAGTTCTTACAGAATTTGGACTCAGCATGAACACAGCCAAAATTAAAACTTTAATGACTTTAAAACTCTATTTTCTCTTTTTGTATGGAAGTATTCAAGTACGAGGTATTCTTCCCTTTTTAAAGATTAGGGGTGAGAGAGGACATCCCTGTCGGTCTCCTTGTCTTATCTTTGCTCTGCAACTCTCCTTTCCTACGCGAATAATGGTTTCCTGTTCTCTATACAGTTTTCTGTTACTGAAACATATAATATGAACAATATTTTTCACCTCACCAGCTCGTTATTTTATCGCTCAAAATCTGCGCCCAAAAGTCCATTATATCCGCTAGCGTGGAAAGAGGTTTTGAATTTGGAACGCGACGCTCTATCGCGAGATCCGACTGTTTTCTATCTTAGAATAAGAGGTAATTATTTATCCTGCGTTCAGAAACTTATGGTGTTATGCTAATAATGTATTATTATTATTTTGATAAAACTAAGTTATTAATACTTATTCTTTCTAATTACATATGAAATATTAATAATTAGACGACTTATAAAGATACAATACAAATAAATCATTTTAAAATGTGTTTTTTTTTTTTTTTCCCTCTGCAAATTTGGAACGCACCGTTTAAAAAGATAATAAAAAAAACTCATATGTATATATGGCTTTAGAACAAAACAAAACAAGATTAAATGTATATTTAATCTAGTTTTGTTTTGGTCTAAAGCCACAGTAAAAACAAAATAATAGAAGTTATTTATAGATTTTAGTGCAGAAGATATACATATATGAATTATTTAAATTCACATTCACATTTAAATTCACATTCTCATTGCCTGCTAAGTTAGCGGAAAAAGTAAAATATATGCGTATTTGAGCCTTAGTTAACCTGCGAGTACCCAATATACTTTGACTTTTTTAATGTAGGTAAGCGTGGAGACTATTAAAAGATGCAAAATTGTTTATGTGACATTTAATAATTATCAAATGCTTTGATCTTGATGAGATGTAAACAAACCTTTATAAGGTCCAAATGACTTTCATTACATATACAATTCTCCTCGCGGTGGTGAGGTAAAAAGTTTTGTGTTTCGCTCAGCAGCAAAGTTGTTTGGCGTCTCGTGCCTTGAAAGCTTGCTTGATTTTGAAGCATTCGCTTCGCTCATGGTTCAATCTTACAACTCGTCGCTGGCCCGGCTTTCAATACAATACTTGCGCCAAACAACAACTTTGCAGCCTTGCATATGAAATAACTATTAAAAAACGTGTGAAACATACGATTACGAAGCCTGAGTTGTAGAATTGATATGGATTTATTTTGTTCACAATCAGAGACCGCATGCTTTGTCATCATGAGTAATACATGCTACATGCGTCCTATTTTTTTGGGATGACTGATTATTCAGACACAGAACGGGTTATTGAATTATAACATTAATAATGTTTATTCATTCTGTTTTATAATCGCCGATAAAAAAAAATGAAACTTTATCATTAAATTAATCACTGTTCATTTGTAGTATAGGTGTTTATGCTAGAAACGTATTTGACTCGTAATATCATGCTGTATGTATTTACTCCGACTTTACAGTCTGGAATTGCTATGATTTCACCGTAATTACATCACACGTTGTGGCACAAGCATAAATTTTACTGTGCTTACACTAGGATGGCCAGCACAAGAGAAACCAGAATAGATCTAACGTTATGTCATTCAATGTTCTCGTAAATAACGCTCCCGTGCCAACAAGCGAATACAGGTACCCAAAGCGATATTCGGTTAAGTTGAAACAAGCAAGATTGTGCAGGTAAAGCGGGATGAGGATTCCAAGGCCGAAGGGCGTTTTCCCCTCGAGAGGTTAACCCTGAAGGCTCGCAAGGTCGACGTGTGCCTGAGACGTCATTGTGAGGGAGACGACTCGATGACTTTGATGTACCCTCGCGGCCACAGCCATTGCACGCGTTACGACTGTGCGACGAATCGCTTTACTAATAAATAAAGGGCTACATGTTTACTTGGATAAATATTTTTAAATATATCGGCCCATTGTTTAGCACGCCATATAAAAATAAAAACCGGCCAAGTGCGAATCGGACTCGCGCACGAAGGGTTCCGTACCATTATATATAATAATCAGAGCTCGGATAGGGTGAGCTGTTTTGAGAGTTTGCATTACATGGACATACCTGTCAATGGTATTTGTCCAGTGTAATTTAATTAGGTACCTTACTTTGTTGAATTATATCTATACTTAAGTCGATATCAAACGTAAGAAGAAATACGTTGAAAATAGTAAATATAGAAAAACTGATAGTTCTTTTACACAGAAACTTTATAATAAATTAAAAATCGTAGAGAGTACTCTTTTTGCAATGCATTATCATTATAGTTTAATCATAATCAATTAAAGTTTCGTTTTGTTTTAATATTTATTTTCAGGGTGTATCCATATTAATATTAACGCATGACATTAATGACATAAGAATAGCTCACCCTGTCCGAGCTCTGATAATAATAAGTTACAATAGATCTTGTACGAAACTATTACTTCTTGAAGTACATTTTATAAGTTGGTCGACTATTACTCGTAAACGTGTAAAGCCTACTTAGCTGTGATAGTTTTCCTTTTAACTTCGTTATATGTACTACTACCATGAATTTTTTCACATATCCCAAAACAACCATTTAGCTAGCAGGGGGTGGGGACACTGGAGTCTAACAAAAATTAGCACTTTAAGGCTTAATATTTCACAAACGGATCGTTTAATCGAAAAATTGTTTTCACAAACCCCCAATATTTTTAAAAGACCTATCCAACGACACCCCACACTATGGGGTAGACGACAATAAAAAAAATCATCCCCACTTTACATGTAGGGGAGGTACCCTAAAAAAAATGTTTTTCAAGATTTTATTTTACCACTTTGTCGGCATGACTAATATGTATATTCATGCCAAGTTACAGCTTTCTAGTACCAAGAGCCTCTGAGCTAAGCTGCGGACGGACGGACGGACGGACGGACATAGCGAAACTATAAGGGTTCGGTTTTTGCCATTCTGGCTCCGGAACCCTAAAAACGGTAGCAATTAATATATATATATATGACATCAACTGCACCTTAATATTTCAAAGGAAGTTTTATTTGCTTATGCTTACTTTATATATTGTCCCTATGTCAAGCCTCTGCTGCACATGCGAATGTCATATCATATTGTTTATGTTTACATACATTACATACGACTTGAGGGCAAACTTCACTTATTGCTATGTATGTTTTGCAAGCATACCTGCTTTATCCTATATTCGTATCTATATATGGACTTGTCCTTGTATGTAATATGTACCTATTGTGTGTTGAGTGGCTGTTTACTGTCCCTGTACATATTAGATGCGTATGTAAGCCGGCAGCGTGGTAAGCGAGTTTCGCCGAGTGGGGTGGCTCAAGGCTCTGCACGGGGGCAACAACTTCTCCCTTCGTGCACTGAACTAACCTGCTGCAACTGAATGCGATGCTTTGTGTCCTAGCCTACCCAAAATAATATTCTAACCATTTTAAATTTTACTACGTGCATGAACTCTTTTATCATTCTTTATTCTGTTATTGACAATGAATTGCACTTTAAATTTCAGCTCTACATATCTACACTCAGAGGCAATGAAAACGGGTCACTTCCCATGGATTACTTTACAAAGTGACCCGTTTTCATTGCCTCTGAGGTAGCGTACCTTCATAGTTCACATTGGGAATTACACTCAGAGGCAATGAAAACGGGTCACTTTGTAAAGTAATCCATGGTAAGTGACCCGTTTTCATTGCCTCTGAGTGTATATTATATCACCTCCATATGGAAATCTCTGAATGGTTTTGATACGTTCAAATCTCTAATAGATTTCACGGAAATGGGGTCAAGATCGTTAGATACTAAAACAGTAACGGTTTGTTTATCATAAACTTTTGGAACGCACTACAAGGGGAATCGACGACTTTCGCTCTACTAAGTCTTTCGATGGTCGCGGGATAGGGCAAAATTATGAAAATCGGTGACAATGAAGATGGGAACGGAAAAAGGGTCGGTGGTGCGCAGCTGTCCCGCGGGCGCCGGTCGGCTGGTGCTCCGCCCTCGCTAACCCGAGCGCCTCCACGCCGCTCTCCGCGCCAGAGCACTCGCCTCCCCAGCCGCCAGTCGCCCGTCAGCCGTCGAACGCAACGCACATCTGTTACGCTGTCGCGCGCGACCTTACCAACCATGTGGTGAAGTGGAACTGTCAAACGTGATACAACTCGCAACCATTCGTGATTTGTTCCGTTTTATTATAACTATTCATATCATACTTTTTAAACATTGCCGTGGTGAATAGTGATCTTGAAGTGGTGCCTCCGTTTTGGAAAATTGGATTATACGAACGAATAATGGCCTTAGCCAGGTGAGCTATTTTGGTTGGTGGAGTCAACGCGGAACTAGTTTTATTTGACCATGTTCGTCGAAGGACTTCGTCTTTTCGGTTGGCATAACGTTCGATTCTGAATATTTTGCAAATAGGTACGAACATGCATATCTTTATATAAATGTTTGTTGTGTATTAGTACTTTGTTTATTAATTTATTGCTAATCCTACCAAAGAATGAGAGAGTAGTTTTTGTGTATGATAGTGTGATTTCATTTATTACATTACAATGGGCGAAAGTTTATGTGCCCCGCACGCGTATTTAACTTTCCTTGTTGTGTAAGCTAAACGCCAAACGACGGTAGAGGAAGCAGCTTAGAAATCGAGTCACTTTTACAAACAATTATCATCAGTTAATGGTAGACGTGATTAACACTTTAATTTGTTTTTAACTTACTGCCTAGAGCATTACTTAACATGTTATTATTTTGATACGATGTCGGTCGTGACGCTATCTCTCCCCTGACATTCGCCCTCGTGTATTAGTAGTAACGACATCGACGTTTTCTCTTTATTCTTTAGCACCCTCGTTCGTCAAGGTGGGTAACCCTAGATAGTTTACCCCACTGTTACATCGCCCACTTACATCTGACGTCGATTTTGTGTTTATTTTGAATGTTTATTTGTAACTTTAAAGTTGCCTTATTGCAGGGTTTTCATCGTACACGTGTCACCGTCCGTACTGGTCGTTATCTCGCTGTTTAAAGGTACCTTACCTATTCGCTTTTGACATTAATGTACGTTATATTATAACTTATAATATCGATATTAATCAAAACATGTTAACGCTCTTGCCTCTCCAAAATGCTATGTAATAAAAAGTAAGGACTCGTATCTCCCTGAGCAGGTAGCTCCGGCCGGAAAGCGCTCGTGCCCATGAGACTTTTTTTAAGTTTTGTACGTTTTGGTTAAGGTTATTTCCTTTGTTGTTGTAACCTTCTGAATTTCAAACTGAATGACTGACGACTTTGAGAAAAACCTTCTTTGAATATTAAGCTGCAGAAAGAAACACATTACGTTGAATGCAATAAGATCAGAGAGCTCTATCCCTTCAGGAAATATTTTAGCTGTTCCCCGCGAATGGGGATTCGCCTTCCTGGGGTCGTTAGCCTTATACAACACAACGGAAAGTGCAAGAAATATCGTTAAGTGGCGGGGGCTGCGGCTGATGCCCGGACACGGAATCCTATAGACATGACACGAAAATACTCAATTAGTCTTTATTGACTCTGGACCAAAGTCGATTCAAATAGACGCGATAAGACCCATCGAGCTCTTACTGATTCAATGTGTGTAAACACGAGAAACGCGGCAATTTTATGATCTCTCCGCCTTGCAACTCTCGCCGAGATGAGCTCTAGCGACAGCTACTAGCTTACCCCGCATTCTCTACATAGATAATATGAATGTTCTAGTTAATATCGACCTGTAACGCTTTCATTTATTTACCTCATTATCATTAATTACGACCAACACGTCTACTTACTTTCCAATAACAACTGATAACTTGTGAGCTAATTACATCGGAGAAATCTTCGTGTCAGTAAACATCACAGGGCGGCTCTTCCATTAGTATTGACTGACCTCAAAACCCTTACTACCTATCTTTATAGTCTAAATACAATGAGAGCACCACAGCCGTGGAACACGTACCTTCCTGTAAGGTCTTAGTAACTAGGTTAAGCGAGCAACCCCAAACGCAGGCGGATTATAAGGCACCATGTTTTACGAGAAGATTTCGCAAGAGTATTGAATTTATCTGAGGGCAGGCAGTGCGAGTTTACAGAGCGAGAGATTGCGGCCAGTGCCGGCCGCGTTCTTTGCTCCTGTTCGCTGACAGGGGAATGCGATAACTAAACTGGGCTTTGGCGGCGACGCGGTATTTTGTCTAAGATAATGCCCGGTTAAACAGGACTGTCCGTTACACGCCTCGGTTAATGCTGAAATAATGAAACGCAAATCGTAATAGTACATTACTTACCAAGGGCTGTAAAAGAACGAAAGCCCGAAATCGCAGGTAGTTGTGACCCGAGCCGAAGGCTAGGGTTGTAAATATGCGATAGAGGGCTTTCTTTTTTACTGCCCGTGCTGAGTACACAATTTTACGGCTTCACCTGGCCTGCGAGTTTTACCGTACGCGTAGCGTGCGGTAAAACACATTATGGCCAGGTGTGAAGTAATAGTACATTGTTTAACGAGGGGCGGAAGTGGAATATTGCGAACAAGAGTGTATCAGAAGCCCGACGCCGAAGGCGGAGGGCTTACACAATGTTTTTCATCACATTTGCGAGGAAACAAATACATTTTAGATAAAATGAATACAAATCGTAATAAACACTGCATTATGTCAGTCGTCCATTTTGTTGTGAGTTGAATTGAATTTGACGTGAGGCGCGTATGGCAAAGACCCTTCGGTATACAGCCACGATTTGAAAACACTTAAAAACTTTTTCATAGACACTAAATAACTACATATTATCTGTAAATAATTCAGTTAAACATGTTTAAGTAGTTTTTTAAGTTTAAATTTATTTATAAATACGCTTTGAGACATCGTATTTGATATAAAACCTGAGCCGCATGAGTGACAGATACAATTTAAGAAAAAAACCATTACGCCCGTGGGCGTAACACAGGCTATTACAGCTCAGTAGGTCTGCGCATTATGAAGCCCTTTTCGAGCAAGTGTGATGAAAAGAATGTACTTATTTAATGGTAAGCTTGTTTTGCCGCTGGCCATAATCCAAGTTCTAATTGTGTCACGAATGTGCTAATGCTTTCAAATGATTAAAGTGAAAATGAGTAATGTACGGTTTAAAAAAAAACTTGTTATTGATATTGATTTTGTGACCTTTGAGTGATGAAATCAATAGATGAAACTCTTTAGTAATGCTAAATGATCTATAATCGTAATATCTACTTACTTATAATGTTTAGACCGCAGACTCGTAACACGAAACAAAAACATACGTTCTGTACGATTATTTATATCCCGCCTGCGTTTTTATTTTACAAAACGATTGTCGCGTGTCCAATCGAAATCCTCCCACACACACTCGGCTCCACAGAGAGTTCAATATTAACTCGGAAAATAGAACAGACCGATGCGACCGACGCGGCTTTGCCAAATGTTACCTTAATGTGTTATGCATAAAATACAAACAACATTGTATTTATTTGCGTAGATTTCAAATCGAAAGTAAGTATTAATAATTAACGTCCTTAAGGTAATGCTCAATAGTTAATAGTTCCATTGTTAGTGTTTTTACCAATTAATGAAAGTCGACCCTGCTCGTATTTACAATATTACCATTCACATAATGTCAAATGCCAATATAATTAATTATGCAGACGGAATGTGTTAGCTTAGTTATTGGTGTATGTAATATGCAGACCCAACTGTGGTGTATTATATCGTTTCGTATGCCTATTCTTGCAAGGCCAAGGCTATTTAAAACCTCATAGCTTCTTGTATATTTAAGCCAACGATACACTACCGGTAAAGATTAAAAATGACGTAAGCGGATAATTTTCATGGCGGACGTTTATCACGGATTCTCTGAAACAACGTGCGTCCATAGCTGCTTATCGTGAATCGCGGTATAAGCTCTTCAAATAACCACGTGCGCAATACTTTGTCGCGTTACATAGATTCATATATCTAGCTTCTGTCCGCGACTTCGTCCGCGTAGAACTCGGAATAACCGAACGACTCAGCCAATCAACGATCAGTGTATTTGTATTATTTTATTTATTTGAACCAAGTTTTTACTTAGGAAAACCCAACGACCCAACCATGCAACGACAACTACCAAAGAACTGCGGCGCTACCACGAACTTTGGAAGTCGAAGTTCGTAATACATGCATCCCTGTCACTCGAGTAACTTCGACTTTCGACATCATCATTGTCTTCGAAAAACTACATCTAACATAAGAATTGTATCTCAAAGTCACTGGTAAGCACGGCTTAAACGTAAATAATAATTTTATTACTAAATTTTATACGTGACGGACATAGTTACAAATATAATAAAACTACAATACGTACGTTACGTACGCCCATAAAACAAACGGCTGCCTTACTGCATATTTTCATTTTTAAAGGTTTAACTGTTTGGATTGCTGATTGTAGGTATTATAGTTACTCTTACTTCGATAGACCCCGTAATGCAGTGAACGTGGTAAATCAATTGAAATAATTGAAGGCCATACGTATAAAGAACGAATTAGGAAGTACATCTAAGCGCCATCTAGTGACTAATAGATATTACATTTGACAACGCTCATTTCACGCTGTTTGTTGGTCTCCATACAAAGGTTCATCCCCTTTTTCGTCCCTAAAAGGGATGAAATTTGACATAAATTATTGCCCATGTCCTATTCTGATAAATATTCTGATTTATTGCCGATGGGTCCATCCTAGACACCTGGGTTAAGACTATTAACTAAATTTGAATTATTTTTATTGTATGATGATGATTGACATTTTTTATTTTATATTTTCCATGTTTTATTATATGTACAGGTCCCTTCTTGACATTAAAGTAAATAATTTATAATTTGTGAATGTAAACGATTTAATTTAATCCATACTAATATTATAAATGCGAAAGTGTGTCTGTCTGTCTGTCTGTCTGTCTTTTTTTTTTTTTTTTATTAAGTATAGGTACGCATTTGACCCCTATCTCGCCTGATGGTAAGTGATGATGAGGTCGAAGGTGTTACATGCATACCTAGATAGTGCCTATTCACTCTCGTCTTGAAAAGATCCAAGTTATATGTAACTGGGAAAAGGTTTGCCGGAAGCGAGTTCCACTCTTTGGCTGTCCTCGCGAGAAAACTGGAAGCAAAGCGCTTCGTGCGAATCAGTGGTAAGTCAACAACATAAGGGTGGAACCCGCGACCGCGCCTAGTCCCAAGATGGCGAAATGGTGAGGGCGGGATTAATTCGTGTAATCCTAGCGCACACTCTCCGAAATGTATCCTGTAGAACACCGATAAGCAGGCAACCTTTCTACGGTGTTCCAGTCTTTGCATTTTAGCCTCGGTTAAATTTAGGTCACCAATGAGCTTCCTGGCACGCCCATCAATCGAATCCAAGGCGGCTAGCTGATATTTAGCGGATCCATCCCAGAGGTGGCAACAGTACTCCATACATGACCGGACCTGTGCTTGGTAAAGCTGAAGAAGCTGCCTGGGTGTGAAGTACCGCCTCACCTTAGAGAGGATGCCAAGCTTTTTTGCCGCAGTTTGCGCCAAGGATTCAATGTAGAGCCCAAAGTTCATATTGGACTTGATGTCCATGCCAAGGAGCTGCAGATGGTCTGAAATTGGTACGGATACACCTCGGAAAGTTGGAGTCAAGTTAAACGGACTCCGTTTAGTAGAGAACAAACACGCCTGCGTCTTGGTTGCGTTGAACTTGACTAGATTAGCATCGCCCCAGTCGGAGACTGCCCTAAGAGTCAAATCCAAACGATCAACCATATCCTGCCGACAAGATTGAATTTCATCGTTGCTGGCCTTTGCACTGGACAGATATCTGACTGCAACTGTGCTATCATCAGCATACCCAAAGGTTCCGGGCAATAACATGTCGTTGATATGCAATAGGAATAAGGTTGCAGACAGAACAGATCCCTGAGGAACACCGGCATCTAAAGCCCATTGATCCGATGTGTAGCCTTCTAAGACCACACGGAACGATCGCCCGTTCAGGAAATCTGCTATCTGTCTGTCTGTTACCTCTTCACGCTTAAACCGCTGAACCGATTGCGATGAAATTTGGTACGGAGATAGTTTGAATCTCGGGGAAGGACATAGGATAGTTTTCATCCTGGAAATCACCCCCTTAGGGGATGAAATGGGGGGTTGAAGTTTGTATGGAGCTGCGATATAAACGATTTCCACGCGGACGGAGTCGCGGGCAGAAGCTAGTATAATATAATTTACCTTGATATATTTGTAATTGTATGGAATTTTAATGTTCGGAAATAAAGATATTTTATTTCATTTTATATATAAGGTACACAACGGAAAAAAATCATAAAAATCTTCCAGTAGTTTTTCAGATTAATTGGAACGTACATCCATCCATACATCTAAACTTTGGCATTTATAATATATTAGTATGATATATATATATTACATATATACCTACACAGGGTGGAATCGTTGTCGTCGTAAGGCAATTATTCCGTAAATAAAAGGTCCACACGACGTAACCCTGTATATTTTGTTCTTTGTGTCAAGTTAACTTGAAAAAAAAAGCATTAGGTGGAATCTTCAATTGTTTTTCTTGAGAGCGGCAAATGTTATCTGCATATATTATGTGACGTTCTATAAACAATCATGTTGACATAATCTTCGCGGTCAACTTAACACTTTTTGTATGTAATGAAGATATAATACAGATACCACGAATAATCAATACGAATAGAAAACGCGATGCTACTATTCTTCTTTGGCTCTATGCGTAGCGACGCGATTGCTTTGTGTTGATCTCGATTATAGTTTCACCAACATTATGCATTTATACGCCTCGCTACGTTCGCTCTCGACACCGTTTGTCTATGCAGTAAATGCCATGGCTCTTTAGAGTTGCTTGAACACTCTTTATTGTCATTCGAAAGAACTTCATCGAACGGTACACAAAGGCCAAGACAATCAAAGAAATATTGAAAATGTGCGAAAATCACATTAGGTATGCGAACCGATATGAAAGCTTTACCGCTGCTTTTGCTTCGTGATAACTCTAAAACCGTGTCCATCCAAGACCGACAGGCTAGTGTCCGTCATTGTACTAGTTACGTCACTTCTCATTAGGTGAGATAGCGGCCAAATCCTTGATTGTACCTCGAGCGCAAGGTTTCTCTATACGCATAGAAAAATCTGTAGGCCGACACGCTTCTTTAAACATCTGTCTGGTTTTTTTTTACAAAATATTAAATATTGTGGACTGAGGATGATGTTTACAATGAACAGAACCTGCCAACTATAAAATAACCTAGCTTAGCTAATAATGACTAATGAAAAAAACATATCTTGTGAGTATTTTATTTCCAAAAATGATGTACATACCATTCTAAAACTTTAGTGTAACATGTCATTGCTAGTACTGCTAATTTAATTAATGCTAGTGCTACTAATTTAATTTCTAATCTTAACTATGAACAATATAAATTAGTCGGCTGCATCGTTAAAAATTTGAATGGAGCATGTAGTTTCGAGTAATTTGATGGCTTAACACCGACGATCCTCAGTGGAAAGGAGGTGAGGAGTGTCGCAACTCTGGTGCGGCCCGGCCGTCATTACCGAGCTGAAAGTGGCCGGTGAAACTGTGACGAGACCGGGTCACGTACGTTCTCTGATTCGCGTACGCTCATGTAATATTTGGAACGCCTTTTGAAAAAAAGCACTCCCAACAAATACTTAACACACCTTTCAAACCTTGAAGTGTATGATTTTATGTTTATCGTTATTTAAACTAATTGTTTTGTTAGCCTTAGTGTCAATCTTGGATTTATAAGTACCTACGTAAAGTTATCCGTGGCCGAGTTGTATCGTGGTCGCTACAATAGCGTGAGGCGTTAATTTGCCGAGGGAGCAATTCGGAACGGGGACATTGCGCGTACTCCAACGCTCCGCCGGAGAGCGCCGCGTTGACCCATTTTGTGCGTAACACGGTGTGGTACGAGGAATCGATGATATAGCAACCGAATCTCGAGGCCTCCACGGCGCTTCGCTGATCTGTGTCAGGGTCCTCCCCCGCGCGGTCCCTACGCCCTTTGTGCGCCCTCTTTACCGCCCGCCGGTAGTCACCGAGGGTCGACTGACTCGTAAAACTCCAGTACTTACGCGTCCACCTTCCCTGATCTCATTTAATCATTTACTGTTTGCTCGGTTCACTGTGCCGATTATACTTAATATAACTTTTCATATGTAGTTTTAGTTGTTTTATTTTAAAGAATACGAATTATGATTAAAATAAAATTAGATATACATTAAACAAAGTCACAAAACACACTATTATTATTGACTGATCTAATGATAATGACTGAACTTCATAGTGTCTAAGTATAACCGAAAGTAGAGCACCCAGTTAAAAACTGTTACAACATTTTGGATGGTTTTTGATTTATTGCTTTTATTACTGTAATAGATACTAAATTTAGTGGGCTTAAACTATCGAGTCTGGCCCCCACTTCTACAAAGAAAAGTTGTCCACGCTTGAGGTCGGCTCATTCTCATTCAGAAGTTACTTTCAAGGGTTTTTATGTAGGCCGATCTAATGGCTAACCGATTTATCACTATATTGTTTCTTACACAGTTCCTGAATTATTTTAGACTACGTATTATACTAGTTTAATCGCACGTTAAAATTAGCTCAGTTTCAATGGCTCAATTAGTAGTTTTATTCAGTCATCCGAACTTAGTAGTTATTCAGTCAAGCAACCGATGTGTGAAAGTCGTTGCATTACATCAATGAAAAGCCATTTCGTAACTGAGGTTTCACATGGGTAGACTGACTTAACAAGCCAATACAACTTCCGCTGCACGGATTCTTTTCCCGTGTAATACTTAGGGTGGCGCGGTGGTCGAGCGAAGACCGACCTCCGCAAACCTGTCACCTTCGCGGCAGCCGGAGACGCTGGCATTGTCGCCTCGACGCCAATAGGAAGCAACGCGGCCACAGATCGCTATTGGGCTTAAGGCCACTTTCAATGCACCATCTTTTACCTTGTGCCCCTTACCGAGCGGCATGACCCGAAACCGACGGAGCGGCCGCAATAGTGAGACGTACGCACGTGTGCCTCACGAGTCACGCCCACCGACACCGACCGCCCAAACCTTCATCGCGAGCTTCATTCGACATCATTTCATACACTTAAGCCCACTTTACGTCAACTAATGAAATCTCTTATCCGTGACATAATTCCTAATTTGCTATGGCGCTCAAGGCTTGATTAATAAAGAAGTCCACATGCCCCAATTTCTTGGAATTATTTCGATTACCTACTATGGGTCACCTTGTAATAGTATGGATAGCCGACTGTGAATAACGCTCCCCGACAAACAATGATTAACGCATAGTTAAGATTTTGGAAAGTAGAACGGGGGCGTCAATTCCAAGGTCTCGGACGTGCATAGCTGAACAAATTTATTTTATTCCAATTTAACGCTACATATTGAACACCTGCACCTTGAATACTTATATCATACGTATATCATAAATAAACAGTCTCGTAAGTGACATGTTTTTCCTTCGACTAACTCTACAACCTGCAAATTAAACTAAAAAACCATCCGATCCGTCTTACGTATTAAGTTTCCAAATTTTAACAAAACATTAACTTAGGTGATCATTAAATCACCGTGTAATATAATTGGAAAAAATATCATTGAGTATCATGACGACTGCTACCAAAACAAATCTTTTTAAAATAGTGGATGGAAATGATTACGCTTTGCGTAAGATTATATTACAATATTAGCACAGTTCGCATGCGAAGACCGAAAGTGTGCGTTCGCCTCGTTGTGTGCGGCCTCAACCGAGTTTTGTCGATGCTTTCCCGTGCGTCGAACCGGGTCGCGTTCTCGATGTCGCTGCTGAGTCCGCGGCTGCGCGTGCGCCTGTACTGCGCAGCCCCGCGCGCACCACACTCCCGACCAAACACATCTACAATCCAACCTCCAAGCAGACTCTACCCGCAACATGTGCCAGGGTTAGCAAAGCGAACAATCTAAATAAAACACCAAATAACATCCCACAATAAATCATCTTAATCGATTACGCTTATATCATGTTGCCTTTAAACAAATTGCATCTTTGGTTATATGGTCCTTATTGAAACAGTAAATAAAGATATACTGCATACTTAATAGGCCATGGAACATGAGTTCCAATTACACGATTATTTATTGCGTATTGGTATACGTTTAATGCATTCAGCAATATCGAAAGGAAGCAGACATTAAAGCGATACGGAACTTCAACACTGAAGTATTCATCCCACGCGGGACATATATCACTATCACTACATAGTTTAAAACAAAGTCGCTTCCCGCTGTCTGTCCCTATGTATGCTTAGATCTTTAAAACTACGCAACGGATTTTGATGCGGTATTTTTAATAGATAGAGTGATTCAAGAGGAAGGTTTATATGTATAATATAGTACCCGTGTGAAGCCGGGGCGGGTCGCTAGTTACTGCATATAAATACCAACTACACTGTAAGATTAAAGACTTAGTAATGGTATAGCAATGGCATGATAAACTGCTACGACAGTATAGTAGCACATTCCAAGTGGCTAGTCTTTTATCTAAGTTGTACCTTTACACAGTGTGACATAGAATTAAATAGAATCGACAGTAACGACCCTCGCCAGTACCTACTCGAGGAAGTTGGGTCATGCAAATTTATATTAGGCTGAAGTCAAGGCCTTGCCAATCGTATTAGTAGTCTCTAGTTATTCATAGGGTAATAAAACTTGAGGCCGAACAGATTCGGCCTTCTTCATTAACGAATGACAGTAACGGCCGAGCTCGTGAAGGATTCCCAAACAGAAAACTCGTACGCACCTAGTGAATTTGCAGCAGTTGGTACTGTTTGCATATTCATAGTGAAACAATGTGGAACACGGTGCACCAGGGCCTCGGTGGCACAGTTTCTTGTTTGAGTTATAAATCAATCTGTCCCAGTTAGATTAGCGTTTCCACGCGGCGCCACTTCGATCGGTGTCTTTGCTTTCGAATAGGCGATTGCTAAATGTGATGTAGTTGATGCAG
The DNA here is from genome assembly GCA_947578815.1 of Epinotia ramella. Classification (NCBI taxonomy): domain Eukaryota; kingdom Metazoa; phylum Arthropoda; class Insecta; order Lepidoptera; family Tortricidae; genus Epinotia; species Epinotia ramella. The sequence goes on from OX388205.1 coordinate 19,053,982, forward strand.
TCGGGTTGTGTGGTGTTGTGTGTCGGTTTCGGTTCCCCGCGCGCGCCCACCTTGCCGCAGTCGTCACGTGCGTTTCGTTCAAAGTTGCATAATCGTCTCGCGCGCAGCCGCTGACACTGCTCTTTGTATTTAAAACATGTTAAACAGGACGGTACCGTTTACAATTTGTATCAGCCATGACTAATCGTTCTAGTTATACCGAATGTAGTAATTTCCTAATGTACTAAAAAGCTTAAGCACAAGAAAAATGAAAATTAGTCATCCAGTTACGCGCCTTTCGACAGGCCTAATACATTAGCATATGTTAGAATCACAATCTATTTGCCGTGTATTCATTTTTAAACAACATACAAGCAAGTGCGTAATCTTTTTTCAAACAGTAGGTATTTTTTATTTCTTAATATCGATGTGTGCCTGGCCTGCCGTATGTTAAAGTGATTTATGTCATCATCTGCAATTTCTAACCCACTTACACAAAAAAAAATGCTGTTTGAAATCCAAGTGAAACGATTAATATCGTTTACTGCCTTTAATTTACTTACACATAGGCTTTGTACCTAATTTATCCTGTTTTTATTAACAGATTGTTTTTTTACACTTTTATATAATATATAACAACTAAACTGCATTAAATATGATTTATTCTGGCATATCCCATTTATAATTCTTACATAGAAATTCCAACGCTTACACCAGTTGCACAAAAAATGTGTGGGCGTAACATTTTGAACGGGCCAACGGATCGTAGTCAGTTACTGAATTGGTCCGTCCGTCCTCGGCCTCGCGTTCGCTTCCGCGTAGCAGCTTATCCTCGCTCCGAAGTGCCCATGATATGATACGAGTAGCTCGCTCCAACCTTGATCCTAGGCCTCCCCGCAACCTTCCCTGCGAGCTGTTAGCTGATTTGTGACGTCCTTTAATTGTAGTTACGTGATTAACACATTATCAACCTTTTCGTTTCCTTTCTAGGTATAACCAACAAAGTGGACGCTCAGCTTGGTTAAAGTACGTAAACGATTTTAGTTCTTTTTTATTTTAATTACAAGTTCACGTTATCGCTGTGCGGGGTTTTATGTTTCACGAAGCCGGCGTCGCTTCAGCAGCAGAGGTCGTGACGTCTCTCCGCTCTGCACTTCAGAACACAATTAATTTAAACGCCATGATATTCAGCGCCACGTCACATTTCCTCAGTGATTAGAAAGGGAAATGAATGCGCCGCAATATAATGTACCTACAGTCGGCTCATACTTACACCGGGTATACTTAGAAACCTTGCCATTATTGAATTGAGAACGTCATTGACTGTCATTAGTCGACTGTCCCTACTATAAACGGGTCATTGTCAGATTTAGGTTCGCGTCTTTTCGGTGGACATTGCCAAAGTTAAGGGCTTTAACGCCTAATTTTTGGTTGAACTCTGAATCCGCATAAACGCTGTCGCCTCTTCTATAATTCTATGCGATAAAAACATATTATATATAAACATAAGCCCTTACCTATTGCCCACTGAAAAGACGAGTTTTGTTTTACTGACTGACAATGACCCAAACATAGTGTAACAAATGACTTGACTACAAATTGCCACTGTTTTGATTTCCCTCATTCCAGGGTTTAAATTATATATACACTCGCGGTCAAAGAAACCGGGTCAGTGACGAAAACCTCAATATTTTGTAAATCGTTGGTCGTATCTGCATGAAACTAACTCTGTTTTATAGAGAATTTAATATCCTTCTAAATCCAACCTTCAATGTTCTACGTAGTAACTGGAAAAAGGTTTAATTGAAAAAAAAAGACCAATTGGGTTCTTATTTGAAATTGCGTTCGTTTTACTTTTGCTTGTTTTTAAGCAATTATTTTCAATCTGTCAAAGAACTATGATAAAAGGCTGTCATTGTTTTATTTTGTGGTCATTCTTGAATGTCTATCATGCCGCTAACACGAGATGAATGTACTCGTATCATCACTATGTTAGAAGCAGGAAGAAGTCAGAGGTATACAGCGAGAAGAACAGGTGTGTCACTTTCTACAGTGCAGCGAGTCCTCCAACGTTACCTACAAACTGGGCAGAACCTTAGAAGACCAGGAACTGGCAAAACAAGATGTACTACAGCTAGAGAAGATCGATTTATTGTTACAACCATGCTCCGAAATCGGCACCTCACAGCAGTTGAAGTGAAAAATCAGCTTTTAGAGACCCGAAGGGACGGCATCAGCGAGCGGACTGTCAGGCGGCGGCTCAAAGAAGCAAATTTGACCCCACATAGGCCGGCCAATGGCCCAAAACTTGAAAGAATACATCGAACAGCAAGACGACTTTATGCCCGCGATCACAGATACTGGGGTGACGAAGATTGGGCAAGAATTTTGTTTTCCGATGAATCCAGATTTATGCTCTATGCAAATGACTGGCGGCAAAGAGTTTACAGACGGCCTGGTGAACGTTTTATTCCAGCATGTTTTGAGGAAAAAGTGGCGTTCGGCGGTGGGTCAGTCATGGTTTGGGCTGGAATCTCTTCAGAGAGTCGCTCGGAGTTAGTTTTAATAGAAAATGGATCATTAACGAGTGCAAGATATGTAGAAGAGATTCTTAATGAGCATGTCGGCCCATACTTAATTAATATGGGTGGAAATTCTATGTTTATGCATGACAACGCCAGGCCACACACAGCTCAAATTGTCAGAGATTATTTTTTGGAGGTTGGTATCAACTGTATGAACTGGCCCTCGAGGAGTCCGGACTTAAATCCGATTGAGCATGTATGGGACGAGCTTGGGAGGCGTGTAAGAGCTCAAAACCCCGCCCCAGCTACACTTAGAGACCTGAAACAGGCGTTAGTGGAAGAATGGGACAATATCCCGCAAGAACGCATAAAGAACTTAATAAACAGCATGCCGAATCGTCTAGAAGCTGTAAGAAGAGCCCGAGGAGGCAATACGAAGTATTAATTTTTATTTTTTGTGTTGTATGTGAAGTACCTACTGCTTATTTTTGTACGTAAAATTGGTTGATTTTTTGTTTCCTATGTAATTTTATTAAACAAAAGAATTACGATTCCACCATTTGATGTTATTTAATTCAGTATAAAATTATCTACAATATGCAGTTTAATTCATGTCCCTAGCTTTATTATTTTAGGAGATATTACAAATTTTCGTACTGACCCGGTTTCTTTGACCGCGAGTGTATATCGATAGGAATCAAATTAAATATTTGTTATTCATTATATCATTATTGAATGTCTATCTATGTGATAATAAAATTAGTCCTAAAGAGGAAAACAATGGAGTCTCCATTTGCGCGTTCCATTTTATAACAGTTTTGCATTACCGTCGGCGTTGATACGATTTTGGATCTATGCCAAGGCTTCGATGGACCTGGGAATGATGTGAACCCATACAAAACCCGAGAAACGAGTAAACCGGGTAAAATACAGTGGTTTAAGTATAGAAGCTAATATTAGTATTAAGTATTCACATTTTGGCAATTAATAGTAAACACTGCCTTTCCGTAAAAAAATACGAGAGAAGTATATCAGGTGCATTATTGACTGCTGCAATATTTCTATATTTTTCTCTTTAACATACATTGATTATTTTACTTTATCTTTCAATGTCAAAGCGATAACTACAATGATATCACATTGTTTTCAACTCGCACTGCCGCTGTCGTGAATAGTCATGATTCACGATAGTATTTACATTGATGTTAATAATCATGTCTCAAACAGCCGATTTATTTCATGTAGCAACACCCACAATCTTTTTAAACCATGGTTGGAACATGGTTTTTTTTGTGTATAACAATGTTGACGGGTAGGCGAGTTGTCACAGTTCTTAACGGCTATATTACGTACGAACAGTTAAGTGCAGATTTGTAGTGTTAGATTTGGAGGAAAACCAGGGTGAGCTCTTTCCATAATCACTTTCAATGCATCCTATGACATTGTAACGATTTGGTTCATTTACACGTGGGTTCACGTGTTTACACAGCTCGGACGATGATTGTTCATGATGTGATGTATTTATGTGCGTCCACAGGTCTTATTCTATTTGGGAGGCGTGACGGTATATTATGTATATGAATAAGGTTTTCCTACATGTCACGTACATGCGATAACACAGTTCTTAGTCGTGGAGTTCTTTAGTGTGAAAGGATTAGTAACAAGTGTAACAACAAGGGTCTCAGGTTCGGTAGTTTCAGCCTCAGACCATGTCGTCATCAATCAAGGGTGCACCCGGGTAATTATAACTGGAACAATATAGTGTGTGAATTGGTACAGTATCAGTCGTGTGGTAAGGGATGTCTGTAAGGGGAGGTGGAGGACATTCTCGGGGACGAAGGTCCCCACATCTCAGATGGAGCTGGTAGGCGGTAGCTCATATGTCAGATATATAAAGGATTCCGGAAGCTGTATGTGTAGGTTCATAGTTGCATATATGCTAATACAGATACCTAAGCTAGAGTGCTATAGGTACTATTTCGCGGCCATGAGAGTGACCAGAAGTGGCTTCGCGACATGGTGGAGGTGCTGGGATGTCACCAGTCTTAGCTTAGTTTGTTTATGAAATTAACACTTTATTTGCCCCAGCTTCCTGATAATACAATGTAAAATGTACCATGCGCATGATGGACTCAAAAGTAGATTACTGTTTATAAAGTTAAACTAAAGACTTAAAACCATCCATGAGCAGAAAGAGCTTATCATTAGTAGAAACGTGTCTTAATCGGTTTAGTCATTTCTAACTTTACACAAAACATACATAAGAACATCAAATTGCTTTGTATTATGTCAGTAGATGTTACTTATATACAAAGGTGACGGTTAAAACCAGGTTATTTAACAGAAAAATAACATTAATCAATATTTAATGTGGTGCAAAAATTTTAGACTTTTTAGACAATATAATTAAGCTCCCATACAGTACATTTCAATATTATGTTACGATAAGTAACGTTATGGTTACTGGCCTAAAGAAATTATATGGCAATTAAAAAGAGTTGAAACCATTTGTATTTTTTATTGAAACAATGGCAAATTATGGGATTATATTACTAATATTAATATATCCTACACTATTAAATGAGCAGCATTGGTATATTTATTTGATTATCAATGGTTTTTAGAAAACAGCGTAAAGGATTTCGATATTTATTTACTGCACGACTTTACGGGGGTGAAAATAATCACCTCGTTTTCTTTGTAAAAACCAATGAGCAAGGTAAAGCAACTCCTATTGCGGCAACCTAAAAGTACGTTCATGAATCAGCAATGCACAATGTATAGAAGTATTTTTTCAGTTCTTTGTCGTTTCGTAACTTTCAGTGTCGTGAGAGTGAAAGACGTTGATGCATTATGTACTCGGTATGCATGTGTCTCAGTTCGACGTGGATCATACGTAGATTCGAAGAAGTCGTGATGTGTTTGCCACCATGGATAGATAATTCACGTTAACAGCAAAAATACGCTAGCAAATCCAACATACTGTTTACGATATAGTATATAGGATACGACTGATTGCTTATTACAAAATGAAATGCCACGACACGATGAAGCTTGGTTGGTCTAGAGGATAAAGGACCTCGCAGTTGGCACGTATACCTCGGGTCTCACGAAACGTTTGGAACTGATTTAGAAAGTGCGTCAAGATGAGCTTATCAGACTTTACAGCTATCAGAAATTATATAGATCTATATTCCAGCTAATCCATTTTATTCGATGTTGCAATCACCTACAAAGTCTGCATTGGCCAATCAAGGCAAAGGACAGGATCCAGAGCTTGTCAAAATTCACAATGGGAAAAGAACGGTTATTTCAAAGATCTGAGGAAGACTTAAATAATCCTGTGAATGATGATTATATTAATACTCTACTGGAGATATGATCGCTAGTTTTCTGGGGGGCCGGGAGTGTCGTGAATAGTCATGATTCACGATAGTATTTACATTGATGTTAATAATCATGTCTCAAACAGCCGATTTATTTCATGTAGCAACACCCACAATCTTTTTAAACCATGGTTGGAACATGGTTTTTTTTGTGTATAACAATGTTGACGGGTAGGCGAGTTGTCACAGTTCTTAACGGCTATATTACGTACGAACAGTTAAGTGCAGATTTGTAGTGTTAGATTTGGAGGAAAACCAGGGTGAGCTCTTTCCATAATCACTTTCAATGCATCCTATGACATTGTAACGATTTGGTTCATTTACACGTGGGTTCACGTGTTTACACAGCTCGGACGATGATTGTTCATGATGTGATGTATTTATGTGCGTCCACAGGTCTTATTCTATTTGGGAGGCGTGACGGTATATTATGTATATGAATAAGGTTTTCCTACATGTCACGTACATGCGATAACACAGTTCTTAGTCGTGGAGTTCTTTAGTGTGAAAGGATTAGTAACAAGTGTAACAACAAGGGTCTCAGGTTCGGTAGTTTCAGCCTCAGACCATGTCGTCATCAATCAAGGGTGCACCCGGGTAATTATAACTGGAACAATATAGTGTGTGAATTGGTACAGTATCAGTCGTGTGGTAAGGGATGTCTGTAAGGGGAGGTGGAGGACATTCTCGGGGACGAAGGTCCCCACATCTCAGATGGAGCTGGTAGGCGGTAGCTCATATGTCAGATATATAAAGGATTCCGGAAGCTGTATGTGTAGGTTCATAGTTGCATATATGCTAATACAGATACCTAAGCTAGAGTGCTATAGGTACTATTTCGCGGCCATGAGAGTGACCAGAAGTGGCTTCGCGACAGCCGCATCATATTTTTAATCAGCTGTTTTTAACTAAACGGTCGTTTTATTTTATCCTACGGACAAATTAAACTGCCGATGCGTGTTTAGGTACTGGCATAAGTATATTATATTTCCTGTTTTCGCTAAAATTAAAAAAATTCCTATCGTCACCTTGGGCGGTTTGAAATAACGCTGTTCGAAGACTGATAAAATAGTTTATTAGTATACCTTTGACTGTATTTCCAACTCTGGATTCTTTTATCTATGATGGAAGGCCATCGCTTGCAATGTTACATTTACAACTGTTCATCGTGTTTATTCAGTTTTGTACTTCGCGTAATCGCTTCCTCGTTCCATCTTTATCAATTAGTCGTCTATCTCATTTGCTCTTATCGCAAACGCGCGTGGTTATAATCATCGCGTCATCTGTTAGAATTACTTGTGAATACATTATTCGCGCATGGGCTTTTGTGTTGCAATGGAATTAATTACAATAAGTAAGGTAGACGCGTGGATGGTAATGATTGTTGTAGCGCGGTCACCTTGCGCGTCCTCGCACATCTCGGACAAATAGAGGTGGCTTTTAGTTCCGCGTTCGCTTGCACGCGCCATTCGCCGAGCACGCAGACGCTAACTCGTGGTACATATGGACGCGGGTGCGTAGGTACTGAATAGGCACTAGAAATAGGACTTTTACATATACTAAGTGTCTGTCTAAACAACTATGTTGAGAAGTCGAGTACTACATGTAAATGCGAAGAAGTATAAAAGTAGTTGCTTTAATAACAGGGTTCGTAGGTTTCTGATTCTTGTCTCTATGCAAGGATAAAAAAATATGTTTTGTTTCAATCTGAACTCGCAGAGAGGAGCAGGAAAATATCGTGGGTGTATACCGTTTGCGGCAGGCAACCACACCACCCTCGTCTATCGATGCGGCTGCAGGGTGTTCCTGTCCCTTTCTGTGCCCGCGCTTTTCTGACAACATAACCGACATTAACATACCTATTATAGGAGCTTAAACTCGAGAGGTTTACCTTCCCAACTCGTTTGCATATCTCTGCTAAAGGGCGAAACCTGGCTAGTAACCAACAGGATCGTAGACTGCTTTATTTACCGAGCCGTATTGAACTTTAATCCGTGGCCGTGTTTGTTTCTCTTCAGTGTAAACGTGGTTATTGTTGGCTTTGACATTGAGTGCTTATTGTTACACATTACGGCGAACTATGAGACGATGACGACCACCGCAGCCTTGATGTATCGTATGTTTGATTATTCTGCACGTCACACCTACAATTTGCGCTGTTATTAACAACATACCTATGTAACGCTCGGCGAAGCCAAACTGAGTTGAGCTCAGTGAGCTCGCTTATCAAACTGTATTAATGTGGTAATGGTACCTACATACTATATTTACTGCTACGGAACATTTCATATCTACTTTTTACCACAATGTTTCAAATAAGTAGGTAATATCTTTTACATTGAGTTTTTTTTTCACCATATTAATTTGCATGTCAAAATATCAAAATTACAAGAATTTCTACAATGATCGTCAATAATATTCATAATCTAAATACTTAATGCGTCAAATGTTTAAAAAAAATGTAATTTCCTGTCAAAATCATGATAAAAATTGATATATAATTTCACATCTCCTAATAAGATTTGTCACTAATACTTAGGACTGAGAATAATAGTTAGGTACATTGATAATACGATATATTAATGGAATAAATAAAAACAAAATACTCGCATAGTCAAAAAAAGATTTCCATGTTTGTTAACGGAGTTAGAGGCTTTTCCAACAAAATATTTTCAGGAAAAACTTTTCGACTGGTGATTAATTCATTAGATTAGTAGGTACCTAAGTATTCGTGATGTAATAAGTGGGACTGGACATTTTTATAAAATATAAGCTTACAAATGATGAAACCGAATTGTATGTAGCCAATTATTAATTCCCTTTAAAGAACATGAAAGCTACAAAGGTAACCTCTTTGAGTTTGTTGTAACACCTACTGGGTGATGCTTGCAAAGTATCACGGGCTGTTCTGTTTGTAAAGATTAGGCTAATTATCCAGTTTTGCGAAGGCAACGAAAGATAAATAAAGTGTGAAAACATATGTATAAATTAGTAAAATTATTAAAATTACACAATTTATTACTTTATTATTATTATTTTATTACTTTTAATTTTATCAAATTCATGAAGATACATCATATCCAGAGACAAACCAACAGACGCCATCATTTTTCCAGCATCTGCTGGAAAAGTGATGGCGTCTGTGTTTTGGGACGCAAAAGGAATCCTCTTAATTGTCTACCTTGGCAAGAGGAAAACCATCACTGGGCGTACTATGTTCCACTTTTGGACCAATTACAGGTGGCGATATCAAGAAACGTCCAGGAATGGCGAAGAAAAAAATGATGTATCATCATGACAACGCCCGGTGCATTCATGTCGTGTCGCTGTACAAAAAATATCTGAGTTACGATTTGAACCCAGATTTAGCTCCTTCGGACTATCACCTATTACCAAAACTCAAAACCTTTCTGTCAGGGCAATATTCGTATTCGTATGAGGAGGTGATACGGGAGATAAACGTATATTTCGAGGGCCTTGAAGAAACTCATTTCCGCGAGGCATCGAGAAGTTGCAGAAACGTTGGGACAAGTGTGGCGAACTTCGGGGAGATTAAGTGGAGAAACAATATATATAGAACATAGATAAAATCCCTTAATATGTATTTTTTTATATGAAATCAAGTTAACTTATCACATTTTGGATATTGTCAGTTGTCACTGATTATTAATATCATTTGCATTTGACATATCACGCACATTATTATTTGTTTTAATACGCGTCTAAACAGTCTCATCCACTCGACGGGCGAGTTGAGGGCCCTATTGAACCGGGTCGTCCGCAGGGCGTCTGAGTCATGCAAGTCGTTGCCGTTAAGAGGGCATTGCTCAGATGCTCCCCTTGGCGCGCCCGCTGCACTCTTTAAAGAATAAAGATACTTGTATGCGCCCAGGACGCTCATTGTTCTACGTCCTTATTTCGAATCGATTGTCTCTTGCAACCGCCATTTTATTATTGATTGCAAATTAATAGCGATGACCATCGTGCTCGGCCCCTTAGCAGGCCAGGCATGCTATAAACGACTAATAGTAACGACGTGACAAAATCTCTATGATTACTCTATTACGATACAGCATAACAGGTATCAGTCAGTGTGGTTTGATTTTTGTGCTAATTCAAACGAATATGTAGTTAGGAGACGCTGAGTGGGTTTAAATTTAGAAGAGGATGGGAGCAGGTCGGATGACATCTATAATAAGACCACGAGAGACCGATGATACGTACCTACCTTCGGCTGAGATTGCCCAAGCTTCTTCGGGTTGTTGACTTTACCAAACACACTCTTAGATTGGACGCGACTGAAATAATTAGAATAATAAACTGAATATACTTCTTCTACGAACAGTGTTCCTTGAAATTTTCATATTCTGTGAATTCAATATCATATATGTTAAATATTTCTCTTCAGATATCGATTAGGTAAATGATACTATCTTTATCACAAAAACATAATGTCTATGGATCCATTCTTCAACTTAAAATATACCTAACCTAATTGGAAATAATCGTTTTCGTCACTGGTATCGTTTTCATCCTTTTTTTGCTCCCGTCGGGGTGGTCCCGCTAGTGGGTGGTCGACCACAAGAACAGCCCACTTTCTTCATCAATTGATTTTTTATATTTACGGATTAACAAATTTGTTACAGCAATTTCCAGATCATAATAGCCCATTTACGGCCTCTGGCAAGCTGCTATTTATTGGTATTACCATTACCACAGTATTGAGAGCACCTATTTCCTTGATCAACATCTTGCGCAATATCTTATTTCGCAATCATCGCTGAAAGGTAAACAAGACTTATTCTATTCTAGAGCATTCAGATAACCAAGTCCAGATAACATCATTTGAAAACGTTTTGCAGCCACTCGGGCAGTGTCAGGCCCATCAACAGTCGTTATCTTTAGACGTTTAGATGTTTTGATGTCAATCACGCTTAAACGGCTCAACCGATTTATATGAATTTTACACGAAAAATTTCCGAGAGAAAGCTTTTCAAAATTCTTAATTTTTTCGAACTTTTCGAGCTTTATCACGTGGACCATGAAGTTACCATGCTGACCCACCGTATAACGAAGACAAAGACAGGCCACAGTAGGTAACTAACCTACTTCTCTTATACTTAAACGTAAATACTTACAGTACTACCATTTCCTAGCTCCATGATGTCAACAACGACCACGGCAGTTTGGTTTGGGAGGATCCCTTTATTCTGACAAAGTCAATACTTGACAGGCGCGTAGCAGCGTACAATGATGTTTTTCCGTATAAGATAGTATAATATTTAGGCGAACAAAGCCCAAGATGAGTAGCTATGATATTGTTAATCATATAATCACCATAGGTGCGGTCTGTAGCCTCTGAAACGAATGTAGGTCGGGTCGCTCCATTTGCCACAGTGGCAAATTGTTGATCGTCCTCGGAATGTTGCGCGTGCAATATCTTATCTATCTGTGTAATCCGGCGCGGCGTGCCCCATCCGATATTGTCATCGCGGCAATTCGGGGCTCGCGGCCTCGCGGGCGTTACGATCTAGTTGCGGGAGGCACCGTAAGCCTCGTTTAACTCTGAGCTCGACACTTTTTTGGGGTTAATGGGCACCACGAAAGGACTGAAATTTGACAGGTCACGCATTAGCGATTCTGCGTACTTTTAATTGCATAATGTACTCGTAGCAGTTTAACTTAAATGTGTATATTATGCACAAAAACTGTATTAAATTTGTAATGCACAAAAATACATAATTTTATTACGTTCTCGAAATACTACTTACATAACAACAATATTTTAGTTATAGTGACATTTTGTTCTAGACTCAAATTCAGATTAGCCTTGTTCTGGTTCTGGTTTGTGCATTTGCATTGAGGTGCCGGGCAAGGTAATGTGTATAAATTTAACTTTTTTGAAGTGCTACATCGAACGCATCAATCCGCAGATATCGCAACACCGCCGCTGCTCCGCGAAAGACTCGTCTCTCCAGCGGTGCTGTCTGTTTCTGGGGCGGGCCGATTAATTCACTTAGCCTACTTTTGTTCACTGCTGTAACACTTTTATATGTTTGACATAATTTTGCCGCTCGACCGTGTTGTATACTGAGTAATTGCATTTACTTTATACCTATAATCGTAATACTAACGGTATTTGTAGTATAGATTCGTCGACCATAATATTTAAGCATGTTGTGTCAAAGAATGCAAGTTATTATCTAATTCTTATTCAGTTTTAGCTATAAATATTTTGTTTTGGCTAATATAATAATTTGTAGTTTCTCAATAACAATAGGCATGCGTCGCATAATTTGCTATCTACACCCTCAATGTCAGCCTTTAACCGCAATGACGGTTTTGTTTTTGGACAATTGAGCCTTACTGCCCTGAATCATGCGCTGTATAAATTGCAAAAGTACGCATTATATTAACAGATAGAAATTAAATATGTGACACTGTTATAGTGCACATAGATTGTGCTACTTTTCTTTGCCAGACCAGAGTGGTTCTTTTCTTTGTAACAATGGACGCTACTCGGTCGCAGGATGTGGTCGTCGGCCACGGTTTCTCCGGGCGGAGGTGACAGGACAGGCAGTGCATTGTGGCTCGACTTCGCATCACACACTGGTGCGCGGTGACAGAAGCGCGGACCACGAGCGGATGCGGCGGTGGTCGCGCGGTGATGAAACTGACACAGATTCTAAAACGCGTATTTGGTAATCGAACTCCCAGCTCGTGAAAGTCACACAGGACGGCAGCCTCGCGTATTGTACGCGTCCCACTTCATACGGATCGCTACATTTTGACGACACCGAAACCAAAAAGTCAGGTCTTTCTCTGTACAGTCATTGTTAACGCACGTACCTAAATGTGTTCGTTCGCGTCCCAGATTTGGGGAACGAAACTCGATCGTTGATTGGCTTATAACTAACGTTGCTACATTTTCGCCTTGCATTCAATTCCATGAGAAGTTGCAGGTATTGCCTTTCGGCCACTAGGTCATTCGCAAACCAATAGTTACCTATCGCCTTTTATATGTGTGCTGAACACAAAGGCTCAATTTCCTTTGTGCGTATATAGGCGGGTCGTTGTTTGCGGAAAATGACTTTATTTTGCATCCTACAATTGCACGTAGGTATATTATCTGGGCATTTTCAATAAAACGTAGTCTGTCTCAAGTAGCGTGAGTTGTTAAATAAAAAAGAGCGGGTTGCACTCCGGGAGTGCCGGCAGAAGTGAAAACTCAATAACATTGTAACAGTTTTTCGATCAGGTCCCGTGCAACTTACGGCCCCTAAAAATGAATTTGACGCAAATTTATAAACAATTATCAATTATTTAGGCGGACGGCCCGCGGGCGCGTTGGGTGCGACGAGCCCAACGCGCCGCCGCGGCGCAACGGTGCCGGGGTCCGGCGCGCCGACGGGCGGCGGCAAACACAATACCAATTGGTTTTTGCCATTGCCAAATATTTTTCAAAGCTTTATCTCTTTAGGAATAACGTCTAAATTCGAACTATTCGAATTTGCAAGAACAGCAGATGGCGGTGCACGGTGGCGACCAAAATATCAATTTGTTTTTGCCGTTGATAAATATTTTTCTAAACTTTATCTCTTTAGGAATAACGCCCAAATTCGAACTATTAGAATTTTCTCAATAGCAAAACGGTGAAGGACGCGTTGGTATTATTACAAATTTATTTGCAGAATATGCTATTGCAAAAAGTGTTTAACGGCTTTATACTCTTACGAATAGCGTTCAGTTTTTAATGAAGTCGAATCGGCTAGCAGCAAAAAGTGACCTCCTTCACATCTGACGTCACAAAACTCTGTCGCGTATTTAACAATTTTTCCCCATCCCAAAAAGTGCTCAGCGCCGCTAAAGAAGTTTTCACTTCAAAAATTAACTCAGTGTCAGTTTTGTGACGACAATTAAGCATACAAATGATGTGAAAATGAACTTTTATCACATTTAATTAACGTGTATATATGCATATCATTTATAAATTAAACAGAAAAAGTGAAATTTTTTACAAACTGCTTAATTGTTGTCACAAAACTGACACTGAGTTAATTTTTATTTAACAACTCACGCTAACTGGGTACACGTTTTATTGAAAATGCCCATCTAATGTATTGTAGTGTACTTATTTATAACTGCCTTGTAAACATTATTTATTTTAACATATTCATACTTATACTTACTTATCTTCTGATGTGACAATGTCATGGCATGATGGTTTCTTGATATTAGTATTATTCATAGTTAGTAATATTCAAAATACTACTGTTGTAATGTAATCGGTGTGTAAAATGCCCGACATGGTGAAAATATATGTTTATTGGGGCTTATGTCACGATCTATGGTTACGTATGCTAGATTGCTTAGATACCGTTGCTATGCGAAATGTATGCAATTCTTCTAGTTCAAATCCATATTTTTATTTATATAAAAAAACAAAAACATGAGTACATGTATGTTATGAGAATCACTAAGTGAGGAACCATAGTGTCGTCGTCGAATAGCAGCTTCATGAGGTCATATTCATAGTTGCGATACACAATGTTGAATAACAGCAGTATAAACGTTGTGTTGTGTTTGTTGCAGGCTCGGCGCGGGCAGCGAGTGCGGCGGCGGAGGGTCGGGCGGCGGCGGCGCGCCCGCTCCACAGTCGGCGCGCGTGTCCTCCAACGTCGCCGGCGGGATGGCGGTCAGCCGCGTGCCCAGCCCGCTGCACGACGGGAACACGCCGGTCGCCGAGAACTGGTGCTTCACACAGGTAATGTATCACAAACATACCTACCTTGGACGTACACTCAACATCCTTTAGTTAGTTATAGTTAGCAGCCAAAGGAGACAAGTATATCGTAAAACATCTATAGTAGTAATAAAGACGTGTACTGAAATATTTGGCTACTTTGGGTGCTAGTAACTATATGATGCTGACTGTACATTTAAGGCCTTATTCATAATTATATTTTAAGGTCGTTAAATTTCGTGTGTCTTTCTTTATCCGTCAGACATTTGCGTTCATAAGCAAGAGACAAAAATAAGTAACCTAATTGTTATAGGTATGTGATACTCAATATTAGTGGCTGAAAAGTGACGGGACAAAGCGTCGGAGACTTTCTGTTTAAGTGTTAGAAAGTGACACATGCTTAGTCTTGTTGCATGTCCCTGCAGGCTCCAAATGCATTAAGCAAGTAAATTACCCACCGTGCATTATTGTATCTGAAAAATTATCAATGTGAACCTGGGGCAAAGACGGGAGGTAAATGTAAACACATTACGTATAGATTGTGGCCGAACCCTTGTTGATTATTACGTCATGCCTGTTGCCCGAACACCGTACCCACTTTCAATTGTATGCAAAATATGTTGGCACTTAATCAGAACGAACACATGCCGTGTAGGGGCACATTGCGTTGACCATTACCCTATAATCAACTGCAAAATTATGCTCATATTTTAATGTATAACTCACGTCGTCTAAACTCTAAAGATCACTTTTAAAATGGTAGTTATATCTCATTTTTAAGGGTTCCGTACCCAAAGGGTAAAACGGGACCCTATTACTAAGACTCAGCTGTCCGTCCGTCTGTCTGTCGGTACGTCTGTCATTGTCACCGGGCTGCAACTCATGAACCGTGATAGTTAGACAGTTGAAATTTTCACAGATCATATATTTCTGTTGCCGCTCGCTATAACAACAATTACTAAAAAACAGAATATTGTTTTTACTTTTACTTACTTTAAATAAATATTTAAGGGGGCTCCCATACAACAAACGTGATTTTCTTGCCGTTTTTATACTTTGACGGTTTCTTATTTATAATGGTGAACTCTAAGTTAGAATAATTAAGTGCTCGGGTGTCATAAGCAGAGGCGACCTCGAACTACCATCGAAATAGACTCCCGGCGGACACATCAAGCGAAGTGATCGTAAAACTTACTCTACACCCGAGCCGGTGTCGTAAATATACCCGTCTGAAGGAGACGATGCGGTGATAATATTGTTTGTTGCCCATTATCTTTGAACTTGAAATATTACTGTACCGGCGCTGATATGTAATATAAACCAACAAGGAAATATAATATCACTTCCTCCTTCTCACAAGTACGTGTTCAATAATCGAGTCAATGCGATGGCTCGCTCACGTTGCCTCGCGAGAATGCGCTGCGGACCAACGTGACGATCGACACGAACTTGCAAAAATAAAGTAAACCTTACAAAATTACTAAGTGTAGGTATGCTCCGAAAACGTGATTGCTAATAGCTCATATGAAATTTACGACACGTAAATCAACAATAGTCTCTTGTTTAACGTTTGACCTATAGAATGACTGTGGAGGGCTCAAACGTGCCGACTGAGACATTTACGCAAATATTTGTTCCGGCACACACATTCGAGATGCTCTGTTCGGTGGCCTGTTACGTCGCGCCTTGCGCGTCACAAATACGTCGGAAGGTCTAATTTGATTTTACTGTGAATAGAACAACTTGCAGTCGTCACAGTGAAACTCGTGCAAGGAAGTAGCTTTGTTCTTGTTCCGATCGATGCTTTCAGTTCTCGGTGAGGTTGTAGATAGACAACCTCACAGATTCTACGAGCTAGACGGTGACCAACGCTCGAAGCAATTGGAACGACCGTTTGCTTTCGACGACATAGTCGACGACCCGGTATTACCTTTTCGATGCTTTTTGCCCAAAAATCTATTTGATTCGCGAACGATAACGGTACGAGGCGGCACGTACACTTACTAAGGTCTTCGCTCTGGCTCGGTTCAATTTCGGCTTGTTGATCATCATTTTGTTGACCGTTATTAACGGAATTAATTCCTATATAAATTGTGTACAGTATTCTAAATTGTATTTGCCTTGTTACAATCATAGCAACAAGATTTTTGCACAAAAATCTTGTTGCTATGATTGTAACGATACCAGTAAATTTACAGTACATTTTCATTCTTCTCCGTAGGTCTAATAGGTAATGCTGTCGAGGTTGGACCTTCCATGGCTGACCATTGAGACAATTACTAGACGCTCTGCACAATTCATCTCTTTATATAATTGAATGGTTATCAATTTACGCGTTATTATGTTAGTGGGTGGCTGTTATTGATCGCAGAAACAATGAGCGCTTCAGTGTACGGCCCTGAAACGCAACCTTAGACCTGGTACACGGGTATGTTGGAAGGTTTTATATAACCACAGACGTTTATACAGATAATGGCTATTGACTGATGGCAGAACGAATCACCTTGGTACATACACATGTGGACTAACTCACCACCGATGGAAGTAATAACGGCTAGCTGAAGTCGCCCTGAAACGCGGGTCGCGGAAGTGTGACGCGGCCACACGTGACGCGCTCAAGGAGAAATCTTTTAGCCAGGAACCGATAACGTGTCATATCTACACATACTGATAAATCATATCGTCAAGCACAAACTATTTTATTTGTTGAGGACAAGTGTTGTGATAAATAACCTCCAATTTAATATTTCGTAAGCATAATTATGTAACCTAGTATGATATTCCAAGCATATTGGACACCATCGTAATGAGATTAACGTCAGTCGAGGCAGTAATCGATTATCTCTACCTGCAGATTGAGGAGAGAAAGCCAGAGACAAAATTTCTAATTTAGACGCCCGTAATTGTTGTCTAAGTTGGAAAGTTACCTGTCGACATAGGAATTTGGGGCTCGCGTTTTCCAAATGAAACTTACTGCTGTTACAAGTTCTACTTTACCGACGAAAGCGTCTTATCGAGAAAATAATATGTTCATTCAAATAGCATCAGGGATCAGTGGTTATGTACCTGCAGATATATAAAAGAACGAGACGTTCCTGTTCTCATGTTAGAATAATAATCTGGTGATAAATCTGTCCACGTCTGCCGTATAAGGCGGTCGGACGAGTAGGAATCTGCAAATGGGCGTTATCTGTGAGTCCGCAAATGCGCGGGGATGATGCGGGCGGCCTTGGAGCGGGTCGGCGACCGGGCGAAGACCCCAACAGCACCGCAAGCCCGCAAGCAACCAACGGTCGAGGGCAACGACCACCGCTGCCTGCGCCCGCGACCAATTCTCACCTATTCCTCCTGACCTTCAACTTGCTCCACGTCTCCACCCGGATCTGGCTGGGCCCCAACCAAACCGACCCGACACCGTACTAACAAACTGCTCAGAACGCATTTTTGATAGCGTTTTCTGTTTCGTGTGCGCCCAACCTTATAAAAATTACACATGCCCTAAAATTTTATTAAAAAGCATTTGTGAGTTTTGACATAATAATACAATTATTAAATTCTGTGTATATCTGTGAAAATTATGGATATTTATTTAACCAGTTTCATGGTGCAAACACATTATTAAAACGCGACGCGACCCGATGAAACACAACGAATGCGCTTGGCGTCGCGTCGGATGTTCATAGTGTGATTCTGGTCATAGAAAAATTAAATTTGATTCGACTCAACCCGCGTCGCGTTTCATCAGGTCGCGTCGCGTGAATAATGTGTTTCCGCCATTAAACGCACGCGCGCGGCATACGAAAGCTATAGCATTTGACAGTTTTGATATAATAATACAATAATTAAATTCTGTGTATATCTGTGAAAATGATGGCAATTTATTTAACCAGTTTTAAACGCACGCGCTCGGCATACGAAAGCGATACCGTGTATCGTGGAGACTCGCGAACAAACGACAATATCCACTTTAAATGATTTCTTTATTATCGTTATATAGACGGTACATGTCACTCGGAGGCGTGTTCTATACGTCAACATAAAATCTACCCACTCACTGTGTTTTGCGCCGCTGCCAATTTAACCACAGCTAAATATTATTAAGCCCTAAAATGCCTATTTTTTCATCTTTCGGATACCATCATGTAAACAATACTTACTAATTTAGCGTACATTTTTCCGAACTGAATAACAAACTTATGCTTACCTCCTAACAATTGCCTTTATTATTGTTTCAGGTCAAAGTGGTGAAATTCAGTTACATGTGGACAATAAACAATTTTAGTTTTTGTAGAGAAGAGATGGGTGAAGTGTTAAAATCATCGACATTCTCAGCCGGTGCTAGTGATAAATTAAAGTGGTGTCTCCGTGTTAACCCTAAAGGACTCGACGAAGAGAGCAAAGACTACTTATCATTATATCTATTATTAGTGTCGTGTAATAAATCAGAAGTCCGAGCAAAGTTCAAGTTTTCAATATTAAACGCGAAACGGG
Organism: Epinotia ramella; assembly: GCA_947578815.1. Taxonomy (NCBI): domain Eukaryota; kingdom Metazoa; phylum Arthropoda; class Insecta; order Lepidoptera; family Tortricidae; genus Epinotia; species Epinotia ramella. The sequence goes on from OX388205.1 coordinate 19,073,106, forward strand.
AAGAAACGAAGGCGATGGAGTCACAGCGCGCATACAGATTTGTTCAAGGCAAAGACTGGGGATTCAAAAAATTCATCAGAAGGTGAGTAAAAACAACATTTTCTACTATTTATATCTCTTTGTAGCTCCATACTAACATTTAAACATAATACAGGTACTTATTTCAGAAAAGATTTGCTCTCAAAAGCGTTTTGTGGCAACATTAAAATGATGTATGCGAGTGAGGTAAAGATGTACCAGATTATATGAAATCCCACGCCCCGACCGCGGATCCGTGGTTGGTTCCACGCCAGTTTACGCCGAACCTGTTGTCAGTAAAACGTGCATGAAGTGCATCGACTTTGGCACTCAACACCATCGCCGGCGTACATTAAACACAGATACGAGTTATCTGGCTAGAGTCCCGACCATTTATTTCATGATTTGACTATTAAGTACGTACACACTATTTAATCATGATTATTCGAATAATCCCAGTTTACTAACGATGCATGTGCGTCTAATCAGATTGTATTAGTATTATGAGGCGACGGATTACTCATACGTACGGATAATTTATAAGGAGTTACAATTGGACTTGGGGCATTTTTAAAAAATCGTGTACCCAATTAGCGTGAGTTGTTAAATAAAAATTAACTCGGTGTCAGTTTTGTTTGTGACGAAAATTAACCATACAAAATATGTGAATTTGAACTTGTTTCGCATTTAAATAACGTGTATATGCATAGCATATATACATTTAAAAGAAAAAGTTATTTTTTGTATACAGATACTTAATTGTCGTCACAAAACTGACACTGAGTTAATTTTTATTTAACAACTCACGCTAATTGGGTACACGAATTTTTAAAAATGCCCGTTAACGAGATCAGACAATGCACCGTAGGTAATTGTCGAGCGTTTATGTTGCGACACGATTATACGATTTCAAAGGCCCACGTGCAATGGCATGCATGTTGTAGTTTATTATTTATTACTTGTTGATTATTGTAAATGACTATATCGAGTGCAATAAATATCATGTTCTATGTTCGATGCGTAATAATATTGTCGATAGTTTAGTGTGAGCGCACTCACTAATTGTGAAGCAACTTGGGCTCTTAGTCACAGTCCTTAAAACCGGACAGCTGCGGGCGTTGACTTCGTAAGTCTTCCGGTTTCACCTATCACTCTAACAAAAACAAGGCGATTCAATAGCGATTCACTCACGCTGCGATAGTTTAGTATTATGCCATATAGGACAAATTACTATTGATCAAGAGAACTGTGGGCGTGTTTTAAATTCACTGTAGTCATGCTTAAAATCCGTCAAAAGAAGATGGCAGTTTTATAGGTCCTTTAAAAGCTTATTATACCTTCCAAATTTGTCACTGGCAAAGGAGACGTGTACTGAGTGGGTAGCTAAGGATCTCACTCCTACGTATGGCTGCATCCCTTTCATGGGTGATGCGAATGACCCCACTACAACACAAAATTCTCAATTCCAGGGATTTCTTACTAGACGAAGCGAACGGACTCCTGCCTGAAGACAAGCTAACGATATTCTGCGAAGTGTCCGTGGTCGCGGACAGCATAAACATCAGCGGGCAAAGCAACGTGGTCCAGTTCAAAGTACCCGAGTGCCGGCTCTCTGATGACCTGGGGGCGCTGTTCGACAACGAGCGGTTCTCCGACGTGACGCTCGCGGTCGGCGGCAGGGAGTTCCAGGCGCATAAAGCTATATTAGCAGGTAAATGTCACATAATCATAATCATTCATGACAGTAAAGGTCTTATTGGTTGAAGCAAAGTTGTGTTTATGCAATTGATATGGGCAATGTCATTCGACGAATTAAGCTTAGTAGTCATATTAAAATTATTATGCCGAATGAATCTTGATCATTAGGTACTATTCATATGGTTTTCACCAATTCCTTTTATAGCACTACGCGTATACCAAAACTGCATAAAATGTATGTCTGGAGTAATCACAGCTTAATTATTCGTTTGTCTCATACGAATATACAACATACACTATGCCAACGTTATATATGATATGAAATACAATATTTTATTGAGTTGTATACTGAGCACTACACATGAGAAATATAGTTATATAAATATATAATATGAAGCACTAATACCCACAGCAGACCTATACCATAAGCCTACCTGTTTTGTGTACAATAAAGTGCTTACAATGCCAACGTTATATATGATATGAAATACAATATTTTATTGAGTTGTATACTGAGCACTACACATGAGAAATATAGTTATATAAATATATAATATGAAGCACTAATACCCACAGCAGACCTATACCATAAGCCTACCTGTTTTGTGTACAATAAAGTGCTTACATACATACCTACTATAACAATGTCACAAATGCGGTTAGGAGCTCGGAATTTCCGCCCAGTTTTTCCTCTCGTACATTAAAATAAAATAAATACAACGCAATTCTGGTTTAGTTGTATGACACACTCGACAATTTTAATCCCGAAGGACTCGTAACACATTGTTATCGTATTTTGTTATAATTGACCTCGTTTTCATCTATGTTTCTGTCCGCTAATTCGTTAATATAAACAAGTTATGGCTCGACAATATTTCACCTAGTTTTTTTTTTCTGACTTGAAATACGGTTACGATTATACGATATAAATATGTCCATTGGGCATGATACGATTAAGTCTAATACATTGCGGGTATACAATTGTTCTGCTGAAAATCATTTATGCCAAATGATTTCAAATAAAGCAGTTAAAATTAATGGTAGAGGGGGTTCCTCGCATAATGGCGAAAGAAGTGAGATCACGTAAAACCATTCTAGTCACCAGGGCTTGCTCCTAAATAGCTGTGCTAGAAACTTTGAAACGAGAGCAAATTACAGCTGCACCCAAAAGAGAAGGAAAAAGTAGGACGGCACTCGCTGCTGCACTATTCTAGTCCACTTCGTCATAAAAGATGCTTTCAGATAACAATAACTGTTTTAAGTGGCACATCATTCGTCAGTTTCGGACTGTTAGAGAGTACGTGAAGTATAAGCGTTTAATTCGGCTACGTAAGCTTTGTTGTACGGATAGTGGAGTGTAGGCTAAACAAGACGTAAAAGTAGACTTCCGTAAGCACTTGCATTGTGTGAAGGTGCAGAAAAATAACATCTGCAAGTTTTCTTTCTTGCAGGAGTTTTAACACCGTTTAAACCCGTACAAGTACGTACAAGAAATTCCATGCGAGTGTCATTACATTGCGGGAAACCGAAGTTCAATTGATCTATCACACCCCGCAATGTAGTGAAACTTGCATGCAATTTCTACTACGCGTAAATTGCGCGAAACAAAATAAAATTGGCGTTGTCAGTAACTTCTGCAAGTTTTTCAACTTGTGAAAACCTACCTACGCCTGGCGTGATTATGTTCGATGGAAGTTCTCGTTAATCAAATCAGTTGTTCATGGTGTCTTGCCGATGATACTTGCACAACAAACTGCTTGCATTGTAAATACTGCTAACGCAAGTAGTTGCTCAAGAAATTGCAAGAACGTCTTGCTAGTCTCAACCTCAGTGCAAGCGCAGTATCCTCGTTCCGTTTAATACGCGCACAAAAATGGTTGCACGTTACTATTATCGTACTGTACACGTGTATATTGCGGTTGGCTCGATGTTCCTTTGTAGGACAGCTCTTATCCCAGTTGTTAAATATCAAACTAATTATGGACAGCCGTCAGCAGTATTAATCAATCTAAATTACGTAATGGAAATTAAGGGTACACGAGAGGAATGTATCAAGCAATTTTTTTTTACTAATTTTAATGCCACTGATTTATTGCCGGCTCTCACATTTTCAGATGAAAATCTCATTTATAACAAAATTCGGCCAAGTGCGTGTCGGGCCACGCGCAGTGTAGTTTTCCGTAGTTGCCTAGCTGTCTTAGTTACATCGACACGCGCGCGCCAACAAAATGGTGCGGTTGCGTCGGTCGAATTTGTACGAAAGTGTGGGTGTTTCTAAGTATATTTTAAGTTGGTCGAATACTACTCGGTAACTAGTTATGCCTACTTACCTGTGATAGTTTTCCTTTAAGTTCATTAGGTATATGTACTACTGCCACGATTTTTTTACATCCCCAGAGTAGCCATTTAGCCGACAGGGGCGGGGAGAAGGGACATGACTTGAACAAAAATTAGGGCTTTAAAGTCCAATATCTCGCAAACTAATTACTGAGTTAAAAAATGATTATCAAAATCCCATATTTTTGAACAAGCTGTCCAACGATACCCCACATTATTGTTTTAATGAGAAAAAGGAACGTACCCTAAAAAAAAACAAGATTTTATTCTATTATTTTGTAGGCGTGATTGATTTATATACCCATGCCGAATTACAGTTTTCGAGTAGTAAGGGTTACAGAGCTAAGCCGCAGCCGGACAGACGGACATGGCGAAAGTATAAGGGTTCCGTTTTTGCCATTTTGGCTACGGAACCCAAGAAAAGACTAGACATTGTCTTTCCGTTTACACTTCAAATGTATTTGCCAAATAGTAGTTCTACGCAACAGATAAACATATAACGTTGGACATGCCCAGAGTGGAAAATATGCTAGTTCCGAATTATAACGCGATTAGGAAATTGCTTATGGTAACCAATGCAAACGATTATTACCTGCTGGAAAAAATATAATAAATCGATATTTATATACTAGAAGATTCTCCTGTAGAATGTGATAATTTAATTTTATACACACGCCCACCACGAAATAATTAAATTTATTAATATTTCACGTCTTCAAAACGAACTCGTCTCATTTTTTTACGAATACGTATGGTTAAGAAAATTGCAATCTCCACTTTTTTGTATCTTTGTTAGCTTGTCACGGTGACGATAATCAGTATTATCAAAAAGCGGTGCGATAGTTACCTGGGGCTAGGTTGTTTCAAACCCTTGGTACCTAATCGTAAGTCCTGTCCATTCAAATCTGATTGTATGTGAAGTCTTAAACTAAGATGACAACTGCCGGCACCGGCGTATTATTTAACAGCCTGATATGTGGTTGATGCAACTCGCCCTTACTCCCAACGTACCTTATTCTAAGTCGTTCTCACTGCTGAAAATCGTGACTCCGCCACTAACCTTTATGATTATTCCTATCCACAAGTAACCGTCTGATCACCGATGTAATTATTCCAGCGCGGAGTCCTGTGTTCGCGGCCATGTTTGAGCACGAGATGGAGGAGCGCAAGCGCAACCGCGTGGACATCACCGACGTCGACCACGAGGTGCTGCGCGAGATGCTGCGCTTCATCTACACGGGCCGCGCGCCCAACCTCGACAAGATGGCCGACGACCTGCTCGCCGCCGCTGACAAGGTACGAGTAGTACACCATCTGTGATCCCTTCATTTAAGGGGCTACCCGAGGTTTTCGTCGATTTTTGACGAGTTTTGAATTGTATCTCCTACTTTTGCACTACAGATAGAATTATAAGTCTAACGGCTATCGGTTCTTCAATCTCTTACGATAGATTAATATTTATTATTAGATTAGATATAATCGAGGACTTCGTGTAGAGGCTACTTCCCAATGCACGGTATTATGACGCACTACTCACTCTATGTATTCGAAATTATAATGTTCGTAAGGAACAATCTTTCTTCTTTCGATACCGTAAATGCGATTGGCAAAACACTCCGCCGCACTGGGCGTTTGAGAACAGTTCCCCGTCGCATGGCACTTGCAGGCAAGAACCCGCGTGTCATTGGGCCTACCTACTACGAGCGACTGCCCGCTGATCTTAGACAGGAACCATCTGACGAAGCATTTCGACGCCGCCTTAAATACCTTTTATTGGAAAACCCATTATACTCAGTTAAAGAGTATATGAGTCTGGACTTGACATGTTAAATTATTATTATTACCTATTTAAATTTGTATGATTATGATTTGACTTTAAATGTATTGTGTCACGTATTTAAATATTGTAAAAAATGACGATACCTAGAGGTTGATATATTTATGTTCTTTTGCTTTTGGTTTGTTTCTTCTATTTCCTTGTTATTGTGTTCTTACATTTGTTGACATTCTCTTAATATTTCTCTGTTTTTGACGACCATGATAATAATTCTTATTTTTTTGCCATTTATGCAAATCTGTAATGTAATTTTTTATCATGAAATAAATATATTACGAGAACAATATTTCTTTGCTATTCCGCTAAAAAAACGTGCTGGTCTATCAGTGAAGATAAGATGCAACTATTTGCGTATAAACATGCAAAAAATTACAGCAAACCACCACCAATATTGACAAAAACCTCGACACGTGTTTCGCCTCTCTACGAGGCATCATCAGGAGATGCTGGCAGGAGATGTTGCTTGCGCCACGTCCACTGAGCAAATGAGCCGCCCGGAGCCGTCCGCCATATTTATATTCTGTCCCCCCATACTACCATTCATGCGTGAAAGAGATGGAAGAACACGTAGTAACGGTGATGACGCAACATTCAATTGTTCGTTAATAATAACGCCTCTATTGTTGTACCTAATTATTTCTAGTTGTTCTAGAACACTTAAACGCAATCCTTTTTCGCAAACATGCAAGATGTTGTAAGAATGATTGTCAGACAACGCATGGTTATTCTCCAATAAATGTTTTGCAAAATTAGACTTGTCCGGGTGATTATGCCGGTACGACGCAACATGTTCTTTATACCTAGTGCTAAAACTACGGCCTGTTTGTCCCACATAAACTTTATTGCAATTGTCACAGCCAAGCTTATAGACTCCCGACTTTTTTGCGCTTTCCACTTTCTCCTTGCCATTGCACAGTCTAAAGCGCAAGGTGTTATTCGTTTTGAAAGCCACGTTTATGTCGTTAGACTTTAAAATGTTGTAGATCTTATCAGACAACTTGCCAACATAAGTTATGCTTGCTTTGTACTTTTTAGGTGGGTCCAAAGATCGTGCAGCGTACAGAAGATTGTTTGTCATTCTAGCCCGTTTTTTCCCAATAATACCATCCACGTGAGACTTGCTGTAACCGTTTGAAATTGCCAAATGGTATATATTACTTAATTCCATTTTATAATGATCATCAGAAAGAGGCACTGTCAATAACCTATGTGCATAACAATGAAAAGCAGCTAACTTATGTTGCCATGGATGAGTGGAAGAAGCCGGGATAACTGTATCTGTATGCGTAGGCTTACGGTAAATTTGGAATTGATGTTTGTTATCTACCTTAGTAATCGTTAAATCCAAGAAATTCAGTGAGTTATTCTGTTCTGATTCCTTCTTAAACTTGATTTTAGGATGCTTGTTGTTGATTTCATTCACAAAAGTATCCAGTTGACTCATATTACCCGTCCAACAAATAATCAAATCATCAACATACCGAAAATAATATAAAATATTATTATTATCCACAATGTGTTGGTTCTCAAAATGATCCATGAAAATATCTGCCATCAAAGGACTAAGTGGGGAACCCATTGCCAAACCGTCACCTTGCAGATAATATTGCCCCCCAAATCTAAAATAATTTTGTCGCATACAGACTGTCGCCAATTCTATTAATTCATCTACCTCCCCTGGATGCAGCCTCTGTTTTTCAAAAAGTGCTCTGAGAATGTCTAAAGTATTCAAATATGGTACATTTGTAAACAAACTATCCACATCCAGTGACAAAAGAATAGCATTTTGTGGCACGTTGATGTCTTTGATGGCTTTGCCTCGTAGAGAGGCGAAACACGTGTCGAGGTTTTTGTCAATATTGGTGGTGGTTTGCTGTAATTTTTTGCATGTTTATACGCAAATAGTTGCATCTTATCTTCACTGATAGACCAGCACGTTTTTTTAGCGGAATAGCAAAGAAATATTGTTCTCGTAATATATCATGGACTTCCGCAAAGTAACGCCTGATTCAATAAATTATATGAAATAAATAATCTAATCTAATCTAATCTAATCTAATCTAATCTTACCTCCATTTTGGTCTACCGGATTTTGAAAGAAATTAATACTTCATTTTGTATGATTTTTTTAAACATTGTCTAAAAAAACACTTATTTCGTATTTCTATTGACGTGAAAGATCTAACATATACGAAATCTACATATTTGGGTTCGTCTATGGCGTCTCTAAAAACTTGTCTAAGATTTTCATTTTAAAGTATTTAACACAAAAGTTATGGTCAGGATACCAGTTTTTTGGCCTAAAATTGTTCAAGTTTGATGCCTAATGTAAAACAATGAACTTTGAAGGCCTTTTTTATTTAGTTTAGTAGGTACTATTCTATTTTATTTTTAATTTAGTTTTTATTATTACTTTTTTTTTTTTTTTTATTATCCAAAATACTTAAAAAACTATTTACATTTGCATTCGAATAGCGAGCGAAAACCGCGCACGGTTTATCTGTCACTATTGTCGCTCGTTTTACAGTTGTTGTTAAAAATTAAATAAGAAAAAAGGGTAGATTCACTAGTTATTACATAATTTGTGCACCGCTTGGGCGCGCATCGGTAGTTGACAAGTACATATTTTTTGTAATGACTTTTACTTTGCTAGGATTATGAATAAGTTCCTGGAGAACATCGTTAGGCCATTCGTTTAATATATAAGGTTACGTTAAGGGTACGTTTAATATATACTTAAGTTGATACTTGATTTTTGTTTTCATATTATGAGATAATTAAACTTTGAAGTAAATAATAGTAAATATGGGATACTATATTGCTATATATACTGGAGCCCCTTATTAATCTCTTAAGAGGCTGACAAGACCTATTTTGTTAAAATTGAAGATATTTAAGCAGTTTTTTAAGAAATACTATTTGTTCTAGCACATCAATAAAAACATGTTTATATTCATCATATTTCAAAGACCGTGGACGGACTCGATACATAGTTGGACGAAATCGGCTCTATAGAAAATAATTGCAAAGATTGGTCTTAAAATCATTATTAAACGGTTCTATGTCTTTACTTTTTTGAGGTATGGGTTTGCAATTAAAAACATGAAGTCATCATATTCTCAAATAATCCACACTTTTTTTCATTTTTATATTTATTTATTCTAAGACCTGGCCGCCCAGTAAGACTCGCTCTCGTTTACTCCGATACAAATAGACAGTGTGCGCCGTATCCCGAATCCTCAAGGGCATTTTGGTGTTGACAGCGTCTTAAGCTTCTCGCACACTATATACCGCCAAAGCAGGCCTTGCCAGCGTGTTTCAGCACAGCGGAATGACATCCTTCAGGACCGCTGTGAGCCTCTCGCATATAAGAGTAGGATTAGTGAACTGATGCGCGAGGGTCCGGTTAATGTACGGCCCAATAATCAGCGTCCACTTATCTTTCTCTCTCTCTCTCTTTATGCATGGGTTAAAGCGAACTATTGGGCCGTGCATTAACTGAACCCCCGATGCGCAGCGTTGTTGTTTAACGGATGATCATCTCAATTCTCCTTGCTTATCAGGATTCGGAACGCTGAAAATGAACTTGTAAGATTACATTAGTTACAGTCGTCACAGATACAATATTCGACTCGTGTTGACGGAGCATCAATGTCCATTATTATAGTCCTACGATTTGATAGGTAACGTCGTAAGATCCGAAATTTCGGATGATTTTTGGGATAATGAATGAATCAAGCGTTTGAATGTTTGAATGAAGGAAAAGCCATGAAATGTTACAAAAAATACTATTAAAGGATTACAAACAACGTCAACTAGCATTAAAACTGTATAAATTTGCAATAACATTACGTAACTGGTCCCCAGTGTCATATTTAACAGGTATGTATGTATTGTTCCAGTACGCGCTGGAGCGGTTAAAAGTGATGTGCGAAGAGGCGCTGTGTCTCAACCTGTCCGTGGAGACGGCGGCCGACACCCTCATCCTGGCCGACCTGCACTCGGCCGACCAGCTCAAGGCGCAGACCATCGACTTCATCAACACGTGAGTACAGCTGCGATTACACTGCTTCGGTGGCCAACGACTGTCATTATTTTTTTTGCTTAACTCTGTCCCACCTTCTTCGGTCACATATGTAGGCGATTGCAGCCTCCGGTCACCGAATGTTACCGATTACAGTCTCTGCACTGTTTCGTTCGCACCATGCCGCTTACCGTTATTAACCCCCGACGCAAAGAGAGGGGTGTTATAACTTTAACGTGTCTGTCTGTGTATCTGTGTGGTATCGTAGCTCCCAAACGAATGGACCGATTTGAATGCGGTTTTTTTGTATCATAGATAATTTTATCCCGAGTGTTCTTAGCCATGTTTCATGAAAATCTGTTCAGCCGTTGTTGAGATATTGGACTTTGAAATTAAAATGTCGGGGGTTTTTGAACTTTTCTAAGTTGTAGTCATCTAATTTGGGTCGCTGGTGGCGGCACCACCATTATAAACCCCAATGTTAGAGTCGGCTTCCTTATTTTTGATACCAATTTTCGTTCCTACATTATCGCAGAGACAGTTTTGATCATGCTGCTAGAAAATCAACTACATGTGATGAGATTTGACAAATTATAGGCACACAGATAGGACTAGCCTTACCTCGCCTTAAGATATTATTATACCTGTCAGTGTCGAATTATTTTCGTAAAGTGTTATGTTAGCGCTGGTAAAATTATATAGTTATATTAATCCTACGAATCTTTGTATTTGTATATTTATACTCAATCAAGTACTCGAAAACGGGTCTTAAGGATTTCGATGAAATTGGCAATATAGTGGTTTATTTTATGTCTGGGACGTTTATAGACCGTCGGGCCACTCCACAACTCTCTCACTACTCTACTATTAAAGGGCTAAATAATGCCATATGTCTCGTACTGTTGTGACATGACGTAAATATACTTACCCATACAAATTTTGACCGGAAGTGTAGGATTTTCAAACTTTCGGCCAATTTTAGTTTTCTGTTTTCTTGCTCAGCACAACTTTCTCGACCTGCTGCTATGCATTTTATCATGTCGTCATGTGACGTAGGTGTATCGGGATTGGGCCCGCGCTCTGTTATGTCTGGGAAAATTAGTTTTGTCTACTTTTACCCGAGCACCTCGACTACCCAGGTACCGTACCTAGTCTGGACATTTTGGCACCTTAATAAATGTATTTTCTGAAACAAGCAATGAAATATTGACGTTGTGCTCTTCATAATGGGCTTCGAAGTGTCACGTTTTGGGCACAGCGAGACGAGAGATCCGTAATTGCATTTCATACAAAATTGGAGGCCTAGGCCGGCAAGATGGTCTTTATTCATTTCCATTCCACAATTTGTGGCACAGGATCACGGCGTTCAGCCATGAAAATTAAAGTTTGATTTTTTGGAGTTTTTTATTTTTATTTCATTGCATGTTTGAGAAAAGCACTATACCTACCTCGGCGTGAAAAGGGGTTGCCAGCCTCATAACTATCCGACCTCGCTACGCTCTGCCGTGTATATGTACTCGACCGGCAACCGCTTACTTCCCGGCCCCTGTAGTAATGTAGTATTGTGTTTGCCCCCAGGAGCCACGCCACGGACGTGATGGACACGGCGGGCTGGAAGAACATGATCTCGTCGCACCCGCACCTGATCGCGGAGGCGTTCCGCGCGCTCGCCACGCAGCAGCAGCAGATCCCGCCCATCGGGCCGCCGCGCAAGCGCGTCAAGCAGGCCTAACCTCATACCAAAGACAACCTGTCTACCGACTCTCACCACACTCGAGTGCCGAGTTGTGTGTCCTCCCCTGTAGTCTGGAGGGAACGACGGCGTCGAGCTCGTAGACGCCGCGCGCCTCGGGGGAACAGTCTCGTTCGTCTGTTGCCTGGCGCGCTTCCCGTCGACAGCAGTTCCGAGTGCGAACGCGCCGGGGGCCGAGCGGACCGCATCCTATGTCAAGGCTGTATGCTGTAATAGTTAGTAGCGACGAGTGGCCGGTGGAGTGGACTTGTTCGTGTGTAGTCGTGGATCCACGGATTCATCCTTTGTTTACTATGATTGATCTCAAGACGATATTCGATCCTAATGTTTTTGTCTCTCGCGGTCGGTTAGTGTGCCGCTTTATAATGATTACTTTTAACGTGTAGGTTAACGGAGATTGCTGGACGCTTTTTGCGCGTTGCCGTAGTTGGGAAGTAGCGGAGGATATTTGATATGTGTGAAGGCTTGAAGTTATCTTTTTTATGCATGTCGTTTATGTGGAAATTCTCTTGCACTGTTGCGGTTATGTTTTGTGTAAATTATTGCTATGTGTAACGAATACGAAGCTCATGTCTAGGAGAAATATCCAATATCCATGTCATGTAAATTTAATCCTATGATTACGCGAAATTATCGGCTAACATTTATTTTTATTTAATGTAATAAATCAAATATTTAATTAAAAGTAGCGACTCTTGCGTGCAGATAATTATAATCAAATTAAATTTATTCAACAAAATAATCTCATTCCCGTGCAAAATATCCAATTTACATAAGATTTCTCGGTAGATGTTTAAAAGTAGGAACTTTTGAACATAATGGTTGAAGTAGAATGGTATTTGAATGCAATAAATCTGTGAAAAGCTCGCATTACGTGGTGTTGCACACATTTGTGTTCCAGGCTGCTATATGAATAGAACACGGCGTTGCGCGTCTCGAACACGACTGTGGGCAGCAGTATGGGTAGCATTTTTAGAAGCTTAGGTGACTCGAGTGATTGTAAGAAGTCTATTGAAATCGTTGGTATTGTATATAGATGAGCTACGATCCCACCATTAAAATAATAATATTTCTAAGTACTAAATTGTAAGTGGTATCACAGGTGAAACCGTCATTTTTATTGCATCATAAGAATGTATTCCAATCAAATGTTGTGATGTTTCTTGAAATTTTCCATAGGTATTACAAACACACAGACACGAGTTTTATGTTTTCATTATTTATATGTACTGATAATTAAATTTGAGTGAAATGGTATGTATTAAAGGTATTGTGTAGTTGGTTGCGCTTCGTCGATAGTACATCGCGAGTGGCGAGCCGGCGTGTCTACCGCGCGCCGGCCTCTATTGCTCACTTGTACCATCCATATGTGTTGATCCCAAATTTAATCATTAATGAACCCTCAAGTCACATTGTGTCAATGTACTGTTTGCGCATTTCCACCCGCGAGGTGAGGCGACGATTTAATTGAAATTAAATTGCGTATAATCGACAATAAATTCTCGCTCTGCCTTGTCTTGCCTCGTTGGTGGAAACAACTGTTTGACGCTTTATTGCTAATCAATAGTAGTCGCAAACGAAGCAAAGATGAATATCCGTTGGCACAAAATGATTTTTTAACAAGACATTTGTAAGACTTGTGTGAATTTGATCTACCCAAGTTTAGATAACTTTGTATTGTTAAACATTGTGGCCAATAAATAGTAATACTTAAAACATTTTGTACCCATATCCCATTTACATAGCTGACAGGTGTTTTCGTGTAATTAAACTTACCTGTTACATAACAACTGTCAGAAAATTAACTGTGATTTTCGACATTGTCAATAAGTTGAGCAAATAAATTGAAAATGATGTAAATAGCTTTGTTATTATTTTATCCAATACGCACAAAAAAGGTATGACATATTTGCAGGAGCCATGCGGGTATTATCTATTTCATTATTTTAAATTGGAAAAATCCGTGAGATTCTAAGTTTGTATGTATGTAGGGAGACATCCGAAACTATCCAACCAATTACAAAAATTCTAGATCAGGAGCCGCACAAGTAGCTAGAGCATTATTAAATACTAGCTTCCGCCCGCGACTTCGTCTGCCTAGACTCGGGATAAAAACTATGCTATATTTTAATCCAGGCCATAAACTATCTTCATGCAAAATTTCTCATCCAAATCGGTTGACCCGTTTATTATAACGCGATTGAGTAAGAAACATCCTGCTCTTCCACTCCAATCAACTAAACCGATCAACCAGTTGTACAAAATGGAACTCCATGTAGCCACTTATTCCTATCGAACCAATCGGTGCATCAGATACATATTGATATGAGTAGGTACAGTGTTAACGTTGGGTAACCAGGCAAAAGGCCAATTCGACATACCCTGAGGCAGGTCTCCGTTAGGTACGACGACCACGGCCGTCTTTAACCTATTGGAGGCCCTGGGCATATTAGGATAATGGGGCCCCTATGACTTTATATTTGATCTGAGAGGGGCCCCTATCGATCGCGGGGCCCTGGGCACTTGCCCAAAGTGGCCACTGGGAAAGAGGGGTCTGACGACGACGAGCGAAGCGCCAGGACCGAAAATGTGTTATTTCACTTCCTCATATTACATGTTCGGTTCTGGGCGTTCTGGCGCTTCGCCGGCCGCTGCCGCGCTACGCTCGCTTCGCTCGCTCGGCAAGTGATTTAAGTGCGATACAGATGGAGATAATGTCAGTTCGGGTATGTGCGCCACCGGAGAAAATGCGCCTCGTTCATCATTCATGTCATCATTCATCAATCATTTAAAACAATATAAATTCGCTGAAATCCATGCAATAAACTTGTTTTAGTTTGTTGCATGAATGTAAGATGTCGTTATTTGTGAAATATCTGTGGGTCTCGATATGTTTGATGAAAGGCGCACTTGCCCCCTCTGACTTTACCCGAACTTCGAAATTCGTTAGAGCCCTCGGAGGACAAGGAAATGTATACATACTCTTAGGGGGTACTCCACTTGTCCAAGATCTTTGGCAAATGTGTATTCACATCTCACATTTAGCTTTTATAGCACTTTTTTTAAATAGTTCGAATAGAAGTGGCTTGTCTCTGGTTTGTATTATAGAAAATTTGGTTTGAATCTGTGATAAAAAAATGTGCTAGCTGTCACGGCTAGAGATGTGCCAACCCGAAAATATCACAAACCGAGTTGAACGGTTCGACTTTCTATGTAAACCGATTTCAACCCGGGTTGATCAAACCGAGTTGCTATGGCGGTCCTAAACGTATATCACGTAATAAACGGCAAAACTCAAAAAATGCAAAAATCAAATTGGGTTCAAGCGCTCAAGGACAAGTGAAGTGTCACTCCACCGTACCATTGTTCGGGAGAAATCGGGTTCATTCGGCTTCTCATTCGGTTCGCCCGCTCGCGCGAGTGTCGGTTCGGTTCGGTTTCGTTCGCCCGGCCCGCTGTCGGCGAGCGGGCTCGAATGTTGCGGTCCGCTGCTCGTAGAGCTGGGTCGTTTCGATTTTTCCGTGAAACGAAACGTAACCGTTTTTTTCTCTCACAAAACTGTTTTCAAAAACAGTTTCAAAAATAACTAGTTTCTCCGTGCGTTGGCGCCGTCGCCGGTCGCCAAACGAAGTGAAACGAAAAAACGGATGAAACAGTTTACAGTGTTCGAGTTACGTTTTCACGTTTTGCATTGCAACCGTTGCGTGTGACCGTTCGATCGTTTTTATAAAAACAGTTTGTGTTTCTAGCCACAAACTGTTATTCCGTTATTGTACGAGAAACCGTTTTTGAAAACGCTTACGGGAAAAAACGCCCAGCTCTAGCTGCTCGTTATAGAATCGAGTTAGTGGACTAACAAACCGGGTCGGTTCGACTTTAGCTTGACTCGGTTTGAACCGGGTTGGCAAACCGAGTTGACACATCTCTAGTCACGGCACGGCTGTCATGCTCTAAAAAACACTCTTGACAGTTTGATCAAAGCGCGGGACTTCGTTTATTTTGACGAAAAAGCTATATTACGGCTATTTACTGTATAGAAGTTTAGAATCAGTATTATGAATATTATTAAAATAAGACATACATGATTGATACAGGCTTCCTTCGTTTTAAATTCATTGAGTACGGCGGCACAGTATGAACTGCAACTCCGTTGCTGCATTGTATCTGTCTTATATACTGGATTAACAAAAATGAGTGATACTCCCGATACACCCCGGAGGACAGTGAGAAGAAGGAATAAACCAAAAAAATATGGCGATTTTATGGATTCAACACCAGTCAAACGACACGTACAAGAGGATACTAGTTCAGATGAAGATGGCAACTGTTTTGATGAAATAGCGTCACAAAAACCTACAGGTTAGTGTAGAATATCTGTAATGTTCATATTAATTTGTGTAATATTGTCCCGTTTTCTGTTTGGACTGCTTTAGCATCTAAAACAATTGTGTAGACTTAGACTGAGAAACTTCTTTAGACGTTATACATTTTTTAAATCTGGAGTGTTTTAAAGTTTGATGTTTTTTTATGTTTCAGCTTTGTTCAGCAATGATGATGTTAAGGGACAAGACATGTTTAAATTCAAGTCGCGGCACACAAAGCATGACTTACAAAATAAAGTCAGAGATCTCCAGAGTAACTCACCAAGAATAGAATCTCCCTTGAAGACTCCACGGAAAAATACCCATTTGGACTCAATTACTGAGGCCACACCTAAAAATGTAAAGGATATTATAAAAAAAAGTAAGTTAAAGAATTGAGAATGAACCCCTCATATGCAGATATCAAAATCGTCCAATCAAATTATGACTGAGATGTAAAACAATAGGTTCAAATTGCAAATTTATGCAGCTAATCTTATAGCATCTCCATTCATCAATCAGACTGTATTAGGATTATTTTGAGAAATATAATATTACAGAAATCTGATACAAAGGGATTGCAAATATTACAATATACATGGTGGAATTGAATTGGTGAACAGGAACCCATTTTTCTAATTCAGTAATCAATGGCGGTCACGTTTATGTAGTACTTAAGTGGAACCAAGTTTTTTTTTATAATAACTAATTTTTAAGTTGAAATTAAATTTTAATTAAAATTTATTGTCACCCTACTAATGGTTTAGTCTGAAAAGTTTAATACCTCTTTTCAAACTATCAGCCATAGAAACTTAAAACATAAATGAGCAATAAGCTGTCAATTTGTCATTGTCAAATTCATAACAAATTGCTTGCTTCTTCATTGCTTGACGTATGTACACTTACGAGTAACTTCCCTTCAATAAAAGTAGGGTGTCCATTTATTGAGTCAGTGTACATTTTACCGATGTTAATTAAGTGTGATTAATTAGATTGTGAGCTATATTGCACGAGATCTCACATATTGGTTTCTGTGTAGATTGATAATTAAGATTTTTGGATTCCTGATCACCAATTAAATTCCACCGTGTATACATATAGTGTAGTGACACTATATCACACTACAGAAAGGGTAAAACAGAACCCTATTATTAAGACTGCTGTTTGTCCATCTGTCTGTGTGGCCATCTGTCACCAGGCTGTATCTCATGAACCGTAATAGTTAGACAATTTAAATTTTCACAGATGATGTATTGCCACTATAACAACAAATACTAAAAAACAGAATAAAATAAATATTAAAGGGGGCTCTTATACAACAAACATGATTTTTTTTGCCATTTTAATAGATAATGGTACGGAACCCTTTATGCGCGAGTCCGACTCGCACTTGGCCGGTTTTTTCAGTTTAGAATAATTATTAACAATCAAATTCAACAACATTTCTCTTACAGTAAGGTTATCTGATGGAATTGTTTATCTTAATTATCATACCTGGGATAACTCGGGGCACTTATACTAAAGTGACCAAAGAGTATAATAAGTATATTTATGTAAAGAGTGGCAACACCAAGAAATTACTGGTCCCACAGCCGCCTAGCAGAGAGTGGATTGAACTACTCTGACGCACGCATGCGTGCAGCGTGCACGCTTCACATACACACTAACGCACACATACATATTCACGCACCACGCACACACGTATACAAAAATTGTATTCTCTGTTTTGACTTTGAAGCCTACAATGCGACTATCAAAGTTAGGAAGAAAATGTTTCTAAAACATGATATAAATCACATTTTAGTTACCTAAGTACGCTTCCCTTCATACTTTGCCAGTCACATTGTAGGTTTCAGAATAATCACACAACTATGAAATGGATCTGAAAAGTGAAACATGCAACATTCATAAAAGTATTTATTCGACTTAACAAATAACAAATTATGTAACAAGAACTTAACAAAGCACAACCTTTTTAACAAAAAACTCGAGACAAGGACGAGATTTAGCTTCAAAACTTTATATTAAATCTCCTGGGCCAGATTTAACAAATCCACGTAGAGCCGATCCACACTGCATATTACTCAACCTCAAACTATTTACTGCACACATAATACCTAGATATTATTTTTATAAACAGATACTGTGGCTAAAACTATTCTTGATTTTATTTAAATATGATTTAAATGTGTTTTCATTCAATGTTTTTATAGACAATACATTGACATTTATTTACTGACTGACACGTAGGTATGTATACTTCATCTAAAACCACAAAGGCCGAACAACAAACACAATTCCATATTAATGAGATATTTGTTCATGTTCAGTTAAATAAAATGGATACTTAATAAATTCTATCTCAAAACATAAAAATATATTTAATTCATTTCAAA
The DNA here is from genome assembly GCA_947578815.1 of Epinotia ramella. Taxonomy (NCBI): domain Eukaryota; kingdom Metazoa; phylum Arthropoda; class Insecta; order Lepidoptera; family Tortricidae; genus Epinotia; species Epinotia ramella. The sequence continues at coordinate 19,091,530 of OX388205.1, forward strand.
ATCTTAAAAATTATTGTCGTGGGTCTATTGTACTGACATCTATTTCCATTTTCTGTCAACAACATTAAATACAGCGATCCGCTTCGCCAGAGATGTCACTACTTTCCATACAATAAATCGGCGTGACGCCTCTTTTCTAAGTTTCCAGCCCCTGAAAGTGACTTAGCAAAATATTTTATTGACAGTTAAATATTTGATGTTACTGTCAACATCTAAATGTTCTACAAAATAAATATATTTATACAAAATCGCTTTGTAGACTGCTTCTTAAATTCTAAAAGGATGTTTTTCAAAGAATTCATTTCATTTTTAAACCAGGTCAGTATTTCATTTCATTCATCATTCATTTTATATCGTTATTTATTATTTCTTAAGCATTACTCCATTTTAATTTATTGCTAAAAGTACATAAATAATTGTACCATCCATGAGTTAATAGAATATTCACTTGGGCGTGATTTTTTCTGGGGTGGCATGATTATTTTGGACTTCGTAACAATCGCAGCGGAATATTACCTCATATATTATTCTTACACTAGCATATGAATGGCACTGACTGTAAAATGTAATTTTGTTTGAAATGACATCCGCATACATTTATTATCTTAAGAGGCTTGATATCAGGTGTGATATTGAACCTTTTTATAGTAATCGAGAATTTTCAATGAGCACATGTATTATTATTGACATCTTTTTTATCAATATCAAATCCCTAGAATGTGCCCCGAGTTATCCCCAGGTATGTTTATTATGATAAACAATTCTGATAAGAGTGATTACTTGTTTTGGTTATTCATTATTTGATTAAGGTTTGCTCTTTCTAATCTGAAAAACGGAAGTGTTGGAGCTGCACTCTGACTTTGTATTTTTGTACTTGTCTCACAAGTCTTACAAGAGTACATTTTGGGGTTTAAGCTATGTTTCCAAATATTGGAGATAATAGAAAGCTTACCTTTTTGACACCAACTATGCATCCAGGAGACCAGCACAATAGTAAACCTTCTTACATTGACATAAGGTTTAACACCATGCTAAATGTCTTGTTGCTTTGGCATGTGGTTGCCAATTTCTCTCTTTGACAGCATGTTGAAAAGTTTAATTAGGCATTGGTGGCCACCATGTACCTGCCTCCTACCAAACCCTAAATTTATATTTATTTCACAGTGTTAAAAATTATATAAATAAGCCTAAATTTATCTTACAAACTTATGGTTGTTGAAATGATGATGATCATTTTTGTAAAGGTTATATTCTTCCTAATTTTAGAATCATACCAGAGGGCATAAGGTAAAATTATTTAAATCTAAGGTTTTCACTAATTTCAGTTGTTATCAATCAATGGTAACTTTATTCATTTAATATCTTAGATAGGTTTTTAACAATACGTATGGCAAAGTAAAATATAAAATATTATAAAAACCAAGGCTGCTGCTGGCAGCTGGGCATGGACGGAAGGAGCTGGGCGGGTGGGTATTTAATAAACATATGAAAAACAGCATTGGTACTATAAAAATATTTTTTTGTTTTTCCAGGGATTGTGAAGGAAGTGGACAGTGGCAGTGATGAAGAGGATTTCTCAGGGAGCAGCAGTGAGTTCGTGCCAGATGAGAGTGAGAATGAGGTATCTTTGGTATCAGTGTTATCACCAAGCTTTATAGACATTGTCTTGATTCAATTGAAACTGTTTGTACCAATATCAGTCAAAAAAAGATGAAATTCATTCCCTTCAAATATATATTGATATAAAATTGAATGCACATTACAATAAAATGCCTACATATGTATATATATACACCCATAGTACAAGCTTTGCTTAGTTTAGGACTAGGTCGAATTGTGTGAGATTGTCCCCAAATATTTATTAATTATTTACATTCAACATCCATGCATTATAATTTGAGGTGTGGTACTGGTATCACCCATCACAAAACAAAGTTCTCATTATGAGCTTGGACTGTGAATGTATTAAAATCTCTTCTACTAGCCATACTTTACAGTTTTTTTTGGTCTATGAAACTTTTCACTAAGGATCTGACTGTTGCATACATTTGGCCAGGATCTGTGGAATTTATAACCGAACTTATTGTATTTCATAGTAAGTTAATGTTAATTTGTAACTGTTATTCATTTTTAGGCTTCATCTGCGACATCCTCAAGTGCTTCCGAAGAAGAAGAAACAGAAGCCGCAGTAGAAAACAAGCTGGCCAGTAAAATTCAAGGAGGAAGAGGCAGGGGCAAGGCGCGGCCCAAAGATTCAGAGTATATTGTCACTCCAGACAATTACTTTATGATGAATTCCAGCAAAAAGGTAACTTAATCCAGTTGGAAAGCAATCATAAAGGTGCGTACGAATTAGTGCAGCCTCGGGTTGAGGCACGCACGGCTCACCTATTTTGCTCTAATTCGTACGCGCGCATCGCGCGAGCGGCGAGCCGCCTAGAGTCGGTCTTTTGACTCAAAGAAAGAGCTCAAAGGCGCCTCAGTGTGCGTGCCTTGCGTAACTTTGACGTGTATCCGAGCGTGCCGCGTACAGAACGATGTAATTTGGTAAAGTAAATGTGCACCACATGAATTACGATTTTTGTACAACTGTTTCATCCAACACCAAGGCGATTTCCTCTTCTTTTTGATAATAATTCAGTGAATTACGATAAACGCAGCCGCGACTGTCATCGTGTCCGACGCCATTTTGAACGACACACAATGTCGGCTCGCCGCGTGCGCGCTGCCTCGCCCGCGCATGTTTATGTGCACCAAATTTGGTCAAAAGCCAATTGGCTCACCTCAAGTTTGAATGGTAGCGCAACTGAGGATGAAAGTAATATTAGCAATGGACGAAATTGTGGAAGCATTGAGAGGAATTAAATCGGGTAAGGCGGCAGGGTATGACAGAGTTTCCGCCGAGATGCTGAAGGCACGACAGAGAGTCAGTTGTGTCGCCTCTTCAATTTGTGCTACAGCACCGGCCGTGTACCTAGGGACTGGTGCAAGGCCGTAATCGTTCCTCTTTACAAAGGGAGGCTCACAACTTGACTGCAAAAACTACAGGGGACACAGCATCGTCGGCAAATTGTATGCAAAAGTGTTAATTAATAGAGTAGTCAAAGAGACCGATGAGAAAGTATGGGATGCACAAGCAGGATTTAGAAAGGGTATGGGTTGTACGGATCAAGTCTTTTCCTTACGATGCATAGCCGAGAAGTATTTGGCCAAAGGTCAAAAGGTCTATTGCGCTTTCGTGGACTTGGAAAAGGCTTATGATAGAGTGACGAGGAATGAACTATGGTCGGTGTTGTGCACGTATGGAGTAGACAGCCGCCTCGTTCAAGCACTGAAATCTTTATATAAGGATTCCAGTGCTTGCGTGAGAATAAACGGGTCATATACTGACTGGTTTAACATCGAAAAGGGTGTTAGACAGGGATGTGTAGCGTCTCCGTGGCTGTTTAATCTATTCATGGACAGCTGTCTGCAGGATCTAAAAGGTGATGAATGTGGTTTGAGAATGGAAGGGTTACGCGTCAAATGTCTCCTATATGCTGACGACCTTGTACTACTTGCATCGTCCGCTGAGGAGTTACAAATGATGGTAACGAAGATTAATGAATGTTTTGAATGGAAAGGGATGAAGATGAATGCAAGTAAGACTAAAGTGAGGGTATTTGAAAAAGATGAAATTATGACAGACTGCGAAATAATGATTGGTGAAGAAAGACTGGAACAAGTAAAAGAGTTTGTGTATTTGGGGACGTTATTTACTGGAGACGGAAAGCATGAGAATAGTTATTTATGATACAAGTGTGGAAAGTAGGTGATTTCCGACGAGTGTCATTTTTATACATGAGCGAGTGAAGCGAGCGAATGTATAATTCGACACGAGTCGGAAATCATCTTTACGCGCGTGTATCATACAACGTTTTACTATGCCTTGTGTGAGGAAATATATTAAATGTTGAAATGTTGGTTTAAAAAGATCTAGGTTAAAATTGAAGAACCCAGGTAGATTGTCACGTACCTACTTATTATCTGGAATTGCATTTAACAACTTCTCCACATCTTTTGCTGTCAAGCTTATTCACTTAAAAGTTAAAATCATTGTATTGTGGTTTTAGAACACAATTAATGTTGAGTAACTCAATATATTAAACAACAAAAAGACGCTGTACCGTCGTAGTTCTAAGAAACATACTGACACTATTGAAACGCAATAAATCATTATTATTATTGATTACTCACTTTCACTCCACCTTTTTAACATATTTACATAAAATAACTACACAAAACTCACAATAAACAACAATGGCGGGCTTTTAGATACATGCGCGGTCAACATATGCGCTTTGCGCATGTGCAAGCCGCCATACTGTCGTATTGTAAAAGGCATAAGAAAGATATGCGTTCAGCCAAACACATTAAGTGAATATTTAAAATTAATTAATGAATTGACCAAATTCAAAATTCATAAACATTAATAAATCATTTTATACGTTATTAGTATTTATGTACCTTTTATATAAAAGAAAACGTGTAATTGAAGTATTCGTAAAACTTTTCTCGATTAATAAAAACTCTTTGTCGGGCTGACGACGGACCTGAAAATTAAAAAAAAAATGAAAAGTAAAAAGCACTAGTGCGAAAAAGTGGCACTTTCCGCACGATTTTAGTGCTTCGAAAACGCTCTTTTCGAGCACATGCATTGTAAAGATATTGAAAGGAGAGTGAATGCAGGGAACCGAGTGAATGGGGCACTGAACGCCTTTATGGGCAGCCAGAGAATATCACAAAAAACACGCGTGGTTGTGCATAGGGGAGTGTTGCTGCCCACACTTATGTATGGTAGTGAAAGTTGGGTGTGGCAGAAAAGACATCAAAGTCGAGTGAATGCAGTAGAAATGAGAGCGTTGAGAAGTATGTGTGGAGTGAAATTGAGTGATAGAGTCAGAAACAGTGTTATAAGAGATAAGTGTGGAATGGATGGAGATATAGTCACGAAAATTGAGAAGGGTTTGGGCATGTAGAGAGGATGGATGAAAGAAGATTAACGAAGACAGTGTATATAAAAAGAGTGGAAGGGCAAGTTAGAAGGGGAAGACCTAGGCGAACTTTCTCCGATCAAATTGGTGAAATCTTAATAAAAGGCCAGGTCAAAAGTAACCAAACCGACGAGCATGTATGAGAAATGTCATGAAAGTGAGTGAAGCGAAAGGGGTTTGTCAGGATCGTAGCAAATGGAGATCCGTGATCTCTGCCTACCCCTCTGGGAAAGAGGCGTGATTATACTGATTATATGTATGTATGTAAATTGACTCGCGAGCAGCTCGCCGCGCGGGGCGGGCATGCCTCAGGCTGAGCCGCTCAAATTCGTACGCAGCTTTAGATAGAGACAGTGGAATGTCATCACGCTCACATTCGGAGCAGGCCAACTGGGGAAGTACCTCCGCCTTACAGTAGACCGCAGCCATAATGACGCCACTACTAGCTCTGTAGGTATGTGGTGTGTTCCTGGTGATGAGTGGTCGCCATGTGATGTGTTGAGAGTGAGGGCTTCGTCTCTAGCTATCAACACAACGAATCTACAAATCGATAAAGGGTCGGCAACGTGCTTGTGATTCTTATATAATCGCAAGCTTCCACACGCTCCGGTGTCTGCTTATCGTCAGGCAGACCGTATGCCCGTTTGCCATCGTCAACGGTAGTATAAAAAAAGTCGTTGGTTCTAGTGACAATCAATAGCTTATTACTTACACTTTCCTAATTTAGTAATTGATAACTTAAAAAAGTTGAAAAACCCCCGACATTTTCATTTCAAAGTCCAATATCTCAAAAACGGCTGAACAGATTTTCATGAAACATGGCTAAGAACACTCGGCATACAATAGGGATGACGACTAAGATTTTTTTGTGACGTCATTCGAACCAGTTTTTGGAGAGGAACAAATGTTTGTATGGGAGCAACTACAAGTAAAGAACATAAATACCTAAAAAATTGAGACAAAGATTGACCTCGCTGGCGGCAGCGCAAAACGCTTCATACTGTGTGTCTATACAAGTATGACGTCACATTTGTACATTTGTACTAATCGTAGTATGGAAAATCAGGTAAATTGTTGTTTCGGTCGCGAAATACTGCGTTTATGTACATAGTTGTTATACAATTTTGTTTCTAGAAAAGCGTAAGGATTCTATTGGTATCTTTTAATTTACTCTTGGACAATAAAAAAAATGCATATTTTTTCTAAACTTTCAAGGTTCATATCTTTTTAAGATTTGAATTACATTTTATAATTTATACTTTATTACGATAATTTGATGGTTCAGTATCAATTTAGCATCACTACGTTATCAATTTGAACATGAGGCATCATGCCTATTATCTATGCCACAAAAAAACCGCATTCAAATCGGCAAAAAGGGCAAGTTTTGAGCTATATTAAATGTGTAACAAGAGTAATAAAGGGTATCGACGGGTAACCTCACTGGCTTCGCCTTGATTTCCTCGTTGCTGCACCGAGGACGTTTGAGTTGACAACGCGCATGCGAGTCCACTGGAGCTGCAGTGGTCTGTGCATTTGCTTTCCCGCAACGTAGCATTAAAAAAGGACTCGCGACTGTGGCTGCTAGCCCAGAGATTTTAATTGAGGAGGGCTTCAAGAGGGATCAGAAGGGCTTATTTCAATTTCAAAGCTCCTTTGAACACTTTCGCAACCGGACTAAAAATGGACCAATACACCAGAAACCGACAGAACTCGCTAGGCGTGTAGGTTCATATAGTCCTAGCGGTACGCCAAAATAAGCTGCAAATGGTGTTAAAAGCTTGAAAATCGGAACGATTGATCTTTAGGCCATTCGAATCGATTTGACCCGTAGCACAAAAAAAAAACAGAAAAGGAGAGGAGTTATAACGTCATTTTTTTTTAGTACCTATGGGAAAAAAATATTTTTGTTCTGAAACCTATCGTGTGTGGTATCTAATGAAAGGGCTTACTAAGCCAATTCTAAAAATATATCACATCATTATATTTCAGTCACTTGTTTTAAATTAAAATAAAAATCATTTCCAAAACATACCAAGTTTGGGCTCCTCCAGATATGATACGGTTGAATAATTATTTGTAAAATATACCTAAAACTATATGTAATAGCCTCTTACCCAACCCCAAAAAAGCAATTTTGAAAATATTTACATTTAGTATTTTTTTATAATTTTTTAAAATTACAAACTGATAAAATCACAATTAGTTGAAACATGTGTAAAAAGTTCAATTTTAGACACTGAGGATGATAAATACTAATGCGAGAGGAGTTTTCAATGTGAGGCATGGTACATGTTGCTTACGTATTTTGCTGGTTTCAGATAACAACATCAGACCACACACTAGCCAGATTGAAGAACTTAAACATGAATGATAACATGGACCAGGACATTGACTACATTTCTGAAGAACACAAAACTAAAATTATAGAGCTCAATCAATCATATGAACAACAGTTTGACAAATGGATGTACATATTGAGTGAAGACTTTAATATTGTTCTCTACGGGATTGGATCCAAGCGATCAGTACTGCATCAGTTTCAAAAACAAAAGCTCTCTGAATACCCATGCATTGTCGTTAATGGGTTCTTCCCAAGTCTTACCATAAAAAACATTATGGAAAGTATAGTCATGGATCTTATGAAATGTAACCACGTTCCGGCAAATGTGGGTGATGTAGTCAAACTTATTGACACCAAGCTGTCAGATGACGATATGGAGCTTTTTCTTATAATACACAACATTGACGGGACTATGCTGCGCAATGCTAAAGCGCAGACTGCACTGGCCAGTTTAGCCCAGATTAAGAATGTTCATATGATAGCAACTATTGATCATATCAACGCACCCTTATGTAAGTATTCTTGAACATTGTACAACCATACTAATAATTACACGGTTCAACTCACGTATTCAATGTCACTACGGGCGATGTTTCGAACTCTTCGGGAGTTCTTCAGGATGAGTGTTATGTGTGTGTGGTGACATTGAATTTATTTATTTCAACACGTCTCACGAAAGTTTAAATTCGATTGTACAATCAACAGCAGAAGTAGTTATACAAAATAAAATGGTCTACACTATTCTTATTTTGTCTACACTAGGTCAACTTGGCTACCTCTTCCGCTGACTGTACTCAAAGCGTCAAACATCCACATGGCGTGTCGCACGCTAATCTATATTTACCATTGTTGATGATATCCTATGAATTATGATAGAACAAAGGGCATTCACGAATTCACGCCACGCTCGTTCCTAGCCTACCCAGCTTATGTGACGTCATGAGCAAGTCAATCCGTGCCTTGTAGATGGCGTTATTGGACCGACTTACGTTGCGCAGCGCGCTCCAACGACCATTGCTGTCGAGTGGAATCTCACTTTAAATCTCCTCCTCCGTCCTCTATTACATACTGTGAGTAAGTCAGGGACCGCAAAACTGCAAAACATACCCCTGGGGGTAGGGTGGGACTGAACTGAACCATACCACCTGAGTAGTTCTGGAAATTGAAAAAAAATGTAAACAGGTACAAATGTTGTTTGTGAGTCAAGTGCCCCCGTGGCAGTAGTGCAGATACTGAATTTAAAAGGAAAACTATCACGGCTAAGTATGTAGGCGTAACTACTTAATGAGTAATAGTCGACCAACTTAATATGTACTTGGAAAGGCCAACTTTCGTACAAAATTGGCCGACGCAATCGCACCATTTAGTTGGCGCGCGCGTCCCGACAGACAGGCAACTACGGAACCCTACACTGCGCGTGGCCCGACACGCACTTGGCCGGTTTTGGTATAAACTGATTCGGTGCGGATGGCACGCCTGTCGTGTCATGAAATGATTGTTCGCCGCCGCAGCCAAGTTTTCGAAAATGGAAGACAACGAATCGGTTAATAGTAGGGAAATAGGATATCTGAGCTGTTCGCGCATCTGAAGCTACCTAACGAATCTAACCTATGGTATAATCGTAACAGAAATCAGTTCCTGGATAGATAGGCATGATTTGATATTGTTATCCAACTTACATATTATGTATGTACTTATTCAAAATATCAGCTCACTTGAATTCTTATCAAGAAAACTTTCACTAAGTTTGACTTTTCACATTATAATAATAGTCATTTTTTCAAACATGCAATGAAATATTGACGTTGTGTTCTTCATAATGGGCTTCGAAGTGTCACGTTTCGGGCGCAGCGAGACGAGCGACTCGTAATGGCATTTCATACAAAATTGGAGGCCTAGGCCTGCAAGATGGTCTTTTTTAATTTCCATCCCACAATTTGTGGCACAGGATCACGGCGTTCAGCCATGAAATTTCAAGTTTGATTTCTTGGAGTTTTTTTAATTTATTTCATTGCTTGTTTGTGAAAAGCACTATACATACCTCGGCGTGAAAAGGGGTTGCCAGCCTCATAACTATCCGACCTCGCTACGCTCGGCCGTCTATATGTACTCGGCCGGCAACCCGATACTTGCCGGCCTCTGTAGTAATGTACTATTATTCAACATGCTTGCACACATTAGCCCTCAGACCGCACATCGGAAAAAGGTGTCCTCAATAAAACATCTCTGTAAGGTGTTAACCGTTTTTCTTTCAGTATGGGACCACTCAAAACTCAGTAAGTTCCGGTTCACCTGGTGGGATGTGACGACCTTGCTCCCATACTCCGAGGAGACGTCTTACGAGAACTCTCTCATGACGCATCGCAGCGGCGCACTCCAGCTATCCTCTTTGAAGAGCGTACATCAGTCCCTCACCACGAACGCTAAGGGAATCTTCAATATAATCATACAGTACCAGCTGGATAATCATAAACAGCCACATTATCAAGGTAAACAAGAAAGGAATATTTTATTTTTGACATGATCTTATTTTTAATATGGCAGTAACAATAAGCGCCACCAAGTCGCCTCCCGTACAACCCCTGTGATACCTTTGCGACGCTACTAAATAATAGCTAACATCCGGGGCCGTAGAGAAGGTTACAATCGACAAGCGCTAACGCCAATAGAAAATAATAAAATGTATGAGAATGACAGATGCCGACGAAACACTTTTCGTTAACATCTGTCAGCGTCGGAGGCCTAGACAAGGTTACTGTCTAGGCCTCCGACGCTAACTTATGTGGACTGTACAGTCAGCGTCATATAGTTAGTAGCAGCCAAATATTTCGGTACACGTCTTTATTACGGTAAGAATAAGGGTGTGTTACTGAATATTTGGCTACTCTGGCTGCTGCTAACTGTATGACGCTGACTGTACAATAAGGGTGTAGACTCAAAATGTATTCTTACTTCAAAAGAAAGAAAGCAAGAAAATATGCCTAATGACGAAAATCTCATTCAAATATCTCAAAAAAATACGAAGCGACAACCATTTTAATGTGGCTTGTTGAAGAGAGAAAACGTTAGCGGATCGTGACGTCACGATCATCGAGCATCATAGTAAATGACAATAGTTTCATATGAAGGCGCGTTTTACGGAAAAGGGACAGAACATACCCCCTCTTATAACTTTGTGATTATTTAACCTCTTGGGTTGCTGTTTGGGAGACATTTCACGACACCCCTAGTTAGTTAGTTATCCTGGGCTCTTTTCCGCAAATCGACATCCAGTGACGACACCCCTATTGCGTGTGTGACTACAGGCCCCGTATCATGGTCGGCCTTGTCACGCGATAAGTGACAAGATAGAGCGTCCGTCACTGGCTGACACCGTTCGATAAAACGAGACTGACGCTCTATGTTGTCACTTATTGCGTGATAAGGCCGACCATGATACGGGGCCAGGTCTCACCTTATAAAACCCTATGCTGGCCAGGTTGATGGTTTTTGTACACAATACTAAGGTAAAGGTCCGAGTGCTCGACGCTGTACTAGTATATGGCATGGGCACTCTATGTCAAAGTGGCATGGCTTAAATTCGAATGAAGAAAAATCCTCTTACTTCGAGAGCAATGCAAAATACTAGTACAGCATCGAGCACTCGGACGTTTACCTTACTTGCAATATTATTGCATTGCCATCTGATCTGTTTTAGATATTTGCACTAATTTTTAATTACGTAATCAAACATTCGTTAGCGAGAAAGCAGTCGCAATTTCTAACTAATCTGGTTCCATTCTTACAGTTGAGGTAACAAATAAATTGTATGATGTATTTTTGCAGGTTTGCCATTCAGAGACTTGTATTCGAAATCGCGCGAACAATTCTTGGTGAGCTCGGATATAGCACTCAGAGCTCAACTTACGGAGTTCCTGGACCACAAACTTGTGAAGATGAAGCGCTCATATGACGGCAGTGAGAATCTGCTGATACCCATCGATAACACGTTGCTTCAGCAATTCTTGGAACAGAATAGCTGACGAGACAATTTTTACAATATTATGTTCCTTTTGAATACCAGCATGTTATTGTTTTTTTTTTGTTCACTTATTTATTAAACTGATATTAAGCTATTTTGTTTGTATACTGATACGCCCGATAGGATTGTGTAAGAAAACGCGTAATTAAAGTTAAGTTTTTATTTTACAATCCCAGAAATAAAAATCTTAATAGGATTATACAATATATATCAACAGGCCAAGTTGTAAATTACTTAAACTTAATGACTTACATAATACAATAAAATTATTAACTAAAATTCTCTTCAACATATCTGGCACGTTTACCACGTCGCATCAACCAAACATTTCGTATTATCATTGATATTCTAAAGTGCATTAATTGCTCTTTTTTATTTAAGACTTAAAATGATTGTAGAAAAATACTCTCTGAACTCATATGGATGTGAAAGATTTGATTGGATCAATTTACTACGCCCATTGGAATTTATGTTAGACATACTGATAAACGCTTCAGTTATCATTTAGTGAGATTACTAAACATTAAAAAATCCACATATACAAAGTAACATAACTTAATATTAAATTACAATATACTTCTGAAGAAACTTATTTCAGCGTCAGAATTTAGGCATAGAACCCGCCGTCGAGTCGTTTTGTAAGTAAAAGAAATTGACCAAAGGAAAAAGTAAGGTCATCAATCTACATCATGGTTAAACCTGCATGTCAATACGAGGCGAGTGAGTGGTTTCGTAGTAAATAGGTTTTCCATTTAGTTGTAAATACAATATCATTTCTCTGTGGATACTTAATGCATCGTTCATTGGCTGCCATACCATAACTCTCAAAATCTAGCTTGCGGCTTGATTCCAACAGCAACTTTGGTCTAAAGTATCTTAGTTGCGAGCACTGGAAGGAAGCCGCAAACCTCGCGATACATTTTAACATTTAAACAGATTCCAAGGGCACTAAAAATCTCGTTCCATTACCTTAATTCTAATTTTATTATAATTGATACCAAAACGTTTGAGAGCTATTTTAATTTAATGCTAATTTCTTGCACTTTCATTTCAATGATTAGACTAAAATTAAGTATGTCAATAGAATAAAAAAATATTACTACATAAACAATTTTATTGAAACATTAACTTGTCGGACAACAAACTACAGATTCCACGCAAAAGACATCAACATTATAATGATAGAAAACATTGTGGTGGCGCCGAGGCGCGTAACACTAGAGCAGAAGCGAGTGAGCTAGCCTCATCCGTGGGGGGTGCCGGTAGAATCTCACAAATGACAACTAGTCTATGGGATGACTGCATACCTCTGTTGTGATCAAGTTTATTGTCCGATGCATCGGAGCGCTGTAAACTTACGAACTAGTAAGATAACTCCGCTTAAGGCAACACTCAATTCTCGTCATCGTCGTCGTGTTTCCGTTTTTTACCCCGAGTGCTCTCCTCGGGCTCGCCGTCCGCGTCCTCACCGTCTGTGCAGTAACGAACGATTAATAAACAGCCGGAAACATCTCATATTTAATGACATTTTTGCCTGGAACTATTGGACTCATGGGCGCTTTTCGGCGTGTGCGTACATACATACACATCTGTAGTGGTTCGAATTTTTTTAATGCAGGTGTCGTGACGTGACCAACGCAATAATACACCTAATTTGAAAACTAAGTTGCTTTGGCATTGTACGTACAGTCAGCAGCAAAAGTAGCTAAGCAGGCCAAATGCTCAAAATGAAAATGACACACGACTCTAATGCCAAGAGGATAACAGCTGTCTATATAATTTTGAGCGTGTTATTTTGCGTAGCTACTTCTGCTGCTGACTGTACTAACAGCCTTTTATGACGAGCGAGCTTATTCAAAATTTACCAATTTTTCATTCAATATTAAACAATGAGATACTAATTTTTGTTGATGCTAAGATACGTTATCACACTCATAGCTGGAGCAGCCCGAAATTACTGCTACAGCCACAATAACACCACTGCCCTCTGCAGGTATAGTGTTATGTTGCTGGTGGTAACTTAGCAGACCCTTTAGGATGCAACAGGGGTACCATAAGATGAAGAGGAGGTCATTTAGTGGCGATGTTAGGTTAGAGCTTTCAAGAATGCGCTGGGGTGAGAGCTCAGACTGTTTAGTCTGAGCTCTCACCCCAGCGCATTCTGTTTAGACTTCTCTACACAAATAATAATACCGCTACTGAGTGAGATGCATATCTCAATAAGTGTGACAGAGACAGATTATTAATTGTTCTTTCTTCGTCTAAAGGCCGATTTACACGTATTAAGTTGTTAAGTAATTAACGAAATTTTAACTTCATATTAAGTGACTAAATATGCGTGTAAACAAACAATTTTAGTAATAGTTAGTAAATATCAAGTTAAAATTTAGTTAATTACTTAACAACTTAATACGTGTAAATCGTCCATAAAGCACCTGCTAGATCGAGCGCGCGCTAGCGACTGCGAGGAGTGGTGTACCGTGGTCGGGCGACAGACGGTTAGCCAGAAAACTCACCATCGGAGGCTAACCTTGTTTGATTGCCACAATCTATTTGTTAAGACTTTGAGACAACAAAACGATTTCGCACTCGCCCAAATTAATTAGGTTCTTTATTGGTAAGTAGTCTGCTATTTTATAACCAGTTTTTAATTCATGTGCATAGGAGCCTTTCCGTCCCTTACGGTGGCACGCATGGCTTCTCTATGGGATTCTTCCAAAGGTGTGAGTGAGAGAGGGCCTTGCATTTCTCTCCTGCTATTGACACATCAAGTCCACAAATCAGGGCCGGCTACAAGCATTCGAGTACTCTGGAGTTGCAGACGCCTAGGGGCAACGGTGTCCGCTACCCATAAGTCTAAGCTAAACAAGCCACCATCAAGTTGTATAAATAGTCGGGTTACTCACTCGTGAGGCACCTCATTTGTCATACTCATTTCAATAAATTGTGGCATCACTTCACGCTCGAACAATGTACTACTTCATTCCTCGAGACACCGACTCGCTCCACATTCGTTCGGTCATCACCTCGCGCTTCATTTATCCCTCGCCACTCGCGCCTAACTTTCCCCCATCTACAATACAATATTGTATGTAGTGGAGGTAGGTAAGTAAGAATATTGAACATGAAAGTGGTGGTCTATTGTACACTAAACTTGAAAAAAACCTTGTTTATTAGATGGTCCCTCATCGCATTTGAAGTAGGACATTGTACCACCTCATTTTTGGAAATGAGGTGCTCATACAAACTCTTAAAATGAGTTTTATGTCCTACCCAACACCATTTAAAAAGTTATTTTAGAGTACTTGGTCCGACTTAATATGCCAACTTGAGGCATTTATCTATCCGATTATCCAATCCCTGATCATAACTGAAAATAAATGAATGAACTGCTTTGAATACATACCTCCTATCTTCGGCTTCTGATCCGCGTCATTCTCGTCGTCCTCGTCGTCGTCATCCTCGTCGTCATCCGAGCCCTCGTACACGGAGCTGTCCGAGCTCTCTTCCTCTGTAAAAGTTTTATTTTCTAAAAAAATATAGGTACAAGTTAGTATCCAAGAGCTGCAACTTTGGAGTAAATTTACATGATTTTACCGTGTGAACAACATTCTCTGACGGGGTACATCCTACAAGAAGAAATTTGCGTGAGTGTGAATGCATGTGTTAAATATGCTGAATGCAAAAGAAAAAAATAGAGACTTGGGGAAGTGTTGGTCAAGAGGAGCACTTTTATAACCAATTAGCTGCCCAGCCCGGCTTCGGACGGATTACCCATTTTCCCGTAGGAATTAGGCATTTTCCTGCAGTAAAATGTAGCCTATGTTTATCAGGGATAACGTCGGCTTCTAATGGTAAAATAACATTTCAAATCGGTCCAGTAGTTTTGGAGCCTATTCAATACAAACAAAGAAACAAACAATCAAATCTTTCCTCTTTATGATATTAGTGTAGATGGAGGAAACATTTGCATTTAACTTCCAAAAGGAGAAAGCGGCTAAAGACATTCAATAATGCAAAATCAATGACTCCCATCAAAAAAAATACTTGGTCACTTGGGCATAAAAAATGTTTTGGTCACTCTGCAGAACTATGTTCAAATAACTACCCTCTACATAATACCTTATACATAATAGAAATCAATGTATAAATAATAGAGTAGACAACTTTTTTGGTTTACTATACAATGGTAGTGTAACTAACCAAGGTTGTCATTGTAGACTGCACTCAGGGAGATCTCTCCATCATCATCGTCGTCGTCGTCTTCTTCTTCTACTTCAGAACCTGGAACAAACCAGTACATTACAGCATCAACTGTATGCAGCAGAACCAAGGTAACCGATATAGCCCTCCGAATCGCTAAACTTAAGTGGCAGCGGGCAGGCCACATAGCACGTAGAACCGATGGCCATTAGGGAGGAAAGGTTCTCGAGTGGCGACCACGTACCGGAAGGCGCGGCGTGGGTAGGCCCCCCCCACAAGATGGACTGATGACCTGGTTGCGGGAGTCCACTTTGCCACTCATTGGGGGAGGCCTATGTCCAGCAGTGGACGTCTTTCGGCTGATATGATGATGATGATGATCAACTGTATGACATCCCACATATCAACAAATGATTGGGGAACAAGTGAAATCAAGTTTTCCAAAAATCCAACTGCTTTTTTCAAATATTATAGCCTATGCAAAATCCATCAAGCCATTTGGACTGTAACCTGTGAAATAGAATTTTCTTGTCCACATACATACATACGCTCGAGAAGCAACCCTCCTTCTGTTGCAGTTGGGTCAATATTGGACTTTTTGGTTGTAATACCACATGAAAATAGTTTTTTTTTAATAATCTAGGCAAATGGTTCTTATATTGTAATAGGAATGGATGGAGTGTCTGCCAGCTAAAGAACACAGGAAGCATCACCAACAGATACATGATGCTTACTTTTGGTGAGAAAACCCATGTGAAATAGTAGGCCGTAAATTGTATACAACACAACAGGAAGAGAGGACCTGCTCTCTGGCGGCCTATCTGAGGGTTCATCATCAATCACCAGCGGACCCAAATCTATGTCCACATCTGCAAGTTAGCATATAATTGTATTCGTTTTACTGAATTATACAACGTGTTAATAAAATAACGCAAAACCTGAAAACCGTTTGTTCAGAATCGAGCATAGAATGCGAAAAAAATAAAAAATAAATTTTTTGACAAGATTTATTTTTTACATTTGTATGGAGTGTTGGCCGACTGGGGCGACCTGCTCCATACAAATGTAAAAAATAAATCGCGTCAAAAAATTTTATTTCTATTTTTTTCGCATTCTACTCTCGATTCTGAACAAACGGTTTTCAGGTTTTGCGTTATTTTATTAACACGTTGTATATGGTTAGGAGGTAATATTGAAGTATTTACATTCTTCATACATTAGTAAGCTAAGCCAAAATTTCCCCCTATAGTAAACTCAATAAGGCTTGTGTTTGGGTACTAGACAACGATATATTTAATAGAAAACATCCAAGACTCAGAAACAAATATGCATGGTCATCACACAAATATTTGCCCTTGTACTGGGATTCAAACCCAGGAATTTCAGCTTGTAGGCAGCATCACTACCCACATGGTAACCAGTTGTCAAATGAATTAATGAATGTATTAAAATATTTGCAAAAAAAATGAGTGTTATTAATAAACAATGTTCACAAACCATCCTCCTCACTATCATTATTTCCATTCATTTCATCTTCTTCCTCTGCGTCACTGTCTTCTGCCTCTCGGTCTTGTTTGTCCAACCTGCAATTGTAAGATAACTTTTAAATAGATATATAACCATTATCTACACCTGGATTTAGCAACTCACAGGAGGGTACTCTGTTCATTGGTTTCATAATCATGTTGGCAGTGAATGTGGGAAAAAAGTAACTGAATATCTAATAGAACTGAACTTACCCATCCAAATATTTTAGAGCTGGGTGTAAGGCAAACACTTTGACCCTGTAGTCCTCTATGTTGGTGACTTCATTGTTAAAGAGGTCTAGGTTCTTTAGATTTTTGAATTCCTCCAAAGGTTTCAGTGTTTCCAAATCTTTGATCTTGTTACCGGAGAAGTTGAGATGTGTCAGTTTCTTGCAGCCATTGAGGAAATTTAGTCCAGTTGATATTCTGTTATCAGAGAGTTCTAATTTCCTCAGTTTGGGAAGGGTGGGGAATCCTTTGAGTGTGGTTAATCCAACATTGTTGAGACTAAGTATTTCAAGATTTGTGTATTCATCCGACAGGGCCACCACATTGGTGCTCCTGCAGTTGTCGAGGTTCAACTCCTTGACCTGAAATAAAAATCACAACTTATGTATTCAGGAAAATATTGATTACAGCGCCATCTAGATTTTTTTTATCTTGTACTATTATAATAGGAATTTCTCCATCAATAAGATTAATTTTGTAGATATTTAGTGTTATCCATACTATTCATGTTGTGCCTGATAGTCACCCAGCTGCACATTGCGTACAGCGGGAAAAACTTCATGAATAAATTACAAGGATTCTATAACAAGGTTACATGCATTGGCACGCATTGATGTTGACGTTTCTGTGTAACATAACAAAATACAAGTTGGATCTTAGGAAAAAGAGTTATAATATCTAAATAAATATTTTATTTTTGCATTGATGTATATCATCAGTTCTAGTTTGTACGCAAAAAGAATCAATAACAAGTACTGTTGCTGGCTTACAAAGTATTGGCAAAGTCAAGCCAACCAAAACGTCAAAATGGTGTGAGTTGTCAACGCAAAGCCACTTGCGTAGTTTGTAAAATCTAACAAACTAGTGATATAACTAATGAAATGTTGCATCAAATATGAAAGGAATGTGTTTTTAAATTAGTTTCTACAACAATACGTAAACGGCGTGCTATTACCGCGTGTAAAATAGAGATCGTTTTCTCTTGAAATGGCGGATGACACGAATCATCGCGACGCAATAAAAATGGCCGCTGTATTGGTAAGGCGTGCGTCAATATGGAACTGCAGATGTAAAGTGTAAACGAAATGCATTTTAGAAACACATTACAACATGCGATACTTATAAAAAATATTGTGGCATCAACGTACGCTATTTATGAGGTACTACGGATATAGAATGTTAATAGGTGAAAGGGCGCGAAATTGACCAGACCAGTAAATTCGGGTGAACTAGTTCACAGAAAACTTTAATTACATACTACAACGGTTCAAGGGGTCGAAAGAAACCAGTGCATCGGAAAATAGATATTACTGTTACTGTATGCCTTTACCTTTATGGAGCTACAATGAATTTTATACAGGAATAAAGGTACATAATTATTGACAGGTCGTAATCAATGATATTAATGGGTTTAATTGTAAATACCAATAGGATTGTATGTACAATAAAAGGCGAAAATGTTGTCTGCTACAGTAGTCTTCAATATGAATTTGTTATATGTAAGCTTAACCTTTTGTAAGTTTTTCCCAAACTTAACCTCAATATGGGATTCATGACCGTTTCTAGTGCTTGTGTGCAAACAAAACCGGTGAAAAGAACGAATATCCGACGCAAATAAGATTGGGCTAAGTTTACACATCACAAGTAATAGCGAAATTACAATAATATCAGCAGTATGTGTGATATGTGCACATGAAACGTAACAATCGGTAATGGCTAATTCCTGTATACAATATCGCCATATCCAATATTACGAATTGGATTTGTATTACTGAATACAAGAATTACAATTAAAATCGATAATTACTTTCATTTACAGACAAAAACTACAATTTCCACGTCTTACACACCAAGTACAGACGAAATACGTATCGACAAAACATTCCAATATATTGAAAAATGATTTTATTTACCTGTGAAGGATTTCTGCCTCTTAATTCCAAGGCGACTCTCTTTTCCATCGTAGCTATATTTTAACCAACAATTAGAGCACTTTTAGACCACCTTAACAATTATTTTCAAGAACTAAATCACTAGGCTTGGGTTTCAAAACAGAAGGAAACTATAGATACACGAGTGAGTGACGTTGTGCGCCGCCTGGTGGCGAAAGATGGCGTTAGCAACCGGAAATTTAGTTCACATAAGCATCTTTTAATATTTATACGTAGTAAATGAACGTATCTTGCGGTTTTTTTATATGTAAACAATAATAACCTACATTTATCGTAGGATTTACTTGCATTAAAATGTAATGTAGGCCATTTTTGATACTGGTGCAATACGTTTGCGTTCTTAGGTTGGTACTAATAATAGGTTGCAAGTCTGATGGATAAATAGCGGGAGTTTTCGAAACAAGTGTAGGTCAAAAAAGCCGGCATATAATAAATGTATTGCTAAATTGACGAGAGTAATATATACACAGTACATTAAAAATATATTGTAATTTTCTACTGTGTTAATAAGAATGTGGGAATTATAAATAAACTTCTGTTACCTTAGTGTAGTATTTTTGTTGAAAGCACTTTCAAAATTCAAATTATGAGTTCTATTACGAAACAATATCGGACTAATACGGAAGACCCAGAAAAAAATGCAAATTATTTTAATACTTTCTTCGCGTCGGTAGGCGCAGTTAATCCATGTACCTCACCGCCGCGGGGACAGCCACCAATTAGTCGCTTAGAACAGTCATTTTTCTTAAGTCAGGTCACTCCGAATGAAGTTTTTAAAATAATAAAAAACTTAAAGAATAAGCGAAGTTTCGGATATGATGAACTTCCTCCCATGCTGATTAGAGAATGTGCAGAAGAACTAGCCTTCCCTTTAACGCTCATAATTAACCAATCCTTTGCAGAGGGCAAATTTCCGGATTTATTGAAGATTTCGATTATAAAACCGGTCCACAAGAAAGGGATAAAAACGGACTGTAATAACTACCGCCCCATAGCTCTTCTATCCACTATCTGTAAAGTTTTTGAGACTGCAATGTCAAACCGTCTATATTCATTCTGCGAGAACATATTCAATGACGCTCAAAATGGTTTCAGAAAAAATCGGTCGACAGCTTTAGCCGTCTTTAAATACGTGAAAGAGATATTCAACATAATAAACGACAAAAAATACGCCATCGGAATGCTACTCGATATGAGCAAAGCTTATGATAGGGTTCTCTATGATATTCTGTTGCAAACATTGCACGGAATAGGAGTCAGCGGGTTGCCTTACGATTGGTTCCTTTCATATCTTACAAATCGAATGAGTTGCGTAGAAGTAGAATATAATAACTACATAACCGGTAACATACATCAAGTCCAATCAGAAATGGTAAGAGTCAACTAATCAATACCCCAAGGCAGTGTACTCGGATGCATACTATTCCTTATTTATATCAATGATTTGCCCAAAATGATAGATTGCTCTTCTATCCTTTTCGCTGACGATATATCCCTAGTGATTGCGTGCGAAAATAACGCTAATTTGATAGATCGGCTGGATGTCACCGTATCGAGCATTTACCTGGCTTAGCGAACATAACCTTAGAATTAACTTTAGCAAAACTAAACTTATACGGCCGTATTCATAAACGTTCTACAAGCCTATTTTAACTAAAATGGCGTTAAAATTGATTTGTCCTTATCCGTCACTTTGACATTTGTGTTCGTAAGAAAAGGACAAAGCACATTTTATTTAGCAGAAGCATTTTAAGTTTTATGAATAAGGGGGATAGAGTTTAAACCCTATCAAAAACGCAGCTTAAGTATAGATTACACATTTGAAAAACAAACATACACATAAAACTTGAATGTGTAAATACCGCTGCACTTTTGGGTATCCATCTTGACTCTACAATAAATTGGAAAGAACATATCCATCAAATATCCCTGAAGTTAAGCCGATTCACTTACGGTCTATACGAACTAAAAAAGAGCACCGATATAAAAACAGCAAAGTCTGCTTATTATGCCTATGCCTACGCACATGCCTGGCTCCAATATGGAATTGTACTGTGGGGGAACAGCTCTGACGCAGAACAACTATTTAGGCTCCAAAAACGCTGCCTAAGAATATTAATGAATGTTGAGAATAGGGTGAGCTGTAAGAAATATTTTTTCTCCCAAAAAAATTTGTCATCACCATCAATTTGTATCTTGGAAACAAGCACTTTTGTAAAAAATACATGCCTCTCTTCCCACAATACTCACGCAGAGAGTTCTTACGACCCCATACAAAACTTGCTTTGCCTGACTCAAAATTGAGAATGGTCAGCTCAAGTCCGTTCGCCATAGCGGTAAAAATATTTAATAAAATTCCCAAGACCATCCAAGAGGAAAATAATGGGCGCGTGTTCAAAACAAAACTTAGAAACTACTTAATTGAAAAAGCTTACTATTCTATAAGAGTTTTTTAATGAAACTTAGATCTTAAGGTGGTCAATCATTTA
The DNA here is from genome assembly GCA_947578815.1 of Epinotia ramella. NCBI lineage: Eukaryota > Metazoa > Arthropoda > Insecta > Lepidoptera > Tortricidae > Epinotia > Epinotia ramella. Next base: position 19,113,326 of record OX388205.1, read on the forward strand.
AAGTTATGTGCATGTGAAAATTACAAAAAGTTACATATTATTATCCAATTATTGAACTATGAACTGTGACATACAAATTATTAATTATTGTTTTAAAATTTATATCGATATATTTATCATACGATGAATGGATTTATCATACATATCATACATTAGGTACATACATTTTTTTTTTGAAGTGAAAACTTCTTTAGCGGCACTGAGCACTTTTTGGAATGGGGATTTTTTTTTAAATACGCGCCAGTTTTGTGACGTCAGATGTGAAGGAGGTCACTTTTTGCTGCTAGCCGATTCGACTTCATTCAAAACTGAACGCTATTCGTAAGAGTATAAAGCCGTTAAACACTTTTTGCAATAGCATATACTGCAAATAAATTTGTAATAATACCAACGCATCCTTCACCGTTTTGCTATTGAGAAAATTCGAATAGTTCGAATTTGGGCGTTATTCCTAAAGAGATAAAGCTTAGAAAAATATTTACCAACGGCAAAAACAAATTGATATTCTGGTCGCCACCGCCGTCTGCTGTTGTGCTGTTCTTGCAAATTCGAATAGTTCCAATTTAGACGTTATTCCTAAAGAGATAAAGCTTTGAAAAATATTTGGCAATGGCAAAAACAAATTGGCATTGTGTTTGCCGCCGCCCGTCGGCGCGCCGACGGGCCCGTCCGCCTAAGTAATTGATAAAGATAATTGTTTATATATTTGCGTCAAATTCATTTTTAGGGGTGACACCGTAAGACGTCACGTGACCTGATCGAAAAACTGTTACAATGTTATTGAGTTTTCACTTCTGCCGGCACTCCCGGAGTGCAACCCGGTCTTTTTTTTCTTTCTTTTTTTCTTTTGTACCTTTTGATGACATTGATTTGTATACTTATGTAAAAATTGCTACGCCCTACCAAGGCCCATATGAAACGAATGTACCTATTATAATAAGACCTGTACAACTATGGACGCAATAAACAATATGAAATATAAAATAAAATAAAAAAATCTGACCACGAATTTCTTGCTCCAATCGAACAAATAGAGACGCTAAAGACAGTCACTAGACTAAGCAGGAAAGGAATTTGTAACGTAAATCTGTTACACTCAACGGATTTTCGTGAATAATCGTTTTCGGTTACATTGTTAAATTAAAAGCCATACGTAATATAAAAAATATCCATTCAATTTGTCGATCTCAATTACAATAAATATTTCTATATATATAGGTAGGTAGGTACCAACAGAAGCAAAAGCCTTGGGCGATTACCATCGACGCAGTCAAAACTATACCTACCGTAGGCAAGTGCCGCCAGCATCGGTTAACTTCTCTGGTTTAATAGGTAGTTATTTGAATTATCCGTTCTTGACCACATCCGTTTTTACCCCAACATACCCTATGGGGAACGAATTTTCCCGGATATGATATTGATGGTTCTAGATAGACCCCGGGCTCCCTTAGGGCACAACCGGGAATAAACGCTGGGAGGATGATAACATCAATTCTACACACCCGTAGAATTGATGTTATTTTCAATAGAAAAAACCTTCTCCTTCAGGTGGTCGCTAACCGAAGGTGTTCGCGTAACCAGCGAAATGACCCTAGTGCCCTTGCGTTGCGCTTCGCTTGGCTCGTCTTGGCGGGGGCACTGCCGTGCCCCCAGATACTATTAAACGAGCAACATTTGTATATATATTTGCAATCACGTTCTCGAAAACGGCTCTAACGATTTCAAGTTAAATTTGAAGTGTAGGGCTTCACAGGGACGAAATAGTAGATTGTATGACAAGGGGCTAAAATCAGCCATATTATCACGAGATGGTTAATTGTTCGAGGGGTAATATGACCTTTTAGACCAGAGCTACTGCGAGAAAATAGTAAAAACTAAGATTATCCATCCATAATCAATAATAAATTCCACGGCGAATAGATGGTTCAATTTAGCGGCATGATTTTTTTTAATAAACTGCTTTGACACAGATACAAAATATTGAAACCACCAATACACGCCTCTCACCGTCTATAGCCGCGTCCAAACGGCCGAGCGCGGCAGACAGCATCCGGGCATAAGATAGAGCGAGATATACAGCAGTCTATCCCACTCAATCTCAAAGCCTATGCCAAGTATGTAGTTAATCACGCTTGAACGTTTGGACGCGGCTATTGACGGTCAGAGGCGTTTCTTTATTAATGATTGTGATTTAGGGATTAAAAACACTTAGGTTTGACATGAATTCTGTTTTCTGATTGGTCGATTTTAATATGTAGCTGTATTCTGGTTAGTTGTTAGCAAATACAAATGTGTTTTGAAAGAGTTGTGATTGGTGGATATAATACGGTGAAGATTTTTGATTGGTCAAATTAAATGATTTAAAAGTCATAAATATGTACATATTTTCCCTGTACTAGGTACTTTAGCCCCGCTTGCTAGGCTTAATATGACACACTTTTCGAGCATGAGATGTGAAAAATCGATTTAGATAGGTCTAGGTACCTATGTCTGGGAAAATTCCACTCCGTATTTTCTCTATTTTTACCCGAGCACAGCTCGGTCGCCCAGGGACTCCTATTAATATTACAAATATGAAAGTTTGGATGTTGTGATTTAGTAAATCACGCTTAAATAGCTCAACCGATTTGGATTAAATTTTGCACGAACGTAGTTTATAGCCTGGATTCAAATATAAGATAGTTTTTATCCCCGGTCCACGAAGACGAAGTCGCGGGCGGAGCTAGTTATTTGTAATCAAGTTCTCAAAAATGGCTTTAACGATTTCGATGAAATTTGCAGAATAGGGGTTTTAATGAGGGCGAAAAATCGATCTAGGTAGGTCTCATATCTGGGAAAAATCGTATTCTTAGCTCGTACTTAGGATTTGAAAGAAAGGAAATGGACACAATAGGTAATATCTGCAGCAACATTGATGGTTTATTTACTCTGAGACGTGGTGTGTGTACTCTGGATCGTTTCCACCTCATATGCCTGCGATCCATCATGAAGATTAGATGGTCCGACAGAGTGCGAAACACCGAAGTCCTGCGACGAGCCCATGTTGGTGGCGTTGAGGTTGAGGCCTATCTATCTAATGCGTCGGCAGCTTCGGTAGTGCGGTCACTTGTTTCGTATGGCGGAGGTGAGAGTGGCGAAACGCATCTTCTACTGTAAAATGGAGGAGGGCAAGCGAATGCAAGGTGGACAACTGCTCCGGTACAAGGATCTCCAAAAGCGACATATGAATTTAAGAGATGCATTGAGCCCTCTCAATGGGAGTGTTTGGCAGCACAGCGGTCAGAATGGCGCAGGATGGCGAACATCCAAGTTCGCGAGTTCGAGGATCAGCGCAAAGTTGACCTTGATAATAAACGCGACCAATGGAAGGCCCTGCCATAGCATACAACTACCAGAATGGCGTACTTCATCATATCAGCCGAAAGACGTCCACTGCTGGACATAGGCCTCCCCCAAAGAGTGCCTCAATGAACGGTCCTGCGCTACCCGCATCCAGCGGACTCCCGCGACCTTTACCAGGTCATCAGTCCACCTTGTGGGGGGCATAATACCCACGCTGCGCCTTCCGGTACGTGGTCGCCACTCGAGAACCTTTCCGCCCCACGGCCATCGGTTCTAAGTGCAATGTGCCCCGCCCACTGCCACTTAAGGTGCACTTAAGTTTAGCGATTCAGAGGGCTATATCGGTTACCTTGGTTCTGCTGCGGATAGCCTCACTTCTGATACGATCGCGCAGAGAAATTCCCAACATAGCCCTCTCCATTGCCCTTTGGGTGACTTTGAGCCTTCTTATGAGGCCCATAGTAAGCGACCATGTTTCCGTGCCATACGTCATCACTGGCAACACACACTGGTCAAAGACTCTCGTCTTGAGACACTGCGGAATATTGGACGAGAAGATGTGCCGTAGCCTCCCGAATGCTGCCCAGCCGAGTCGGATTCGACGATTGACCTCTTTCTCAAAGGCGGCGAACGGCGTAATACTTATACTTACGTGCCCGCAATGTGCACGGAATTTCGACGCAAGGATAGGATAGGCTTTCTTGTAAGCCATCTTCAAGCGCACGAGCGCCAAAGATCCGATACGTGTCGGAGTGGTCGCCATGGCCGAAAACGGTCCATCATCATGTGTAGATAAAACTCTTTAACTTCATTCTACTTGATGTTTAAGAAGAATAATCAAAACAAGTTTCCAAAATTACTAAGTATTAGGTACCTCAGACCGAGAAAAAAGACAGACGTACCATTACGAACAAACTAGTAAAGCCAGTTTTCAACCAAGCCAAATAAACACACGCTCACGCAAATATATTATACAACAAAATTCCACAAAACTATTCAGCACGTGTCACAATGCTGTCAATATCACTTATTTCGACTTTTGTGCGATGTTGTTTGTATATCATGTGCGTAAGCGGGTGCTTAACTTATTTGGCTTGGTTGAAAACCGGCTTCACTAGGTTGTTCGTCATGCTCCGTCATTTTTTTTCTAGGTCTGTGAGTTTTACGAGACATATGACCTTATGGTCATCGATAGAAGGTTCGTTATCATATGGCCATCCCACGAATGTTGCTTAGTATTTTCTTGTATTATCATACTAAACATCAAGGTCTTTTTTACCTAAAATACGGAAAGCGTCAAGATTGAACTCAATGCGTGGTTACTGAATTCAAGCAAAACGGTTAGTGTAGGGATAGTGATAATTAAAACAAAAATATGCTGATACTTAAATATAATTGAACACCTTGAGAGTAACGAGGGATTTTACGCCCAAGACGGAAATAATTTTGCTACCGAGTGGCACATAGTTACAGCTTTTCACGCGTTATGAATTACATCTTTAATCCCTCATTTGAGGGGAACAATGACTCTTTGAATAGCCGATGTGAAAAGAATACTACTACGAGTATACTAGGCTCTGTGAGCCGTACCTACAACTCGCGAGCCAGTTTTTATTTTTATTTCTTTTTTTTTTTTTTTTTTTGATACCCGAAAATTCTCATTCATTCATTCTAACCAACCCACGAGCCAACGACACACCTTCGTGATTAGAACGTAGTGGTTATATTCTCTTCGTTCGTGATTACACGGAAGATGTGTTGAAGCATGCAGTTAGGTAAAGGTCCTTCATTTTGTTTCTGGCAAAAAAATACCTAATCCGTCACGCCACTCAACGTCTCTCTCACGTCAATTTTTATTCGGAAAGTTTTTGTATTTACAAAGAAGATTTGTACATTTATGTTGACGTTGATTTTATTGTTCAATTGTAATTTACTTGATGAGGGTGTGATTTACGGTTTTACTGATTATCATTTTAATAAAGTATTGATTTGATATATGTCGAAGTCTAAAAGCAGCATATCAGCTTTGGCAAATCTGCTGTCTTTTAACAAAATTGTGGTACAAATGGGACTAAAGGATTGTCGGCGATGCTTTGTATGCATCCGCAATGGACTGATTTTGTTAATAATATTGGCTTTGATAGCCGTGTATAAAATACATTTGTTTGGACATGAGATATCCAATATCATCCGTTCAAGCAAAATGGAGCGTCTATTTAATCAGAGTAATTATACAACCAGAAAATTGTCTATGTCTGAAATAAAAAGTATTGTTTTAGAGTGTAATAAAAAGCAGACCATTTTAAATCGGGAAGTATACGGCCCAATCGAACAGGACACTGTCATTATGGTAATTTTCGTGCACAAATCTACAATAAACTTGAAATTTATGATTATGTCACTGTCCCAAGTCAAAGGAATACAGGAAACGCTTTTAGTATTCTCTCATTTACGTTACGATGAAGCTGTAAATGATTTGATTAAGACAATTGACTTCTGTCGTGTTATGCAAATATTTTATCCGCATTCTTTGCAACTTCATCCAAGTGTGTTTCCTGGTTTCACTCCCGGGGACTGTGCCTATGACCACAGCTTGAATGAAGCGGAACGTTTGAACTGCACTGGAGTATTGACGCCTGACATGCATGGTCGGTTCCGCAACCCAGAGCTCGCCGAGAAAAAACACTACTGGTGGTGGACAGTGAACCATGTGTTTGAGAACTTGAAGACCATTCAAAACCACAATGGCGTTGTCGTGTTTATAGAAAACGATTACATTTTCTTGGAAGACTTTCTCTATATGACGCTTTTTATGAAAAAGATCGCAAGTGCGATACCTGGATGTGAATTCATATCGCTAGCCGGTGTTGTGCCGCCGTCCAATGAGGAGCAAACCACGGTTGAAGTGATGGCTTGGGATCCTAGCCTTCATTCGGGTGTGCTAGCGTTTGACCTTTCGGCATGGAACAGCATTGCGTCACATTACGACTTATTTTGTGACATAGACGATTATTCGTGGGCCGAGTCGTTATCCTACTTGTCTTTAAATCGCATCGACGGGGACAAGTACAGAGTGATGTCGAGTAAGCTTCCCCGAGCGTATAAATCCGACACGTGCATGGTTTTTGGAACGTTTATGGATTGTTTCGTTCACACATCCGTAAATGACGTATACAACCTGAAAGATCGAATGAGCAGTTTCTTGTTCCCGACTTATCTGGAGGTTTTTGTCGATATCGAATTTGAGGACCATTTCACGAGTTTTGACTACGTAGATATGAATGGTGGTTGGAGCGACCCGAGAGACAAGGATTTCTGCAGCAACCTAACTGTTTATAAGATCAAAAAAGAGATATTACGAATGAAACACCAGTTTGACGGTATTTTAGAATAAAAGTTTGTATGTATATGTATATATTACATACGATTATTATATACGTGGGTAGTTTTATTGACTATCTATTAGTGATGAGCTTGGCCATACACAGAGTGTGGTGGTGAAGTGCAAAGCTACTCGTAAGCATGACAAACTGTGACGAGGGTTAGACCGCCGAGACTTCATTATAATCTGATGAACGTACGAGTGCGTCTACTTTTTAAATACCCTGCATGGGTACACTGAGTGTGAACGTGAAAATGAAGCCTTGATATAGTCCATACTACCTATTTTTTTTTTAAATAAGAAGTACTTGTTAATACATACTTCTGATCGGACGACGACTAGCATGATTCGAGTTATTTAGGTAAGTACTTAAGTGTCGATTATATAAAATAGTAACTACGGAGGTAATCAGTGTTTTTTATTCCCATATATCTTACACATGTGATGTATGGGAATAAACAAGACAAGAGTAATAGGTCTTTCTTTTTAACCCCCAACGCAAAAAGAGAGGTGTTATAAGTTTGACGTGGCTGGGTATCTGTGTCTCTGTCTCTGTGGAATCGTAGCTCCAAAACGAATGTATCGATTTTAATGCGTTTTTTGTCCGAAAGCTGACGTGATCGAGATGGTTCTTTCTAAGCTACGTTTCAACAAAATCGGTTCAGCTGGTTTTGAGATATTGAACTTTGTAATGAAAATGTGTGTGTTTCAGCTTTTGTTGTTAATTATATGTTGTTCAATATGGGTGCCGTTCATTCGCCATAAAAACAAAATGCATAATTTCAAGTAGCATACGTACGGAAATCATAACAAACTATTATCATAATAACAAAATGGATATTATTATTGGTCATAACATTTAAATAACATAACACTCATTTATCACCACCACATTTGCTATAACGTTTATGTGTACTAATTTCTTTTTGCATAACATACATTTAGCATAATGATTAAAACTGATAACAACACTTAGTATGTATATACTTAGTTTTACTAAGTGATTGCTATCACATCCTAGAAAAACAGACACAAGTAACAAAACCGAATCGGAGCACCCCAATATCCACGTGGTCTTGTCTGCCCTACCCCTAGAGTGTATATAAAAAGCCGGAGGCGCGGAGGGGGAGCAGCCCTCGCCCGCTGCTGTGACAAAGCGTGGGAGCCGTGCAAAGCGGAGCGGCTGAGGCAAGCCGAAGCTGCGGAACGGAGCACGGGCGACCGTTATAATCGATGAAAATTGCAAATAGTTTTTATTCATTTGTTTTAATGCAATTCACAATTTACTTATACAACCTGAAATTATGCAATTCGTTGTTATGCAAAATGAAAATATGCAATTTGTTTTTATATGAAACATTAGACACCCGTTAAATATATTTAATAACTTTTTCAGACATTTACATCAATCATGGCCTGCACTTACCTTATCTAAACTGTAGCATGGGTAGTACCTACATACTACGTGAGTTCTTGTTAATTATTTATTGTCCTTTTTTAACCCCCAACGCAAAGAGAGGGGTGTTATAAGTTTAACGTGTCTGTGTATCTGTGGACCTGTCTGTGGTGTCGTAGCTCGCAAACGGATGAACCGATTTTCGTTTAGTTTTTTTGTGTCATAGATAATTTTATCCCGAGTGTTCTTAGCCATGTTTCATGGTAATCTGTTTAGCCGTTTTAGAGATATTGGACTTTGAAATGAAAATGTCGGTGGTTTTTCAACTTTTCTAAGTTGTAGTTATTATACCACGGTGGGAGACAAACAAGCGTATTACACTATACAAAAACAATGTTTAAGAACGAGTAATCATTCTCGAGAGAATAAATAGTGTAAACAGTGTTTGTGTTCGAGCTCAGCGACCCCGTTCGCCTGACGAGCCGCGCGGGACCCGTCGCAGCGTTTTGCAAAAGTATTTCAATATTCAATTACGCCGTTCGCAATTTATAAAACCACTGAATGTTGCCACATATAGGTACCAACCTTTCTGACAACATTCAGCACATCCACATGTGTCCCATATTTGTTTTGCAAACTGTAGCTATAGGTTCTCTCCGTAGGTTTGTTGGCATTGCAGCGAAATATTACTAGTTTGCATTGTATGCAAAATGTAAGTGTATTCTAATAGTGGAGTGGCGTTTTCTATTTATAAAGCAGAGAAAATGCGGAAAAAAGGTTTTCCATTCACAGGCACACTGTATGGCACATTAACGGCCGTATTCATTAACGTACTACAAGCCTGTTTTAACTAAAATGGCGTTAAAATTCGTTTCTCCTTATCTGTCATTTGTGTTCGTAAGAAAGGGACAAAGCACATTTTATTTAGCAGAGGCAGTTTAAGTTTTATGAATAAGGAGGTTAGGCTCTAAGCCCCTCGTATAAAAATACATTGGTTTTGCACAGGAGGGACATGATGTGATGGTCGCTCGAGGAGCTGATTAGTTGACAAGTGCACAATCAAGTCTGAGACAAAGAGGATGACAGTGTGGGAAGGCGCGTGGCGGCAGCGCGGGGCGCGGGCCTGCGCGCGCAGCCTCGCCCGGCCGCGAGCAACAGTCTGCTCGCGTGAAGCCCGCTCGCCAGACATTACGCGAAACCATGACCCATGGTAAGCACTCCACCATAAACCTCTCGAAAAACCCGCGAACGCCGGAACGCGGTGCGCTACACCCGTATTGTTGACATAAACGCGGCCCCGCGTTACTTTTCTGTGATGATTCCAAACTTATTTTCATTATTTATTTACGCTGTGCTGGAGATACGGAAAGGACTAATTCGACGTTAATACATGATTTGAATTCTTCATGCTGGATGTTAATTTCGAAAATGGATTTGATTTACATAAATGATAATTTATGGTCTTTTTTCCCACGGATGTGTGCCTATCACTACTCCGGATAGATTTTAATTTATTTCCTGTAAATATTATGTTACGTATGTTATTAAATATTACGAGTAACTAGGGATTATTTTAAATTCATAAATTAAGGTCATGTGAATCGTAATAAATGTGAATTAACAAAACCAACATCGTCTACTACGGCTTTAAAATTTCTACATACGTACCCGTCTGCGTGGCAAATATATCACTTGCAAAACAATGTTTGGTAAGTACTTAGTAAATAAATATTACAGAATAAAACACGTGTACTTTTTATCATCTTAATATTCTTCAAAGAACTAGATTTTACTCATAACTCGATCGTAGAGTTCACAATGGAAAATGTAACCGTTAGGTAATTAAATTCGAATGTTATGCCTTTATTAATTAAGTATGATTTAATAATTTCTAGGTATCTCTAGGTATCTTACTAAATTTGTGTTGGTACGTGTTAGTTAGGCTCTTTCACCTGAGCCTCAATTCAGTTCATATCTTCCATATTCCATTCGTATTTCAATTTGTTTCGTTCGCTCGTTCTGACCCGATAGCTCAGCGCGCGTGTGAGCGAGCGGGCGAAGCATATGGAAATTAAATGGCGAAAGGGATGATCAGAAATAGACCTCTTGTACTTTTCCCTTTGCCAGATATAATGATTATGATTAATGTCTGGGCAGCGTTAATGAAAATGTTGCGTTGAATCCAACAGCTTAGTTTAACCCCGAAGACGCTAGTTAAGATCAACCTCTGTTTCGTACGTACCAGTGGTACAACCTTAATGATACCCTGCGTGATATTTACAACTAATATGTATTTGATACCGGGTAATTATGAATATTATTTCTTTGTGTAACGACCACCAGCTGTTTGGAACGTCTTTTAGTTAAATCAGATTAAAGCCTGGCTGAAGATACTCACCATTAATAGACTGTTATATTAAATTATGGTCGAAAAGTGATTTTACCTAAACCTTGATCAAATTACGATTGCGGTTCTGGTCACGCGTGATTTAGTCCAGTCAATGAACTGACAACTTGTATGGAAAAAAATACAAACTATAAATTAACTAGCTTCTGAAAGGTCAGAAAAAATATAAATAATTATTTTTGCCTTTATTTTGGTTCATTTACATTTGCTCTATAATATTCAAGATAAGTCATACAAAAAAAGACAATGCATGCTTCATTTAAATCTACATGATTAGTTCCGGGTGGAAAGTTCGTCGGATTATTGAATAAAGCATCTTAGAATAACATTTTAAAATAAAATCAACAAAAAAGGGCTTTTATAAACTAATGTTTTTCAAAACCGTATTTTTCCTGGAGTAATTCAACAGTGTCATAGTTTTTTGTGACTTTGGCTGTCAAATCAACTGGACATGTTGACTGGTTAATTAACCAGCAGATGTGACATGACCAGTGACCGAAACTTTTGTAGCATTTTTAATTAACAACACTACGCTGCACCAAAAATGCTACAAAGGTTACGATCACTGGACATGACAGACATGAACAGATAAGTTTATATTAAAATGTTCCGGGGCCCAAAATGCTGTATTAAAATATACTTCAGATAGCGTATTCAGTAGAAATTCAGTATCTTTTAGCAATTATTAGCCCTTGCTTGCATCTGTCTAGAATAGTAAAGGGAAATTATAAAAAGATCGAATAAAAAAAAACTTAGCGACTGATGACATACTGTTTTAATAACTTGAGCGGTATGAATTTGAGTATAAGCGAAAAAATAACTAAACTGGCGACGAATATTGATTAATAATAAAATCCAGAACGAGCTTACAAAAAGTGGGTTGTTCCATCCATTTCAGATGGTTTATCATCAAATTGTCGACACTCACTTCGTCGAATTTCACTTCAAAGTCAACGTTTCATGTATTTTCATTTCGTCGACAATTCAGTTCGTGGAATGGTCATTACAAGTAATTTTAATTCGTGTATTTTTACTTGTCGGATGATTAATTTAATAGTTGAATTATGTCATGGAAAACGTTTTGTGATTTATTGTGTCAAGTATTTTTAAGTAACAAACAAATCTTTACAAGAATTATTATTTATAATTAAAATAGTTGGCATACACAGTTATCTATGGTAATTATTTTAACCTAACCTAAACCTAACCTAACCGCCAGCGTGTCGACGTCACCCCGCTTCGCGGGGTGCCTATTTCCGCTCTGAGGGACACAAGTGAACCCTAACCTAACCTACTTATAATACAATTGATACGGTTGTTTGTTTTTTTACTGCGGGGGGCCTCGCCCCCCGAGCCCCCGTTTCCTGCCAGCCCTAATCTAAATAAACCCCCGTATTCAGTTGTTGTTTGTTACAAGCTTTATATTAACTTGCCCTTTTAGTATGGGACAAATCTTGCAAGTTAAATTTGACCCTCTTCCCGGTGACCGATTGAGCTGAAATTTTGGGTATAAATATAGTTTGGATGACAATTCAATATTATGGTACCATCGAGCTGATCTGATGATGGAGACAGAAGGTGGCCACGGGAATTCAGTACTTAACCGTTAACCGACGTAACCCCGTTGAGTCTGGAATCGTTAAAATCGTCTCAATGAGTAGTTGATGATCGTTTACAGAAAAGTACAGTCGGCAATAAATGCTTGTACCAAAAATGTTTTTTTTTGACAGAAATGTATTTTTGTAATGTAATAAAATTTCGAACAAATGAAATTCGTTGTTTTGTTATTCTGCCATTCAAAATTCATACAATTTGAATCATTTGCCAAATAATATTCCCTGAACAGTTATTCTAGGAAATAATAAAAATTGGAATAAAATTACACCAAACAATAATTCGTGAACTAAATGTTACTTGAAACGTTTTCGATGATATAAAATTCGATGAAAAGTTTGTCGACAAAACAAGGGACACCCATTTCAGATATTAAAATTCTATCCGTGCGACTACATACTAAGTGAGCGACAGAAATACAGAGAAGAGGGAACAGGGAATTAGTGGCAAAACCGACTCGTATCGCGGATTGGTTAGGTTAGGTTAGGCCCGCTTTCGTCTTCGAGGTTATTTTTTTTATAAAAGAGCGTAAAAACCTCTGCTTATTATAATATTTTTCAGTGGTTTTTGTATTCGAAACACTTCATTTAAGATAAAATGCCGCTCAGTATAAAAAAAAACATTTTTCGAGATATTTGGCATCATTAAAGTTGATCAATTTTAGGCCAAAAAACTGGTTTTCTGGCCATAACTTTTGTGTTAATTGGTTTAAAATGAAAACCCTGGACCAGTTTTGAGAGACGTCACAGACAAACCCAAATATGTAGATTTCTTTTATGTTAGATCTGACACGTCAATAGAGATACGAAAAAAGTGTTATTTCAGACAATATTAAAAAAAATCATACAACATTAAGTAGGTAGGTATTCATTTGTTTCAAAATCCGGGTTACCAAAATGGATATAAAAGATTGAAGAACCGATAGCCGTTTGACTTATAATTATATCTTAAGTGCAAAAGTAGGAGATACGATTCAAAACTTGTCAAAAATCGTTGAAAACCTCGGGTAGCCCCTTAAATACTACCCAATAGTAAATATATAGGCATAGCATAAATAAACATTAGTATGAACATAAAATAAGTGCAGTCTCACCAACAAACTGTTCTGGCAGTTCGGTAATTTAAGATATGTATAATGCTATCTACGACTTATGAAAAAAAAAATAGAAAATTCTGTTGCTAGTAACAGCAGTTTCCGTTTAGTTGCGAAAATCCTGCACACTGCACCCGTTATTGCATCCTTTATTTATTTATTTCTTTCATGGAGAAAGCCTTCGTGCCATGTGCCAGTCATCGAGTGGATGATAGGGTTATCTACGTGTTATTTCTATCCACTAAAAACTCCACGGCAACCATTACCTGCGCTCTCATGCCGAGGACTCCAGGATTGTGCCTAGGGTTGGATTGATTGCCACGTACTTACCCAATTTTAATTCAAACAATTAAACAATTATATACACTATTCTACACTATTTTTATAATGAGGTAAAGTTTCTGTGTTCGCAGCTTTGTACCTAATCTCTAGAACTGCTCAATTTAAAAATATAGAGTGGACCGCCGGGACGGACAGTTTACGTCAAAGATATGTGTACACTTTTGTTGCCGCAGAGACACACTTGTTTCATGTTTTATCTGCATTTTTTTGTTTTTTTTATTGTTTAATATGTGTCCGGTGTGTTTGTGAATAAATGTATCTTTCTTTCTTTCTTTCTTTATTCCATGGTAATACGGCGTAAAATTTTTACATTTCTTTGAGGTTGACTGGACATGCCTATATCTTATCCCATGGCTCCACCTGCATTCTTTTTATGTACACACTAGCTACTTTTTCATAAGCCTTAATTTGTACTAACCGATATCCTCCAAATTCATAAACATAGTCTAAACTAACCTTCGTAACATACAAATAACAACTGCTATATCATTTATCCAACTACTAACTGTATCTGCTCGATATGAAATAAAGCATCAGTTATGATTGTTGCAGTAGCATTTTTATTCTCCAAGCCTGATGGGGTGATTGGTTATTCAAACAGAAACGCTCGCGCACAGCACACCTGTATCCGAAGAGGATTTTAGCGCAATGCGTTGTTTTGCGACGAAATTACTATTTGCTTTTGCTGGTATAAAAAGGAATTGTAATGTTTTTCATTGTGATGAGAGCAGAGTGGAAAATGTCACGCCTGGAGGTTGATCAGTTACGTTTCCTGTTCCAATTTGATTTTTAATGTGGTTCGATATCCTTCATCGCACTCATAATAAATAACATTGGATTAGAGTCCATTATTGATCGAAAAATCCCGAAGGTAAAACTTTTGAATTTATATAATAAGCTGTCTATTTTAGATACGATATGTTGCTTCCAACAACCACCACACAGCTTTGCTTCAGTGACAATCTATAATTAGCAATTTATATCGCTCCTAAATTCCGTTATCCCAATATAATTTGAACATGATTATTTCATGAAAAGGAAACTCTGAACGAAGTGACAATTTACACAAAATAATAGCATAAAAGTGGCTTTAGAGGCAATAATTATTCGGATTTTCAAACCGTTTTCCTTTACGTGTACCTATATGCCTGAAATTTCCCCAAAAAGGTGAACGAGTTAGGCTTTGAAGCCAACTTATTACCGAGCAAAAACACTGTGGTCTGATAGAACCCTGCAGAAAGTTTCTGTTTTATGTCCCTTAAAACGTCCGCTAACAAAGCGACCGCCTATCGATTTGTACAATCAACATGGAAATACACGGCCGTAACCCCACGTTACACGCATCCATTCCGTATTCAACAGATAAAAGCTAATACACAAACTTTGATATTAGTTCATTATAAACTCAATTTATTTTGTAAATATCTTTGTTACGTGTCTGTCTAACGCCTCCCGTTTTCGAGTAACTTTGATTGCGAATTTATTGAGTAAATAAACAAAGGGCACTTGTTTTGCTTTGTTTACTGAGACGATCAATTCTATTTATCTTACCTGAGATAAAAGAGACTAAAGCGTGTATTTACACCCGGAAATCACAAATGTGGTGAAGTGGGAACTAATGATGAAGACCACAGATGTCTCCTGGAACTCCCAATGATGTACCTACTGAAACAGTGAAAACTATGAAAGTACCTACGTCGCAGATCCTGATATGATTCCGTTGAAATAGCAACTAATGAAGTGCCAAAGATCTCAAAATCACCTTTCTTGATGAATTGACGAAACTCCTCAAATATTATCAGCCCACATACAGCGATTTAGTTTTTTTTTTTTGTAATAATCAATGTCAAATGTTCAAGGAAATGTGGAAATGTTCATGTGGGTTGGCGGAGTACTGAATTGAAGTCGGTTAAAACTTTGTTTAAAAGTAAATTATAAAATATATAGTTAGTAAAAATGTAAGAAGAGGAATTAAGTAGATATATGTATTTTTTGATAAGAAGTACCTACTTGGAATTCTGCTAGGAATGTCTAGGTTAAGTCTTATGAACTGTAACTTTGTGTGAATATTGATTAAAGACAATAAACCATTGATAGGTATGCCCATGTCTGAACACGTCTCTATTGCCGAGGCATTAGAGACGTGTTGAGATTTTTGTGAGCACTTTTGCCACTCCGATATATCTGATGGCGACTGTACCTGGGCATTTAAAATTATATGCAGGAGTATGCCAAAGCAACATCGTTAAGTCCTGTTAAAAGGATTGGGTAATGAAAACTAGGTAATAACTAAATATTTACTAAAAAACCGGCCAAGTGCGTGTCGGGCCACGCGCAGTGTAGGGTTCCGTAGTTGGCTGTCTGTCTTAGTTACATCGACGTGCGGTGCGGTTGCGTCGGCCGAATTCGTACGAAAATTGGTCTTTCCAAGTACACATTAAGTTCGTCGATTATTACTCGGTAACTACTTATGCCTACTTGTCGGTGATAGTTTTCCTTTTAAATTCATTATATGTACTACTACCACGATTTTTTTCATATCTCCAGTAGTAGCCATTTAGCCGGCAGGGGGGGGGGGGGGGACGACGACATGACTCGAACAAAAATTAGGGCTTTGAAGCTCACAATATCTCACAAAAGAATCACTGATTTGTAAAATGGATTTAGGAAACCCATAATAGTTTTTAACGAACTATCCAACAATACCCCACACTATGGGTTTAACGAGAAAAAAAAATTGCATCCCCGCTTTAGGTGTAGGGGAGGTACCCCAATTTTTTTAAAACATTTTATTGTATTGTTCTGTCGGCGTGATTGATTTATATACCCATGCCGAATTACAGTTTTCTAGTAGTAATAGTTACTGAGCTAAGCCGAAGACGGACAGACAGACGGACGGACATGGCGAAACTATAAGGGTTCCTTGTTGACTACGGAACCCTAAAAACCAATAAAAAGCTATGGTTAAGATATATTCTTTTTAGAATGTTTGGTTGGATAATTGGAGAGGTCCTCGATCCTCAAAATCGAACATTTTGCCCGACCCCAACTTGACCTTCGCCTTAAACCAGGGATTCACTAGGGGACAAATGTCCCGCACCCCGTGTCTCCAGTCAGACGAACGGCGACGTCAGTCGAAATCGTGCGACTTCGCTTGACATCGCACGGCACAGGATTTCATAATTTCACGTTTTCGTTCAATTTCATAGATTGAAACTTCACCCGACGTAAGTAATCGTCAAATCATTAAAGAGTCGACAACGTGCTTGTGACTTCAGAGGATATCTGCTTGCCATCAGGCAGACTATATGCTTGTTTGCCACTGTAGTGGTATTTTTTTTAGAACGCGAATCAGACGAACGTAGCTATTTCTCGGATCGCCTATTAAGGTGGTTCTAGGATATTCTGTAATAAAATAACATAACTCGAGAATGAGATTGGTTAGAATAGTCTTAATATCTGCACGAAGGCAGTCTGTATAAGAAAGATAATACATACCTAGAACACATTTTTAACAAAAACTTTTCATGACAGTATTGAAATGTTTTTATTTCTTCAGCTGTTGACGTTGAACTGAACTGAAGACGTTGGATTCGTAGTCATACCATTTTGTCACGCTGGTGTGACCACGAGGAATTTATTTTCCTCGTAGCCACACTGTTTGGTTCTGGCGCTTCGCCCGCCGCTGCCGCGGCACGCTCGCTTCGCTCGGTCGACTCGCGGGCATAGGGTCGCAGTACACCTAACACTCCTCCTCGCTTCGCTCGTCGTCGTACCTACACGGACCTGTTAAAGTGTTATCTTTTTTAAAGTGGTGTGACCACGAGTAAAAGTACTTACCTACTCGTCACACTGGTGTGACCATGAGTCTGTCGCTCTTTTAAAGTCTATTTCTGTTAGTTTATACAGTGAGTACCATTGTCATTCATCCCAGTTGGGCGTGATAATTAATACTGCCTCTGGGATAGTCCAGCTTTGAAATCTGACCGGGCCTTTTAGATTATACCTACGCCTCCTCTAACGCTTTCAACTCTTAGTTTTCGTTATCAGATTTTCCCTTACTACCTATATGATTTATTTGGTTGTTGAACAAGAATATTTTTATGGCATAGCAAAAGTAAACTATTCACTGCCAAAGATTGTGCATTTGTGCAACAGCGAAAGTGTTAACACATTCAGTACCATCGATTTCGTAGCACCACGCCACGCTCGTAGGCGATAACATGCAAAAAACCGTTTGTAGAGGAAAGCACCAACGAGCTAACAGAGCTCTCACCTCGCCTCCTTAGCGCTGAAACATTGCTACGCACGAGTGCTACGCCGCAGTCCGTAGCATTATTTTCTGATTGTTCGAATCGTCTGCGCAGTATCTGGGTGATGCGCAGTTAAAGGCTATATATACATTGTATAAACTTACTTACTTAAAGTATAAAATCACGAGCAAATTTGTCGCCTTGAAATGAAATGAAATGATATTATTTATTTTGCCAAATATCCTTATCTGAGCGTACTGCTGAAATCGCTGTTATCAACCGCCAGAGTTTGCGAGCTACCGAAGAATCGTTGCGTAATCTACCCCGCGTCGGATATGAACGCAGTTCGACTACTTTGACTCTAGATAATGTATAAAGATATTAGAGGTCGATACAAACGAAATCTGATACGAATTCATGTAGTAGTTGTAAGTAAATTCGCAATCACATAAACCGTGGTCAAATTATTCGAACACGTTTTAACGCGTTAACAATAAGGTCATGGTCCAGATATTTGTGAGCACTTTGTTTGCTACAATGTTAAGAACGGCGTTTGTGGTTAATTCATTAGTGTTATTCAACTTGCCGTTTAGTCAGATATATGTACAAATAATGTAGGCGATTTGAAACTGTATCGAATATAACTGAATTATTAGAGCAGTTACACACAGCGAAAGCCGAGCGCTACAGATGCGATACAAACGCAATGCAGTATCGATACAGGTGATTTTGATACGAGATCTATGGCTAGTATAGCAAGACAGTTGCACGTTTGTGAAATGCGCGTTTATATTGCTGCATAAAGTCGCCGTGTGTAATCGCTCTTGTTGATTTAGTTAGCTCATAGTCGATTTTATATAACTCTTATAACTAAGTAGGTAGTAGAGATTACCTACTTTCAACATTAAAGTTAAAGTTCCGCGACTACTAATTCATGCTTTTACTAACCAGTTGCTTGCAACATCCTTTATATTCTAAATTTCAATAATAACATTAGACATTAGTACATTGTTTAGCGAGGGGAGTTAGTGAATTATTGCGAACAAGAGTCTATTGGCGTGGCCAACTAGATTTTTTTCAACCAATCACAGAGCAGGATTCTAGTGGCGCGCGGCCAACTAGAATTGCTTAAACCAATCAGATCACACACAACACAAAAGCTCATAACTCCCTAGAGAGTTATGAAAATCCATAACTCCCGAGGGAACAATTTAGGCCATTGTCCTTCTGTATACAGGCACGGAATAACACCATTTACGAGCAAGTGTGATGAAAAAAATATAACGATCGTTGAAAAGAAGAAAATCACTCGCATAGTATTTTAGGTACCCATTTTCGCAGCTAATATAGTAATATAACAAAAAGCAAACGGCGGGACCGTCATAACATTACCAACATAAAAATAACAATGGAATGCTTCCGGAGAACCACTCGAGTGTGGCTGGTGTAATCCGGTGGAAGGCAAAGGCAATTCCATTAAACTAATGCGGAAATAACGTTTGTTCCGACGGCTGATTAGAAAATATGCCGCGGACTTGGTGTCTGCAAAGACAACCGTTTCAAGGCGATATTTTATTCGTGTGATGGGCATGAATATTTGTTTCCGAGTCTTGGATGTTTTCTATGTATTTATACCTATTACATTTATCGTCGTCTAGTACCCATGAGCATACTATTTTTTTTGTGTAGATTGCCCCCTAATATTTATTATTATTTATTTAAATCTATTTTATTAGCTTTGACAGCAATAGAACTCGCGAGCCTCTCTTATTTGTTGTTTGTTCGGACGTACGTACGGAAGCTTAACAAAAAATCCGTAGGTACTCTCTCAAAAAGATTGTCGAAAAAAGGTGTCGATAGCAAATGACTTTAACAATAGCCTTAAATTGACAATCAGAATCTGGATTCACTTTCACTCATTGCGAGAAGACAAATTTCACGGTTAGTGAAATTTGTCTTCTCGCATGTGCTTAACTTATTTGGCTTGATTGAGGACCGGCTTCACTAGGTTGTTCGAAATGATCTGTCTATCTTATTTCTTGGTCTGAGATTCGTAAGTTATTATTGGCATCAGTCACCGGCTTGCGAAATTTAACTTTAATTCTATTGCTGCGGTTAAGTTCAACTACACTCCGAAGTCAAGTCCCGTTTAGTTATAGTGTCAAAGACCGAGGCGTTCATTTGGTCAATAATCTGAGTTGGAGGACACTGATTTCTGAGGACAGTCAAACATTTGTATCTACGATTACAAGTAATTCATAGACTAAAACATTTCTTGCCCATGAAAACTAAGATTTGATTGCTGCAGATCTTAATATTATTGCCCATAATCCACTACGGCGATGTTTGTTATCTTGATTTGAATGACATGTTTCTTAACAAAGTAAGATGTTCTTAGCAATTATATTAGCTTTATTTAGTTTACCTTTAGTATGAAAATTTCCACGCTTTCCTCCAGTCTTAACGAACCTCAATCGCCCGAATCCCTCATAACAATTGTGGTGTCACTCGAGTCCTTTGCTTTTCCTGCACCTTTTCTTGACTATTCCGCTTCACCGTACCAGTTTCATGTCCAAATTATGTTCTGTTCAAAGTTGTTGGAAACTGTGTGTCTCTCTGTTTATATTAGGTAATCTCTAAACACCCGTACAATGCGTTATGCGTTATATGGCATAAACTCCGACTTCTGTTTCATAGGTGCTTTTGTGCAATAAAGATTAATTTAAGGGGCTACCCGAGGTTTTCATCGATTTTTGACAAGTTTTGAATCGTATCTACTACTTTTGCACTACAGATAGAATCATAAATCAAACGGCTATCGGTTCTTCAATCTTTTATCTCCATTTTGACAGACCGGATTTTGAAACAAATTAATACTTAATTTTGTAGGATTTTTTTTAAACATTGTCTAAAAAAACACTTATTTCGCATCTCTATTGACGTGAAAGATCTAACATATACGAAATCTACAAATTTGGGTTCGTCTATGACGTCTCTAAAAACTGGCAGAGGGTTTTAATTTTAAACCAATTAACACAAAAGTTATGGCCAGAAAACCAGTTTTTTGGCCTAAAATTGTTCAACTTTGATGCCAAATATCTCGAAAACAATGAAGTTTGAAGTAAATATGGGATACTATATTGCTTAAAGCCGTTGTTGTTAATATAATAAGCTACAAAAAACATTAGAAAACTAAGGGATTCAGATCGAAGGTCATTGGCGTATGGGAGCCTCTTAAATAAATATTAAAAAGTTAAGGATAACTCTTTTACTGAAAATAAACCACTCGTAGGGTCATTTCGCTGGTTACGCGACCACCTTCGGTTAGCGACCACCTGAAGGAGAAGGTTTTTTCTATTGAAGATAACATCAATTCTACAGACCCTATTGAGACAATTACTTGTACATGCATTTTTTTGTTGTTTTACAATAGAAATCTACTAAAAAACCGAGAAAATATCCTTTCAGTTCACCAACTCAGCTTAAGTGGTCGCCCACCGGCACATTTAATTAGGTGGTCGCTAACCGGTGAAATGACCCTATAGCTCAAAGATTAAATTACAAGGGACAACATGATGCCTCACCTTTTTGCACGCTATTGGGTTTCATCTTGTCAATCAGCTATTATCAGTTTTTAATATAACCCCCAAATCTTCTAAATATAACGTAGTCTAACCCTAATTGGAAATTGATCATTGCTTATGTATAAGGTAGTTACTTACTGAGTACAAACTAGTGCGGCCTTATACAGCTATTTACACGTCGTTATTCAACGCCCCACTTCTTATGACGCAATTGGACCAGCTGTATTTTTCACGTTATTTCGGTAAACATGGCATATGAATAACCTTTCGATACTATTTCTGATTGATTTTGTATTCGATTGCCATCAAAAATTGGACGAGAAGGGTTCATTTAGACTTAGTTTAGTTATGCTCTTTCACCAATAGTCCTAGATCTCAAAATTACCAAGACATACTGAGTTCCGCGACGGGATAAATTCTGGGATTTCTGTTCTTTTCTTCTAGATTTTGTATGGAGTAGCTGCGGCTGAAATAAAATCAGTGGAATTTCGCGACGAAATTCAGTATGTTGCGAGCGCTGGTGTCGAAATGCCTATTTTTAAATCAAACACCGTTTTATTTTGAGATAAATGTATTGTTAAGTTTAGTCATTATGATAATAAAACATTTTAACATGCAGGCATATTATGAATCCGGGGATAAATCAGCCCGAAATACCCGTTAGCCCGTCACAATCCATCGGGGGAGTGGGATGTAATAAAGACTAAACAGCCGTTTACTGTGTTAATTAGCCAAATTGGCCTAAGGGTCGCGGAAGCCTCGGGCCCATAATTAAACGGGTTCATTTACTTCATCCCCCAAACTTGATTATGAAAGAATATTTACTTGGCTAGGTCTCTATTTGGTTTAACTAACTCGATTAACGGAGTTCCAATACAGTGATCACAGCGAAAGGAACATTCCTAATAATATTGCTTGCGTCAGATTGAATTTTTCGACATTTGATGTTACAGTTTATTTGAAGTGAAAGGATAAAGTTGTGGATCTACAACGTCAAATAGAAAATGGACATCCGAACAATAAATCATCCTGTCTAACGCGAAATGGGACGCTCTGGGCTCCGACAGTTATTCTATTTGAGAATCTGGAGGGCTTTAATAAAGCGTTATTTCCGTTTCATCCAAGCGAAATAAAAGATAACATAGGTAGCTGGTTCAGGATCCTGAATCTTGGCTGGCTGCACCTCTCCCTTGAGAGCAAACCCGTTTTCCTACCGATAAACTGCGATGTTGGGATTTTTATAGCCTCTTTCGGAATATTTTTCAGCTGCTTATATTTTAGAACGGAATGCTGGAGGTAAATAAAAAGGTAGCGCGTCGGGTAATCCTTGGTTTGAAACAACATTCTTTATTTCTTTTGTTCCCGTGCATACGAGAAAAGTTAACTAAGCGAGCTACGTATTCTGCGTCCTCAAATGAAATCGTATTTACGGCATAATATGTAGAACAAAAGGTATAAAATACTTAGATATTATTCGCTTTCTGTTGCAGTCGTACTCGTATTAATGTTAATGTTGTAAAAAAATACTCGATTGGTCACGAGTCAGTTGCATCCTTCGAAACAGTACTATCCGATTACTGTGTTTTTGTTTGTTGTGGCTGACGTGACTAAGGTAGGGACAACAGACTGAAGGAAACAATGCGACGGGTCAGTTTTAATTATATCAGCTTATTCCTTAATACCTTCTGCCTGCGACTTCGTCCGCGTGGAACTCGAATATATCGTACCTCTACACAAACTTTAATTCCCCCCCCACTATCCTATGTCATTCCCAGGATCTTAAAGTATCTATGTTATGTTATAATGTTATAAAATATAAGTATAGTTTAAGCGTGAAATCGTAGCAGACTTCAGACAGGCAGAGATGCTTGCGCATTGTTAGGGTACCGTAATCAACAAGGAACGTAATATATAGTTTCGCCATGTCCGTCTGTACGTCTGCGGCTTAGCTCAGTAATCCTTACTACTAAGAAGCTGTAATTCTGCATGGGTATATAAATCAATTACGCCGACAAAACGGTGGAATAAAATCTTGAAAAAAACATTTTCTTAGGGTACCTCCTCCCTCCCATCATTGGATAGCTTGTTTAAATTTTTTATGGGTTTTCAAAATAATTTGCAACTTAGTGATCCGTTTGTTCTTATTGGGTTTTAAAACCCTCGTTTTTGTTTGAGTCAAGTGATGTCGCGCGTGTCGATGTAGGTAACTAAGACAGCCAGGCAATTGCGGAACCCTACACTGCGCGTGGCCTGACATGCACTTGACCGTTTTTAGGGTTCCGTACCAAAAAGGTAAAAAAGGAACCCTTATGGTGCCACACATTAGATAACAATTGTCTTGTTGTTTTATTTTAGCACAGTGTAAATTACATTGTGCACTGTGGTTTAAAAAAAACTGCCATGTAAAATTATCTAAAATTTAAGAGATTGTGTTTAGCGTCCGTAGAGCTCGCGACACTTTCCCCAAGTATTTTTTTGATATATTTATGATCGCCAGATGTACGACGACCATCTTTTCCATATTGTCGTGGATCCACCTAATAATTACCCTTTGAAACTTTTGGTGAAATATCTTTGTTAGTTCTAAAGCCGTGGTCTGGACGCCAGCGGGCAGAGGGGCGACGAGCGTGCGGTCATGGATTGAACTCGATCAAATGTACTAGTATGACCTGCCTGCGCCCTGTCCGCGGCCTTAGAAGTATTTTGGTCTAGTTCTAGGGCTATAATCAAGAGGAGTAAAGAATAAATAATGCAGTAGGTAAGGTATATATATATACATTGTGCTGCCTTATTATTGGCACATTCCATTTGGATGCTGTTATACTTTTGGATACTTAGACTGTCAATAAATAGGCATTATGTATGTATAATTATACGTCTCTTCTACAATTATTTATGTAAAAGCCTATAGAACCGGCCTAGGTACCTATAGAAGAAGGCGGTCGGTGTCTCGCAGTCTCTCATTCTTCTTTGTTTACGGTGAACGGTCTTAATATCAATTGTTTCCCCTTTCGGTAATGGCCGAAAGGGCCAAAGGCTTCATTTATCGCCAAGGGTCGGACAAACGCTCGTCATTTTCAAAACATGACACTGTTCCGTACAGCAGAGACTTACGATATTATATTTTATATTATTTATTTATTAACACGTAAATGTCTAGTAAGTGTAGTTTCCCATTGATCGATACATTATAAGTACCTACTCTTATACCAAACATCACCACATCAGATAAATACATACTCATACTTGATTGCAATGACTTTATTCACGTCGTTATAGACTTACGGCCGTATTCTTAAAAAAGTCCTATTAGCCTGTTTTAACTAAAATTGCGTTAAAATTAGTTTGTCCTTATCTGTCACTTTGATATTTGTGTTCGTAAGAAACGGACAAAGCACATTTTATTTAGCAGAGGCATTTAAGTTTAATGAATAAATGGTAACTAACTTAGTGAAAATTTTGTCATTCTTTTTTATTGGTGAAAGTGATTTTTTCTCGAACACAGATACCAATGTCAATCAATAAAAAAATTGTCACAATACCTAATAATTATTTTATTAACCTAAGGAAGTCTCTGCTGTACGGATCCGGGTTATGTTTCGAAAATGACGGGCGTTTGTCCGATCCTTGTTTAACGCCTACAAAGCTTATTAATAGTTAGTCCCTGGGCGACCGAGCTCTGCTACAAATATTTTTTGCGTCCAACTTTTGGACAAATGCATCTGACTTTGGTTTCCACGGTTCACATCCAAGCTTTAATGTCGATTGACGGGCAAAAACTAGTGCAACACTTGGGATTAGGTAGCGGATTCTTCGGACGAAGCCGTACCTTGTCTTAATGAAGGAATTGATAATTACTCGCGTGCGGGGGACCCAGCTTGAGTCTCCAATAATACCACCCCGCATTACCCGCCCTTAATACCAATGCAAAGCCGATTGAAATAATTAAACTGGGCACCGGATTGTATCTGTACTTAAACCAGCTTTGGTAACCGTGTTTATTACATCAATTGAGAATGGATGAAAATATCAGAAGTGGCAGATTTTTTTTTTGTGATAGGAAAACAAGGTTATTTTCGTTTAGTTAGAGAGCTGTCAAAGTCACAGTCAGTGTCAGTTTACCACAGATATTTTTTTGTAATATAATATAAGGCGAACCAAGGAAAGTGCCATATATGGCAGAGTGAAGCCCTAAACTTAAGGGAGGAAACAGTTTTTATTTTTCAAAAATTATTGACCCAGCGAAAAAATCTGAAACTTTTTTCTGGTGCTAAGGAACGTTATTCCTATCACCAAAAAAAGAATCAGCCACTTCTGATATTTTCATCCATTCCCAATTGTCTTACATATTGTCTATTGTAACAAACTGTTGCGTTTTGAATAGATTTATAAAATTTATTCGTATTCGAAATAAATGGTCGCCTTTAAATATGAAAACGAATAAACTAACTTTACGTTTTACATATAGATTTTTAGTACATACCAGGGCGACCAAACTCTGCTCGGGTGAAAAATAGAGAAAACGATTATTCCCAGATATGAGACCTAGCTAGATCGATTTTATGCTCCCGTAAACAAGTTCGAGAACGTGATTACAAATATCAAATATTACTCGTTTAGTTGTGTAGGATTATAAACGAAATTAATATAATTAGCGTTCTTTTTAATTTGACATTTTGTTTGGTAGCATTTTAATTTCGCAGATTTTATACCATAAATTATCACGAAATTTTGTAGATATTAGATAATGCTTGGATTCTTTCGGCTATTTCTTATCTAGTTGACGTAAACATGAGTAGATAATGGGAGAATTTCGTGAGGCAGTTACCTTCATTTGCCTACTTAAAACCCGATACAACGATATTGAGTAAGAGTCTCATACTCGTAGGGTACTAGTATTATTTGGAAACATTTTTTTTAAATACATAGTAACAATTTAATGAATTAATGCTTACTTACTTACTCCTCTGGCGCAACGACCCGAAGTGTGTCCCGGCCTCCAATACGAGTGCACACCACTGATCCCGATCTTGAGTGGTTTCTCGGCAATCGCCAGCTTGGAGCTCGCGAAGATCCGCATCCACGACATCAACCCACGGATATCTGGGGCAACCAACCGGACGTCTTCCTACAGGCCTACCCTCGTAGGCTCTTCTAGCTGCGGATCGTCTCCCATTCGCTCTAGGTGACCGAGCCACCATAGTCTGAGCGACTTAATCACTCCGATGATTCGGATTCAGAACACAGTTCCATATCGGTTAGTAACAAAATTTTAACTATACCTTTTGTTCTATTCAGTATTTAGAACTTCTGAGGCGCAGCAGAAACACTTTATCAGAGTCGGAAAAACACGTCACCAAATTCTGAAAAAAAGTAAATGGTATCTTTTTTCGGATCCGGAAAAAAAACATTCGTTTGGGAAGTAACTCTTTTGATAATACCTAATTTACTCCTTTTAATCAATACAAATGAGTTTTAAATAATGTTGTACTCTTATTTTACTTTTATATTAATTTAGTAAAAACTTGACCTAAGAAGAAATATGAATAAAGTGACTACTAAGTAAAATGAATTAAAATTATTAAGTAACATTGTTCAATGTTTTGTCAAAAATACTTTTAAAACAATTTAATTGGCGTACGCGAACGGATGAGATCATATTGTAGCATTTCCATAGTTCGATACGCTGAAGAGCTGAGTTTCTACCTAATTGATCATAATAATTGAGGCTTAACAACAGTTTTGATCAATAATTATTAAAAAAAAACCAGGTCGTTGTTAGAGTACAACTGTCACTGTCGTTGTAAGGGGATACTTTTGTCTTTTTATTTTGTGCTAAGTACCAAATTACTGCAATGAATAAAAAATTGCTTTGAGAAGAATTATTAGGTATCTAAGTAGTCAAATATTGCTGTGTTACTTCGTGGTTACCGTGGCGTCACTGAATGGAGTTTACGGAAGACCAGCGCTGGTTTGAGTGCGGTCCGGCCTAGATTTTATCGCATTTTTCTCTGTAATCCATACTAATATTATAAATGTGGTGATTCTGTCTCTCTGCCTGCCTGTCTGTTACCTTTTCACGCTTAAACCGCTGTATCGATTGAGATGAAGTTTTGTATACTTATATATAGTATGAATTCCGGGGATGGCCAAAAGATAATTTATATTCCGGCAATTATCCCCTAAGGGGTGAAAGGGGGGGTGAAAGTTTGTACGGAGCTACGATATAAACGAGTTCCACGCGGACGGAGTCGCGGGCAGAAGTTATAGCCTGTTTATAACTTGTACTTTTTTTCACGAATACAGTTTTGAATTTAAACTAGACGATAGATAACTATTTATCTATTTAGTTATTGACAAATACGTATTAATTAATAAATATTTATTTATTAATAAATTTACGTGACATTACTGTAAAACCAATGCGTCACCAAACTAAAAACAACAAATAATACTATTTAGGCGACGAAACGGCGTGGCCCCGTGTAGACTAGAGGTCTATAGACATGTGCAAACCAAGAAGTATCCACTTCAAAAAGAATTAAATAAATCATGACATTAAATTATTTGGACATCTGTCAGTATATTTTAATAAGAAGCCATTTTTCTTCCAAAGTTCACAAACCATTCGTGTTTTACTGTTACTGTTACATTTTTCTATCGTAAACAGACACAGGATAGATTGGGTTGAGAAATTACTACTTTGTTTATTCTTTGC
Source organism: Epinotia ramella (assembly GCA_947578815.1). Lineage (NCBI taxonomy): Eukaryota > Metazoa > Arthropoda > Insecta > Lepidoptera > Tortricidae > Epinotia > Epinotia ramella. Next base: position 19,141,457 of record OX388205.1, read on the forward strand.
TAGGTGATATATGCGGACTGAGTAGATGTTGAAAAACAAGGTCGTAAGGATAACAATTTTATTGTTCGCAATCACAACGGAAACACTTGGGAAAGGAAATCAAAAACGGTCTACTCCGCAAAAAACTTTGAAAGATGGTTGTCACTTATCAACTAACGACGAGGAAATAAACAAACACTTAAGTGTAATAGATAGATAGCGTGTTACTGATCAAATTAATCATTCACAGAGGCAGGAAAGTTTAGATAGATGCCTTTTGACCATTATTTAACTCAGGTGACATTAAAACACACTACAATAAATCTTACTACTTAACACGAAAAAATCAATTGCTTTCGACATTCGTTCAGTAACATTTCTCTGGTTTCCGAAACATTGATCACGTGCCCCATTATGCACGTATTTTCTTACACGGTAAACTAAATTACCTCTCTCCGCTTTGAAATACAGCTCTTTTTATCTGCTTTCCTTGGGAAGCTATTCCTTCCAACCCTGAAAAAAGGCATTAAGTACCGATAATAAAACGAAATTATTTTCTATGGTTAATATCCAAAGAACCATTTAAGTAAGTTCCGAACGAGAACATTATTGATTGAGTGAGAAAAGATTTGAAAAGTCGTTTGAGGTGCGGTTCGGAGTGGGAAGATTTTTTAATTAAAAGTTGTAAAGGAAGTACTTTGTTGTTTCGATTGCTGTTAAAGCCAAGTGCCAAGTTGTTCCGAGAGATCATACCTGGTTCGATAAATTAGTTTTATTCGCACTATTTATTTCTGTCAATAAACCCATAAAATAGAGTACTAGAGGCTAGAGCAGCCTTCCTCACCCTTTTTTCTACTCGGACCGCTAATATATTTTGAACCCCGTGCCACAAGGTACCTTTATGGGGTTTTTATACTAGGTTCGCATGGTGGATGGCGGGCCACTCGCAAAAGCCCGGCGGGCCGCAGGTTGACTATATTATATGGGCTAGACCAATAATATATTGATTTAGCCAGGTGATAAAAGTACCTACACAGAATCTACTACGCATTTTTAGGGTTCCGTAGTCAACAAGGAACCCTCATACAAGGTGGTCAGTGGCAGATTTCCGATGTCAAAAATGTATTTAAAATCAATTAAAGTATATTAAGCAACGCTATTTATTCCCATAAAAGATCATGAATGCGGATTTTTTTTTGAATTTTGTAAGAGTGGAACTAGTTTTTTTTTTTGAGTTTTGTTTGCAATGTCGTCCTGAGAATATCTAAGCCCGTAGAGCGTTTGCGGATGGACAGTCGCGGATTTTCGAGTACAGATTGCTTGACGCGGTCCACGTTTTGTTCAGTTGTAACCGTAGGTCGCGGGCCCGGTCCTCGCTTATTTACTGCGGAACCTGTAGCTCAAAATCGTGCTACCCAGCTCTCAATCAATTTAGTTGATGGTCCATCACAAATACGCCGTATATTGAAGTGAACACAATACTTACGTCTTGCGATGATGGGCGAAAAACCGTTGGTTAGGTACGTCTCTATTGCATATGCACGCTGCGTAGCTTGCCAGCGATCCATTTTGACTTATCAATCCGCAACTCTCGCAATCAAAGAGAATATAACCACTACGTTCTAAGAGACGGGACTTCGAACTAAGTTTTGGATGACAGTGACATTGTCATTTGATTTTGACAATTGAGTTTAGCTACTTTGCCATACCACATTAAAAAGTCCAATACGGAAGTAAGTCGTACCAACATACCTAATGGCACGAAAGGGATTAGGGATGTAGTACTTAACATTATCGATGTCGATAATATTAGTACGCAACGATATCAATATCGATAAATTATGATGGTCAGGTCTACTGCATGAAGAGCAAATTATTGCACTAAGTATATCGAAACTAACAAAGTATTAAAAGGATAATAAATGTTTTGTCAGTTTATTTATTTCACACCAATTTATTAATTATAAAAATTATTTAGGAGTAGGTATATTTATGTTTACAAAATGTTACCAATTTGTCCATACTGTCTCTCTTTCGTTCGCAAACAGTCCAATGTATTTCCATAATTCTTCTTGTTATAAGACAGCTCCCGCTTGTATCATCCAAGTGCCGTAGATTTTCAAAAGTAAATCAATGTTTACGCTCGATATTTCGTTATTTTCGTTATGGGTATCTACTTACATATTTCGTTACAATATTATTGTATGTACTTAGGTAGGTACCTACAGTTCTTGGTATCTATTATGCTGGCTTTAAACTGGTTGATGACGAAAATCTTAAAATGTTTATAAATTTGAAAATAATTAAGATCGTGTTGTATTCGTCAAAAGCATTGGTTGTTTGACACACATGTTTTCTCCTGAAGTTACAATATCCATGGTTACCATCTAAATGCCACAATGACAGAAAGAGAAAGAACGGAAGTAAGAGATAGCATGTGTCCGCCATGGTAGAAGCACAGATAGAAAACTTGTCACTTGTTCTGACACTTGTCAGATTAGAGCTGAATTTGAGCAAATGGATGTCACCTTGTAGTAGTTTCGCTATGCTCGTCTGCCCGTCTGCTTCTTAACTCAGTAACCATTAATACTAGAAAACTGTAATTCGGCATGGGTGTACGAGTATAAGTCAATTATGCCGACAAAACAGTGGAATAAAAGCTTGATTTTTTTTAGGGTCCGGTCCCCTACCTAAAGTGGGGATGTAATATTTTTTCTCGTTTAAACCCATAATGTGGAAGATATTATGGGATTTTTAGGGTTCCGTAGTCAACAAGGAACCCTTATAGTTTCGCCATGTCCGTCTGTCTCTGTCTGTCTGTCCGTCTTCGGCTTAGCTCAGTAACCATTACTACTAGAAAACTGTAATTCGGCATGGGTATATAAATCAATAACGCAGACAGAACAGTACAATAAAATCTTGAAAAAAAATTTTTTTAGGGTAAGTACTTCCCTTACACCTAAAGTGGGGATGAAATTTTTTTTCTCGTTAAACCCATAGTTTGGGGTATCGTTGGATAGCTCGTTAAAAACTATTATGGGTTTTTTAAATCCATTTTTCAAATCAGAGATTCGTTTGCGAGATATTGAGCTTCAAAGGCCTAATTTTTGTTCGAGTCATGTGTGCCCCTGCCGGCTAAATGGCTACTACCTACTGGGGATATGAAAAGAATCGTGGTAGTAGGACATATAATGAATTTAAAAGGAAAACTATCACGGACAAGTAGGCATAAGTAGTTACCGAGTAATAGTCGACCAACTTAATGTGTACTTGGAAAGACCAACTTTCGTACAAATTCGGCCGACGCAATGTAATGCACGTCGATGTAACTAAGACAGACAGGCAACTACGGAACCCTACACTGCGCGTGGCCCGACACGCACTTGGCCGGTTTTTTAAATCCATTTTTCCACTGAGTGATTTGTTTGCGAGATATTGGGCTTTAAATCTCAAATTTTTGTTCGAGTCATGTGTCTGTCAAATCAAATTCTAGTAAAATCAGTCGAATTCTATACAAAGTGTACCCGCTAATTTTGCTCACGAGTCCAGCTAGATACCGACTTCTATCAATGCTAAACTTGCGCATTTATTTTAAGAGGAAACACAGGGCCGTTTTCCATAGAAACGTAGTCCTCTGTTTTCTCCCTGGAACAATATTAGCAAGCATTAAATTAGGTGGCAGTAGAGCAATATTTTTTTTTCCATAAAATATTCTCCTTTTTTTCATACTTAAATTTATTCTTAAATGAGATATAAACCTTCAAAAACCTAAGAAAAATGGCAGATTTTCCGCAGTGTTCAAACATCCAGAAAACAATGTTGACTAGATTATTAAAAAAAAGAAAAACATAGGAACACGGCCAAAGCCCTTCTTTGATTTTTAATAAAAAAAATAGTTAAATAGTTATGGAGAAGAAATCAGGGGACTACGAAACGTTGATTTTATGTACTTTTAATAGGTATTTTCAGTCCAAGCTGCAGTTATCTCTATTGCGCTCTGCGGGGGGAGGCTTGAGGTTGGCGCGACAGCAATACATTTTACAAATATCTATTTCTGAATTATCTCGCCCTTAGTGTTTCCTCTGTGCGCATCTGGGCGGGGGTACATTTCAGCAAGTAAGGTGAGTCGGGGCAAGAGTAACATCGGGGGAAGAGGGTCAAAAGCTCAATTCAAAAGAATTAGCTGGAGAAGCGTTTGACCCTCTTCCCCCGATGTTACTCTTGCCCCGACTCACCTTATTAATATTTCTGTTGAAGCGCTCATAGCCTAGCGGCTCCTGCGAGTCGGAAACGATAACGCAGGTTAAGCAAAGATGGCAGCGGTCAGTCTTTGGATGGGTGACTGCCTGATGTTTGAGTGGTTAACATAAATGAGCGCTTCCGTGCTTTGGAAGGCACGCTAAGCAGTTGATCCCGGCTGCTGTCTATGACAGTAGTCGTTAAGCCGAGTTAGAGGCCTTCGGGCGGCTTAAGAACTTCTAACAGTCGAGTTGCCCACTCACTTGTCAAAGGGGGGACAACTGTTACTCGCGTCCGCAGGAGCTACCTACCACAACCCTGCACGTGTCCCCTGGGTGGTACTAAAGAGTGACAAACTTTAAAGGCCAAAATAATGTATGCCATACGATTAAATAAATAAATATTTCTGTTATGCGGCTCAGAGCTGTAGCTTCTGATTACCGTTTACTACACTGTAAGATTGCTCCGCGAGGTTTTAAGTGCTACTATATAAACTTTTATACGTATTAAGGTCACAGCTAGCTGCGAAGAAAGTTTCTTTTTATGTAAAGCTACGTAGCCGTAGGTATCATTGAGAAATACTAAGCGCTATAGTTAGCGGTTAACATTCCTCAATAATACTTTCCCGGTAGAGATAGTTCCCTACAGGGTTGGTCTTGTAAAGACGTAAAGTTTGTAGCTTTGTAAGTTTGTATGTTAGAGGTAATCCCCGGAGCTACTCTTGCGATTTCTTTTTTTACCAGTGCTTATCATAAGCTTTCAGGCTGTATTTTATCTCGGAGATTCACTTGCGTTCTTTGTAAAAACTACTGGACTCTATGGACACAGGCCGAGACCAAAGAGTGCCATAATGACCTGTCTTGCGCCACAAGTATCCAGCGGACTCCCCTGACCTTTACCACATCTTGTCGGGGTTTACCCACGCTCTTTCAGTTCGGTAGATGTATGTGTAAACTTAGTTTTTCACTATGCACTACAAGCCAAACGGGTTAACACAGTGGTGCAAAGCAACCCGAAACAAAAAAAAGACCGGGCTGCACTCCGGGAGTGCCGGCAGAAGTGAAAACTCAATAACATTGTAACAGTTTTTCGATCAGGTCACGTGACATCTTACGGTGTCACCCTAAAAATGAATTTGGCGCAAAATAAACAATTATCAATTATTTAGGTGGACGGGCCGCGGGAGCGTTGGGTGCGACGGGCCGGTTCGCCCGCCGCCGGCGGCGAACAAAATACCAATTTGTTTTTGCCATTGCCAAATATTTATCAAAGCTTTATCTCTTTAGAAATAACGTCCAAATTCGAATTTGCAAGAACAGCGGACGGCGGCGATGAACAAAATATCAATTTGTTTTTGCCGTTGGTAAATATTTTTCAAAGCTTTATCTCTTTAGGAATAACGTCCAAATTCGAACTATTCGAATTTGCTCAATAGCAAAACGGTGAAGGACGCGTGAACAAAATTACAAATTTATTTGCAGAATATGCTATTGCAAAAAGTGTTTAACGGCTTTATACTCTTACGAATAGCGTTCAGTTTTTAATGAAGTCGAATCGGCTAGCAGCAAAATATAAAAGTTTGTAACCTCCTTCACATCTGACGTCACAAAAAAAGTTTTCATTTCCAAAACAACTCAACTCACTGGGACACATTTGTCCCCTAAGACCGCGTACAAAATTTTGTACGAATCTTGCATTCTGATAATTGATAAATCAAAATTAACTTTGAACTTTCCCAGAATGTCAAAAAGTCCCAAGTTCGAAAGCACAAAAGCGTACTCTCGGTCTCAGGAGGCTACAAGGCTACAACTTACAAAGCTACACACTCATCATTTCGCCAAACTGAAGCCAAAGAGGGATAGCAGGAAAAACACATCCCGTGGTTTTTCTGATTTGATTAGCAATGATCCGAACCGATCGAGCACGGACCGTGATAAGTGATATATCGTCGCTTATCTAAAACAAGTCGGTATTTCGAAATAATCCGTTTTGCTACTAAGTATAAGACTAGACGCAGAACACGTTAAAGTTTATCGTGACTAAGACTCACGTGTTCTAATTCAAAAAATTGCCACCGTGGCAGCATTGTGCCGTTATGCCATTGGTGGAGTGTCGACGTCATTTTATCTGGAAGACCGTCCGTAGGCCAGATGAGCCATAGCGATCGACGCCGTCACCACGTTTTTTTGTTGACTACTGGCACATCCCCAAATAATTCGTTAAAACACATCAATTTGTTTGTACAACAGCGGCATTACGCGAAATAGCTCAGTGGAACACTAGCGAATTTTTTTGCAATATAGGATTATTCATGGATGGGACACTTTCCGTTAAACAGTAAGTACCGATGTTTTGACTTAACAACAAATAAACGAGTATTCACGAAAATAATGAAAGTTGGCTTGTTCATGTAAGCAAAATAAGCCCCTATACTACATAAGATTTACTTCATTATTGGTATACTATACGAATTTGGACTATGTTCATCATAAATATTATGCATTTAGTTTCTTGATTCAAAACGAGAAAAGCCACTATAAATAGATAAGCAGCACGATAATAAACTTATTTAGATGTTATATGTATTGCAAAAAAGGTATTTATGTAATTATATCAATTAAAATAATAATAAACAACACAAGCCTTATTGAACTTAACTATGAGCCTAGTTCGATTTGTGTAAGATATTATTAACCTCTAATATTTATTTATTTTGTAATATCAAAAAAGATAAGTATAAGATACATACCTACTACATGCTCCATGTACATGGGGACTTCAATTACTCGTGTGCGTCTCATTATTGTATAAAAAGTGGTATAATAACAATAATATATTTTTATTATGGACACTATTTAATTTTAAGGGTTTGTCCTGCCTCACTTTCGTGGATGAATTTGTGTCAAAGATTCAGTAACTCTTTCAGTTGACTATATTATACTTTGGTTATAGAAATGAACACAAGAACTGGAAAAAATATCCGAAATCTGCTTTGGTTTTGCTGCGGGTAGCCTCATTTCTGATGCGATCGCGCAGAGAAACTCCCAGCATAGCCCTCTCCATTGTGCCCTTTGGGTGACCCCGAGAGCTTTCAGCTGGAACTCCAAAACCGTTTCCATTGCCTAGGTTTTGTGGAACCTGTCCGTGCCACTGGGTCTATGTTCTTCGAGGCCCAGCGGGCCAACAGGACTAAAAGGCTCTCTTGCTCCACTCAGAAGCTCATTAAGGAAAGGAGTCAAATGATTCTGCAGTCTTCAAACGATGCGACTTTATACCGGCAGCGAAATAAACAGATCTCGGTCCTTTACCCGCGGGGATCTGCGCCAATTCACTACGAACCGTATTGAAGAGGCCATCGAGCGAAATAAGGGCTCTAATGTGTTCGCACGAGATCTCGATCGAGTCTATTGGGCAGAGCCAGCTCGCAAGGTAAAAAACTGAGGACTGGAGAGTCGTTTTTTCCAAACCTGAGCTTTTGAGTGAGTGCGTTTTTACACGTCATACATATCGTATACACGTCAACTCGCAGACCCGAAGTTGGTCTGGCGGAAGACCCTAGCTAGACCAACCCGACACTTTACCGACGATATCCCGGACATCAGCCTGTACGAGATTAGAATGGCTCTGAAACAGCTTAAGAACAGCAAGGCACCCGGTGAAGACGGAATTACAGCCAAACTCTTGACGGCGGGTAGAAAACCGATCCTTACGACCCTTCAGAAGTTGTTTGACACCGTCCTACTGGAAGGGAGAACGTCAAAGGCGTGGAACAGAGGTAAGGGGTGCTGTTCTTCAAAAAGGGGAACAAAACCCTGCTGAAGAATTACCGTCCCATCTCACTTCTGACCCATGTTTACAAGCTGTTTTCAAGTCATTGCGAATCGCCTCGCATGCAGGCTTAGTGACTTCCAGCCTCCCGAAAAAACCGGTTTTCGAAGAGGTTTTAGTACCGTAGACCACATTCATAGGTTATACAGAAGACTGGAAAGTAAAACTTGCCTCTCTGCTTAGCGTTCGTGGAGAAAGCTTTCGATTCGATCGAAACTTGGGCTGTACTACAGTCTCTCCAGCGGCGAAAAGTAGACTGCCGCTATATCGAAGTACTGAAGTGTTTGTACGAGAACGTCACTATGTCAGTCCCACTCCAGGATCGGAGCTTCAAACGTATTCCGCTACAGCGGCGTGTTAGGCAAGTGAATGTTATTTCCCCAAAACTGTACACCGCTGCAATGGAGGACGTTTTCAAGACTCTAGACTGGAGAAGGCTAGGCATCAACATCAACGGCGAGTACATCAATCACCTTTGGTTTGCTGATGATATAAGTAGTCTTGGCTGAGATCATGGAGGACTTGAGTACTATGCTCTATGACCTCAGTAAAGCCTCCGGCCGAGTTGGTCTAAGGATGAACATGGATAAGACAAAGATCATGTCAATCGGACACTTTCAAGACTTCTTCAGACTTTCAAGTTAGATAGGTCCAACTTTGAGTAAGAGTCCGACTCGGATGGGCAGCATCCGGGAGCCTACGGCACATCTTTTCGTCCAATACTTCGCAATGTCTCAAGAGGAGAGTCTTTCACCAGTGTGTGTTGCCACTACCTCACTGTGTGATGACGTATGACACAGAAACGTAGACGGTTACCTCATAAGAAAGCTCAAAGTCACCCAAAGAGCAATGGAGAGGGCTATGCTGAAAGTTTCTCTGCGCAATCGCAAATCGCTAAACTTAAGTGGCAATGGGCTGGGCACATTGCACGTAGAACCGATGGCCGTTGGGGCGGAAAGGTTCTGGAGATGTGACCACGTACCGGATGGCGCATCGTAGGTAGGCCCCCCTCGAGGTTCAAAGATTTCAAAGATTCAAAGATTTTTATTTTTCTCGGAATGCAGTTACATAGTTCTTAAAAATACAACATAATCGTCAAGTGCATTCAGCCTGCGTGCAGGCGTGCAAAACATTTTTATGGAGCCTTACAGTCCATAATAATATATTATCTATCTATCTTTGAATCTTTGAATCTTTAAAAAAGAGTTACTAATTTACATCCATACCAAGTGTTGTAAACTAAACTATACCGTTATTGTCTATATAGTTTAAGTATTATTGTGATGTATGTCGTTTAAGGCCATTATTGTCCATATTAAAAAATAATATTTGAGAAACAAAGCAAAATAAGTCAGTATTCTTTTAATATTTTATATATACGTTTGTCTTAAAGACAAATAATACACTATTATTCATAAGAAAAAAATATTTTTCTTAATTATTTTCTATTGAGACGTTAGTACACATAAAAACTTATCCAAAGTATATAAATATCGTGTCACAACTCTAAACTGTAGTACATTTTTGAGTTTTTTTTGTGTAGTTTTTTGTTGTTTTCTTTTCATTTTCTTGGGTTTAAATAACTGGATGACAGAGGAAACTGTGACTAAAAGAAGATTTTAAATTGGTTATCTTAATAAAAAAATATATCAATATCTTCTTTGTGTTTTTTTTAAACCTCTGCCCTGAAAAAACACAGTTTTTGAGATACAGAGTTGTTTTAGATAAGCATCGATATGTGTAGAACAGTATAGGGAAAATAGATTTGCACTTCATTCGTTTCGTACATTCAATTCATGCTAAAGCTTTCGTGAATTTACCTGCCTAGCTAGCATGATCGCTTTGACGCTTTTATGTAGGACATCAAGCATTTGTCCCTCTCGCTCTTACAGGTACTTGCTAGTAAGAGACGAATTGTCCACCAGCCAGGGGGGCTAGCACAACTGACGCCGCGCCGCGACGCGAGTCGAGAAAGATCTATCCTCTTTCTATACATAATTTAATTTTAATGCTTATTCTCATTAAGTGAATGTTACATTTCTTTTGAGAAAAATAAAGTTATTTAAACATATTTGCACGGTGCGAGTGAGACAGGAGGCGCTAAGTCGCGCGCGAAGCGACTTGTCAGCAAGTTGTGCTAGACGTACAGGACCGAGTTGACCGCGATTAAATTTGCGATACTATAGGTAGGTATCGCAAATTGAATATTATGTAATTAATAGAAGGATGGGACATCCCTAGGTTTTCGCTTTTGTTTCATGTCTTTGTCATGCTCATTTTAGAACGACAGAGATATGAAATAGGTTATCTATGACACACCTCGGATACGTCGAGATGTAAACCGAATAGGTACTCTCTCTAAGTACTTTTACACGAGTAGGTACAGTACAGCATATCCATTAGAATGACGCATGTCTTACATATGAGCCGAATTAAGTCGAGCATGAAACTGACGGACGTCCCGAGAGTGAGGGCATCCGTCCGATTTTCTTTCTTATACACCTACATCTGGATTTAGCTGCTTTCATGTTTTCGCTTTTAATCTTCGTGAGAACGAAATAAACAAACAAAAGTACACTCGCAATCAACATAATTGTTAAATTGAGACTGTAAAAGGTTTTGCGTGTGAATTTTTAACGCTGTCGCGATCATGACTTTATTAAGTACGTATTGCATTTTCAAATTAATGAGATAGCTGTCATGTAATAATGCATTGTACGCGCGTCAGGTAGATCTAAATGTCACTTTTTGTATGAGTAAATGACAGACGAGTTCTCCTAACTTGCGTTCTTACGTTACGTGATCAACCCTCTGATGGACTTGTGTTTTGTCTTATGTGAAAACTTTATTTAACTAATTAAATTATTAAGTTAAGTATATTTATGGTATTGTTTATAGTTCTATATTGACCAAATAAAAGTATAAGACGACATTTGGAAAACGCGGCACCTATGCAATTTTATCTGCTTTAATATGCATAAAGTCCATTTATGGATAGGTAGATGTTGCTTTGTGAGTTTGTGGGCATCCAGGAGCTCGTAATATCATCCCGAACTATTTCATCTAGCGGCGTATTAACTGCGCTCTCAAACATGCACGTTATTAGCAACATCTGTGTAACGTATCCCTGGGTCCATATACCAACAGTATATATATAGTACCTATTCTTGCATGTGCAACTATTTTTTATTACTTAGTTGCATGTGTATTGGAATATGGGCCTTTTACGTTAGGTATCCTTTGGGATATCTTTCTTAAGTTTAACATACTTTCTTACCTCAGAAATACTAACAGTAAAAAATTAGTGAACCGGTTACATTCATATATAATATAGTATATTTCCAGTAAGATCATTGCCTAGGCACTAAAGAATCTTTCATTCTGATAAATCAATTAATTAAGAAATGTTATTTCTTTTCAATTACGTTTTAATAATGTTTCACCAAGCGTTGATCATTATATCCAAGTTCCCAAAAATCCATCACTCGTAAGGAATACTTCATAAATTGTGACTTTCAAATCCAAACACGAACCATACTCTCTACCCGTCCAAAACTATACCGAAAATACTCCAAGCCACCTTATGCTCATCATGCCATATAATAATACTTAATAAGTAATTACAAAGACGATATGATATGATAAGGGTATAATTACAAAGACTTTCGTTTTCTATATAGATTGGATTTATTTGTAAGAAATGACGATTTATCGTTATCAATAGCAACTCGAGTTGATTCGAATCAACTTCCTTCGCAACTCGAATCAACTCGCCGTCGCCACTGTTTGACTCGCACACCTAACTCTAGAATTGATACGGATCGGATAAGCGGATTAACGAACGCGAGTGCATGCGACGAATATTCTAACTTGTCTACGGCGCAACCACTAAAAACATAGGTAAGTAGTAGCGGCTCTGAATCGGCAAGCGAAGTTAACTCGAATCAAGAATACGAATACGCTAAACTTGACTCGACTCGCTGACTCGTAGGTATGGCTGCTGATGCCGTCGCGAAGCGGATCCCATCCGATTGATGCGAGACGAGTCAACCCGAGATTCTATTCGAGTTAGCCGCCGAATGAACTCGAGTTATCTTAGTTGGAAAAAAACTAACTCGTAACATCGCTAGCAACATCGTCGACAAGTTTCATTCTACACGGAACATTTTGTTCCAAACCTTTGCATTTATTCATTTCGTTCTGCACCTGAGTATTTTCCGCGCATTTATCTTGAAGATAATAAATGCCGGCGGCAGAGGGAATGAAAACGTGCCGCCTAAACACTGGCAAGCTCCAGCTAACCCCGGGGATACATTGACTAAAAGTATAGAATCATAATCTAATGTACATTTGTTGTGCGCGACGATGCCATGCGCGCCAAGCCTAGGCAGAACGAGTGGCACCAACAAATGTGAATCGATATCAATCCAATACGTTTAAAATGTAGGTACACGGCCACTGGTAGGTACTAAATTATGATGAGATAATTTACCCGTGGACTGTGAGGAGTTTTTTTTAATATTAACTCCCTAATTACATGTTGTATTCATGGCTTATGTCGGTTAAAAGTAAAAGGTGTAGAATAAATTGCCCGTAACCATTATGAATACTGCGATGACACCATTGGTTATCCCAAGTCTTATAGGTACAGTCAGCATCATATAGTCGGTAGCAGTCGAAGTAGCCAAATATATCGCAACACGTCTGTATTACTATAGGAGTAAGGATGTGTTACGATATATTTGGTTACTTTGGCTGCTACTAACTATATGATGCCGACTGTACAAAGAAACTGCCAACGTTCCCACGAAATAAGTTGACCAAACAAGCCCGGGTGCATTGGATGGCCAAAGCGTATTGGGAATCGCGAGCGTATGCAGGTGCATAACTAGGTATTCGGACATTCTTTTTCAGTAAAGAATTGTTGAATGTTCGAATGTTTTGAATCCTCTGTGAGAGAATAATAGCCGGGCTAGTAGCGAGTACTCTCATAGTAATTCTTACTCGCGCGAGTAAAAGCTAGTAAGAATTACTATGAGAGTACTCGCTACTCGCCGGCGGTGGGACAAGTGCCTAAAAGGGTATGTTCGTAGAATCATAGGTAAAAAATAAAAAAGCAAATCTTGTTTTGACAGCCGGTTAGCCTTGTGGGTAATGACGGTGCCTACGAAGCTGAAAGTCCTGAGGGTTCGAATCCCGATAAGGACAAAGTGTGATGAGCATGAATACTGAGTGAAAATTTCTGAGTGTTGGGTGTTTACTATGTATTTAAGTATTTATATTTATTAAATATATCGTCGTATAGTATCCATAACACAAGCCTTCGATTTGTGTAAGATTGTCCCCTATATATGTAAAAGGTTTGGGATAACGCGCCGTTTGAAATTATTGAATGGACCCAGGCTGCGTCCGCCCCAGCTGGTCGCTCTCACTGCCTCGTAAAGCACTAGTAGCCGATATTGGCTTAGCCAACGACGTTCATCGTATGAACGGTGTTAGATTAGATTAGAGGGAGGTCGAATGTTACCTTCTTAAGATAGTTCTTACGAAACTATCCGTATAGTTTCGTTAGAACATTTGAGTGATTTTAAAACTACAATTATATAAGTCTTGTGAAAGTTAATTAGAATTATATACGTACTAAATGTGGAAAGGACACGGTCACTTAAATTCCACGCAATAATTTTTTCATATGAAAGCTCAAAGTCACCCAAAGGGCAATGGAGAGGGCTATGTTGGGAGTAGGTATCTTTGCGTGATCGCATCAGAAGTGAAGCTATCCGCAGTAGAACCATGGTAACCGATGTATAGCCCTCCGAATCGCTAAACTTAAGTGGCAGTGGGTGGGGCACATTGCACGTAGAACCGATGGCCGTTGGGGCGGAAATTTCTCGACTGGCGACCACGCACCGGAAGGCGACGACGAGGTGGATTGATGACCTGGTAAAGGTCGCGGGAGTCCGCTGGATGAGGGTGGCGCAGGACCGGTCACATTCGCACTCTTTGGGGGAGGCCTATGTCCAGCAGTGGACGTCTTTCGGCTGATTTGATGATGATGTATATTTTACTTGTAAGTGTAGATTGTACATTTGGCTTTCTGCTGGTATGTAGGTACTTTGGGTCCTCGGTATTCTGGGTTGTCAACGGACTATTGACTGTCGCAGGTGTAGCAAGTGGCTTGTCCATAAGATTAATGTCGCTGTTCTTATCCCTCAATATTTCAATTTGGCTGACTTCGGTGAGATACTTATAATCTTCTTGTTTTTCGCTTGCCACGCTCGTTAAAACTAAATTTACGGGCGATGTTGATCGCGAGCGCGCATAAATAGGTATTTAGCTGAGGAGCAATCTTGCGAAGGAACTACGTGGCTTAGAGCTGTATTTAATTTTTTTAGGGATTGTGTAACTGAAAGAGTATCTAATGTTGGGTACCTATTAGCAAGGTTTCTCTTAGAAGATTTAATTTAATTCAGTTCTCACGTAACGTCTATATAATATTGAATGTCTATTTGGATCTGTCTATACGTAAAGCATTAGGTCACCATTATAATATTGTACACCGACACGCACGCATCAGGAATTTTATTAAAAGGTAGCTAACATTTATTTTTTAAATTGAAATATTTCAATCAGTTTTAAAAGCCTACTAAGGTACTAAAATGACAGCAATTCTTTAATTTATTCTTGTACTTATTCTAAAATAAAATGTATTTTGTTACAAAAGTGTCTACCGGTGGAACGACCCTCAAATGTTTTTTTAATAATATTGTTGGTTCATGAGATTAGGTGTCAAAGCGGACCCCGAGCTCTTTTAGGGGCATAACCGGGAACAACGCTAGGAGAATGATGATTGTTGGTTCATGAGAGTCAAGACGATAGATGTTATACTTTCCCGTTTCGCTGGATACGTTCATATTTAATTTGGCAAAACATTAACTACATACATAGTACATTCTATTATACACCGTGTAAGTAACTAATACCGCGTATACCTATTATTTTTGCGGTCCTGTATGCATGACTGTCATGTGGGATTTAATATGAAAGACAACCAAGTCTCGCCTCGCTCTATCTCGCTCTATCTCATAGCTTGCAAGGCGGGCATGGCAGGAGGACCATCTACGAATTATCATGAATTAAAATAAAGTAAAATATTTTTTCAAACACTACAAATAGTTATTTGTTATGCAAGGCAGCAAAGTTGTTGTTTGGCGCAATAAGTGCTTGTATTGAAAGCCGAGCTAGCGAACGTTTGTATGAGCGAAGCGAATGATTCAAAAGTACAATCCTGAGCATAGCGAGGCCTTCAAGGCTCGAAACGCCAAACAACTTTGCTGCCGAGCGAAACACACAAGTAATTAAAGTCATTTGGACCTTATAAGTACTCATTTTTTCAAACCACATGCTCGACAATGCCGAATTATAGGTCATGTAAACCCTACCGAAAGCAAGACATTAAATCCCTTGGTATTAGCCGGGTTATAATCAGACCTCGGACAGGGTGAGCTGTTTTAAGAGTTTGCATAATATGGACATACCTACGTAGTCATTCAATGGCAGATGTGATGTAATTGAATAACGAATTAAATTATTCTATTTAGATCTTTACATAACTAGCAAAACAAATTAATTGTATAGCAAGTAAGTAGTCCTATGGGCATTGAGATCGTCAGACGCAATGTCGATAAGAGTAGCGAAAAGAATTATACAAACTGAAAATTTACGAAATGATCTAAAATATATTGTTGAGAATTTCCATATAATTGAATATGCCTTAAAAAAATTACAGGAATCTAAAATATCCGTCGTAGATACATTTTTAACGTTGGACCAAGTGAGAGCTGTTATAAGCTGGTCTTCGTCTGCTTCTGTCAGTCAGAAATTAGAAGACGTCATAGCTAGAAACCCAGACTTAGATCTGTTTAGGGACTATGCTGAAAAAATTTCGGAAGGAACAGATGTGGACGGTATTTTAATGTACAACTTCACTCCGCTCACTTCAGTGGAAGTAGAAAGGTCTTTTTCCATCTATAAGTGGATATTAAACTCAAGTGCGTTGAAAATTGAAAATCTAGAAAAAATTATAGTTCTTTATTACAATAACCAATAACAAAGAAAAATTTGAATAAATAAATAATACTTACTCGTTTTGTACATAATGCACTGTCATTTTTGTTTAATTATTATTCATGAATTCTTTTTAATATTTCATCTTGAGGCATATCTATATTAACATCTACACTTGACATTAATGACGTAAAAATGGCTCACTCTGTCCGAGGTCTGGTTATAATGTTGTACTGAATTTCATTATAACCCGCTGGTTAATAATATGATTTCACTTTTCATAATTCTTATTACTATATGCATAAAGTTTAATTTTGCTAACACACAATTTGTCCTAGGCCATGGCCTACTTGATTTGACAAAATAAATGAAGTTTGCCTCCGTGTGAACCCCGGTCCGGAGGAGCGCGGTGTTCGAAATTCGAATTTCGAATCTAGGACCACGGCTTGTGCTTTCGAATTTGGAACGTCGCGCGCCTTCATTTGTTCACGCGTGACGAACAAATCGAGTTCTTGTAGGTGCCTATAGAAGATTTAATTTCAAAAATAATATTGAAAATGTCGAGTGATGAAAGTGTTTTGACTCCTGAGTTTATCAAATTAGATGCCATAGGCATTGTCAACAATCTGCTGCCAGAGAAGTCAAAGGAAAAATACCTAAAAGCCTACAACGATTTTGACAAATGGAAAGCTGTAAAAGGCGTAAAGTCTGTGTCTGAATCAGTGCTTCTGGTCTATTTTGAATATTTATCTACTGAGCCTGTTTTTTTGTCTCGCATAAGGTGTGAAAAGTAGAGTATACACCTCGGGGATAAGACTGTTTTAGTCTTGGGCGGTTGAACCCCTCACTGCACTCAGGACTCAGTCTTAATTCCCTCGCTTCGCTCAGGAATTAACTTATAACTCCCTCGCTACGCTCAGGAGTTAAATTATGAGTCCTTCGTTACGTTCGGGATTCAATTCGCTCCCGTGACATAAAACAGTGCTTTATCCCCTTAGTGTATAATCTACTATTAACAAAGGTTTGTTCACATTCCATGCAAAACAAAGCATTTTACAATTATTAAATGAAATATGTTTGTGTAACATTTTTGCATCTTTAAATAGTTTCCACGCTTACATTAAAAAAGTCAAAGTATTGTTGGGTGCTCCGCGGGTAGGTAAAAAATGACCTCTTATTCCATAGAAAACCGTTGGATCTCGCGATAGAGCGTCACGTTCGAAATTTAAAAACACTTTCTACGCTAGTGGATATATTTAATGGACTTTTGGGCGCAGATTTTGAGCGATGAAGCAAGCCTTTCCAAACAGATGAGGCCAAAAAAATTGAGGTGAAACTAGGTATCAATTCGTCACGCGGTTTACAGTCTGTATATACGTAAAACAGTGAATATTCAGTAGTGTAGTAGTAGTAAATATAGCGTGTATTTACAACGGGAGCACTGTATCGTGTTCGGCCGGTCGTAGTTCCGGTGCGGCCGAGTTAGAGAGGAAGAGATCTCCGGGAATCCAGCACATTGTCACACGAGCCGAGCTCCTACCATTGATCTACAATTGTGATTGTGACTACTTTGCTAAACGAGTTATAATAGAAAATACCGAAATCACTAAACGTGTGCCTATTGAAATTGAGAAGTTCCCTCAATCCCTCACGGACCCGATCTGATCATCCGCCGGCCTTTTTGAAAACAATGGGCCCAATCTGGAAGCATATACTTTCAAATGAAAAAATAATTGTACGAATTGGTTCATAAATGTCGGAGTTCTGAGGTAACAAATATTAAACATTAAAAAGAGCAACCGAATTGAGAACCTCCTCCTATTTTGATGTCGGTTAAAAATAAATTTTAGGGAAGCCGACGGAAATCGCCTTGTTTGGGCGCTCTGCCACTGCACCTTTTACAAGTTCAATAAATATCAGACGAGCAAGGACAAGCACAAGGACATCAAATCATACTTTGAAATGCAAAATAACGAACATTTTTATTAACCACCGACAAAATCTACAATTCGCCAACCGGTAAATTGGCGAAAACAGGCGAATTTTTACGTATTCGTTGATAAAATAAAATAGTATTTTATGCAACAGTTGTATCTATAAGAGAGGTCAAAAAAGGCGAGTGGCGTGGGCTACGATATGAGCGGAAGGCGAACATTCACTGCCAAGAATCGCTACGCGCTACGCTCGTAGCCTTTCCCGTGGTTTGCCTCGTATTGTAGCGGAAAGCGGACTACGGCGTAGGCGCCCGCGGAGCGGGTTCCTGGCAGTGAAAGTGTTAAACTCCGTATCTAGCCAAAAGCACCCGTAGCGCTGTGTCGCATATATCGTTGCGGATTGGGTAAAACTTCCAATGCATTGCATGTTTTTCAGATATAGCCCCAATTGTATAGCACATGATAAATAATACGATATATTCCCTTTAAATCCGACTTTTCGCATAAAGGCTCGTAGTTAGGGCGCGGATACGATGTGCGGATAATGGCTTTTACTTGAGACGAGCGCCGCCGATGTATGCGATCTGAGCGCAGAGCTCCGATACATCTGGAGAGTTTCTCGCACTATTTATACTGGTGTATAGGTTGATAAGAAACTGTAGCTAGCAGTAAACTAGATCGCTGTTTTGCTCGACTTGGCGGGGGCACTGCCGTGCCCCCAGATAACTTGCTGTCGCGCATTGATTTTCTCACATTTCACAAATAATTTTGTTGCATTAGCACAATCTCTCGTGAAGAAGGTCTGCGTATTAAACGGATTGTAATTATATGTATACCCCTAGATAAATGATAGTACAAAGGAGCTGTTAGTCTCATTGCGCAACTATAAATTTCTTGAAATTAAAAAAAACATTACGTAAGTAAAAACATAAATTAGTCAGATATATAATTTTAAACTCACTAGATTCATAAACATTCTATTTGCTTAACGTCACCTCTAAGTAAAGATATTTTTAATGTAAATGTTATTACTTACAATAATAAAATTATCATCATCATCATATCAGCCGAAGGAGGTCCACTGCTGGACATAGGCCTCCCCCAAAGAGTGCCACAATGACGGTCCTGCGCCGCGCCAACCGCATCCAGCGGACTCCCGCGACCTTTACCAGGTCATCAGTCCACCTTGTGGGGGCCTACCCACGCTGCGCCTTCTGGTACGTGGTCGCCACTCGAGAACCTTTCCGCCCCAACGGCCATCGAATCTACGTGCAAATGTGCCCCACCCACTTAAGTTTAGAGATTTGGAGGGAATACAATTACTTAAAGGTAAATAATATTGAAAAAAGGGGAGATTCGAAATTCGATTGTATTTTTTATGTTGTTACCTCAGAACATAATACCTACCAACCCAATGATGTAATATAAATAAGAAAGAGGTAGATAGGTTAAAAGCGCTCAAAAAGTGGCACACTAAAACTGAGTCAATTGCACCAACTTGCCTCAGTTTCACGTCGTCAATGAAAACGTATGCTGTCAGATTTGGTGGCCATCCGGAATATCCTATAGACAACGTATCTACCTCTTTTTTAACCGAATTCAAAAAAAGGAGAGGTTCTCAGTTCGGTTGCTTTTTTTTTATTTATTTTTATTTGTTACCTTAGAACTCCGTCATTGATGAACCAATTCGTCCATCATCAAGGTGATCCTTGTGGAATCGGCGGAAGTCCTCATATATAATCGGGCCACATACAGCGATTGGGTTTTTTTTCTCTAATAATCAACGCATTTGCTCTCGGAAATCAGTTCATGTGGTAAATTGGAACATAATGTGGAAATGTTCTCGTGGCTTGGTGGAGTACCGTCGCCATCAGATATATAGGAGCGGCCAAAGTGCTCACAAATATCTGAACACGTTGTCATGCACACTATTGTCAAGGCATTAGAGACGTGTTCAGATATTTGTGAGCACTGTAGCCGCTCCGATATATCTGATGGCGACTGTACTAAATTGAAGTCGGTTAAAACTTTGTTTTTAAAATAAATTATTATATTACATCATTGTACTAACCGATTTACTTTTTTGAGGAATTTTGAAACAACTGCTTAATGTAATGATAGTTGTTATGAGACTTTTCAAGTAACTTGTACTCGTATTATTTATTTGGGTTTTACGAATCACCTTGTATGACATCTTTATCCTTTCTCTTATCTAGTAAGTGGTTCTGAACACAAACATTGAAAATTGTTTATGTCCAAGATACGACCGTGAAGTAGCGTCATGTCTTACGCTGCGTCTACGCTAGGCGAGCCAAGCACGAGCGGAGCCGTTCTGTTCGCGGCGTCAAGTGGCGTTCGAGGCTTGTAAGTCGGTCTACACTAGACGAATTGTAGCTACGCTCGTGCTCGGCTCGCCTAGCGTAGACGCGGCTTAAGCCGGGTAGTCATTAGCGAGCTGTAACCGTAACCGTTGCATGTACTGTAACCAAAAAGCATAGTGTGTACGTGGTTCGCAAACCTGCTGCGAGCGGTACGCGTGCGGTTTGCAGCGAGCCGACGTTTACAACGTACTCATTTCTGAACCCGTAACGTTGCACGTAACTGTAACCGTTACTGTAACCAAAAACATAGTGTGTATGTGGTTCGCGAGCCTGCAACGAACGTTAACGAGCGACTCGCAGCGAGCCGACGACTGTCGGTTTTTGCCACGAATCAAAGGGCGCTCGCATTGTGCTCGTGGACGTCAAGAGGAGAGGTTGTTGCTGGCCGCTGCGAACCAGCTTCCATTCGCCATGAGTGAATGGTCAGGGGATAAATGTCTTTTGCTGGTCAGTTCTAATCCTATTTTTTGTAATAGGCTTGGGACAAGTATGGGCCCTAACGGTTTCCACGGACTTTTGACTTCCTACTACCTTCCTTTATTGACTTTTGACTTCGCCCAATTGTTTCCGTCCAATTTATTCTGGAGCGCTTTTCAGTTTTCTCCCTTAGGGACGAAAGAAAAGTTATGAATCTTTAAGCGACTATTTTGTGAAAGATTAGAGAAACTAAAATATTATTAGTTTAAGTGTTTGCAGAGTTATTAAGTAATATGAAAGCGATAAAATAATAATTAACTAGTTATTACACTTAATCTTAGCGTAACTAGATAACATGGAAGTTTATAATCGTAATGGACAGATTATAATATAAACTATCATTTTAATACATGCTAAAACCTCATTATAAAAGATCTCCGTCGGTCCATGTCGGCTTAATACGAAGTCTAGTGCATTGCAGTAACAGTCGTATTTCAGCTTCGTTTCCAGACTTAATGTGCTTGTTAAGCTATTTGCTTTTACGTACATTTAATGTACTGCAAGTCGAAACGGACTACAAAAAGTGTCATTTATGTGACGTCAGACGTTCGAAAAGTTAATGTAATTACCTCTCTGGTTTATGAGCATAAATGTGCCGTTTCGGTTATACTTGACAAAACCTATACCTACTATTATTTAAATAAACTAGCAAAATTTGTTTATTTATTATTATATCTTTGCGAATGTGTTCTCGAAAGCGGCTCTAACGATTTCGATGCGAATACAAACACAAGCGTTTACGAGGAAGAAAAATCGATTTAGATAGCTGGGTCTTACTGTCGTTAAATAGTAGGTAGATTGTTAACCAAGGGCTGAAAGTCACCCATATCTGAAGAGATATTTTATGGCGCTCAAACGAAGTGAGAGCGCCAATGGTTCCAGTTAGAAATGGGTGACTTTCACCCGAGTTAAACACTACTTTTCATATCGAATACGAGGAAAGTAAAAAAAACACAGACGGAAAATTAAACAATATGTTTATTCAAAGTATACAATTCAAAAACGGCAGCCGCCATTACCGTGACGTCATCCGAGCCGAAAGAATAGTCCCATCTCGCCTGTCCTAAAGAAAGAGGCAAATATCTGTCTCGCTCGCGCTTATGGTTATATGGTGTAATTCGGTCACGTGACATACAGATAATAAAACTACGATTTTAATTTTGAAATCAGAAATATTGCTCACGTTTTTATAACCAAATAGTATTGTATTTATATTTCTTAAAGTCAAAACTATATGAAAAACATACTTTCATAATTTATTGTGATAGACGAAAATAGCCTAGGGTCATTTCGCTGGTTAGCGACCACCTAATTTAATGGGGAACAAATATAATGACCACCAGAAAATACTTTGATACCCTCAAGCTTTCTTACCAAAAAAATGTACTGAACACCAAAAAAAGAATTCTACCATTACAATGGTACTACCTGTTTTAGTAACGACTGCACAATTAAATTGTATTCAAAGATCAAATTTAGTAAATGATTACCAAATTTAGTAACTGAGCACCTAATCTTAGCGAACAAATTAATACAATATTTCTACCTAAATAACCCACTATGATTGCTATAAAATGTATTTAAAGACCAAATTTAGTAAATGATTACCAAATTTAGTAACTGAGCACCTAATCTTAGCGAAGAAATTATTACAATATGTCTACCTAAATAAGTCACTATGATTGCCATAAAATGTATGCATATTACCAAATAAAGTAGTACTAGCCGCTCAACTCCGTCGCCCCGCCCGCGCCGAGAATTTAGGGAATATGAAGAGGTATCAGGTTAGTAAACATTTTCTAGTAGGTAACTTAAATGATTCCTTGTTTATAGCGATCGAAAGGTAAAAATAGCTACCAAAACCCGAATCAGCGTACCCCACTTCCACGTGGTCTTGTCTGTCTTACCCCTAGAGTGTATACAAAAACCCGCGGAGACAGAAGCTTGCGAAGGAGGTCCTGAGCTGAGCGGGTGCACGAGGCCGAAGCGAAGCGAGTGGGGGGAGGTGGCGAGCGAAGCGAGCCGGCGACCTCCCGAGCGGAGCGTAGGTCGAGTGCGCACGTGAAACGAAGGGCCGACGAAGCAAGTTTCTGGCGGGAGCCCGGGCGGAGGGCGGGAGACTGAGTTAGTTTTGGGTTAGCAATGATTAGTTGGGAGACATTTTCTTTAATAGTATAGTAAGATGTTATAATTTGGTTATCAATTAACATAAAAATGGTGATTAAATCTTGGCCCTCATTAACAATTTTTGGGTTAGCAATGATTAGTTGGGACACATTTTCTTTAATAGGATAGTAAGATGTTATAATTTGGTTTTCATTTAACATATAAATGGTGGTTAAATTTTGGTTCTCATTAACTATTTTTGGGTTAACAATGATTAGTTTGGAGACAGTTTCTTTAATAGGATGGTAAGATGTTATAATTTGGGTAATTATTTCACATTAAAATGGTGGTAACATTTTGGTGATCATTTACTATTTATGTGTTAGCAATGATTAATTAGGAGACATTTTCTTTAAATAGGATAGTAAGATGTTATTATTTAGGTTATCATTTCACATTAAATTGGTGAAAAAAATTAGGTGCTCAGTTACTATTTTTGGTCGTCAAAAGTATTTTTTTTGTGTTCATATTTTACTATATCTGGTGGTCCGTTAAACATATGCCAATTTAATGTGCCGGTGGGCGACCGCTTAAGCTGAGTTGGTGAACTGAAAGGATATTTTCTCGGTTTTTTAGTAGTTTTTTAGTAGATTCTAAAACAACAAACAAATGCATGTACAAGTAATTGTCTCAATAGGGTGTGTAGAATTGATGTTATCTTCAATAGAAAAAACCTTCTCCTTCAGGTGGTCGCTAACCGAAGGTGGTCGCGAAACCAGCGAAATGACCCTATTCAAATATTTTCATACTATTTGTATTTATTATTAGTACTTATTAGCTGAAAAGTGGCTGTATGCGTTTCTGCATTAGCTCACATACGCAACTTAAAGTTAAAAAAAGCTTTGTGGATGTATTCCATTTGTCACCACCTCATAGACCCTAGTGATTATTTTAACTAAAATAAAAGTAATGAATTTACAACATAAACTCATTTTATATTTAATAAAAAAAATCTATGAACTAGTAAGAATAAAATTATTTCCAAATATTTTGTCACTAGCGGGGGTAAGTATTGATATTTATTAGAATTAGTTCCCGCATAATGCTTATGAGGCGAGGACTAATTGGAATCCACTACTTTTCTGCACTAGAGCAGAATCACTTTCTGCACACGTTTTAGAACAACAACGAACCACTTTCAGAGCATGAGATATGAAAAGTAGTTTTTTCCGAGAAAACACGAATCACTGAGGCAGAGCAAAGCTCGGTTTCCCAGTTAAAAAGTAAAAAATATGTGAACACAACGATTCGTTTGTATCGGTGTTCACTCAAATATGGGATGAAAGTTTTGATCAAGTAAGATTATTTGCACCATTTAACACGTTCAAGAAAATAAATCTGTTAAGGAATCTCGATATAGGCCAGTCAAAATCGACATTAGACCTCGCAAACGCGCATGTATCTACGATTTTTTTATATGTTGTTAGGTTCATTGAGAGTAGTTTACACCCAAGTTTGCAACCCTGAAAACCCTGTGCCCCATGGTGCTCGAAAAACTGGGAAATTTCGGCACTTCTTTCAGGTCGTTCTAAAAAACTACTCTAAAGAAGCGTTTTTCGAGTTGAACCACCTCTGCTGCCTTTCTGGAAGTACACGGTCGTCTCTCCAGAACTTAAGCCGTTAAGAAGGACAAGTAGGTCCACGTCCTCCCCAATGATAAAAACTTGATCGAAATATGAGCTCTTGGGAAGGGCAGTCCTCACTATATCGGCATCGGCGTCTACTTGATATTGGTGGATCTCGATATCGGTGGATTGGTGCTTGGGCCACTTTGATGGGTGTTGATTCATCAAACAAAATGTCACTGCAGGAGAGAGAAGCAGAGCGTCGCAGGCGTTGCTGCAGCTGATTTAGTGCTCCTCAGCTGCATTTTCTGGGTATCCATCAAAAACCACAGCTGCGTTTTTACCAGTGGTTGAAAACATAGCATGTACACTTTTTTTTTAAATTGGCCACATTTGACTAGCTGTATCTCTGCAGCCAATGAACCTAGAGTGCTAGGCTCAAATTGTAGCAAAGGCAAGGCAAAGGCTTATGTCTATATATAATATGTTTTCATAGCATAGAATTATAAAAGAGGTAACGCCGTATATGCGGATTCAGAGTTCAACCAAAAATTAGGCTTTAAAGCCCTTAACTTTGACAATGTCCACCGAAGAGACGCGAACCTAAATCTGACAATGACTTTGCGAGGTTTGCCTTTTTTTGGGTTGATATTGACTGGCCTAATACAACTATAGGTATTAATGATTTTTATGTCTCAACCAGAAATGTTCAAATGTGTAAATGAAGGCAAGGTCTGTAAAGCCCTGAACCCAAGGGGCCACTCGAGCCGGCCCCCAACCTGCAACAATCCTCCAATTCCAGCCCTGATTTGTTACGAATTTATTTCTAAGCAAGAACCAAATTCCTCATCGGTTATAAAATATTTTTTCCTAACTTTGGGATAATTTTAAGGTGTCATTAAGAACTTATTAAAGAATTTGTAAAGAACCCTCTCTAAGTTACTCCAACATTCATGAGGGGTGCTCGCGAGCAACTTTGTAACTTGAAAGTTTGACGCCAAATAAGCTAAATTGGCAGACTATTTTTCTTCACTTCTGAGCCTACATTTAATGGAAAAGAGATTTTATAATAAATGTAGTGATCCCGCTACATTGTGTAGAAACCTTTTATTTAAGACGTATTAAAGGAATATTCTTTACAATTTGGCTAAATCACTTCATCAATGCCGGTCTTTGAGGCAATCTGATGTATCTAAAAATAACGATGTTGGAGGGATTAACGCAGCGTTGGGGACTTGTTTATTTTGCGCCCAATGAATTATGGTTCAAATCTGACAAGTATTCGATCATTCTTCGTGCGCATAAATTAGAATATATTTCAGTGGCCATTAATGCTCATGGTTCCAAAATAAATAACAAAAAAGGTTTCAAAGTAATCGCTTCTATTACGTACGTAAAACTTATGACCATTCTATTATTTCTAGGTTACATTTAAAAGGTCACATTACTTATATGAGTACCTACATGTTACAGGGCAGTCACAAACGGGTTTGAGCTTGAACATAACAATCAATAGACATATAGTATGTAAGTAAGTATCTTTATTCGCATTAGACAGAGTACAATGGATGTTCTTAGTTATACTTAATATATAGAACTAATCATCTATCTCGTCACGCGGTGACATGCAAAATTTAAGTATAAGTACTTATATCTAAGTTTAAACACGAGTCTATCGAGTGGTCATAGAAAATATTACAATACTAACAATATCCGAACATGGTGATAAAAGAAAACATTGCAAGCAAATTAAGTACATAACACAATAATCATTATGTTAGCGTTTATCATTACATGTCACAACAATAAAATATCCAATAGAACAAGAAATAATAATAATATGTAACGTAAATATTAAATTCACTAGTGGTATCTTGAGATGAGGTCTATAATTGAAGTTGTAATATATCGTCACTTGGCATAAGGATTCGCAAAATTGTGTTCTAAGAATTCTTGGACTGAATAAAAGCAATCTACTATTAGCCACTTGCTCAGTTCCTTAAGAGGCTGACAAGATCTAATTTGGTGAAATTGATGTTATTTAAGCAGTTTTTTTAAGAAAAACGATTTTTTCTAGCACATCAAATAAAATATATGTTAATATTCACCATAATATTTCAAAGACCGTGGACGGGCTCGATACATAATTGGACGAAATCGGCTCGATAGAAAAGAATTGCAAAGATTAAACGATTAGATTATCACATTAAACGGTTCTATGTCTTTATTTTTTGACGTATGAGTCTGCAATTAAAAACATGAAGTCAACATATTCATAACTAAACCGCTAACGACTCATATTTCCCAAATAATCCAACCTTTTTTTTATTTCAATATTTATGTAATATTATCTTCAAAAACCGGGCCGCCCAGTAACTCTCGCTCTCGTTTACTCCGATACAAATAGACAGTGTGCGCGCTATCCAAAATCCTCAAGGGCATTTTGGTGTTGACAGCGTCTTAATAAAAACATTAGTTGGCAACTTCTCAATTGATTTAGGAATATGGTTATAGATTTTGCTTAGCGCATAAAACGCATTATTCTTAAAAATAGCCAGTTTTGTTACTGGTAAACATAAAGGTTTATGAGTTATAGTACGCTTGTTGTGATTATTTTTTACTATAAAGAGCTCCATATTTTTTCTCACAAATTTACATGCCTCCAGTATGTACATGCATGCAAGCGTCAAGATTTTATTTAATTTAAATATTGGCTTGCATGAATCTCTCGATCGAAGGCAGATTATACAGAGCGTACAGAGCTATACGATAAGTAGTTATATGTAAATGTTTCGCATTCCAGTTTAATATATTGATATCAGCGTGGTTACATTGAGGCAGCGCGTGTAAAGGTGAAGGCGCAAGACGTAAGTGTCTGATCGATTCTCAAGTAAAGATGGCTAATCTTCCACTCCGTTCCACAATCTTATCTGTATCGGTATCAGTTTATTACATTTTACATTAATTAGCAATATCGTGTCACCAGTTATTGGTCTTGCGATTTTAGCATGTCTTAGATCTTGGCCCTCTCAAAAGTTAACTCCATAAATTGTACGGCAAGAGAAAACACAAAGCTAAGAGTGACCAATTAAGAAGAACTAAATCCATCTAGACCAATTTCCCAGATATCCATTAGGGTGTTATAATTCAGTACTTTATTTGAAATACTTTTTGAAATGTATTTTATATTTGTCAAATACAAAATACTTAAATAAATCATTTAATCCACATAAAAACACAATAACAAATAAAACAATAATAACTTAAGCTACTAGCTTAAGCCTAGTCAAAAAGTCCCCCACGAGTTGTCCCTGGCGCAAAGGTACCCATCCCACACAGTACTGGTATAGGTTATTGGTATATGGCAACTTATAGTTAGGTAAAAAAACTTAAAAAGTAAAGCTCTTCCTGTAAGTAGTCTGCAGTGGTGACGTATTCGAATAGACATTACATTAAATATGTAATGTCTATTCGAATGCGTCACCCCTACATGCGAGAGGGGCTTTACTTAAGGCCTGAATCCCACGGGCGCGGCCTGCGGTGGCGGCCAATAGTTAATTTGACAGCTAATGACAAGTTTAGTATTGATCATCGCGGCCTCATCATCCTCAGATCATAAATAGGTACTTGTATTTTTTTTTATAATAATTCACTTTCGCCTTTACTTGATCAACGCCGATCCGGGTGACGCAAGCAGATTCCCTCTCATTACAGTTAGGGAGGTGTGCGTATAATCTGCCATATATCGTCGGGCGATAACAGAATGGACACTCATGAGCCATTATTTGCAACTTATTCTGCATTATTCATGAAGATTATTTTTCGTTACTACAGTATAAACGTACGGTAAGCTACAGCTACGGAGCCTAGTGGTTCAGGCATGCGTCTGTCAAGCGGAGGTCGTGAGTTCGAATCCCGGCCCGTACCAATGAGTTATTCGGAACTTATGTACGGAATATTTACCGTTAGCTTTTCGGTCAAGGAAAACATCGTGAGGAAACCGGTCTAATCCCAATAAGGTCTAGTTTTCCTTCTGGGCGAGAACGTCAGATGGCAGTCGCTTTCGTAAAACTAGGGCCTATGCCAAATCTCAGGATTAGGTAGGTGTCAAAGCGGACCCCGGGTTTTTTTAGGGCACAACCGGGAATAACGCCAGGAGGATGGTGACAGTAAAGTGAAGAATAATAACGGAAAGTTCATGAAAATAGGTGCAAATGGATTGGATGAGCATAAGAAATACATTTCTTTGCGCGACACGACATGACAAGTTGGAATTTACACAAAGATAGATAACCTATCTGTATACTTTATTCCATTCGCGCGAACAGTGGTGAATTTACCTGTTTTTATCCGTTGCATATTAAGATATTAATTTACGAGTACAGATATAATTTATTCGAGGGCAGTATCACTAATTGCTCCAGCGAAAAAGTTATAATTTCTGCAACATAACGTAAGTCGAGAGGATCTAATGTTAGACACTTTTAACGGTCCAATAATACTAGACAATTAACAAACGGTTATAAATAAACAACTGCGTAAATTATATCATAAATAGATTAGACCACTAATTATATTTTCTCAAACATGCTCGGAAATGTACGCGTTAATATCACGAAATGAAGACGTGAAGTTTCTTGTTTATGGCTCCCTACATTACTTCTTGGCCTTACGCCAAGAAGTAATGTATGAAAACCCTAAGTAAAACCATTATTGTCCGCTACTCTAACTTTTTAAATTTGCTTACTAATATTAAACTGACAAAGGAAAATTTACATACTGCCAACCACCACTAGACACTGTAAGCATACTTGATCATAAAAAAAATAAAAATAATCTATGGTATTATACTTTAGGTGCGGTTAAACATGGTGCTCGAACGGCTTGTTCAAATGGCATGTTTAAAAAATAAAAAAGGCGCAAATTACCTATTATTTAATTGATTACCTAGTATTTATTTTAATTTTAATATTTCCTCACATCGTTTGAGAAAAGTACTATACAATCCTCGGCCGGAACAGGGATTGCTGGACTCGTTGTATTCGGCCTCGTCTACGACTCGGCCGTCTACCCCAATATCGTCCAGCAATCCCTTACTTCACGGCCTCTGCAGTAATCTACTATTTCTGCCCAACACGATGTCGACAACAACCATGAAGCAGATCATTCAGTTTCGATAACGTACGTCTTCATACTTTAAAATCTCCCAAAGAAGCTCTACGAAAACCAAATGTCTTTCGAAATTCCGCGGCTTGGAGATATTTATTTGAATACCGTAACGTAACCCGAGAGGCTGATGTTACGTCGATACATTAAGCGGCACTTATGCTGCGTCGCGTCGGCCGGGATCTAAAAGCAAATCCCCGCTGTTACGTCTTTATTTCATGACAAAGTTTAAATGAGAGAATCAGACCAACCCACATAATGCGATGTTATTTTTAAATTATACGTTTACGTTACTTTATATTTGAAGATGGATAAAGGATAAACGATAAAGATGTTTCGTTGGCCACATTTTCCAAAAATAACACGTGTTTAATAATGAATACGGGACTAGGACAAAGAGCCGAATTACGGAACGCGTTTTTGACGATTATTTTTTATGTCTGATGAAATCTTAACTGATGGACGGAAGGTAATGAGAATGAGAATATTTCTGAGTTCCTAACTTCATCATCTGCATGTCGATCACATAACGTTTTGAACGCGCGTTAAGTAGATCCAACTGTCATTTTTCCATAAAAAAAATACATTTAGATCTACCTAACGTAACGCATTATACGTAGATTAGGTAGATGTAAAAGTCAAATTTTATATGAAGAAATGACTGTTAAACTGTCCTAACGAGCGTTCGAATCGTTACGTGATTACCCCCCAGGTAGACTACCAACTAAATGTCACTTTTTTATGGGAAAATGATGGTGCCTATCGCTGGAACCGACTCCTTTACCTATAGGTAAACCTATAGATAATCTATAACTTTAGCATTGCCGACAGTCTCGATCTAATACAACTAACAGTCTATACTATAATACACTTAGGAAGCACTTCGTTCCACCACACAAAATAGTTATTTTGTGAAAGGCGGTCATCAATCAAAAGCCTCCACAACGCAACCGGATATCGACAATCGGCATACGTAAACAGAGTTTTTGTGCCATCACCAATCAATGCTTCAATAATTCAATGGTATCAGTTTATTGATGTGTTTCACAATAATAGGTTTGACAAACAATAATGTACCTATAGCTAATGTGGTACTTTTACGTCTGTTAGATATATTGTCGTCTATTGCCCATAACACAAGCCTTGTTATGCTTACTATGAGGCGTAATTTTTTTAAATTAAATAGTAGCTAATTTTCCACCCTTTTTAACAACTTACATTGATCGTATTGTAAAACAACTGGTAATCAAAAAATGCCTCAATAATTACTCTTTTAGGTAAATATAATATTTAACCGAAGTAGCTAATACAAAAAAAGGCTTGTAAAAAGCAATGCGTAAAGTTTCCATTAGACAACAATGAACCCATTACCTTCATTTCACGTATTGAACATTCACTAACCCTTCCGGAGTTGGTTCCACGGATCTACATCTCGCCCGCGCCTAGAGCAGTAAACCTTCGCAAGACAGATATAGGGGACACAGAGGGACTTCTCTGTAAATATTAAATGTACATAGTGGAGTGGACGATGTTTGCTTGCAGGAGCCGAGAGCTTAGTGCTTCGGATCTATGGCATTGAATTCATTCTCACGCGACAGAACAAACGAGCGGTAAAGTGCTCGTTTTCGATTCACAACAAATGCATGTTGAGGTATTTAAGAAAGGTGAGAGGTGCTTTAAGAAATTGCAAACTATGTATCGAAATCCCAGGATCCGATAAGTCAGGGCTCAGAGCGCAAACTGTCAATTGTCAGCTTAAAATATCTGCGAGCGTACACCGTACTCTACTTGGTTTCCACAACTTTGTGCCTCGCGGAATTTAGACTTTACCTCTTCTCTTATAGAAAGTATTGTTAATTTCCACTAAAGATGTGCTAAGCTGTGTGTGCACACAAGTGGCTGAAGGTGGCGTTGGCTGTGAGCATGCGAGGCCTCAAATATATGAAAACACGGTTAGTATATCTGTGGTGAATACTGACCCTTAGACCATATCAAAACACACATTTCAAGACTGAAAATATACTATAACAGATATCTTAGTTGCCTATCTTAGACTGGGAAGGGATGAAGCGCGCCCGGGCACTGGCCGAATCGCTACGCCAGTGGAAGGAGGAGCTGGCAACAGCAGAATTTGGCCTTTCGACGGTAGGAGCGATACTGCCTCATCTGGAGCGCTGGGTCGACAGGCAACACGGAACGTTGACGTTCCACATAGTGCAGATACTTACTGACCATGGATGCTTTGGTAAGCATCTGCATCGCATAGGGAGAGTGGCAACCCCCTGTTGTCCCGAGTGTGGCGCGCCTGTCGACACAGCGCTTCACACTCTAGAAGAGTGTACCGTGTGGGGGCCTCAGCGGACCACTTTAGAGGCAGTAATAGTGGCAAACCTCTCACTGTCGAGTGTCGTCAACGCCATGCTCAACAGTGAGGAGGCATGGGGAGCGATGGCCTGCTTCTGTGACGACGTAATGTCACAGAAGGAGGCTGCGGAGCGAGCTCGCGAAAACGATACTCTCGCGGATCCGCTTCGCCGACGACGGACTGGAGGCAGAGCCAGGCGCTATGCGCATCTGTTGCCTCCGCCGTATTGGAACCATGCAGGGAGTCGGGGCAAGCCCTGTAAACAAAGGTTCCACAGGACTGGAGGCGCTCGCGTAGCTGACGCCTCGAAATGTCTGCGGCCTGCTACTGAGGGCCGGCTGCCGGGAGGTACGCAGTTGAATGCCAAGAGCGATCCTGCGACGCTCCCCTTTACAAGGCGGAGCCGGATGTCGCTGGTGGTTTTAGACGGCAGTCCAGTTTCGGTTAGTCCCTCATACCCGACCTGCCTCCCCGGATAGGACGGGATGCGTAAACGCATTACCCCAACGTAAAAAAAAAGGTGCCTATCTTAGAACGTAGACATTATATAGATTTTTTGAATACCTAGGTACAATATCTACTGAAAATACGGATTCGTAGTTTGAATATAATATTTTATGATATATTATTATTTAACCGAAAACCATAATTAACCAATACTGCCAAATATGCACGTAAGCTCTCACCCCACATCAAAGTTAAGAAATTCTAATAAATCCATTTTGTAAGTGACTTTGCCAAAATAGAAAGTTATCCAAAATTGCGATGACTCGATAAAGGTAACAAAATCCCTTCGTATAGCTACATTACACCTACATTTGGTAATAAAAGAGGTTGGAAGTAGGTTTTTTATGCCTGGACTAAATCCGAGTCGTAACGAGTCGATGAGACGGTTGTAAAGTGGATTATATTGATCATTTCCTTCGGCCATTACCTCTGGTCGCTTGTTAAACTAGTATAGCACCAAATTTCAGTCACGAACTCAAACAAACTTAGCCGTTTACAATGAAGCTCTAGCGCTGGTATTTTGGGAACTCAATAGCCCGATATTAAACTTGGTTCATATTTAATAATTTACATACCGTTATTCGTGCACATAATGCTACAACAGTATCTATATCATTTATTTTTTTAATTATACATAACTACTTGTGCAGAACTGTGTATATATAACCTGTTTTTCTCTATGTTTTTATTTTATTTCTAGTACCTATTGTCTATGTTTAGTTGTCTCAATGTCAAATTATAAATAAAATTATAATTTGGGTACAAATACTAATATTGGCTATAATTTTATATTAGTAGACCAAAATACGAATATTATAAATGCAAAAGTGTGTCTGTCGGTTTGTTACCTCTTCACGCTTAAACCGCTGAACCGATTTAGATCAAATTTGGTATTTACAGATAGGTTGAGTCCCGGGAAAGGACAAAGGATAGTTTTGAAATGGCCGAAAATCGGGAACGGGGGTGAAAGTTTGTATGGAGCTAAGATATAAACGAAGTCCACGCGCGCAGAAGCTAGTAGATATTATAAATCTGTGAGGTGTTATATAAATAAGTGAGAACCTTTAAACCGGATTTTTGAAAAAGTTTGTAAACCCTTTATCGGATGTATATGAACTACATATCTACTGCTTTTCAAACTTATGTATTAACTTTTATGACGAAGAATGACATTAAATTGTCATTTTTCGACTGCCGACATAATAATTTACTTTAAAAACAAAGTTTTAACCGACTTCAATTTAGTACTCCGCCAAGCCACGAGAACATTTCCAAATTTCTTTTCCAATTTACCACATGAACTGATTTCCGAGAGCAAATGCGTTGATTATTAGAGAAAAAAAAACCCAATCGCTGTATGTGGCCCGATAATATTTGAGGACTTCCGTCGATTTCTTTGGCACTTCATTAGTTGCTATTTCAACGGAATCTTATCAGAATCTGTGACGTACTTTTGTACTTTTAAGTACATAATTGAGTAATTCCATAAGTCATCTGTGGTCTTCATCATCAATTCCACTCCACCAAATTTATGATTTCCGGGTGCAAATACACGAGTTGTAATAGAAAATATCAAAATCACTACACGCGTGCCTAATATAATTGAGGAGTTCCCTCAATTCCTCATGGATCCCATCATCCAACTGAATTTTTGAAAGTATATACTTACAAACAAAAAAAAAATTACGAATCGGCTCATCAATGACGGAGTTATGAGGTAACAAACATTGAAACAAAAAAAAAAAATACAACCAAATTGAGAACCTTCTCCTTTTTTTTGAAGTCGGTTAAAAGAAGGGTTAACGGTTTTCAGATGTTATTTCTCAACTCTGTTGCTAGTCTTTTCTTTATAATACGTTGTAAAACAAATAACCAAGTCACTTTATAGCAAATAAATAATTTATAGCAAACAGCCGATCGAAAATCGTTAATTCTCATTGTACATAATTACCATCATAGAAGTGAACCAAGTCCCTTACCTACTTATAATGTCTGTATCTTAAAAGCCCACAGTTGTCTTTGTACTTTGAATACAAACTTGTGGCATCAATGTCGGATGCGAAGGAAATCTTCCGAACTTAGGCACCTATCGACTAATTAGTCGGCTCTTGCTCCACAAAACTGAACTCTGGAAGCTGGAGCGAAACTTGCTAGATTTATTATTTATCCCTCTCGTGGAGAGTGATATTGCTCGGGCGATTGATTCCTGAGCCGTTGTTTGAACATTTAGATTGGATCCTTAAATCATAAGGATTTTCAATGTTTACCGACTGCGGGAACTCAGCTGTTAGTATCGGTGGGAGAAATTTTAATTTTGTTAAGAGATTCATTCACACTCAATATTCATCAATATTCCAACGCTTTTGAAAAAAGAGTTCACAGATTAATCATTAATAGACCTAGAAAAATGACATTAAAACATATATTTCGAACAATTTTTTGCCGAACATTAACAAGTTTTATTTTAAACAATGCCTATCGGTTGTCTCTGAAAGTCTAAAATAATGACGATATTGTCTTCAAACCACTGATCCATTAATAGCCACTTATTGAAGTCTTCTCATCAATACAAGTTGAGAAATTTTATTTGTCAAGTCACACAATTTATTCTTTTAAGATGATTTCAATATATGTTGAAATGTTTTTTTTTGGTAGGAGCAAGCCACTGTAGCCGAGCGGTGAGGCGCGCGGATTTCAATCAACCTAGCGGTTGTATGGGTTGGAACCCGGTTCGTACCACTGGGTTTTTCCAAAATTCCTATTGTACGAAATATCAGTTGATATTTAACAGTGGCTTTTCGGCGAAGGAAAACATCGTGACAAAAATGGTCTAATCCCAATATTGTAATTTTTCCCTCTGGTTTGGAAGGTCAGATGGCAGTCCCTTTCGTAAATCTAGTGCCTACGCCAAATCTTGGGATTAGGTACCTAAGCAGACCCTGAGCTCGTTGAGGGTACTCCGGGAAAGCTGCTAGGAGGATGACCTAAGTATTTGGTTGGACTAAGAAATGTCTCCATCAAAATCTGCTTGCCAGATGTGGGTATCGCGGGTCGAGCAAATAACTCTTTTGCGGAAAACGTGCCGTATCCAATCTGCGCTAAAACAAATGAACGACATATGACATGTGTTGAAACGTCAGAGCCTGCGGATGCCACGCTCGCCGCGATTGCCACTTGCCAAGAACTGACCTAAATAAACACCAGTTCAAACTAACTCGACATAGGTACTTTAGGGGCTTGTATGTCCCCGGTGTCAAATACAGGGCACACCAAAATGTTGCAGACCTGTGCTTTGGAAAATTATTTTATGCACCGTGGTTTGATTCGGAGCGACCAAACGCGTAGAAACGTTTTGTTACGTGATTTAACGTAACGCAATGAAGCGTCAAAACTATGAACGGTCAGTAGCAGAAGCAACAGAAGATAACAATGTCAAAAGGGCGCTTGTCCCTCCGCACAATATTTAGGCAAATGTTTTGTATTATGTTGCCATTGTTAAGATCGATGTAAACCTATGAGAACAAATAAACACGCTTCTTGCATGGGCACCGCCTTATATATGTCAAGAGAAAGGACCTTGTGCAGATTATTATGAGCATTGTTTTCTTCTTACATACACACATACACAAGACACGTTAGAACATTAACACATTTGTTTGAGATCATTGCGAGAAGTACGAATAGCGTGACCCGGAGGCCAAAGCCTTGGGGGAGACTGCTTGACGTCTTTAACTCTTCTTCTATTACTGCTGACTGTACCTAGTTAGGTACCTAAAAAAAATGATTCGAGTATTTCCCCGGCTCTTAATATTAACAGAGCGGGCGACACATTGTGACATCAAAAGAAAAACTCTCATCGAATTCTGTCATGTGTGAAAATGTATCGAACATCAGTTATTCAATAAAAGTGGGTAGGTGTATGTATACTCGTAGTGGAATTCGGATGTTAAGCTTGTATCTATGATTGATATTCTCAATAATTTATATGAATACTCACAATTAGATTCATCACAAGTCGTGTTAGTGATGACCGGGATTTATCATCGATAAGAAAATAGGCAACAACTGGAGCATAAATAGACTTTATTATACAACCCTGTCTTCCAAGTTTTACTTCATAGAGCCTGTAATAACAAGATCGTTCAATATTTTTCTCAAACATGCAATGAAATACGTTACGTTCCTTATAATAGGCAGCGAAGTATCACGTTTCAGGTGCGGCGAGACGAGAGGCCCACAATGAAATTTCATATAAAAAATAAAAAAACTGGCGAAGTGCGAGTCGGACTCGCGCACGGAGGGTTCCGTACCATTATCTATAAAAACGGCAAAAAAAATCTCGTTTGTTGTATGGGAGCCCCCCTTAAATATTTATTTTATATTGGTTTTAGTATTTGGTGTTATATAGCGGCAACAGAAAAACATCATCTGTGAAAATTTCAACTGTCTAGCTATCACGGTTCTTGAGATACAGCCTGGTGATAGACAGACGGACGGACAGCGAAGTCTTAGTAATAGGGTCCCGTTTTAACCCTTTGGGTACGGAACCCTAAAAATGGAGGCCTAGGACTGCAATGCGTTGAGCCATTAAATAAGGTCTCAAGGTTTATTATAATTTCATTGCATGTTTGAGAAAAGCACTATACATACCCTTGGGCGGAATTAGGGATAACCGGCCTCGTATTATTATCAGACCCAGTGACATGACATGCAATCCATTATTTCCCGGCCTTAGTAGGTATGTACTACATATTTCAATAACTTCATTACGTATGTATTACCTTTATTGATCATCACTAGAATCCGGCCTAGAATGTCATTAATTACGTATACAACGTGCCAAGAGCGTTTGCACTCGTATTTCGTGCAATGTAAATTTCGTGAACCCATTTGCGCCGTGTGTGCACCATGTGTCACCTGTTACGGCTCTCATTTCAGTGCAAGTAGCGTAGTCCTTTCCATGCAAATGAAATTTCGCGAAATAACTTTCCCAGCGAGAGGCAACACTAGTGTTTGCAAATTGGATGAAACGACATAAACATAAACCTGGACGATACCTGCAATGCAGCAAACTTTGTACAGATCTACGCATCCTGTTAAAATATTTCATAAGCCGGCTCGGGCCTGGAGCCTGCGTTTGAAACGGTTTTTATAACCAAAACCCCGCTTAGTAACTCGTTAATGTGAGCTGGGGATAGCAGACTCTGTACGTACATTAACAGAGCATTTGTTTTGTGATTCGTGACAATGATTTCACGAATCACAAAACAAATGCTGCGTGTTATTTCGTTGAATGTGCGATACCTACATAAAAACACTACTGTAACATTATAGTGATATTAAATGCTTTCTACTCTTGTCTAAGTTGCTTTACGTCCACACATATTTAAATATCTATCATGCTCAACTTATAAATAACAATATAATGTAGGTATATACTTCACGTATAAAGTACGTACGACGTTCTCTATGCATGTTAGGCACAGATCTCTTTATTTCTTTCTCCCTTTATTCTTGTGCACGAAATCCCGCCCGTGCCTACTTCCCGTCGTAATGCGAGTAAGCGGAATTTAAAAATTCAGCTCGTTTTTTAAACAAAAAACGCGTCAGTTTTTAAGCATTAAATAGTTTCCATATTTCATGTTTGTCCTAAGGAATACAGTAGTCTAGTCTTATGATTTAAGACTACATACTTACATTCTAATTTGATAACAATGCAGCGCTAGTCATTTTAAAAATCTGTGGTGAATGTTTCAGACTGATCCTTTGTAAGTATGTAATTTCGTCCGCTTTTAAAGCAGGAAAGTGAGGGAAGTATTCGAAAGTAGGTTGCAATAAAAGCGACGTCGATGTCCCGACGGACGCGTCACTCGCTCGTAACCGACGGACTGGAATTCAGAATAGGGAATATGCATGTGATTTAGAAATGGACAAAAAAAATCACGTGTAATCTATATTGCTTAATAAATATACACACATGATTATTTTTTCAAATTATCATGTTTCTATTGATAAAATAAATTGTTTAAAAGTACTATTTTTCAAATTCCCTCGCAAATTTCCAAAACGCAACGCTATTGGCGGAGCGAAACGTGACGTCACCGTGCAGGTCGTTAGTATGATTATTGAAAGTTATTCGCATTGTTTGGCCGCTGTTTATGATAAATAATCAGTGTTTTTTGGTAATTATTAAGTGAAAAAAGACTCGACACAATGACTGAAGGCGGTTTTGTCAAGGCACAGTCGGATAATCTGCCTAAAATTGATGTGTTCATGATGACTAAATTTAATACATACTTCGCAAATATTTGTGACTTTACGTCCGCTGAACTAAGAGGAGTAAAAGCTGCAAGGTAAATAAGTTACAGATATTCAATAAATTTTCATATTCCTTGTTTTTATACTCGTGAGATTGGTCAATTAAATAATTATAACCTATTTTGGCGATTCAAATAGCTAGACTTTTAAACTACTTCAAATAGGTGTCTTTGTTAAGAGGGGGCGTATCGCCAGGGAAAAATCAGAAATCACCCGCGCGCCCCGTACCTGCCGCGCTGATGCGTCTATTGCTGCCCCGCTCCTTCTCGCATAGTATATGCCCCGACAGTCAGATGAAACATGAGGAATACCTATAGATAATTATAATCAGTGGAAAGAAAGACAAAATCTGTAAGTACCTATATTTGAAGATATAATTTTCGCTAGTAGGTAAGTCAGTTTCGAGAGCTATAACTGAAATATGACCTTCCGTTTTTTTACTAAATCACGTAAGGGTTGTAATTTAGCATAATAATGTCTCGTAAAAGGCTAAAGCAAAAAAACAGCTATAATCGAATTTAAACTTTTGTGAGACATATCTAAAATACTACTAATAAATCCACGGTTAAAAAATTAACGTAAATGTCACGGCAGGCGACATGTTTCGAACTCTTCGGGAGTTCTTCTTCAAAACAAACATCGAAAAAACTAATCCTGAAGCCTGTCGCGTCATTTAATACGTGAATTTATTAGTAGCATTAAAAAAAATCTGTAATTTATTATGAAAACTTCGATCATGTTTATGAAAGCCAGATTTTCAGGCCACTGTGTGGCGGCCAAATTTTTCAATTCTGACCCCGTGTCATGGTCGGCCTTATCACGCGATAAGTGACAGGATAGAGCGTCCGTCACTGGCTGACACCGTTTGATAGAACGAGACGATGCCCCTATCTTGTCACTTATCGAGTGATAAGGCGGACCATGATACGGGGTCTGATCTCGGATTCGTACTTGGAGACAATGGAGACGCTTTGGCCCTTTAGTTATCAATTTTGAACATACTCGTATTAAAGAAAAACTGCAAAATTGTGTTCACTTTTTTTAATATAAAAATGTCCAACTTCGCAGGCAATAATTCGGGTGCAGACTCGAAAATTATTATTACTCCAAAAGAAAGAAGGCAAAAAAATATGCATATTGATGAAAATCCCATTCAGATATCTCAAAGAATTACGAAGCTACAACCGTTTTAATATTGCTTGTTAGAGAGAGAAAACGCAAACGGTGTGTGACGTCACATTACAGGATGCTGCCGGCAGGCCGCGTCGACGGCGTCGCCGACCACGATGCGCGCGGCACGTTGCCGTCTTCTGTGACGTCACATTCTTCCAGCGTCATCGTTTCATATGAAGTTGCGTTTTGCGAAAAAGGGACAGAAGGGATGTGTTCTGTCCCTTTTTCGCAAAACGCAACTTCTTAAAACTTTGGACACTTATAACTTCGTGATTATTTAACCTTTTGCGTTGATTTTTTCTCCATTTGACTAATTTTTTTATCCTTCTTCGAGAAAATATCACATTATTTTATTTAGTGTCTACGCTCCTATTGTTGTAATCTAAAAGCGTCACCCGTGATGACTTTAAAGAAAAAAAATGACAATAATTACACGGTTCACCCACGTATTAAACGTCACTACGAGTGACATGTTTCGAACTCTTCGGGAGTTCTTATTCAGGATTGAGTGTTTTCGCGGCGGTTCGCTTGAATCACGACAAGATTCAAGCGACCCCGCCGCGAAAACACTCACTTTATAGAGTACAAATTACTTTAATTACCCAAGGAATACCACTACCTACATTTTGTTGCTTAAAAAACCACCGGAGCTATAACTGAAATATGGCCTTCCGTTTTTTTACTAAATCACGTAAGGGTTGTGAGCTAGCATAATAATGGCTAGTAAAAGCCTAAAGCAAAAAAAAGCTATAATCGAATTTAAACTTTTGTGAGACATGTCTAAAATACTACTAATAAATCCACGGTTAAATTCACGCATTAAATGTCACAACAGGCGACATGTTTCGAACTTTTCGGGAGTTCTTCTTCAAAACAAACATCGATAAAACTCATCCTGAAGAACTCCCGAAGTGTTCAAAACATGTCGCCTGTCGTGTCGTTTAATACGTGAATTTAACCGTGAATTTATTAGTAGCATTAAAAAAAAACTATAATATATTATGAAAACTTCGATCATGTCTATGAAAGTCAGATTTTCAGGCCACTACTGTGTGGCGGCCAAATTTTTCAATTCTGATCTCGGATTCGTACTTGGAGACAATGGAGACGCTTTGGCCCTTTAGTTATCAATTTTGAACATATTAAAGAAAAAGTGCATAATTATGTTCACTTTTTTAATATCAAAATGTCCAAGTTCGCAGGCAATAATTGTTGGAATCTGCACTCTCGATAACCCTAAAAGCGACACCCGTGATGACTATAAAGAAAAACAATGTCAATAATGTCACTACGGGCGACATGTTCCGAACTCTTCGGAAGTTCTTCTTCAGGATGAGTGTTTTCGCGGCGGTGTCGCTTGAATCACGACAAGATTCAAGCGACACCGCCGCGAAAACACATCCTTAAGAAGAATTCCCGAAGAGTTCGAAACATGTCGCCCGTAGTGACATTTAATACGTGAGTTGAACCGTGTAATTATTAGTACTGTTTCAACACGTCTCACGAAAGTTTAAATTCGAAAAGCAATGTCCGCCATCTTGGAATTCAAAATGGACATCATTTCTAGAATCTTCACCCTCGAGAAGCCTGCCAATGTATGTTGTTCTTTAAAAAACGCGCATATAAATTTACAACGAATGTTTCAAAAATTTTAAATAATGCGACCACTTTTTGAATTATTTCTGACTATGAATTCGTATTTAGAGCTCTCAGACATCGATTTTGAACATAACCGGATTTATTCTCAACTAGCGATCCGCTCCGGCTTCGCACGGATACTATATGATACATATAAACCTTCTTCTTGAATCACTCTATCTATTCAAAAACCGCGTCAAAATCCGTTGCGTAGTTTTAAAGATCTAAGCATACATAGGGACAGACAGCGGGAAGCGACTTTGTTTTATACTATGTAGTGATAGTGATAGTGATAATCTTTCATAAAGTAAATACACGATCGACAGAAAAATGTTCGTCTAGTTTTGCATGTACTGCACAAATTATTCTAAGAAGCCGGTCACCCGCCGATCGCTGCGTAATCTTATAGTTGTATTTTGAACTTTAACTTTTGAACTTTGTATGTTAAGGTCGACTTTTAAATATATTATTTCAAAATGTAGCAAAATATCTACTGAAATGTAATGATACGTTCATTCACTGGACGAATATACTGGGTCACAATATTATTGAAATAATTATGTTCATCGTGCTGTCGTGAGAGCACAGAACGTAGTCCTCTCGTCTCAGCGGAGCGATTACGACTGACTCCGCCCGCGAACGGCAACAAAAGATATACAGAACCGCACGAAACACGCGACGGGAGAAAGGGTATCGCGCTAAATAAAAAAGGCCTATACGCCAAATACGTTTCACCTCAATAAGTCTGAAAAGGGACTACATAAAAATACCCCGCTAGTACTTTCATTAGGTAATGTGAAAAGCTATTATACACTCAACTTTTACTTAATTTATATGCACGGGAACCTCACACTATTGAAATTGAGTAAAAATAAGACATGTTTTGGCGGTTCTTTTCTATCGAGGCAATTTTGGTTTTGTATGGTTTTGTTCAGACGATTCAATTGCAAATATGTAGTAGTTTTGGTATGTTCTTTTTCCTGGCATTCGCTTTAGTTTGTCATAGGTAAATATTCAATCTAAGAACCCCGATTTCGCGGAGCGCCCCCTCTTAAATAAGTGGAATAAAAAACTAGTAGATATTTATCCATACTATACAGGATGATTCAGGAGACGTGAGCAGGATCAACCCTACACATACAGTTAATGTTAATGGATCTTTTACCATCGTAATTAAGTTAAACGCCCACAGTTTTTTTTTACATTTTGTGTAAAAGTTTCATTCACAATAAATCATGGTCACCCAACACAACTAAAAAAAAATTAACGTTAATCTTACCAATGCTGGTACGACTGAGTAGCTTATAAACTATTGAATCCGAAGGGTTGATCCTGCTCATGTCTCCTGAATCACCCTGTATACTATTTTACTATACTATAACTTTATATATTATATATACTAGCTTCTGCTCGCGACTCCGTCCGCGTGGAACTCATTTATATCGTAGCTCCATACAAACTTTCACCCCCACTTCATCCCTTTGGGGGATATGGGGGGAGCTACGATATAAACGAGTTCCACGCGGACGGAGTCGCGGGCAGAAGCTAGTTATATTATATATTTTATATATACTTACTTAATAATAAATTATAAATGCGAAAGTGTGTCTGTCTGTCTGTTTGTGACCTCTTCACGCTTAAACTGCTGAACCGATTTGGATGAAATTTGGTATAGAGATAGTATAAACGAGTTCCACGCGGACGGAGTCGCGGGCAGAAGCTAGTATTATATAATCAAAGATATGTAGGTACCTATTAGGAATGTTAAATGTTGAGAACATCTTTATGAACTTCAACAAACTAGGTTGTTTTCGTCAAGGCTTATAAATAAAACAAATTTGTGTAGGTCACTCAGTAAAAAGGATGAAATTCTTTTAACTTTCTTCGATCAACAGTGCAAACAAAGAAACTTAGCTAAAACGTTTCTTGATCAAAATCAACACTCGTAGTCAGCTGTTGATCAACAAAAATCATAATATTTGTAACATTAATAACTAAAAAAATTGGGAATCAGAATAGTTTTATGAATAAGTATATAATACAATTTTGAGGTTAGGTTATTGTTTACCTATATTGTTCGCGAGTCGTAATAAAAAAGATTTTAGGTACATACATATTTAATACTCACGTCGAAATGATCTTCACAACAATATAAACTACTCAAGCACGATACATTATCTCTCCTCATCGCCTTACACCACTTTATCCTTATAATTATTTGCACCTTTGGGCATATGAAAATATTTGCAGTTTTAATGTGATTTTCACACATAGGGACAATACAATATTTAT
The DNA here is from genome assembly GCA_947578815.1 of Epinotia ramella. Taxonomy (NCBI): domain Eukaryota; kingdom Metazoa; phylum Arthropoda; class Insecta; order Lepidoptera; family Tortricidae; genus Epinotia; species Epinotia ramella. The sequence continues at coordinate 19,185,552 of OX388205.1, forward strand.
AATAAGCTTTTGTGTGCTCTTCCATTACAATAAGTTGATCTTATAAGCTTTAATCACTCACATTTATTAAAAGTGTGAATCAAAAACTTTGTTGTTAATTTGTTTAAGAACCGCCGTGCACTAAGCTGCACGGTGACGTCACAAATGAGGGCGCCAAAATGGTGGCGTTTTGATCGTCCGAAAATGATAGTAATTTTAATTATTTTTTTTAGCTTATTTAATAATATTGTGAAAGTGTTATATTTTTTTCCGGTTATATAATTACTTATAGAATAGATAAAAAAAATAAAAAAATGTCATGAATATTCCCTATTCCTAACGTTAGCACAGGATAGTGTCAATGTAGACAGCCTAGATGCTTTGGGACTTGGTAAAATATCACGTACTTATTTTTCAGAGAAATTGCTATCATATCGATATAGATATTTAATAGTCGGGTTTGTAAGGCACTTTCTGGTATTAAAGCGGTATTATACGACAGTCGGTTAATCAATAATCTTTGTACTAAGTACTTCTAGAGCCTTTCCTATTAGAAATAACAACATAAACTAAGACAATAGGTATAAACTATACACTACAGAAGCAGGGTTGCCATACTTAACTTACGTCAGGATTTGTCCGGACATGTCAGGATTTTTGACCCTTTGTCCGGATTGCGGCCGGACTTGGCAAGTGTCCGGATTTTTAGGAATTACGTCGTAAAAAAAAAGAAAAAAGTAGGTGATATATTTATTACAAAGTTTACAGTTTTAATGAGCTAGCGTACTGCGTATCGTATGCGGAACGATGCGCGCGCGCGGGGAGGGTGCTAGGGGGTCGGGCCACAGATTATATAATAGTTCTAGTCGGGCGGAGCGGAGCCGGCGGAGGGAAAGGGAAAGGTAGATCCACGATACAGTACACCGCAGAGCGCAGCGCGCTGCCGGGGCGTCGTTCAAGCTACGCTAAATCTCTGTTACAAGAAATGTCAGGATTTTTAGGGTGATGTCCGGATTTTTATCAGGACATTTAGTTCTTCCATATGGCAACCCTATACAGAAGAGATGCTAATATTGATATTTTTTTAAGCACGTGTACCTATAGGTCATTCATATTTAACAAATGACCAAATATTACAGATTACAGATACCTAATACGCTCAATATCAGTGCGTAAGCAAATTTGCTTGTTGACTTTAGAAATTAAACTGGTGTTTGTCTGCAAACGTCCTCGCTACGAATTTGCAGGCCGTATGTTAAATTATTCAAATGGTGTAAGCCCGGAACATACGGATGCAGAACTCGTTGTTTTGTAAATATAATTTGGATGGATAACTGGATAGTTACACCTACCAATAGCAATTAAAAATGTAGGGGGTAATTATTTATTTAAGTGTAAGTTTTAAAAAAAATAGTAGGCTAGAAATGTATGAGTCTGTTCCATAGACGTCAAAAACTACTTTTACAGTTCATATGGTGCTACTTTCCTGCACTAATGCGAAAAGAGCACTTTCCGTGCATATGTCGAAACTTTAAAGAGCCATATGTACAGTAAAACGTTGTACGATACACGTGCGAATAGGTAATTCGCAACTCGTGTCGATTTAAAACACTCCCTTCGGTCGTGTTTTAATTTATCACCACTCTTTGCAAATTTCCTATTTTCGGCACTTGTATCGTAAATAACTATTTAAATAGTTGTCCTGATTCTCCAGGAAGCAAAAAAAGTAGTAGCACTGGTAGAAACTGAATATGCAGTATTTATGACTTGATATGCTAAATCAACTTTACTGAAATATTAAATTTGAAATCACTTCCTGGCAATGTTACAATAATTATGAATTCAAAAGAAAATTGACACGATACGATAATGCAAGAGAGTGCAAGGAAGAAAGTAAGGTAAACGTCCGAGTGATCGACGCTGTACTCGCGGCCCTCTATGTCAAAGTGACATTGGCTTAAATTCTAATGAAGTATAATTCTTTTAGTATAGAGTGCCCACGCCAAATACTAGTACAGCGTCAAGCACTCGGACGTTTACCTCAGGTGGTACTCACTGAAGGAGCTAATGTACCAGAACTGTTGTGCTATCTTTTCACTTCAACTGTCGTTGAGTCACCTATACCTATTATCTAAATCAGTTATCGCCACTACTAAGACACTTACTGGATCCTTAATCACATTGAATTGCGTAAGTTAGTTGATTCCAATCTCTCGGCGAAGTTCGGAACACGTGCTGCCGATCAATGACATATAGGTACGTGTCACCGAAGCATACGAGTTTGCAAGCAATATAAGTGTAAGGCCTGAGTGGACGCCCCGCTCAGAGCGGGGCGTCCACTCAGGCCTTACACTTATTAGGAAGTAATATTCCAAATAGACGCCATAACGTAAGTATATTATAAATTATTCACAAACACCATCAATTGGGTTTCCAACTTATTTAGTCTATTAAGACACTATATGCAGAGAGATGATTGGTGATTTGTTGGAAATCAGTCGATATGTATTAAGCAGGGGGTTTAGATGTGCGTTTAGTGCAATTTACACTTATGTATCTGAAAACACCTGGCACAGTTGTTCCCTTATGGGTTATTTTAAAATGAGGAAGAGAAAAAGATTTACAAAAAGGTCCTGAAAGGTAATTTTAAAAGTAAGTAAATTAATCCGCTAGCAGGCACGACCACGAACCATCCTCGTCTTCGTGGTTTTACCCGAAATTCGCCACAAAACAACCCAGAGAACAATAGTGCCAAGTGCCAAGAGGTTTTTTTCAATTACTTCCCCACTATTGTGTTATTCCCTAGACACCGAGAATATTGTGGCTGATTTTCTATTATACTTTCTTTGGAATTGTAATCTTCTACCTTGATGACCGTCGATGCAATTTGGTCAACTCATATAATCTCGAGTAGGTATACGTATACCTACTTTAATTCATTCTCGACCCACACGATATCCATTCAATAAAATCTATATCTCGAGCTATCTAAGCACTAAATTTCGAGCATATTACCGAGTATCCTAAGTAGAGACGCTATCTCCTCTCGAGCACGAGTGGCCGAGCCGTGGATAATGAAGTGGCGTTCGGGCCCGGCCGCAACGGGACCGGTTTTATTACCGGTGAGCACTCGTAGTAAATCGCACGTGCCGATATTCGGACGATAGAGATCGTTATGCTCGAAATCTTTGGCTATTTTATTTAATGCTATTGGTTGAATCTTGATAAAAAATAAATATTTCGATTTGGCCAGATATTTCGAGACATCGAAGTAATCTAAGGTCAGTTGGTCGATTGCGTATATTTTCGTACCTACGTATAGGGACATTACGTTAGGTAGATCAAAATGTATTTTTTGTATGGGAAAATTGCAGTTGAGTTGACCTAACCCTCTTTCGAAAACGTAAATGCATTTACCCCTCTGTTACGTTAATTTGTCCCAACTACAGGGGTATTAATTTGGGTTACTTTGGACTAACATTATGGAAGCCTAGTGGTTCAAATATGCGGCTTGCAAACGATGACGGTCGTGGGATCCAGGTTCATACTAAATTCAAAGATGTATGTGATGTCACCAATCCGCACTGGTCCAGCTTGGTGATTACATCACTTTGCCACTTATCTATAAGAGTAACGTATATTGGCGGATGATGACGATGATTGGACTATTCTCGAAAGTTAAGGACACTGAACATTTTTTTACTTTAAATTTATACCCGCAGTAGCTATTTATTGTCCGTCCTAACTCACTTTAAGGAAAACGCAAATGAAACTCACTTCCTTAAAGTGTTTTTCCTTCAAGTAAGTTAGGACGGACAGTGATTCAGGATCAGGAGCGACGTTTCATACAGTTTGCACTACTAAAACACTTTAAGAGGGGGCGTATCGCCAGGGAAAAATCAGAAATCACCCGCGCGCCCCGTACCTACCGCGCTGATGCGTCTATTGCTGCCCCGCTCCTTCTCGCATAGTATATGCCCCGACAGTCAGATGAAACATGATGAATACCTATAGATAATTATAATAAGTGGAAAGAAAGACAAAATCTGTAAGTACCTATATTTGAAGATATAATTTTCGCTAGTAGGTAAGTCAGTTTCGAGAGCTATAACTGAAATATGACCTTCCGTTTTTTTACTAAATCACGTAGGGGTTGTAATTTAGCATAATAATGTCTCGTAAAAGGCTAAAGCAAAAAAACAGCTATAATCGAATTTAAACTTTTGTGAGACATATCTAAAATACTACTAATAAATCCACGGTTAAAAAATTAACGTAAATGTCACGGAAGGCGACATGTTTCGAACTCTTCGGGAGTTCTTCTTCAAAACAAACATCGAAAACACTAATCCTGAAGAAGAACTCCCGAAGAGTTCGAAACATGTCGCCTGTCGCGTCATTTAATACGTGAATTTATTAGTAGCATTAAAAAAAAACTGTAATTTGTTATGAAAACTTCGATCATGTTTATGAAAGCCAGATTTTCAGGCCACTGTGTGGCGGCCAAATTTTTCAATTCTGACCCCGTGTCATGGTCGGCCTTATCACGCGATAAGTGACAGGATAGAGCGTCCGTCACTGGCTGACACCGTTTGATAGAACGAGACGATGCCCCTATCTTGTCACTTATCGAGTGATAAGGCCGACCATGATACGGGGTCTGATCTCGGATTCGTACTTGGAGACAATGGAGACGCTTTGGCCCTTTAGTTATCAATTTTGAACATACTCGTATTAAAGAAAAACTGCAAAATTGTGTTCACTTTTTTTAATATAAGTAAAAATGTCCAACTTCGTAGGCAATAATTCGGGTGCAGACTCGAAAATTATTATTACTCCAAAAGAAAGAAGGCAAAAAAATATGCATAGTGATGAAAATACCATTCAGATATCTCAAAGAATTACGAAGCTACAACCGTTTTAATATTGCTTGTTAGAGAGAGAAAACGCAAACGGTGTGTGACGTCACATTACAGGATGCTGCCGGCAGGCCGCGTCGACGGCGTCGCCGACCACGATGCGCGCGGCACGTTGCCGTCTTCTGTGACGTCACATTCTTCCAGCGTCATCGTTTCATATGAAGTTGCGTTTTGCGAAAAAGGGACAGAACGGGATGTGTTCTTAAAACTTTGGACACTTATAACTTCGTGATTATTTAACCTTTTGCGTTGATTTTTTCTCAATTTGACTAATTTTTTTATCCTTCTTCGAGAAAATATCACATTATTTTATTTAGTGTCTACGCCCCTATTGTTGGAATCTAAAAGCGTCACCCGTGATGACTTTAAAGAAAAAAAATGTCAATAATTACACGGTTCACCCACGTATTAAACGTCACTACGGGTGACATGTTTCGAACTATTCGGGAGTTCTTATTCAGGATTGAGTGTTTTCGCGGCGGTGTCGCTTGAATCACGACAAGATTCAAGCGACCCCGCCGCGAAAACACTCACTTTATAGAGTACAAATTACTTTAATTACCCAAGGAATACCACTACCTACATTTTGTTGCTTAAAAAACCACCGGAGCTATAACTGAAATATGGCCTTCCGTTTTTTTACTAAATCACGTAAGGGTTGTGAGCTAGCATAATAATAGCTAGTAAAAGCCTAAAGCAAAAAAAAGCTATAATCGAATTTAAACTTTTGTGAGACATGTCTAAAATACTACTAATAAATCCACGGTTAAATTCACGCATTAAATGTCACAACAGGCGACATGTTTCGAACTTTTCGGGAGTTCTTCTTCAAAACAAACATCGAAAACACTCATCCTGAAGAAGAACTCCCGAAGTGTTCAAAACATGTCGCCTGTCGTGTCGTTTAATACGTGAATTTAACCGTGAATTTATTAGTAGCATTAAAAAAAAACTATAATATATTATGAAAACTTCGATCATGTCTATGAAAGTCAGATTTTCAGGCCACTACTGTGTGGCGGCCAAATTTTTCAATTCTGATCTCGGATTCGTACTTGGAGACAATGGAGACGCTTTGGCCCTTTAGTTATCAATTTTGAACATATTAAAGAAAAAGTGCATAATTATGTTCACTTTTTTAATATCAAAATGTCCAAGTTCGCAGGCAATAATTGTTGGAATCTGCACTCTCGATAACCCTAAAAACGACACCCGTGATGACTTTAAAGAAAAACAATGTCAATAATGTCACTACGGGCGCATGTTCCGAACTCTTCGGAAGTTCTTCTTCAGGATGAGTGTTTTCGCGGCGGTGTCGCTTGAATCACGACAAGATTCAAGCGACACCGCCGCGAAAACACATCCTTAAGAAGGATTCCCGAAGAGTTCGAAACATGTCGCCCGTAGTGACATTTAATACGTGAGTTGAACCGTGTATTACTGTTTCAACACGTCTCACGAAAGTTTAAATTCGAAAAGCAATGTCCGCCATCTTGGAATTCAAAATGGACATCATTTCTAGAATCTTCACCCTCGAAAAGCCTGCCAATGTATGTTGTTCTTTAAAAAAACGCGCATATTAATTTACAACGAATGTTTCAAAAATTTTAAATAATGCGACCACTTTTTGAAATATTTCTGACTATGAATTCGTATTTAGACCTCTCAGACATCGATTTTGAACATAACCGGATTTATTCTCAACTAGCGATCCGCTCCGGCTTCGCACGGATACTATATTATACATATAAACCTTCTTCTTGAGTCACTCTATTTATTCAAAAAAACCGCATCAAAATCCGTTGCGTAGTTTTAAAGATCTAAGCATACATAGGGACAGACAGCGGGAAGCGACTTTGTTTTATACTATGTAGTGATAGTAATAGTGATAATCTTTCATAAAGTAAATACACGATCGACAGAAAAATGTTCGTCTAGTTTTGCATGTACTGCACAAATTATTCTAAGAAGCCGGTCACCCGCCGATCGCTGCGTAATCTTATAGTTGTATTTTGAACTTTAAGATCTATATGTTAAGGTCGACTTTTAAATATATTATTTCAAAAGGTAGCAAAATATCTACTGGAATGTAATGATACGTTCATTCACTGGACGAATATACTGGGTCACAATATTATTGAAATAATGATGTTCATCGTGCTGTCGTGAGAGCACAGAACGTAGTCCTCTCGTCTCAGCGGAGCGATTACGACTGACTCCGCCCGCGAACGGCAACAAAAGATATACAGAACCGCACGAAACACGCGACGGGAGAAAGGGTATCGCGCTAAATAAAAAAGGCCTATACGCCAAATACGTTTCACCTCAATAAGTCTGAAAAGGGACTACATAAAAATACCCCGCTAGTACTTTCATTAGGTAATGTGAAAAGCTATTATACACTCAACTTTTACTTAATTTATATGCACGGGAACCTCACACTATTGAAATTGAGTAAAAATAAGACATGTTTTGGCGGTTCTTTTCTATCGAGGCAATTTTGGTTTTGTATGGTTTTGTTCAGACGATTCAATTGCAAATATGATGTAGTTTTGGTATGTTCTTTTTCCTGGCATTCGCTTTAGTTTGTCATAGGTAAATATTCAATCTAAGAACCCCGATTTCGCGGAGCGCCCCCTCTTAAGGAAGTGAGTTACTTTTCATACATTTGCGTTTTCCTTAAAGTGAGTTAGGACGGACAATAAATAGCTACTAACCTCCTCCTGAAGTATTGGTCTGTCCTAAAACTGTGGTTGTTTTATGCTGTAGTATTTTTAACGATATTAAGGAACAGGAATGTTATAATGATTTATTAGTACCTATATCATATATAAATCGGATGGTAAATATATTTCGCGATTTAAAATCGGACATAATGGCCAATATGGCTCCTCATGAAGTCAACTAAAAGAGGTTACTTATGGAAAAATAAATTATATATAGTAACTTCTCATAAATAAATAAATAAAAACGCCAGACTAAAATGTATATCTCCAAGTTTTGTAACAGCGCCTAAGAACTTTGCATGTAAAACCTCTGCAATCGAACACACGTGGCGAAAATTGCTGCGAGCTGCTTTAACAAAAGAACATTGTAACCGACACACAAAAAATAGAAGGCATTATTCTGAAACGTATATACATCAGTCTATGCCTCTAGCAATCAATCGACGTTCTCCATTGAATAAATCACCTTGGCATTTTGTTCTTGACATGCAAAGTATTACGCAGTGGAAAACCAACCTAAAACTGAAAGGCTGGCCCTATTCACAGTCCCATTCACGCGGGGTGGCGTGGGCTCGCAATGTGTCTACACCAAGTGGCATTTTATGTGGAACTAGATCGCCGTCAAAGGCTTAGCCGGTAAATGTTTAATGTAACAGGCTTAAATCTACGTTTTAAGTTGCCTGTCAGTTAAAAACGAATTCAGTGTAATTGAGCAAGCTATTTTTACATAGCTACCTACAACGAGGCCATCGATATTTATTTGTGAGGAAATTTAATGCAACCATTTTATGACTGAGCCACATAACATTTCCGAGCTTAAGGCAATTTTTTATATGTAAACATATATTTGATTTCGTTTTTAGTTTAGTTTAAAGTTTAGTATACATGTTTGTTCTTTATTTGTATTACTGTAAATATACTATTCATAATTAAAATTAATTTATGAACACTGACTACCTTGTTCATAATGTGATAAATAGAATGTGTTTTCTTCCTTTCTTACGCACACAAACGTCAAAGTGACAGAAGACATTTTTTTAGCTAAAATAGTTTGGTTAAACTTTCTTAATACGGCCGCACGAGTGTTAAATCTCGTAGTTCCAAAGTAATAATGGCATTGTTGAAATTTTCTTCTGGAGGAACGATACTGTAAAATGTAACTGAAACGCAAGCAAAAACCACCTTACACACAGTTGTCTTTTGTTTCGTCGTTTGATAGAATTTACTCGTTCGTTTCGATCTAACTATACTTGATTTCGTACTTTATTGAACGAGCGGCGAATGAGGATATCCGTTTCAGCTTGGCCTAACATATTTTCGTATGTCCGGATGTTCTGATGCCCGGCTGTTCTCATCTATAGGTCGCATTTCTCCACCGGTTCTCGTGGATTTTTGTGAGCAAGTTCAACAATAACACAGATTATTTTGTAGATTCAGTTTTTCAAAATAAAATAAAAAACTAATTTAGAAATAAAGACAGGCTTGCAAGTTCTATAGCTCACAGAGCCATTACATACACATTTAAGAAAGCTTTTGATCGCGTAGATAACGATATCCTACTACATAAACTCAGCAAAATTGGTTTCTCCCCAAAGTTAATAAAATTATTTGCTAGTTATCTACGCGATCGCAAACAATTTGTACAGCATGGGCATTTCGTTTCGGAACCCTACCATACCCGGTCTGGCGTTAGCCAAGGCTCGATTTTGGGCCCTTTCCTGTTCGGAGTAATGATAAATGATCTTGAATCCGTTGTCCAGAATGCGAAGTGTCTCCTTTACGCCGACGATCTGAAGCTTGTGCACGGAGTGGAATGTGCTGCGGACTCTGTATCGTTGCAGGATGATATAGATTCGGTTTACCGGTGGAGCATGGACAACAGGCTTTGTTTTAATGTCGCAAAGTGCTGCGTCTGTACTTTTAGCCGAGCTTGCGTTCCCTTACATTTCCAATACCTTCTAGGAACTGAGTCAATTAATAGAGTCCATACAGTAAAAGATTTAGGGGTTACATTTGACTTGCGCTTAACCTTCCACGATCATATTAAAGACCTTGCTACTGTTTGCTATCGTAGATTAGGTTTTGTTATTCGTAGCACTAAGGATTTCCATGACCCGGCTGTTATAAGGACTCTATATAACGCTCTGGTTAGGAGCAAATTAGAGGCTTCGGCGATTGTATGGAATCCTTATGAGTCGACATACGCTTTGATTCTTGAGAAGGTCCAAAAAACTTTCTTAAGAATGCTGTACAAAAAGATCTATGGGCAGTACCCCTACTTGTATCCAACCAAGTTCTTACTTGGGACCCTTGGATACAATTCGTTGGAAGTGAGACGCAACTTCTATCTTCTTACATTGTCTTGTAGGGTGTTACGTGGAGAAGTGGATAGTCTTGACTTGGCTGAAAAACTGGTGCGACTGTTTGTACCAGACGTCCCTCGAATAACCCTAAGACCTCGTGCGCGTCCTTTATTGGCAGTGCCAGTGGCCCGGACATTGTCGCACAGAAACTCGCCATTTGTTCGGGCGATGAAGCTTCTCAATGCGCTTCTGATGTCAGTACCTGAATGCGACTTATTTGCATGGCGATGGGCACCTGTTTGTTGTGCATGTTTAAAGTTTTGCGAGATGATGGATAGCAGGCAATCCAGTGTTCCAATATAATTTATAGTTTCTTTTATGTACCTATGTTTACCAGTGCATTGGTTAAGTTACAACTGTAATGCTGTGTAAATAAATATTATAATAAATAAATAAATAAATAAATAAATACATTGGTCGACCGTTTAACTCAGTCCTCGCCTGCGCGGCGCGCGGGTGCAGGGTTATTACGATAACGGGGCGCGCGTGGCGTGCGGGTGCCAGCACTCGCCTCCCGCACGTACCCCTGCACCAGCGCGCCACGCAGGCGATACAAAACGATTTTGTAAGTAGGGTAAGTCGCCAATAACTGCAGGGCTAGTACGCTAAGTTTTATGTCTGACATACAGCATTCGTCCCATTCTGGCCAATATGCGAGTGCAAGAGGGACAAATGCTTTATGTCGGACATAAAACCTAGTGTGCTAGGGGGGCTGGCAGCCCTTCAATAACTGGGGGGGGGGGGGGGGCTCATACTAAACAAACAGAATTCACTTTAGTATAACGTGGCCAGTTATTGATAATTAACACCTTGTACTAAAAATTAATTACATTGTAGGTGAATAGAGTTCATTTTTAGAATGAGGTGGCCAGTTACTGGACGGTGGCCAGTTATTGGCGATTTTCCCTACTATTCTGAGAAATTGGTGCTAACTGAGGAATATTGTATTATCCATCCTATCTTTAGACCTGCAATTTTTTTTTCTGCGTTGGTTGACTGGTACAGAATGCGTATTGCATTAAGTCCACCTTTTGTTCCATGAGATCTTGTGCAATAGAGATTAAATAAATAAAGTAATGTATTGTTTCCAGGAGCAGGGTGGCGCGCGGTAGCGGCCGACGGGAGGCGATGATCGGCCACGTGCGCCGGCCGCGCGCTCACCATGCGACAGCCCTCGACCGAAGTAATAACACATTAATTTTAAAACAAATAAGGTAGAATTTTGCGTTCGGTTCTCCAAGGAGATTATGGAAGCAAGGCACCCCAAGGTGCTGATTGGTGCAAATTAGCATCTAAAACGTCTTTTGGGGAATCGGACGCGGAAATCAGGCTTTTGCGTTTCAGGCAACCTTGCGTTTTCTGTAACTTGATTATAATTTTGAGCTAAGAGAAGCCTTACGAGTACTCCGTGAAGGTGGCAGAGTTGGTGAAGCGGAGCGGGACGCTGATGGAAACACTTGAGAGATCTTCAGGACATTTATTAAATATTTCAAGTGAATATAATTTACATACGTGTTTAGTGTTTGGAGGCTAGGCCACATGTGACCAAAGACTGTGTCAGAGTGGACAGTCATGAAACTGATACCCATTCACTATCACTCCGTCCAAAGAATTTCTGATTTTTATGACTAAAAAGATCATAAGTAAACGAAAATCTGAAATACTTTTTAATACAGACGGTGTAACCTAATGTTTTTTCAGCGTTGCGGAATCGTACAATCTTAGACCCTTATATAATCTTAGAGGTACATCAGAGGGGTAATCACGTAACGTTCCGAACGTACGTTAGGATAACTCAACCGTTATTTTTCCATACTAAAAGTGACGTTTAGATCCACGCGCGTTTAGATCCATAGACCGACGCGCGTACAATGCGTTACGTGATTGACCTGCTGGTTGATACAAGATAAGGTTAGTGTAAACGCGCAAAGTTTTCGGCTTACATTATTACGCGAGGAGCACAATAGTCGGTTGTTGTTGTAAACAAGACACCGCGTGGGCGCACATACATTTCCGCAGTGAACAAAGTTTTAATTGCTCCAAAGAAACTTAGTATAGTTAGTAGTTAACGCATCATTAGAGGTGAAGAGCTCGGGCTTTAGTTCTGACTTGGGGTAGTAATCAGAGCCTGCCCTCAACTTGTATAATGGTCAGCGTTAGTTATGTTGGAAGTTGGTTGACTTTCTTTTTACCCGACTGCGGCATCCATATTTTTCAAGTGTTTGTATGTAGGCATGCATACTAGTAGGTTCTTGTAACTTTAACGGCTTTACCGGTTTGATGGACTCTAACTAGTGACATTTAGTGACGTTAGAGATGAGGTACTCTTAGCCCCGGTTTTACTAAGATGCGTTAGACCGAATGTCAGATAAAATTTTAGTAATTCAGTGTTTTTTTTGATCTAAACGTCAAAATCGCTCCACAGAATGGGTGCCATTATGCGGGGTGTCAAAACGATGCCAGGCAGCCGTTTAGTTCGAACATCCGCTTACCGGGTTTTAGGAACGTGTTTGGGTAGAAATTTGTAAGGAGCTCGCATTCTATGGTTTTTTCGTTTGCTTGTTGGTACACATTTAATTTGTGAACTTTAAAAAAGATGCTTTATGAATTGATCCCCACAAATAGAAGCACTGGTTTCGTAGATTAGGATATATTTCACATTAAAATCACAAGCCGTCGACCCGTTGACATTATTCATTGACGCGGCAAGTGCAGCGGCGCTACCACGAACTTCGAAAGTCGACGTTCGGGTATTTCTATCTCTATCGCACTCGCTTACTCCAGTGACAGGGATGCATGTATTACGAACTTCGACTTTCGAAGTTCGTGGTAGCGCCGCAGGCCTCAATGGCGCGTTCGGAAACATCGCTATAACCGCTAACAACGCGCTAAATCAGTTTGCGTATTTGAAGTTAACTCAAGTATTTAGTCTCCCGCACACCCGTCGGAACTATCAGCGACGCAAACATACATGGCACGTTCTGTAGACCAACGATGAACTCGTGACATAAGTGTAGTCAAACATATTTGTTGTCATCAATGAACCCTCTCTTCTCCAAATTTTCTTTATTAGCGTAAATTGAACTAATATACCTAATATTAACCTTAACCCTGTAACATTCCAGACGGTCGACAAATCGGTATGCACGGAGGAGTCGGGCGCGGCGCGGCTCGAAGCGGTGCTGGTGGCGTTGGTCGAGCGCAAGGCGAGGGCCTTGCACGCCGAGCAGGCGCGGCGCCACCTCCGGCACCCGCTGCTGCTGCTGCTGCGGGACCATGTGGACGGTCAGTGCCATTCCAAAACGGTCAACAAAGCTGTATGCTCGGAGTTGACGGGCGCGGCGCGACTCGAGGCAGTGCTATGGACATTGGACAGTCAGTGCTTCACTGTGCTCACACGAGGTCCTGCTAGATTTACTTCTATGCCACCTTCTATACTTCTATGTCTGCGTCCACAATCTGCGAAGCGGTAGCACTTGTACATTACATCAAAGTATTCCGTAAAAAAAGCCTCCCTTAAGCGCCCGGTTGCAAAATAATGCACAACTTATAATAAAAGCGGAAATCTCATACTAGAGGTTAAAAAACGTTACAAGTTACAATACAATTTCTAGTACAATGGGCCTCAGAGGCACTAAGAGCAGTTGTAAAACCAGCGGAATTAAAAGGAGTTGAAAGGATTTTTCAGCTTGTATTCGGTTACAGCCTGTGAGACATGGGCTCCATGGTAACCGCTCTCGTCGCTACATACTCCACTAAGCCGTTGTAACGCGGAACAGTTGGTATAGCAACGACTGGCCGCTTATGCAAGAAGAGCCCAGGCTCGAATTCTGCTCTGAGCGTCAAATTTTTCAACTTTTCCCATTCAGTTGAAATTCATAATTTTCGTTAGCACACTTAACTGCAAATTTTAAAAACATCTCACTTTATATGTTAATAAAGTTATTATTCGATGTTCCAGAAGAGGCGGCGATGGTGGGCAGCCCGGGCGAGAGGCTGCCGTCCCACTGGTGCGAGCACGAGCACCGCAAGCATAAGAACCTCAAGCTGAATATGCATCCCGAGTAAGTATCTACAATATCTACATCATTATAATTCTCACCTTGCCACAAGGGCTCAACTATTTTTAACTCCCGACGCAAAGAGAGGGGTGTTATGAGTTTAACGTTTCTGTGTATCTGTCTGTGGTATCGTACCTCCCGAACGGATGGATCTATTTGAATGCGGTTTTTTGTACGTCATAGATAATTTTATGCCCAGTGTTCTTAGACATGTTTCATTAAAATCTGTTAAGCCGTTTTTGAGATATTGGACATCGAAATGAAAATGTCGGGGGTTTTTCAACTTTTCTAAGTTGTAGTTATACTTGTACATGCTTTATACGTATTAATGTGCACATTTTAATTTCCAATCGAGTTAAAATTTAGTACACTTGTGTAAGTCGGATAATGATGCAATATTATGGTACACCTACCATAAAGTTGGTCTGTTGATAGAGACGGAATGTGGCCACAGCAACTCCTCAATTAGACAAGATAAACCCATCTTGTTTAGGCTCATTGAAACCCTCTCAACTCTCAACGAGTAGTTGATGATTCTAGTGCAAATAAAAGTACCTACAAGTAGAAAAGTAAAAGTACAGCCGGCAATAAAAGTAGCAAAATTCATTTTTTTGCCAGAAACTTAATACTCGTATTAATGCTCTGCCTAAATCGTAAATCCCTTTAATAAATGAAAGCACTACCACTGCTATAGATCGTTCAACTAATTAGGATGCGCCTCACTTATCTACAACAACATATTGTTATACCATGGGTGCGACGAAATTTTAATCCGTGGTGGTCAACGCACCAAGCGTTGACGAAAATAGGTGGTGGAGGTTTCGCTGGTAGTCGGCACAGTCGACTACCTACAAAGAAAATATGTTTACTTATCTCTAATGTCGAACGTTCACGTAGATCGTCGCCATTAATTCGAGTTAACCGGTCCCTAAAATAAAGTCGATGCAAGTGATGCAACCAATGATGTAATATAAAAAAGAGGTAGATTAGATACGTTGTCTATAGGTATGAAATTCCGTGTTTAAAAATGGCCACCAAATCTGACAGCTGAGACACGTTTATACGTGTCCATTGACGACGTGACATTGAGGCAAGTTTTAGTGTGCCACTTTTGGAGTGCTTATAACCTATCTAGGGTCAATTCGCCGGTTAGCGACCACCTAATTTCATGTGCCGGTTGGCGATCACTTAGCTGAGTTGGTGATCTGAAAGGATATTTTCTCAGATTTTTTAGTAGATTTCTATTCTAAATCAACAAAAAAATGCATGTACAACTAATTGTCTCAATAGGGTCTGTAGAATTGATGTTATCTTCAATAGAAAAAACCTTCTCCTTCAGGTGGTCGCTAACCGAAGGTGGTCGCGTAACCAGCGTAATGACCCTACCTCTTTTTTATATTAAATCATTGGATGCAACCAAAGTTTTCCACAGGCTGTAGGTGAAGTTGTAATTTTACACTACTCCAACCCAACTTATCTCTCTCCCTCGCATTTTGTATAGACGCGACAGTCTCATTCTAACTAGAAACAGTGTTATGTTCGACAGTGACCTGGACAGCCCGGAGGCGCTGGAGCTGGAGCGGCGGCGCCGGCGGCGCAAGCGGCGCCAGCGGGCGGCGGCGGCGGCGGCGGCGGCGGCGCAGCAGCCGCGCAAGCACCGCACGCTGCTCGTCTCCGCCATCGACGAGCAGGCCAAAGTCATACACGTAAGCTATACGCAATACTTGCAACTGTCACAACCATCGGCTTACGGCCATTCCCAATAATCAATCCACGGATAGTTTTCCTTACCAGCAGTTACATTTTGTCACATTTTCTATGGGTAATCTGTCAAAATGTAACTGCTGGTAAGGAAAACTATCCGTGGATTGATTATTTGTATAGAGCAGATTAGTTTGTTTACTCATGATCATGAAATTGATGCCAGTCGGTATCACTTTGCTTGGTAGGTATGTGACGGGCAGTAAGGTTTGGCTACGTAGTAACAAAAAGACAATGCTTGCAACTTATTCAACCCATTCAGAATCAGAATCAGAATATATTTATTTGTTTAACATAGGCACATAAAAGATCTTAAAAATATTGCATACCTATAGCGAAACACTATGTTTTGCCGGCTGGCGTACAAATATAATATTATTATAGCATGCAATTTCATATTATACCTCATTATTAGTTAAATTACATTGGTCACAAACAATTAATAGAATTTAATAACAAAAAATAAAAACAAATTGAGTTAATGAATGTCAAAGTAAAACATGAGGCAATGAAATAATACAATAAAACAAAATAAAATAATGTTAACAATAATT
Organism: Epinotia ramella; assembly: GCA_947578815.1. Taxonomy (NCBI): domain Eukaryota; kingdom Metazoa; phylum Arthropoda; class Insecta; order Lepidoptera; family Tortricidae; genus Epinotia; species Epinotia ramella. Next base: position 19,201,915 of record OX388205.1, read on the forward strand.
AACAATAAATTTAAAAAGTCAACTATAATATAATAAAAGTCCAATGTTCTTACGTAACTAGAGATCAATGTCATTTAAAAATTGTTGAATATTATAGTAACATTTATTGATTAAATGAATGAGACACCACAGATGAATGAGGTTAGTAGGAAGATGTTTGCAGCTGTGGGCTCTTTGAGAAGGCTTCGTAATTTCCTTCCCATTGCTACCAAAATTGCGCTTGCTCAATCGCTTCTCCTCCCTATTTTAGATTATGCTGACGTGTCCTATATTGATCTCTCTGAAGAGCAACTTAACAAGCTTGAGCGTATTCAAAACTTATGTATCAGGTTCATATTTTGGTTACGCAAATATGACCACGTATCCAGTTTCCGTTCTCAACTCAAGTGGCTTCCTATCCGATCCAGACGTAACTCTCACATTCTCGCCCACCTTTATGGAATTCTTTTTAACCCTGCAACTCCTCGCTACCTCAAGGAACGCTTTAAATTTCTTTCTTCTGCTAGGTCTGCTCAGAAGTTGCTTCTGAGTGTTCCCCCATCAAACTCTAAATTTTACAACAATTCTTTTACTTTCCGTGCTGTTCGATTGTGGAATTCTTTGCCTATTGAGATTAAACGTGCTAAGTCTCTTCCCATTTTTAAAACTAGACTTAAGGATTACTATTTTTCTCTTCCGTAACTAGTCATTCCTATTTGGTGTGTGCTGTTTGTTTTCAGCTGTAAGTGATACTGTTTCTATGACATTTAGTTATTGTATGTGTATGTAGGTTTATATATATATGTATTTATGTAAGTGTATAGTCTTTCTTATAATTAGGTTGTTCTTATATTCTGTTTTTCTGTTTTTACCTACTCAAATCATATATTTTCTTGCATCGTCTCCACCATCCAAAGGTTGTCTGGAAGAGATCGCTTGTTAGCGATAAGACCGCCTGTTGTCTACCACTGTTTATGTTTAATTTTACCTCTATTTTTCTATTTTGTTTTTACTATGTCTGGTGAGCAATGAAGAATATTTGTATTGTATTAATAATAATTTTAATTTATTCTTAAAATGTCCTAATTGTAAGTTTTTTATTGTGCTTGGAATTTTATTATATATTTGGGGTGCAATTCCTAATACACTTTTTCTTGCAAGAGCAGTTTTACATATTGTTTGTTACGCAATTGACTTTCATATAGATTCCATTAGATAACGCATAGTGTGTAGGGCACAATATCATGATACATGATGAGGCACTCGGGCTAGCATAACTGGCAGCCATTTCGCAAGTTCAAGATCTTCGAAAATCGGGCGGGTAATGGTGTGCTATGACTTACACGTAACCCGCCCGATTCTCGAAGCTAATTGTATTAACCGGGCGGTTAACACGGTGGTGATTATGTAAGCGTTGCACGCTGCACGTCGCTATGGCGTATAAGCTAGCATTCAATTAACACGGAGGCATAGGTTTAGAGTAAGTATCCACCAGAGCGAGGAAAAAATGGGCTAATAGGAAGCGATGTACGAGCGCTTCCGGCAATGCTATTGATTGGTGTTTTTTTCTGACTCACCGCTTCGCAATCTCGCACGGTTCTGATGGAGACCCAACATTACGCGGACTGGGTTTCCGCAACTCGACGTTATATTTGCGTCTATTTAGCGTGAGAGCATAGAGGCATTAGAGCGGTTACACACGGCGACTTTTGTAGCGCTACAAACGCGATACAAGTAAAGGCAATACAGTATCGATACAGGTGATCTATGGCTAGTATCGCACGACAGTGGCGCGTCCGTGAAACGTGCTTTAGTATCGATGCAAAAAGTCGCCCATCGTAACCGCTTTTTGAGTGGCTGTAATCGCTCACTGCCCGTCTCGACAATCCATGAGTAGAAAATTTTATGAAAGTAAGGCTCTCCTTGCATTAGGGAGCACCAGGATCAAAAAAGATTTGGAGCGGCGTGGTGGAGACGAGCATCTCTCGCTGCTCGTCTCCACCACGGAAAGCTATAGTCAAAGTCACTCACGCAAGGGATAAGGTTTTATTCTCTATTATATCACGTCTGTGGCAAACATAATATATAGGTATGTTCTGCCTGTTGCTAAGCGGTCACCTGTAACTCCAGGGGTAATGTGCACGTTGCCGGCCGATTAAAAATGCACACACTCCTTTCTTGAATAGCACCATACTGTAGCCCATCGGTAAAACCTCCGCAGCCAACCTCATTTAACACCTGGACCGGTGTCAGGTCGATAAAAAGAGACGACGCTCCTATTATGTCACTTATCACGTGATAAGGCCGACCATGATACGGGACTGGTTCTTACTAGTAAAGTGGTCTGCGGCAGGGCTTTGCTTACGATATTATTTCTGAAGAATTTCCTCCGTCAAACGCTCCAGGTGTTAAATCAGGTTGGCTGCGGAGGTTTTACCGATGGGCTACAGTATGGTGCTATTCAAGAAAGGAGCGTGTGCATTGACAAGATTTAGGAGCGTCGTCTCGTTTTATCGACCGGTGTCAGCCAGTGACGGATGCTCTACCCTGTCACTTATCGTGTGATAAGGCCGACCATGATACGGGGTCTGAGTAACTCCAGTGAAAATTACTGGAGCGACAACAGTGCAGCATCGCACGCTGCTCGTCTTCGCTATTGATGAGCAGGCCAGAGTTATACCTGTAAGGGTATGGAAAGGGAAAAAACTCCAGAATAGCCCACAGGCACTCGAGCAGCGGTGCACGCGACGGAATCGACGAACATGACAAAATTATACAAATAAGGGATAGAATCTGTTGCGCCAATTGTGGAGGTAGTTAGTAGGTATCTAAGAATATACCCATAACCATCTTTTTTTAGGGTTCCGGAGCCAGAATGGCAAAAACGGAACCCTTATAGTTTCGCTATGTCCGTCCGTCCGTCCGTCCGTCCGTCCGTCCGTCCGTCCGTCCGCAGCTTAGCTCAGAGGCTCTTGGTACTAGAAAGCTGTAACTTGGCATGAATATACATATTAGTCATGCCGACAAAGTGGTAAAATAAAATCTTGAAAAACATTTTTTTTAGGGTACCTCCCCTACATGTAAAGTGGGGATGATTTTTTTTATTGTCGTCTACCCCATAGTGTGGGGTGTCGTTGGATAGGTCTTTTAAAAATATTGCGGGTTTGTGAAAACATATTTTCGATTAAACGATCCGTTTGTGAAATATTAAGCCTTAAAGTGCTAATTTTTGTTAGACTCCAGTGTCCCCACCCCCTGCTAGCTAAATGGTTGTTTTGGGATATGTGAAAAAATTCATGGTAGTAGTACATATAACGAAGTTAAAAGGAAAACTATCACAGCTAAGTAGGCTTTACACGTTTACGAGTAATAGTCGACCAACTTATAAAATGTACTTCAAGAAGTAATAGTTTCGTACAAATTCTATTGTAACTTATTATTTTATATAATATAATGTACGGAACCCTTCGTGCGCGAGTCCGACTCGCACTTGGCCGGTTTTTATTTTTATCAAGCGTGGGAACGCCATAGGCCAGTAGAAATCGACACGAATAGATGCTAAAACCGCAAAGCATGATGTAGTTTTGGTTTTTTTAGTATGTTGTATGGACCAGTAATAGGGTAGCGTGGAAATAAATTTGCAAATCGAAAAACTTGTGCTAGCTGCGCACCATGCGAAACTTTTATACATTTTAATCTAAAAATCATAAACTATGCACTTTTTCTTGATACGGACTTTAAATAAATATTAAAATGTACCTAAGTGGTATTTAACAACTATAATAAGTACTATAATTTTACATAGTTATCTATTGGCAATAAACAATACAAAACTTAACCCATTCAGGGCCCATGACGACACACATGCGTCAGACCGCCGTAGTCGCTTTCCGCTACATACGAGGAAAACCAAGGGATCGGCTACGAGCGTAGCGCGTAGCGATTCTGGGCAATGAATGTGTTAACACATTCACTGAATCTCTACGCGCTACGCTCGTAGCCGATCCCGTGGCGTGTGTAGCGGAAAAAGACTACGGCGTAGCCGTCCGCTAGGTGGGTTCCTGGCAGTGAATGTGTTAATGTGGTATACAGAATTACCTAAATAAATATCAGACTCAATCATATCTGTATTTCCAGTCCCTGTTTCTCAAACTTACGAAACGCCTCCTCTACGTCGATAAAATGTCGATGCATATAAACTTTAATACAGTTACAACACTACAAGTGTCGACTTGACGTTGATCCCGGTAGTATTATTTACTTTTTTGACACACTGGTGGACGTTTGATGGAGATAATTCGTTAACAGCCGGAAAATACCGTACTGTATGTCTCATTCTAACTCATCTTGGCTGAACATAAGAAGTGAAAGAGACAACTATATGAAATATCGTCTCACTTAACACTGCGGGTCCGTATAATTAGTCTGTGGGTGGCATACAATACAATACAAATACTCTTTATTGCACACCGTCAAACATGAAACAAATAGACATAACAACTTATAAAAAAATAGATGTTAACAACAGGCGGTCTTATCGCTAAAGAGCGATCTCTTCCAGACAACCTTTAGGTAGCGGAGAAATAGCAACAAAAAATTACAAAATAGGTAGGTGGCAAAATTGGAAGTAACCGAACTTATAACATGCACAATTACATTAATAATAAACATACACACATAACGCATACAAATAAACATACATAAATTCCTACATAAATACTTATACATATAGTGTTAACCATAGAGACGGAAAATAAATAAATACAGAAAAATAGTAACTAAGTATGAGGAATCATGGCAGAGACAGATAGAGCTCCTTTAGGTGAGCTTTGAAAGTAGCGACAGTTTTAGCACGCCTCAAGTCCACGGGCAGAGAATTCCAGAGTCGAATGGCTTTGAATGTAAATGAGCAGTTATAGAATTTTGAAGGACGGGACACTGAGAAGAAGATTTTGGGATGACCTGGCCGACTTGACAAAACTGAATAGCGGGTTGTAGCGGGATGAAACAGAACATTATGTAGAAGGGTCAGGACATGAGCGTTACGACGATAACGAATAGGTAGCCACTTAAGCTGAGAGCGATGCAGACGTTTTGAATGCGCTCAAGCTTATTAAGTTGGTCTTCAGTGAGGTCGAGGTAGGTAATATCAGCGTAATCTAATATAGGAAGGAGTAGTGTCTGAGCAAGCGCAATTTTGGTAGGAATGGGAAGAAAATTCCGAAGCCTTCTGAGGGAACTAATTGAAGCAAACATCTTCCTGCTGACCTCGCCCACTTGAGGCACCCAAGATAAAGTTCGGTCTATGACAACGCCCAGGTTTTTAACTTGATGTGCAAATGGGATCAAAACACCATTGAAATAAATCGGGTCAAGGTTATCAAGATCAATTTTTGGAAGAAGCTTAGAGCTATCAACTATAATAGCTTGGGCAGGCTTAGCAGGGTTAACAATGAGCCCTACGACTCCAGTTTGAGATGCTCTCAAGGTCGGTGTTTACAGTACTTACTTATTTATATAAATAATTACTTATATAAATATTGGTCAACAACATTCACCTCGATGCAAAATTAAGCGCTCTGCCGGGCGTAATATATAATTGCGTAACTTTTCTAACGCATTATATTGGAAGGTAATAATGAAATTTTATATGCCTTAACGTGCGTTCAAAAAGCTACGCAATTACCTTGCTGTATTGGATTTAAGTTTCTATATTTTGTGGATAGTACAGATTGGGACATGTTTTTTATAACGCCATCTAACGGAAATTGGCACAACCGTATGTGATTTTTGTGTGCTAAATGTGCTTTTAGTTTGAGTTATATCTGTTAGATGTCGCCCATGGAGTTTACTAGACTGCTTTCTGAAGTACGAGATCGCATGGACATACACAAGATGTCGTAGCTGTACACAAAATCTCTGTTTTTTAGAAACCAAAATCTATTTCCTATTCATAATCTACCTTTTTACTTTAGGTATATTAATTCCCCGTGTATACGTAAATTCACCTTAGTCCGTTTAGCCGTTTTTGCGTGATTGAGTAACAAACATCAAAACTTATAGTACTTATTACTTAGTAAAGGATGCAAGTACCTATGTAGTTAGCAATACATGTACATTTATAAGCAAATCTTGCAAATAGTTTTTAACCGACTTAGTTATATTAGTTGCCACGGGTTGAAAGTTTGCAAGTGAGTAAATACCTACAGAGACGATACAATCATTTGATATCATCTACTTGATCTGATGGTGGAGCCACAAGGTGGAACCTGGAACTCTTCAATAACTAATAGTAAAAAACTCTCTAGGTATTACGCACGGATTGACAATATCGTCACGCACGCTGGCTAAGTAGGTATTAAGTAAGTAAGTACATAGTTCTAAGGAGTGTACTAAAAATGTAATGTTTATAAATAAACTAGACGTGTCCGCGGCTCCACTTGAATGAAGTATATGAATGTATATGTCACAATTGTATCATGTTCAGACTAAATGCGTTCTATTTAAACGTAAGGTATTAAGCGAGACCGATCCGAACGTTAGCCGAAACATTTCCGAACAAGGGCCGACGGCGACGGTTCAAATTGTCAATGTTATCGAGATTTAATTACGTGATTGTAGAAAAAATACGCAACAGAACCGGGAGCCTTTATGCTCTTATTGTAAGAAAACCCAGGCCCAGAAAATGTATTCTAAAATGTATTTCGCAAGTAACACGTTACGTTGCGTTATTTTTGAGAAACGTGACGCCGGAGGTCGTGTTTTTTGTAAGGCGCTATCTCGCTCGTTCCTTCGTGTTTTAACCCGTTCTGGTTTTTCGTTTTTATATAATAGATACTTTCGATGATGTTTTGAGCATACAGGTACTTAGTAAGATATACTGAAGAAAATCATTAATAAGAACATAATAAAATGGGATAGGATAGGATTTGAGATACACAGCACACTACCTTACATTAAAATCACTGTTCCCAATTAAGTAGCTATTTTATCCGCTGTGTGATGACTACTTATAGTTATAGTCATATATTTAAAAAGATAGTTGCGGAACAAAATAAATAGGTTTTTAGGGTTCCGTAGTCAACAAGGAACCCTTATAGTTTCGCCATGTCCGTCTGTCCGTTTGCAGCTTAGCTCAATAACCTTACTACTAGAAAGCTGTAATTCAGCATGGGTAGCATATAGGTACCTAAATCAATTACGTCGACAAAACAGTAGAATAAAATCTTAGATTTTTTCTTTAGTGTAGGTACCTCCCTTTTTCTTCATTTTTAAACCCATGGTGTGGGATATCGTCAGATAGCTTGTTCAAAAATATTATGGGTTTTCATAGATCATTTTTGAATTCAGTGATCCGTTTGCGTGATATTGGGCTTTGAAGCCCTAATTTTTGTTCGAGTCATGTGTTGTCATCGTCGTCCCCCTGCCGGTTAAATGGCTGCTACTGGGGATGGAAAAAAAAAAGACCGGGTTGCACTCCGGGAGTGCCGGCAGAAGTGAAAACTCAATAACATTGTAACAGTTTTTCGATCAGGTCACGTGACATCTTACGGTGTCACCCTAAAAATGAATTTGACGCAAATTTATAAACAACTAGCTTCTGCCCGCGACTCCGTCCGCGTAGAAATCGTTTATATCGCAGCTCCATACAAACTTCAACCCCCCATTTCATCCCTTTAGGGGGTGATTTCCAGGATGAAAACTATCCTATGTCCTTCCCCGGGATTCAAACTATCTCCATACCAAATTTCATCGCAATCGGTTCAGCGGTTTAAGCGTGAAGAAGTAACAGACAGACAGACAGACACACTTTGGCATTTATAATATTAGTATGGATTATCAATTATTTAGGCGGATGGCCCGCGGGCGCGTTGGGTGCGACGGGCCGCCGGCTCCGGGCGGCGGCAAACACAATACCAATTTGTTTTTGCCATTGCCAAATATTTTTCTAAGCTTTATCTCTTTAGGAATAACGCCCAAATTCGAACTATTCGAATTTTCTCAATAGCAAAACTGTGAAGGACGCGTTGGTATTATTACAAATTTATTTGCAGAATATGCTATTGCAAAAAGTGTTTAACGGCTTTATAATCTTACGAATAGCGTTCAGTTTTGAATGAAGTTGAATCGGCTAGCAGCAAAAAGTGACCTCCTTCACATCTGACGTCACAAAACTCTGTCGCGTATTTAACAATTTTTCCCCATCCCAAAAAGTGCTCAGCGCCGCTAAAGAAGTTTTCACTTCATTAATCGTGGCATTAGTACCTACATATAATTAATTTAAAAGGAAAACTATCACGGCTAAGAAGGAATAACTAGTTACGGACTAATAGTCGACCTACTTGATGTGTACTCGGAAAGGCCAATTTTCGTACAAATTTCGCCGACGCAACCGCACCATTTAGTTGGCGCGCGCGTGGCAATGTAACCCTACACTGTAACGACGGCCGAACCCTACACTGCGCGGGGCCGGTTTTTTATGTAGGAGGTATCGACAGCACAGCTAACTGATCATCGGTGCACCTTATGTGTATTGTAATAAGGTTCTATATAAACACATGATGGTCAGTTAACAGTGTTGGCGTTTGTACCTACTAATTAGCCATGACTGAATAAAAAAGTTACATTTCTTAATTCCGTATTTATAAAGGTGTAGACATACTTTTTCGTGAAAACGTCCTCAATATATCTGGTTAAGCATGATTAGGTTGTCTTTGTCATTAAAAGTCATACAGCTAGAGTGACGGTTAAACAGTATCATCGAAAGTAATGAGTGTGTTGTCTACACCACAGCATTTCTAAACTACTATTAATTGAATACATGTACCTATTTCTCAAATGAAGTACATTATTGTAAACGCTGTCTATTAAACAAAACTGATGATGTAAAGACAAAGTTTAAACGCAATCTGCTTTGAAGAGTAAAGTTGACGCAAACTTTTGAGGGGTTCATTTGAACTCCAACACACAAGGGCGTGTCAGTATTATTTTAGAAAAGTTATTAGGACGAGGGTTAAGTCTGAAATTCTAGAGAAATATTTAAATATTGTAAAACTTCGAGGATTATTAAAAAAAGTCGAGATGAATGTTACTCTGATTTTATATCCTACTAGCTCCCGCCCCCGGCTTTGTCTGCGTGGACCCGGGATAAAAACTATCCTATATTTTAATCAAGGATAGGACAAACGCCCGTCATTTTGAAAACTTAACCCTGTTCTGTACAGTAGAGACTTCCTAATGATATATTTTTTTTTCCTTATATTAATTGAAGTAGGTACATTAAATTATAATATTTTGAGTAAACTTCTAAAAAAAAAAAAATATCATTAGGAAGTCTCTACTGTACATTTTCAAAATGACGGGCGTTTGTCCTATCCTTGATTTTAATCCAGGCTATAAACTATCTTCGTTCAAAGTTTCATCCAAATCGGTTGAGCCGTTGAAGCGTGATTGAGTAACAAACATCCAAACATCTTAACATCCAAACATCCTAATATCCAAACATCCAAACTTCCAAACATTCAAACGTCCATACATCCAAACATCCAAACATTTTAACATCCAAACATCCAAACATTCAAACACCCAACCACCTAAACATCCAAACATCCAAACATCCAAATGTCCAAACATCCAAATATCAAAACATCAAAACATCCAAACATTCAAACACCCAAACACCCAACCACCTAAACATCCAAACATCCAAATATCCAAACATCCAAATATCAAAACATCAAAACATCCAAACATTCAAACACCCAAACACCCAACCACCTAAACATCCAAACATCGAAACATCCAAACATCCAAACGTCCAAACATCCAAACAGGCAAACATCTAAACATACAAACATCCAAACTATCGCATTTATAATATTATATAGTAGGATTGGGTTCTTATTATATATATTTATATATACATGTAAAATATCTTAAAAAATAAATAAACAAATGAATATTAAAGAACTAGAGCTGCCCGCGCAGATCCACCCACATGTTACTAAAAAACGTAGAAGCCGAGGGATGAAACATAGCCTATACTGATCAAAAATTAAAGTCGGATGGAGTTGTGGAGATTAGAATGTTAGTATCGATAAAATTGACACTATCAGTGACCAATGTACCAATGTATCTATCTGTTCTCATGAAGGGTAGTGCAAAAACACAATTCTGTAGATTTGTATTTTTTTTTATCCAGTGATTCATACATAATCAGAAACAATAAATAATGTTAGAGTACCTATTGTTTACGTATATTTTATCAAAACCGTGGAATACCGAAGCGCGTGCCGGCCAAGTTCGCAATAAATTTACCCTTAAAAGGGACCTATAAATTGATTCCTTACTCGAGCGAGAGTGGGTGGCACGCTGTAATAGCTTAATGCAGTTCTGAGGTTCACTTATAATGCTGTAGGTATGTAAAGGATCTATTAGTCGCATGCCCGTGAATTTTCACCTTCATGTACCTGTCTACATCCGTGAGAATTGAAATATTGGGCTTGAACCCACATACCATGAACATGCTTTTAGCCTATATCTTTTCTGTATTTATAAGGATAGCCAAACACAAAATTTGTGTTAAGTACACGCAATACAAAACGTAACATAATACCAGATATCGATGAAAAAAAAACCATCCGATAAAATTTGTTCGTTTGCCTTTATTACTTCCACATTTTTTTTTCACTTTGAGCCACACAGTTACCTATATAAAGAAAAGGTTCAGCCAGGTCAGGATTTTGGTAAATTCCTAATGAACTCTGCAACAACAGGACCGAGTTTTACGTGGTGCACTTTAGGTGTAGTTTAGCTGAAAACAGGATTGCTTTTGTTATAATATATTTTTCCTTTAAGGTGCGTGCCTCACTGACTTTAGCTCAGAGAAGAAGACGTTGGAAATTCAGTTGACGATTTCACTCAGACCGCCGACTGTCTATAAATATCTTAAGTAGTATTAGGCAGTTAGCTTAAACCTTGGTTTTTGGCTACTTTATGACCAAATTACTATATAAATATTTTGACAGTATGGACATCGTATAAATGTGCGTCTTGAAAAATCTAATTATTAAAATACTCCCGCCCGCGGCTTCGTCTGCGTAGACCCGGGGTAAAAACTATCCTATGTTTTATATAATCCAGGTTTTAAACTTTATTCCTGCAAAATTTCATTCATATCGGTTGAGCCGTTTAAACGTGATTGAGTAACAATCATTCTAACTTCCGAACATCTAATCATCTAAACTAAACTTTCAGATGTATAATATAAGTAGGATTGGCTCGCAATTCAATTTTTTACCCAAGTTGTTAAAATTGGAAGTAGCATAAACGGTTAATGCCCAAAAATACTTCTCCTCTATGACATTTAGAGAGTTTGGACTTTACAATGAAGACTTCTGTGAATGATTGCTTAATAAACAATGGGGTATAGTTAAATTGTGTCGGGGCCTCGAGGCAATGCAAGTCTCAAGAACGCTTTCGCCTCTAACTTTCTATAACTGATTTTATAGTTTAACTCACGAAGCCGAGAACATCACTATGGGAACATTTGATGGGTTATTCCTGTTCTTATTAATGGTCACTGAAATTCTTTAGCAATGGGCTTCTGTATAGTATTTTATTACGTATACACCTACAAATATGTATCACTACAGTATGGCAGACTGTAAAAAAAATTACACCTTGTGCTCGCAGGCATCAGAATGAACATATAGGTACAATAGGTGTTAGTATAACAGTGTCAGTGTCACATGACGACCCTGTAAGGGTATTGCAAATGTCTTACATGCTAAGATTACTAAGTCACATAATATACTATCTTAAAGTCTGTAAAAAGAGAAAAAAGTCTAGAAAACTCATAAAACTACAGTAACCTCGGCTACTTGCCTAACCTCCTGAGACCCAGGTTACGCTTTAGTGCTTTTGAATTAGGAACTTTTTGACAATCTGTAAAAGTTTAAAATCAATTTTGAAATTTTGGACAAAATTTTGTACGCGGGGTCTTAGAAGGTATCTAAATATTTGTGCTCATTCGTATCAGATGCTCATATGTAATCTTATGTATAAATAACTACAACTTAGAAAAGTTGAAAAACCCCCGACATTTTCATTTCAAAGTCCAATATCTCAAAAACGGCTAAACAGATTTTCATGAAACATGGCTATGAACACTCGGGATAAAATTATCTATGACACATATCTGCATTCAAATCGGTCCATCCGTTTGGGAGCTACCACGGAGCTACGAAACCACAGACAAATACACAGATACACAGACAGACACGCGTCGGGGGTTAAACTATTACTCTGGACTACTGTGTATGGAAACACTACTTCAAACCATATTCATCTAATTACATTCGGATGACCCAAATTTTCTTCAGCTTAGTTGCAAATAAATCCTTCACGAAATAATTTTGTCAGGGCTTTTCACTTAAAACGTCACCCCACTTACAGCTTGGCGAATAAAATTTTCTGCATTCTGTAAAAGGGCGTCGAATATCGGGACCGGAGTTAAAACTGTCGGTTTTCTCGGATTATGACATCGCATTAAGTGGGTCTGATTTAACTGCCTTTTAAAGAATAGGTAATTAATCCCTTAACTTTCTCCTAAGTGTTTTCTTAAATTTTCTGGTGTGTGCTTAAAATCGAATCGTTTGTCTAAATAACAAGAGCTCAGATAGGGTTAAAGACTCTATAAATAGGGTTGTGTCAGATATTTTTGTGTGCCTTGTCTTGTTACATATTCATGCAGGGCTGCGACTCCATGTCCCTGACATAGCTTCTTTTCCTTTTGTCCTTAGGTTATTGCTCTTGTTAAATAAAAAACGGAAACCAGGATATGCTGTGAGCGCCACGTGACTCACTGTTGGGCAAAGTCCATCACAGTCTTCATTTCATTTCTTGTGCCGAATGTCTTTTCAGATTGTATGTTTGTATGATTTTGTTTGACTATGTATGTTTGCAGAGCAGCACACGAGTAAATGCAATAGGCCTAAACTATAAGCCTTAAAAAAAAACAACTATGACTAGGTCTACCGCTTGTCTTGGGGCTTGGAAGCAACAATTCCAATATTGTACCTCTTCATTTTGTTTTTGTCCTCAGGTCCTTGACCCCGACGAGCTGCCCCGACGGGCGCGGTATACTATCATGGTGACCGCGTGCCTGCTGCTGTTCCTCTGTCTGTTGTTAGTCGGCGTCACTCTGCGGATGGCGCCTCTCATCGATGATATGGGTAAGTCAATTATTTTTCTTTATACTGGCTGTTGACAGACCTGCCCGGCTATCACAAGACAGCGCGCGAGCTCTCTCAATTTTTCTCGCACTATACCTCTTTTTCTAAGTTTTCTAATTAGAGAAAGACGGATAGTGCGAGAAAGATCGAGAGAGCTCGCGCCATGGAGGCACTCGAAGCATTGTTTTAAGGATTTAAGCGTTTGTTAAGATGCGTAATTTACGCAGATCTACTGAATGAACTAGTGACCTCCCTGAATTGTATGTGATACCAATCGAATTAGGTACCATACTTTCATGAGCGGCTTAGTTCCTCCTATTGCCTTGGAGGCTTGGAGTCTCCATTCGGTTTGATTTGTGTTGAACGTAAAAACAAACATACCTACTTAAAACAATTAGATCGTAAGCAGCTGCTTTAGCATAAACAGTGTCGCAGCTATTTACGAGTTTGAAGTTGAGACGTTCACAAGACGTAAACAAGTATATCGACAGAACTTACTTTTTTTACATAATTACGTACACAAAACGTGCTACATAAGATAGTTCCAATATCCAATGACTTTGCTAAGTGCGTGAACGTAGCTCGGGTAGCGCGACTAATGTGCGCAAAGCAAGACCACAAATTCAGCCAACACCTACATATTGACATTTGACATAGCATTAGGGATTTGAAAAGGCAAAGTGATCTCAAGCGGTCTCACTGGTCTCTAGATACTTGCTTTAGCTTGGATGGAAATGATTTAAATTGGAGGAGCAAATTGTCAAGAGCCGGTCTTCGAATTTGTGTGCACGGACTGACTCATTTACTAGCCACCAAATACTATGCTGATTCCGATGCTATACTTTTGCCCAAATATACATATTCTGCATTTAATTAACAGGAAACATCTGCCTACGGATCGATCTTGAAACCTTTCGAATGAATTGAGGCACTCTTAGAAAGGAGGATACAATTGAATACTTACTCACATTTTCCCTCCTTTCAAATGTTATCATCGTTAATTTATCTTCTGTTAAGGATTTTTATAAATTAATATTCAATAAATAAACAAAAGTGTCAGAGGAACGTTACGTCACGGAAGCGTAATATGAGAGGGAGGTCAGACTTTCAACAAGAAGGAAAGATATTCCTAATAAAATGGCACCGCGGCTCAATATCGTGAAGCATGCCGCTTGTTACCAGCACGTCTAGCATGGGACGGCCGCGACATACCCTCGATTTTTATCGCACTATACCTCTTGTTCTAAGTGTTCTAATAAGAGAGAGACGGATAGTGCGAGAAAAATCGGGAGAGCTCGCGCGCCGTCGCATGCTAGCCGTCCTGGCAGCTGAGTTGTTTAACAAACTGCCAATTTAATTTAAATCAATCAGAGCCTCTCGCGTATTCAATGCAAGGCTCAAAGCATTCCTCCTGAGAAAGTCTTATATACTGTAGCTGACTTCGTAAACGACAAAGACCATTAATAATAATTTATATTACATGGGTCCATATTGGCTGCCATAAAATTCGTAGTCCAATTTTTTTTTATACTAACGTATTGTATTCATAATAATCGCTAGTACTTATTTTTTTCGTCCTAACTTTTTTGTTCCTAAATTTCTGTAACTATCGTCGGAAGTCATAAGGATAATTAAAGTCATAATTTTGTTTATCATAACAGTTCTCTTCATAACGGACATACATCATAATTTTGTTAGTCTTAAAATCATATCATAACTAAGAACATACTTCAACTCCTAATTTTGTTTTTCCTAATGAATAAACGCTTTCGCTAAGTAAATTAAAAAAAAAACAGTTCTGGTGCTTCGCCGGCCGCTACCGCGGCACGCGAGCTTTGCTCGCTCGGCTCGCGCACGTAGGGTCGCGGTACACCTAACACTCCTCCTCGCTTCGCTCGTCGTCGTACCTACACGGACCTGCCTTAGGCTACGTCCGCACAGACGGGCGGCTTGCTTAGCGTCTATTAGCTTAGAGCCTTGTGGCCTCGCCTCCCGCCTCGCGACAAAAATAAACACGATTTTCATTCGATAACGCCAAGCGGGCAGTGCGGCCGGTCGCGAAAATTCTATAATGTTCGTTTTACTAAGCTACTTGCTAGGTGACTCGCTAGGCTCTAGACGCTAAGCAAGCCGCCTATCTGTGCGAACGTAGCCTTTGAGGAAAATAGGTGACCACGGCGGTTTCGATGATTAGGGTAATATGATTATTACAGTATTAGACAATAAAATCTAAGTAAAAACGTTATCCGTATATAGGAAATGTTACATTTATGATGAAAAATATTATGGAAAGTAATTTTAGGATTAAAAAATGTATGACTAGTGTCATTATGAATTTATATAAAACGGACAAGTGAGTGTTGTGATGAAAAAAAATATGAAAAAAAAAATTAGGATATGAGAAATGTATGATTATTGTCATTATGACTTCGAATGGTTATGACTTACGATCGTTAGAAATAAGAATTGCTAGTACTAACGATTATTGTGGTGTAAAATTTTATGAAGAACATTTTCGGACCTCCAATAATATTACTTAAAAAACCGGCCAAGTGCGAGTCGGACTCGCGCACGAAGGGTTCCGTACCATTATTTATAAAAACAGTAAAAAAAAAAGTTTGTTGTATGGGAGGCCCCCGTAAATATTTATTTTATTTTGTTTTTAGTATTTGTTGTTATAGCGGCAACAGAAATACATCATCTGTGAAAATTTCAACTGTCTAGCTATCGCGGTTCTTCAGATACAGCCTGGTGACAGACAGACAGACGGACAGCGAAGTCTTAGTAATAGGGTCCCGTTTTTACCCTTTGGGTACGGAACCCTAAAAACTAGGTGAATCAAAGCGCCCCCATATTACATACATACACGCCTTTATCCCTAAAAGGGGTAGGCAGAGAACATGAAACTTGTGTCCAGTGCCACTGTTGTTAGTATAAAATGTGGGTATAAAAGAACGACAAAATGTGATATCGCAGTGATAGGTTGCTAGCCCATCGCCCACAACACACTTCAACCCTGTTCCCTTAGTCGACTCTTACGACACCCACGGGAAGAAAGGGGGTAGCGCTATTCTAACCCGACACCACGCGGGTATATTATAATAGTTAATGAGAGTACTTATCTAACTAGTTATTGTTTTTTTTTTGTTTTTTGACTGTATAATTTATTTACATTTGTAATTGTACACCTGTTTGTTACATTTATTAATTAACATACCTACCCATATAGAAATGTAATGAATGAATGAAAACATTTATTTCAGAACAAGATCCATACCGGTTAGTAACATTTTAACTCAACCTATTGTTAAAATACAATACTTTTTTATTTTATTAAGTAATTGTACGCTCAAATTTTTATATATTTTTTGTGTATAGTTAATAATATGATAGTTCTTTATGACATTTTTATGTACCTAAAATTCATATACACTGTACATTGTGACTGAATAAACGAAATGAAATGTGAATTAATGACACTTAGTTACGCAAAAAACTAAAAGCCTAACTCCTTCGCCGTAACATGAGAAACGATTCCATCGCAAGCTAATCGTAACACTAAAGTACCTAAATACGTAAGTCAATCCTTTGTTAGGTAGTTAAAATCTAATAATATTTGTAGAATGTCATAGGTGAAGCTTGTTAACCGACTCCAAAAAAAAGGGAAGTATCCCTTTTTAGGGTCCCGTACCCAAAGGGTAAAAACGGGACCCTATTACGAGGGCTGCCTTTTAAGTTGTGTCGTTTGGAAAATCTAAAGACAATTTAAGTGTTAAATGGTATTTATTGTTTTTCAAAGTAATCACCGTGATATGTAATACACTTTTTCATTCGATCGAA
Organism: Epinotia ramella; assembly: GCA_947578815.1. Classification (NCBI taxonomy): domain Eukaryota; kingdom Metazoa; phylum Arthropoda; class Insecta; order Lepidoptera; family Tortricidae; genus Epinotia; species Epinotia ramella. The sequence continues at coordinate 19,218,969 of OX388205.1, forward strand.
CCAGTTTTCGAAACACTTATTCCAGTCCGAAGTCGGGGTCTCCAAAATGGCCGTTTTGTATGACTCAACCGCTTCTTCAGGCGTCTGGTACCGTTGACCACGAAGTCGTTGCTTGATTTTTGGAAAAGTAAAAAAATCGTTAGGGCTTAAGTCTGGACTGTACGGCGGGTGTTCCAGAATTTCGACGTTTTGCTCTTTTAAAAACGCAATAGTTTGCCGGGCGGTGTGCGAGCTCGCATTATCGTGGTACAGTCTTATACGACGTCTTGGGTTATTTTTTCGAAACTCGCCGATGACTTCTGGTAAACAGACAGTGGTATACCAGTCAGCATTAACCGTTTTACGATCCTCGAGCACGATGGTGGCAACGTGGCCACTTTTCGCCACAAACGTGGCGACCATTTTTTTCGAAGTGCTCCGTGAGCGTATTACTTTGGTCGGTTTTGGCTCATCTTGGAACACCCAAACAGTCGACTGCTGTTTAGAATCGGGATCGTAGGCATATATCCAAGATTCGTCACCACTGATAATGTCGTAAACATGTTTCGAGTTTCCTCGGTTGAATTGCCGCAGAGTTTTGCGACACCATCGAACGCGAGCCGTTTTTTGGTCTTCACTGAGTAAATGTGGTATCCAGCGTGAGATCAACTTTTTTACGCCTAAGTGATCATGCAAAATACTGTGAACACTGGTCCCTGAAATACTTAAGGAAGCTTCTATCTCACGGTATGTCGCATGGCGATCTTCGATGATCAGTTGCCGTACAGCATCAATGTTCTCCTGGGTTACGGCTGTTTTTGGTCGACCTTCACGATGTCTATCACCAAGACTAGAGCAACCACGTTGAAATTCTAAATACCAGCGTTCCACAGTCCGAAGGCATGGTGCTTTATCATTGAAAACCGTAGTCAACTCTTCGAAGCACTGAAGTCGCGTTAAGCCCCTTTTGAAGTTGTAAAAAATTATCGCACGTAAATTTTCCTTCGAAATTTCCATTTTCACAACTGACTTGTCAACTTTGAACGAACGCTGTACTAAAACGGTTGGGCCGATTTCGAGTCATTCTTTTGTTTTCGAATTCTAAATTCAAATATTTTAACGTGACACTAGTTCTTTTTTATGCAATCACGGGAGGGTTGCAAACGACAGAACTTAAAAGGCAGCCCTCGTACTAAGACTTCGCTGTCCGTCTGTCTGTCTGTCAACAGGCTGTATCTCAAGAACCGCATTTGAAATTTTCACAGATGATGTATTTCTGTTGCCGCTATAACAACAAATACTAAAAACAAAATAAAATAAATATTTAAGGGGGGCTCCTATACAACAAACGTTTTTTTTTTCAGGCTGTACCTCAAGAACCGCGATAGCTAGACAGTTGAAATTTACACAAGTTATGTATTTCTGTTGCCGCTATAACAACAAGTACTAAAAACAAAATAAAATGAATATTTAAGGGGGCCTCCCATACAACAAACTTTTTTTTTTACTGTTTTTTATAATTATGTGTCACATCTTGCGGCAACCAGAGTCAAACGTTGGGTATTGACTTAAAGGATCAGTTTAAACACTGCACTCGCCTACTATATAACGCTTTCATGAATAAGTATATTAGGAACCGTATTGTATTACCAAAAAGAATTAGACTCTGTTGCATCATTCATTTAGGAATCTATAACATACTACCCGCTATTATCCGTTGGGTTTACCGCCGATAACATTATGATCGTTTCACAATACTAGAATTGAAAATAACAGTTAATTGAATATATGAACCTTATTAGAAAAAATACCAACGAAAATTCTTATAGTTCTTCAATCACCAGTGGCCCATAAATATTTGTGCCCGAACTCTCTTGTTGACATGGTTGATTTGTCTCAAGCTGATTTTCCACCGGAGGGGCGAGACGAGACGAGGCGAGGCGAGAATTGAGATTTGTATGGCACTTAATATTTCCAGCGAGCGCGCGCGAGGAGAGAATTGAAAATTTGCCATACGAATTTCAATTCTCGCTTCGCCTCGTCTCGTCTCGCCCCTCCGGTGGAAAATCAGCTTTAGTCACTGATTTATCTTCAGAACCGATTTTATTTGAAATGGAGGTCCAATTATTGCGATTGTACTTTTTATCATCGTTTTATGGACATTTTATGAGAGATAACGGCGTCGTAAGTGCTATCCTCAACGGTTAATGAAGCAGTGAGAAAAATAATATTAAAGTTTAACACGTGGTAAGTAATACTGTTTTATGTAGCAATTACCTGCGTTTAATCTACTTAATTTAAGCAATAAAAACACGGCTTATGGTTTGCGCTGGACATTGCTGGCTTCTCAAATTGCTTGATAATTACCCATAAAAATTACTTTCCTTCCGTCAGAGTAGGGGGTGAAGTTTTTCTAATGTACACCGATACCTATCTGCGGCGCTACCACGAAAATCGAAACTCGAAGTTCGTATACATGCATCCCTGTAACTCGAGTATTATTGTGAGTGCGATAGAGATGATACCCGAACCACGAACTTCGAAGTTCGTGGTTATAGCTCTGGTGAGGAAGGTTTGTTTATTTATAAGTCGCCGCCCGCGCGATCTTAGGGTTCCGTAGCCAAATGGCAAAAAACAGAACCCTTATGGATTCGTCATGTCTGTCTGTCTGTCCGTCCGTATGTCACAGCCACTTTTTTCCGAAACTATGAAAACTATACTGTTGAAACTTGGTAAGTAGGTATTCTGTGAACCGTATTAAGATTTTCATACAAAAACAGAAAAAAAAAAAATTTGGGGGTTGCCCAATTTCCCCATACTTCGAACTGAAACTCATTTTTTTTTCTTCAAACCCATACGTGTGGGGTCTATGGATAGGTCTTCTACAATGATATTGAGGTTTCTTATTTCATTTTTTTCTAAACTGAATAGTTTGCGCGAGAGACACTTCCAAAGTGGTAAAATGTGTGTACCCCCCCTGTAACTTCTAATATAATAGAATGATAAAACTAAAAAAAATATATGATGTACATTACCATGCAAACTTCCACCAAAAATTGGTTTGAACGAGATCTTAGTAAATAGTTTTTTTTAAAAGGTCATAAATTGTAAACCGCAATTTACCTTTCACTCAATCAACTCAAATATAAAAATAAAAACCCTAAATACGGAACCCTTCATGGGCGAGTCTGACTCGCACTTGGCCACTTTTTTTGTTGCAAAGAACGTAGGCAAAGCCGCGGGATAAAATATAGCCTATGATCACACAGAAAGTCCATTCTGTACAGAGATTAAACATTTTTTTAAATCGGATAATTGGTTCCGGTGGTTCCCCTCTTCATACAAACTTACATAGCTTGGATCACAGACCTGTTTATAATTTTCGTATAAATAGTGTAATAAAATAACGGCTTTACCCATATTATATAGATTACGAATTAGCTCATATAACCTACTGGATCTATTTGACTATTTAGTTGTAATCAATTTATCTTTTTGGTCATTCTGAAAATAGCTTGGCGTTTTCAATTCAATTATTTAAGTTTTATAGAGCCCCAGGTCCTTTTGCCAGGTGGACGCAAACTTGAACCCAACTTTCGATGCAAAAAAAGCGAAGTATTCCTTATATTTTTGCATTTTTGTGTGTCATTTTATATCATGAACTAATGAAAAATAAAATTACATAACGATTTTGATAATTATATAAATTTCTCCGAATCATGCGATTAGTTACCTTCTCCGAAGTATTCTAAAGCTTTGTGTGAGATTCATACTAAGTAAAATGCCATGACGGCAATCTTTTTGTATTATATTTCATGAATTGAATCGGGTTTTCCCCATTCTCTTTGCGGCTGATCTGCTCTTCGGCGGATTAAAAGACTGTAGGGCAAAATTAAATGTAATAATACGACTTCGTCTGTCGGTTTGTTATTGGATGAGTTTTGTATTGCTTCACTTTACAGACCCTTTCGGTTGTATTGAAATTAACGGTTGAACGCCAAGAAGGGTTACATTTTATATGTAAAGCTACGAATGAATTATACCTAAAGTCAGTTCGGGTATGTGTGCCAGGGGGGGAAAGTGCGCCTCGTTCATCATTCAGTCATTTAAATCAATATAAATTCGCTGAAATCCATGCAATAAACTTGTTTTAGTTTGTTGCATGAATGTAAGATGTCGTTATTTGTGAAATATCTGTAGATCTCGATATTTTTGATGAAAGGCGCACTTACCCCGGGGGCGCACTTGCCCCCTCTGAACATATATATTTTTGTTGAAATTACAACAATAAATTACCTACGTTTCTTTGGGTTATACTTACCGAGCTTTAGCATTGCGAAAGATATCAATGGCAACATTTACAAATGTAGCAAATACGTTCGAGCATAATAACAATTTTTGTATAGAATAACTTACTTTTATATAATAACTTTTTTTTATGTACACTTGTTTTAATTGATTGTGTCTCGCGAGCTCGCTTCCACGCGCGCCGAGCAAACGTGTCAGGACGAAAGCGCGAAACATATTGAAATTCATTTTGAATGTAAAAGTGATGAACGGAATCGAGGTCCCTGTTCGATAAATTACCAGCGTCGAGTTCCATTAAAACCTATTAGAACGCAGAAACCGCGATCTCGTGGTTGTTTTACATTTGAAAGCCGCGAAAATCTGAAATTCGTAATTTATGATAAATTGTAATACGCATTCAAATGATGATCACAGAAGCGTTATGCGGTTTAATAACCATTACGCATAAAATTAAAAGCATATCTTTACCATGGGGTACGATTCCTTTGCAAGCGAATCAAAGTAGAGTAATCATAATCACTAATCAGTTACATTAATTAAAGTACGCAAGTAAGTCAATCCTGTTAGATAGTTTAAATCGAATAATATTTGTCTAAGGTGACGCTTGTTAACCGACTTCAAAAAGGATGAGGTTCTCTTCGGTTATATTGCATAGAACAGGTAGGTATGCATTATATTAACGAGGCGGACACGTACGTAAATTAAATAACAACTGTCAAGTCAACGCCTATTAACTGATGTCTTTATTTTCTACTAGAAAATAAGCATACGTCCTGCCTGGCAGTAAGCAGATACCTTAGCCTATGGACGCTTGCTACCTACTCCAGAGAAATCACAGGTTGCCGACCTTTTATTTATTCGAGGATTCCTTGCTTTCAACACAGCGCACCCTCAGGAGCCCTGGTGGGAAAATAAATAAAAATAGTGCATTGAATCAGCTTACTGATAACCCATTTTTATTATATCTACAACTAATTTACCTACCTCCTTATAGTCGGTAACTAATTATGGCATAAAAGTAAAAATGTAACTAAGTAATTCAAAGTCATTCAGCCATCACTCTGGTTTACTTTACTTTTTGCAAATGCTTTTCTTTACATGAATACTTCTAGTAGGACAGTTTCAGGTCATAATGTGGACACGCTGGACAAAAGCACCAATTTTTTCAGGTACTTGTTAGGTCCATAGCTTTAAGTTTTTGATAGGAACCAACTCCTCCGTCGGCCATCTTTAATTTTAAGGCGGCATTTTGAATTATACGTATATCTACTTATCATTAATATCTCGAGTTCTAAATAACGTAGAATATATACCTAGTGTCTAAATATACATATTTGGGGTCAAGGAATTTAATTAGATATTTTTTAGAGTCGAGTTCCCAAAGGATATCAAACGGAACCCTGATCCTAAGCTTCCGCTGTCCACCCGGCTGTCTGTGTATCAGCAATAGCTAGACTGTTCAAATTTTCACAGAAGTTGTTTTTCTATTACTGCTTTAACATACTTTCATAAAAATAAAAATAAATTAAAAATTAAACAGTGCTCTCATACATGAAACGTAATTTTATGTCTTTTTTTTGCAACAGTACGACTATCATGAGACGGCCGCGACATATCTCTCATGTTCTAAGTGATCTAATAAGAGAGAGACGGATAGTGCGAGAAAAATCGAGAGACGTCGTCCGCCGTCTTGTGATAGCCGTGTTGATGTACAGTCAGCATCAAAAGTAACTACTAGTTCTTATTCCCTTTTAATAAAGACTTTTGACGTCTTCGTTTGCGTATCTACTTTTGATGCTGATTGTACCAGCGAGCTTAGCCAACAGCATACCCCTAGTGCAGAAGGCTGGGGCTGCTGGACTCAATAAATAGAAGGTGCTTCATGGGTTCCGATTTGGACAACCATACCTATTGCTTCAAAGGCCTGTACCGAATTAGTTAAATGTAATTGCTCGTTCAGAACTGCTCGTTGGAATTGCACTGAGCTGTAGTTAAGTGTATAGCGTATAAATATGTATAAGCAAGTGTAATAAGTATTAATTTTATTTCAAAACAAATATGTATCTTGTTAAAATATTACTAGTATTCATTAAAATATATAAATAAACACCAATTTTGTATTTTCAAGTAATTTAGTAACTGAGATATCGGTAAAATACTTATCTAGTTGAATTCCCTGACCCCAAATATATATATTAGACACCAAGTTTGTGATTCTAAGTGACTCAGAACTCGAGATATTAATAATTAACTATAATTCAAAATGGCCGCCATAAAATTAAATATGGCCGACGGAGGAGTTGGTTCCTATCAAAACCTTAAAGCTATGGACCTAACAAGTGCCTGAAAAAAAAATGGTGCTTTTGTCCAGCGTGTCCACATTTACGACAATTTGTTCGAGCACTCTGCCCCAGTATTGGTCTTAGTTCGGTTCGGAACACAACAATAACATGTGGATGTACGAATTAGAAGAGAATATCCGAAAGTGTGATCTGGGACGGTTTTCACGATATTTGAGAGAAGGACATATCCCCACTTTCATGCCTCTTTCTATTAAAGTCAGAAAGAGAGAGGCATCAAAATAGAATAGAATAGAATAGAATTGAAATGAATTTATTGCCAGCCAAAATAACACCACATCACAATTTCGTTCTTAATTAGAAAACACTATATATAAAAAGAAACTTAATAAATACCAGCTTAAACTAAAAATAAAATGTACGTAAAGAAGACTGGTGGTGCTGATAGTGGCCGCAATAGGAATATTTCCCTTTCTGTTAAATACCGACTCATATCTCAACATCAGTAGCGCATTTTGTGCTTTAAGTAGCCCATGAGATAATCTGGTTATTTTATCAGGATTCGTTTATCAGAATCACGCGTATTTCTAAATCGTACTTTACCTGCACATTTCCCAAACCCGTGCATAAACGTTAAATAGAGACGGTTTAGGGAATCAACGGCCATTTTGTGTCGAAACTCGGCCATCAGAACCCTTGATCGGATTAGCGGCGCCTGCGGTTGTGAAGGTTCCACTGATATACAAAAACTTTTACCACTCGTACGAGTATTACCTAAATAAATATCTGTTTACGGATCAGAATAAAGATATTTTGCGTTATGTTTTTTTTTTATCCACTTTATCTCAATTCATACAAACAAGGATACGGTTCATTCTAGTATGGTGCCTACAAGTGGGTAGGGGAAGCTGTTCTACCTCGGCCAGTTTTTTCTATTCGGATTTTTAGATAACAAATTTCTGAGTTGTTGAATACGGGAATTTCGAAATTTACATTATTAAACTACATATCGCTGTATTAAGTCAAGCACTTCTTTAATTAGTTTTGATAGGATAGGCTGACGAAAAAAAAAGGGAAAAGTGTCCATGGTACAACACACCCGATGTACCTTGGACAACAGCCGTTGTACCTTGGACGCATGATGTTTTCCAAAAAAAAAACACGTCCTAATGACCACTTTTTTTTTTTTTTAATCACAGACAGGTTACCGTATGTATAATTCTATAGATTAATCTTATACACGTGAACTTAGTAAAATGAACGTATAAAGACCAAATTTACTTACGGGACGTTCCTTAGAAGGTTTAGCATATCTTATAAAATGTTCCATGAATCCATCCAGATGGATTCGCACCACCAATACTGCCTTCAGGTGCCCCAAGCAACATAGAATCTTTGAAGTTAACTCTGGGGAATATTAGCATTGGTGGTATTGAATCCACCACCAGCATTGCAAGCCGCTATCATTGTTACAGTAGTTCCTCTTTCGCCGCTAGTTATTGATCCAATTTGTTTGACACCTGTTGGTGCCAAAATTTTGGGAGGAACGTGAACAGTGGTTAAGCCAGTTTCATCTATATTCCAAATATCAACTGCTACTACTCCTGATGGACACTGAGCGAGCACCTTTTTGAAATAAATTATCAAATGTCATCCCAACTATATGCTTTTTAAACGCTGAAGAACGAGCAAGGAAAGGAAAATTCTGGATTGCGTTTCCTGAATCAACGTAGCCAGAAGTCACCGGCCATTCTGTCAGAATCCCTGAATCAAATGACATAGACAACATAATTAAAGAGCGCGGGAATCTTGAAATATTGACAACTGGCCGAGGTAAAACTATGTCCAAGGTTCAACAGGTTCCCCTACTTTTCCCATGTCAACATTTGTAACGTAGTGTTGCTATATTGATAGTAAACCATCTAGTAAAGTATCACGATAAAGTGTAAATTTCATATTTAAAATCATAAAAAGTATTGGGACTTGAAAAAATGTTTTTTTATCGGCCAAGAGTACTTATACACTTTTAAAATAATTTTACGACAACCATTGTACTTAATCGTAATTTCACGATTAATACAGCAATTTACATGATTTGCCATATAACTATTAATATGACGATAACGTTGTGACGTGATAATACTATAATGTCAATTTGTATGAGTTGTTTCGGCTTTCTCGTCGCTGGCGAGACCCCTAAGGTCAAAGGACCCTCTTTCTTGTCTTTTTACGTGCTCTAATTTTATTGTAGCTTGTCCTGTACAAACATTTGATCCATTCAGAAAACTGGTTCGAATGGCACCGTGAAAAAAAAAAAGACGTTTAATCTGAGTACGTGTGGTCGATTCGAGCTCAGCAGACATTTCATTATACATATGTACTCGTATTTGTTTTTTACATTATGATACATGTTTTAACTTGCTATGCTACTCACTATTACAAATTCCAGTATTTAATTTTGTGTACAAGAGATTACTTTTTTCATTTCACACGAAAATTGTTGCTATCATGTTGAGTATATTATGACGAAATCATATTTAATAAAGTTTGACGTGTTGTGTTGTGAGCTATGCTTAAGCTCACAACAAGTTTGATAATATTGTTCCACCTCATCTCATAATATATAAATACAAGTTTCACTTTGGCCAAGCATCATGTTTTGTTCAAGTAATTTGATGAGCCATTCTCCAGTTATTTCGCGGATATGAGTCCATAGTGCGGTCGGTGCAAAGCTCCGTACTTTATTAAATTTTCAATCTCATAGTTAAATTATGTGAAAGTAGATGTAGACATAGAGCTCGGGTATAAAGGTTTCTTGTATTTGTTTTGAAATTGCAATTTCAAGTTATAAGTTCAGTTAATTTGGAAGTCCGTCTGAAATTAATGTTTTGAGGGTAATGAAGTAAGTAAATGTTACGTTGGTGTATGGTAAAGCTTAGAAATCTTAATGATACATTTAATTAACGTAATTTTATATTAATTGTATTTGTTTTCATTGCTCTTGCCTATAAATAAAGTTAGGTTATTTAAATGTTGTAACTATCCAAATAATGTGATATTAGATGCTTTTTTCCTCCCCACTCATTGTACTCATTGAAAGGGCGCAGGTGTGGTAGAAGGAAAACGCCTTTCATAAAATTTAAATAAAACTGTATTTCCACTTTCCTATCTCTAGCTCGTTACAAAGGATGCGTTGCGACATACATGAGTCCTTCATCTACCTACATATAATGCATATGTGCATATCTTTATGTACGGTATCGTACACTCATCTTGACTCATCTATATCATCTAGTTCAGCGATCACTCGATAGCGACCAGTAGTTATAAACAACCTAGTGCCAGTTCATTTTCTCCGTCGATATTTTGTTAAAGACTACCACAATCCAAAACTTAACATCATATTGTATTATCATTAAAACTTCCTCAGGTTGCGTTCGTAGTTAGTTGAGAGTTAATGCTCAGACTATTTTGATATAAAGTCAGATTTCTATTACAATCGGACCTACGTACAGTTGACGTTAGAGATAAGTTTACATTTCAGAATTTTCTTCCGTTCAAAGTTCAAATAAAGTGTAACAATTTTAAATATCGTTGACGTCAACTATTGCTACATATTACCATTCGCGATTTATTGGGACAAGTTTGCGTCAGTGTGCCACTAGTGGAGTTTAATACTTTGGTTACAATTCGGAACATATATTTTTAGATATGTGAATGGTAGTTCATACGCCTATCTTGTGTCAGCGCAAGGCGTGTGTGCAAACGCGATTCAGAGACATGAGGAGGTGGGATTGGTATAAAATGAACATGAAATTGGTAGTTTCTTAATGGAGGCCCAGATATTAAACTTGCGAATGTATTACAAAGTGCGTTATTAAAGCCACTATCGTGGCGTCTAATTGGTCGCGAAGAACTTGGTGTAGTGTAATCATAATCACGCTCTATTCAGAGCCGGTTAGCAATGATCTTCGTGCGGGTTGCTGGGAGCCGGATTCTGATCAGTATTCATGCAATTTGAAGGACAGGAGTGCTGACAATCATTTATGTTTATGATGTAAGAACAAAATAGATCTATTTTTGATTGTCACTTCGCGTCGTATTCGCATTTCAATGTTTTATTTCGTGCGCTAGTTACATTACAAACCGTGCAATTTGGTACACATATTTAATATAGCTAGAATGAAAGGTACCTATGTATTGCTGTCTCATTCCAAATATATAGCACGTTGTGACAAATTGATGCTAGAGATGTGTCATGGCGCTAAAGTTTGCGCTGGCAGCTAACGGTAAAATCCGAACGTGTTGCACAAATTCACTTCTGTCCGCACCGAACTGACTTGTCAGAATCAGAAAAGGAGATTTTAAACACACCGCGAAGTTAATTGGCGAACGAAAGTTATCTGCAGTAACTAAGCATATTAAAGGCGTAAACGTCAAAAAAATAATAATTTTGCAATAAACTATGTTTTTGTTTGGTTGAGTTGTCACTATTCGTGTTATGTGGCAACCGCATTGATAAAAAAGCGGCGAAGTGCGTGTCGGACCACGCACAACGAAGGGTTCCGTACCTATTAAAAGGTCGTATCGTTACTGAAATCTTATGGCATTTACGTCCTTTTCTTTAAAGAACGTAGTTTTTTAGAAATATCTCAAAAACCCTTTAAACCGATCTTGTTCAAAACAATTTTCGCTGACAGAATTTAATAAGCCCTGTGTGTCCATGATTTTTTTCATAATTTTACAATACACGGTTCAAAAATTAGAGGAAGGGGACACAATTTTAGTGACTTTCGGGGCGATTATCTCCGACTCTATTCACTCACTCAAAAAAATTGCTGAGAAACCTTATATTTATTTTGAAAGGCCTATGGATTGATGTGCCACACGTGGCCTTGCAATGAAAAAAAAAATTACTTTCAGTTTTATGTATGGAGTGCACCCCTAAAATCATTTTTTTTTGTAATTTAATTACAAAACTATGTAGCGGCTAACAAAATACACCTATCCTCAAAATTTTGTTCAAATACACCTTATAGTTTTCGAGCAAAATGCCTGTGACATACGGACGGACAGACAGACAGACATGACGAATCTATAAGGGTTCCGTTTTTTGCCATTTGGCTACGGAACCCTAAAAAGTGCACGATGGTCATAACTTCGTACTATTCATAACAAAAAAATCTAAGTAAAAGTTACAAAGTTTAGTTTGTTACAACTAGGACGTGGAAAACATTCGATAAATAGCGGACTTCGGTAATTTAAAAGTTCAGCGTGTAAACAAACAAAAGAGCAAGTAAAAGAGATTCCTTTGTAACATTTTTATTTGTGTTTGCGCTTGTTTTCTGCGTAGTGGATTTTTATATGTTTAGCGGTGCATGTGTGTTTTTAAATGTACACTCATCGTGTTAGGCTCGTAACGGGATTGGTTGGATAATTCGTAAAAGTATAAAGAATAAAACCAACCATCATAGTGAACACATAATGAAAAGCTGAAAGATGTTCATTAGTAGACGACCGTTTGACGCTCTCTGTAGCCTAGTTGGTAGTAGGTAATCCCGGTAAGGGCATTTATTTATGTGATGTATGTTTTGTTCCTGAGTCATGGATGTTTTCTATGTATTTAAGGTGGTTCGACGACCACACAAAACGTTTTTTGACATTCGCAGGCTAACGGCGTGATATTTTAAGAAACTTATGCGTTATGTAACACACTTTCATAAATTGGCTTTTCATTTTCGCGAAAATTCCCTCTATATAATAAACTTATATAGACTACAATAATTTGAGAAATTTGTCACGTGACACTTTGGGAAAACGTTGATTCTCAGATTGTTCTAGTTTATACAAGTTTATTGTAGGAAATGGGAAATTTCGCGCAAATGGAAAGCCAATGTATGAAAGATTGTTACATAAGTTTCTTAAAATATCTTGCCGTTAGCCTGCGAATGTCAAAAGACGTTTTGTATGGTCGTCGAATCACCTTGAGTATTTATTTATCTGTATAAGTATGTAGGTATATCGTCGTCTAGTACCCATAGTAAAGGCTTTGTTTAGTTTGGGACTAGGTCGATTTGTGTAAGATTGTCCCCAAAATATTTATTTATTAGCAATTACACTGTGCCTATATAAGTCATGCTACTCGTATCTATCTGTTCGGTAGTGCTCCGAAAGTGGAATTTTGAAATGAAATATAATCTAAACGTTGCGTTGGGTTGCGTTTGACTAATTAATAAGGGTGCAATCGAGAATATACGTTTGATCTTACATAGGTATTTGGTATTATTTTGCCGTGATGTGCGTATTACGGCAAAATAATATAGGATAGAAAACGAATAAGGCTCGCTTCAAACAGGGTTGAGGTATGTTTGAGTAGGTATACCTACTGTTTTGTCCGTATTATCTCGTCTAGTAGGTAATCATCACACAAGCCGTATTGAACTTAACATCTTCGATTTGTGTAAGATTGCCCCCTAATATTTATTTACTATCATGTACGAGCAGCCAAGCGTTAATTATATAAAGATCGCAATTTTTATGAAACACTATATTTAACTTAAGTTTAATGTAAAGTTCTGTTCACAGTTTTTTCAAATACTTATGTATAATATCTTGATAATAGATTGTAGGTTTTTTTTAGCGTGTTATTCAAAACTAATTACGTCTTGTCGCTAAAGGCGAAATTTGAATACAATCAAATTTCAGAGCTATGTAAGTTACTAACTACATTTCGTGCCGAATTAATTTAAATAAACAGCGAAAATTGATCATATGGACAACACTACAGAAAAAACAAAGCATTATTCGGTATTAATTTCGTGAAAAACATCAATTGTGTCATCTTTGAGACAATTTTTAAGATAAGATAAGATAAGATAAGATAAATTTATTGTCAAAACTGTGTAAAATGTGATAACATGTTATAAAATAAATATTATCAACAGCTTGCCCATTTCGCACGTACAAAATAATAATAAGAATTTATTCAGTACAAGTACTTTAAGTCGTTAGTATTATGTATTTAAGTATCTATTTTATGATAAACTCTAGTAGCCTTAACTGAAACGTTTGTATTTACGACTCAGTCCTAAAGTAGTTATCGAGTAACAAACTAGTTGGGAATTTCCTGAAAACGAGTTTTATTATTAATGGGCAGAGAGATTAAGAAATGTCTAACTAAAGGCACGGCTACGAAGATAATTACGCGGCCGTGTTTACCGCCGCAAAGGAAGGCCAAAGCTTTAGGCACTCGTCGCAATTATCTGCATTTTGTAAAGAAGCTCTAAACATAACCAGGTACTAAGGATGAGTGACGTTATCGGCCCGCTGACTTGCAGGCCTGACGTAAACCATAATTTATCTACCTCACAACATCTGTTTGGAGAAAATTTAATTACCTCAATTCACGCAGCCTCTTTTTTTTTGCTCTCGATTAAAAAGATGAGTTGTGCGTTTGGTTCGGCCTCTATTTTGTACTGAATTTATGTTGAAACATCTCTGTGATTCAAAAGGCCGAATCTCCAGTATTCAAGTCCGAAATGCGACTAATGGGTTCTTGAAATGTACATTGTGCGGATTATCACTTTGAATAATGGGCGAGTTGTAAAGCCGCCAAAGCTATTTGCCACTACTTTTTAAGCCTTATTACCATGGTGAATCTAAGTTAAAATACTTAGATACATTCAGTAAGGACTTTTAACAAACAGTTGTTACGAGTATTAGAGAGTTGTCTATATTCATATAAACGTTAGACAAAACTATATTAGTTGAAACATCGTTGCACTTCGTTGTTGTATCTGTCACTTTGACATTTATGCTAGTAATACACAGAAAACCGATTCTAACTAACAAAAGCATGTTAAACGTTATTAAAAATGTGACCAGCATTTACGAAAAATATTACTTGTAATATTAATATTTCCAGTTTGAAACTAGAAGGTCACGGAGCAAATAATTTATTTACTGTGGCGTATCAATCGTCTATTTATCAGCAAATCCAATTTTCGTGTTTTGTCCATAACAAAGCGCATTCTCATGAATTGTACGACCTATACCGTAATGTAGAAGCGGAACATAAATGAGCAGTACAATCTACAAGTAGATTTCGCGTAGCATGAATATTTGGCAAAATTGTTTTGAATTGAGTGTGATTCTGATTTAGCGAGGGCTTCAGAACGTGACGCTTAGCAGGCATTTCCCATTTGTAGTGAAGATGTGCCGCTTATAACTTACACGTACTTAGCGCTGAATGAAATAAGAAAAAAAATTGAAATACCATCGTCCAACTGGTCATAATAACCTGTTCACTAATCTCACAGTAATGTTACTCGACAATGTTAACCTGGAATAACTTTACTAAAGCTCTAATACTCGAGGTATAATTACTTGGATTGATTACATAAAATCCCTGAAAATAATCCGGTGAGATGATCGAAGATGAATCACAATGGCGCCACAATGGGCGAGGTCTCGATCGGGCCGCGGCGGTGAATGCCGCCTGCCCGAGACATCTGACATTCCTTCTGTTGTCGGCCTCCATTACAATGGTAAGCCAAACAAACTAGGATAATAAGGTGGTCATAATACAATTTAAATAAGATGAAAGATGTACCACAATTTATATGAAATATTATACTGCTATAGTCCTATAAAATGCAACAGGTAAGCTACAATAACAAATAAACGAACTAAAATTTCATGCTCGCGCCGTTTCGCCCGCTTCCTGGTCTATCGATAAGTGTATTGAAATCAAATTGACATTGCTCCTTGTCCATTTGTGTCTGAATGCAGTGCCGAGACGTTAGCTGTTGCATGCGCAAGCGAATGCCACGGTGGTTTGGAACGGTGATGAGATTTTAGTGGGTAGCCTGACTTATGCGCAGGAGTCCTATGTCACAGGGCCCTCTCCTAAAAGCAGGCAATGTTCAGAGTAATATACATAAATGAAGTTCTTAGTAATAAGTCAAGCATTGTCCAGAGTTAACAATATAAATTTTACCAGCGTCTCATATACCTGGTAAATCTTGCTCTATCTGTACATAAGAAGATGTTGCAATTTAGCAAATTTTATGATATCGTGGAGATGTCACAAAATCATATGGTCATCTATATCCTTATGTCTGCTGCTTCATGGGTCTGTGTAGACAAAACTTTTAAAATGAAAAGTAGATTTATAACTTTCTCAGCCTTTATTCTGAGCACGGTTGACTTGTCAAAAACGTTTTAACATTCATTCTGCAAGCCTTGGCAACTCCGGAATATAATGTACACTATGCAAATGTTGTACAAATCAACTTGGCCAAAGTCCTGAGTTTACCTTACGTAATACCGTGTTTAATTGATGATGAGGTCTGGGGTCTGCACTTCGAAAGATTCTACAGCGATTGTACCGACTGGTTATATACACGCATGTATAAGGATGTATGACCTGTTAACATGTGACAATGACGTAATATATCTTTTCTCTTTCTGAACAAACTGTTTTCAGGTTTTGCGTTATTTTATTAACACGTTGTATACATCTATATATACAGGGTGATTCAGGAGACATGAGCAGGATCAACCCTACGGATTCAATAGTTTATAAGCTACTCAGTCGTACCAGCATTGGTAAGATTAACGTGAATTTTTTTTTAGTTGTGTAGGGTGACCATGATTTATTGTGAATGAAACTTTTACACAAAATGTAAAAAAAAACTGTGGGCGTTTAACTTAATTACGATGGTAAAAGATCCATTAACATTAACTGTATGTAGGATTTGAGTGAAAAGGAACGTATGAATGACGTATTGTGAGTGAATGAGATAGCATGAGCATAGGATGTACAAGTGTGAAAGGGAAGGACGAAAATGACGAGGGATTTGGAGATCGGAGCTATTAAGACGTGTCTGTTACATATTTTAGATTTTTATTTAATTATACAGTTTTTTGGAATTACAGTTGTTTCCAATCATCGCCACTTCCCACAAATTGGTGTCAGAAGTGGATTTTGGCGAAAGAAGACGAAAATACGCAAGAAAATCTCGATTCTTCGACAGCGGCAAGAGAACAAAGGAAGTACCGTTACATTTACCGTTGTAACTGCCTGTTTGGTTCGAAAGTAGAAGACGATTAAGACGATTAACTACAGTGAACCGAGGCAGGAACATGAACAAAGGCTCCAGACGTAACAGCAGACAACCAGACTACGAAGATGAATATGAAAAATCGCAAAGTGGCAATGGCGGGATGATGTTACATCTCACTGAAGGGCTTATCCCCAAATTCACTGGCCAGGAAAAGACGTATCCTGCGGCTAGATGGGTGCAAGACGTGGAGGATAATGCTGAGTTATGTGGATGGACACCGTTGCAGAAATTGCTAATGGCGAGAAGATCCTTGGCGGGAACGGCGTTATTATGGTTCCGAGCAGAGCGTGTTTTCAAGACGTGGGAAGAGTTCAAAGCAAGTATTCTAAAGGAATTCCCAGATAATATTGACGCTAAAGCTATTCACGAAATGATGAGCGCGAGACACAAGAAACATGATGAGTCATGTTTAGAGTACATGTTCGTGATGAAAGAATTGGGCAAAAGAGGGAAGATACCCGATTATGTAGCCATTAAGTACATTATAGAAGGCATCAAAGATCAAGAAGTGAACAAAATAATGTTGTACGGCGTTACAGCATACAGTGAACTAAAAGAAAAACTTAAGATTTACGAGCAGTTAAAAGCAAATATAGCAAGTTCAAGTCGAGAAGCAAGCCGGCCCAAGCACCCTGAGAAGACCTATGGACGAGCGTTTACACGATGCTACAGCTGTGGAGAGAAAAATCATTCGTTCGAGTTCGAGTTACAACACTACTCAAGACGACGTGATTGGCGGATCGAGCGAAATGGCGGATCAGTGCTTGACAACTGTCAGATCGGACACTGAGATCAACAACAAGGAACGGTCGATTTCGACAAATAAGCCGATAAAGCAAGTTACAGTGCTTAATAACAACGTTTTAGCTCTTGTGGACAGTGGAAGCGACGTTAATTTGCTGGCGTACGAGTGCTATAGACAGTTAAATGCGCCGCAGTTGGACAAAAGCGAGATTTCGTTATCAGGACTTGGTGCAAACAAAGTGAAATGTTATGGACATATCGAGTTAAATATCATTATAGACGAACAATGGTACAACGACGTTTTGTTTTACGTAATACCTACGGAGGCTATGCCTTACAGTATGATCTTAGGGCAAGATTTATTGCAAAGTTGTATTCTTGTCATGGAAAACAACAATGTTAAGCTGAAACCAGCCGGTAAGGGGGTGTATGACGTAAGTGTGTGTGATTCTTTTGTTGTAGGTTCGGAGGTTGGTCTAGATACTGAACATAAGGTCAAGGACTTGGTGGAGTCATATGTACCGCGTAAGACGAAGGAGGCACCTGTCAAGTTAAAGATTGTGCTGAAGGATGACATACCTGTGGCTCAACGACCGAGGAGATTGGCGCCAGCAGAGCAAACTGAAGTTAATCAGCAGGTGACCCAGTGGTTGGAAGACGGAGTTGTAAGGGTAAGCTACTCTGAATATGCTAGCCCATTGGTACTAATAAAGAAGAAGGACGGAGGCATTAGGGTTTGTGTTGATTACCGACGTTTGAATCAGAAGATTGTCAAAGATGAGTATCCTTTGCCAGTGATTGAAGATCACATTGATAGGTTAGTAGGAGCGAAAGTGTTCAGTACACTAGATTTGAAAAATGGTTATTTCCATCTACCAGTAGATGAGAGTTCAGTTAAGTATACATCGTTTGTGACAATGACAGCTCAGTATGAGTTCCTGAAGGCCCCTTTTGGACTTAGCATATGTCCAAAGGTGTTTACAAGGTTCATTACTGCGATTTATAGGGACCTGATCGCTAAAGGTATTGTACTGATCTTTATTGATGATTTGATAATCCCCGCAGCTAATGAAGAAGAATCAGTGACCAGATTGGCTGATGTACTTGATGTGGCATCCCAATATGGACTGGAAATCAACTGGAAAAAGTCGCAGTTGATTCAACGAAGAGTGGAGTATCTCGGGCACATAATCGAAGACGGTGAGGTCCGACCATCTCAAGCGAAAACAGATGCAGTGGTAAGATTTCCAGAACCAACTGATTTCAAGAAGTTGCACAGCTTTATAGGGTTAACATCCTATTTCAGAAAATATATCAAGGATTTTGCATCGATTGCAAGACCCCTGACAGACTTATTGAAGAAAAAGATTGCATATGAATTTGATGATGACTGTAGAAGGGCATTCAACGAGTTAAAACAAAAGCTGGCCAGTCAACCAGTTTTAAGACTGTATAATCCACGTTTACCTACCGAAGTGCACACCGACGCATCTTCAGTAGCCTACTCTGCTATTTTGTTACAGCGAGGTGCAGATGATGGAATGCTGCATCCTGTTTACTACATGAGTCGAAAGACGACACCAGCGGAAAGCAGATATACCAGTTATGAGTTGGAGGCTCTGGCTATTGTGGAAGCTGTAAAGAAGTTCCGGTGTTACCTCTTTGGGACATGTTTCAAGATAGTCACAGACTGTAAAGCATTTCAGATGACGTTGAACAAGAAAGACCTGGCAATGTCCACTAGAGTGGCAAGGTGGATATTACTTCTCCAAGAATACGATTTCGAGATTGAACACAGGGAAGGAGGCAAAATGCAACATGTGGATGCATTAAGTAGAAACCCGTATGTGGCATTTTTACCCAACTGTGGCAAGAGATGGGTTATGTTTTTAAAGAATACACCCATACACGAATGGTTACGTACAGCTCAACGGAAAGACGAAGGACTAAAAGCCATCATGGAATTAGTGAAGAAGAATGTGCCATATAAGGATTACTACGTACAGCACGATTTACTCTACAAAGGAGAGGGAAAACATCTGGTAGTACCAAGTACTCTGGACAAAGAAATCATAAAAAGGGCTCATGATCAAGGGCACTTTTCAAAGAAAAAGATGATGGAACTCATTAGTAAAGATTACTACATTGAGAACCTAGAAAAGAAGATTGAAGAACATATAGTGTCATGCATACCATGCCTGCTCGCTGAGAGAAAAACCGGCAAGCAAGAAGGCTTCTTGCACACTATTGAGAAAGATGAAATACCTCTGTTTACATTGCATGCTGATCATATTGGTCCGATGACAGAGACAAAAAAGTTATACAACCACATCTTGACTATTGTGGATGCTTTTACCAAGTTTGTATGGCTATTTCCGGTGAAAAGCACAACCAGTAAAGAGACTATTGAGAAGCTAAAGATTCACCAGCAATGTTTTGGTAATCCTGCCAGAATAATAACCGATAGAGGTACCGCATTTACCAGTAACGAATTTCAGGAATATTGTGCCGAAGAAAGTATCCAGCACATCAAGATTACAACTGGAATACCAAGGGCAAACGGACAGTGTGAAAGGATACATCGTGTCCTGATCTCCGTACTCACAAAGCTGTGTGTAGAAAATCCTACACAGTGGTACCGACATGTCAGTCAAGTGCAGAGATGCATACATAGTACTTACCAGCGCAGTATCAATACTTCACCCTTTGAGCTATTGATAGGAACAAAGATGAAACTAAAGGAAGACAACGAAATTTATGCACTGTTAGAGCAAGAAAACAGAGACAGCTATGTGCTAACGAGAGAAGAAAATAGGAGGAATGCGAAGGAGCAAATATACTCAAGGTGCAGGAGGAAAATAGACATACGTACAATAGAAAGAGAAAAGAAAGCACTAAATACCAAGAAGGTGATTTAGTTGCAATAAAGAGGACTCAGTTCGGAGTTGGAATGAAACTGAAACCTAAGTACCTAGGTCCATATCGGGTCGTCAAAGCTACTGGAAGGGACAGGTACCAAGTGCAGAAGGTCGATGACTCCACGGAAGGGTCTAGAAACACTACCACCTCTTGTGACCATATGAAACCCTGGCCTATCAACGCAGATTAGAGGCAGGTAATTTAAAGTCGTTTTTTTATTTTTTAATGTTTTGTTATGATGCATACACCCAGACCAGGTTGGCTACTGTCGTTTCCATGACAAAAGATACTATTTCTTATGTAACCTACTGAGTATGTAATGTACCTAATGCAATAAAGTTAGAGTTTAAGTTTGAAGTCATTTAGCTGTTACAATACTGTTTCACAGCCAGACTGTTTTATACTTACAGGTGTTTATTTTAAGGTTGAAATTGCAATGTGTACATTTCTGAACTTGTGTAAAGTTTATGTTGTAGTGTTATGTTATGAAAGTCTGAGGACAGACTTAAGTTACAGGAAGGCCGACTGTAGGATTTGAGTGAAAAGGAACGTATGAATGACGTATTGTGAGTGAATGAGATAGCATGAGCATAGGATGTACAAGTGTGAAAGGGAAGGACGAAAATGACGAGGGATTTGGAGATCGGAGCTATTAAGACGTGTCTGTTACATATTTTAGATTTTTATTTAATTATACAGTTTTTTGGAATTACAGTTGTTTCCAATCATCGCCACTTCCCACATGTATGTGTAGGGTTGATCCTGCTCACGTCTCCTGAATCACCCTGTATATATATAATAATAATAATAAATACTCTTTATTGCACCACTACAAGAGAGAAACATCTTACAAAAAAAATTGCTTAATAAATAATGGTAACAACAGGCGGTCTTATCGCTTTATATATATATATAGCTAGGTATATATATTTTTTTTTAATTTATTGGCCAAAATATTTAAAACAGTAGTGGTACAACATTTTACACCACGGAAACCTCAGGGGGTTTATATGCTGATGAGTGAAAATTAAAACTTTATTAATAGTTTGATTCCCGGGGAAGGACTAGAGTTTGTCCGGGAAATCATCCCCTAAGGGGAAATCATCCCCCTAAGGGGGAAAAGGGGGGGGGGGGTGAAAGTTTGTATGGAGCTACGATATATACGAGTTCCGCGCGGACGGAGTCGCGGGCAGAAGCTATATATATACAAATATTGCTTAGGTATATATATATATATATTTAATAGTATAGGATTTGACCCATTTCTTGGTCTAAATATGCTGTTATTGGTTTCCCAGTGTTGTACAAAAATAATCGCAGAGGCTATGACTATAACAAACGTCTTTTCAAGTGTTGCTCCAGAGAATTGGCAATATTAAAGGGTACAGGTATATTGTCGATGACGTTCATTTAATGAATGTTAAAGGTGAAATGGTCGTGGGCGCGTGGTTTAAATTTTAATGCGATACAACAGTGGCGTATGTTGTAACTTCAAACATTGAGCATAATTATTATTGTAAAGGCATAGATGCTATCACGAGTGTTATCAAAACTTGATTAAGTAAGCTTTTTCCAAAAAAATACGCATGGTTAAGAACTTTCATTTGAAAAATGAATACGAGTTCGTAAAAAATACTAAACAGTATACATATTTATGGTTCGACGTCCGGTTAGCCTAGTGGGTAGTGACGCTGTGCAATTTGTGTAAGGATTGTCCTCTAATATTAATTACTATTATTTATTATATGGATCACTTTTGTGACGTTAATTTCACTAAGTTATGAAAGTTCTTAATGATGTGTTATTTTAAATAAATATTTAAAAGCCAACGGTTGAAACTGCCTGTTAATTATATCGATTAAAAATCAATGCAGGAAACCAATCCCTGGAATAAAATAAACAAGTAAAGAAAAAACATGCAAAAACAACGCTGTGGCAAAACCTAACATACTCTAACAACAACATTAAAATTCAACTGTCATATTACGCGCATAATTCATAAATAAACGTTAACACAAAATGCAGGTTCCCTCACACTTGTCAAAATGTTGTAGCAGCGGATAACGCCGTAAGAATTCCTAGGGAAGGCTACATCGCTCACGTAGCATCGCCTACGAGCTACGCTAGCTACGACGGCGTAGTGACGTAGACAGAATTTCTGGTATGGCCGCGTATACTCCAATCAAAACGAACGTACTCATGGAATTCTAGTGCAAATATGCCATTTCGCAACTAGGGCGGCATTATGTTAAACCACTATACCACAACACGATTTAACAGTTATCATTTTAGCGGTAAATTATACAATTTAGATCTCTTGTGTCCGTTTTTGTGTCGCAAAAGCGGAATAGGTAAACCTAATGTTGTACACTTATTTTCCTGCAAATTGTTAATTAGTTTGATAAATACCTGTATTCATTAGTTGTAGATAGTTTTATGCTTATTTGGACCGGATAAACTAAGTTACTAATTAAGGCCGAGGCAGAATATACGTGAAGGCCTCTACCTGGTGTGGTCTGGGGCATTGGTAGGCACCTCATGTCAAAATGTACATTTGTAACATACTATCGATGTACTGTCGATGTATATGTATATTCTGTAAGGATATATGTATAGTAAACTATCGTATTGTTACAACGAAGTGTGAATGACCAAATAATATCAAAATCGTCGCTTTATTTTTATCACTAGCTGATACCCGCGACCGACGACGCGCTACGTTCGTAGACGACCCTGAGGGGATTATGCGTAAAAGGCAACAGTGCGACGAGTTCGTTCGTTTAAATTGTTAAATATAAATTATAATATTCGTTTTTACAAATAAGAAGGTTCTGCTACAATTGTTTTTTTTTGTCATAATGTATTAAACGAAAATAGTCCGGGCTATACCTGTATAGTTTTGAAACCAAAAAATAATTTTAAAAACACTGTCAGTTAAATCACGAACAAATTATTTTTAACTAAATATTTTGTTTTCGTGTTATTTTTTAACGAGGAAGTTACCCCGATCATTTTATAATCGATCGATCAGTCTAGCGTTAATAGAAAGGTCGCAGGTTCGAATCCTGTCGGGGGCTACAGACAAAGATTGTCGTGACGTCTATACATTGTACATCTCTAACCTCAGACATTGCCCGAGTTCTATTAAGACATAACGACAAGAGTTCTGACATGTACACTTTACATTGTAAAGTGTACCTGCAATATATACGATACACGAGTGAGAGGTGAAGTGATTTCTCTATATTCTCATTCTAATCACGATACTGATTCTATTCTGATTTCTTTCTATTCTTACGTATTGGCAGGAATTCTTTTCCCGCCGCGGGTCTCCACAACTCCCCTTATAACCCGGCCCTTTCCTCTCATAACCATTTGGCATATTCTTGGCTATTTCTATTCTGTATATTCCACTTACTGGAATATCCCTTCATCTCTCAACTCATCTTTCTAATAATACACATAAGACACTCACCGGGATCCCCGGCGGTCTTCTTTTCGATTCTATTCTCGTACTTACTCCGTCCTTGCAGTTTTCCTGCTAGGCTACTTATTGGATTCTGGAAATTCTGGAGTCTCCCGCCACGCGAACATTGTTCCGTTGGGAAATTAAAACTTCTCCTCCTACCGTTAAGACAAGATTCGTTAAACCTTCAAATGTTCTTTTTGAGTTGCCAGTTGAATAAATCAAGGCTGTTTGAGTCAAGCATTTACCTGTTTTGTGTGAGGATCGCGTTCGTCGCGACACTCCCGACGGCAAAGAAATTCTTACAGGATCGCTGCCAGCTGGCTGGGCCACAAGGCAATCTTCTCCCTTGCCCTAAGAGCCGCCGTTCTTCTAATTCTTTCTTCCTTCGCATTTTCACTGCCAATTACTTTCATATCTTGTTTGACCACCCTATTTCTGTCATCGATGCCAGTATCCATTTTTTCTATGGGATCGGGGCTATGTGAACCCATCAAGCGATTTTCAAGCGATGCATCTCCTTTTCCTTCTACAACGCTTTCTTCCATCAGTTCTATGGGTTCTTCAACAGGACACACTGGTTCTTCTTCGAGATCCGTAGTTCCTCTAAGTAGGGACGATTCTTCTAGTCTCTGCAATCCTCCATGTTGATAGTTCTCATCCTCTACTTCTAAGAGATATGAATGCGCTATAGAGCGGATGAACTCTTCTTCTTGTACACATACTTTCGCAACTTTGCATCTCCCTTTCTTCCCTGTTCCAAGCTGATGATTTTCCCTACTTTCCAATTCTCTCGGTTCTTAGAGTTTCTTTTGATCTGGAATAGGTCTCCTACACTTGGACTCCGGCTCGCCCGGACTCGAGGTTCTCTATGTGAATGCTGGTACCTTTCTCTTAGGCTGCAAAGGTACTGAACCATGAACATTCTTTTAAATTCGTCAATTGGCCTTTCTATGGACGTTTCGATAGAGATGCATTTTCCATATCTCAGAAAATCTGATGGTTTCGAACCATATTCTATATCCGAACCAACACAGGTCGGACGCGAAGTAGCCACGGCTTCGATTTCCTTGACGACCGTACATAGTTTTGTATCGGTTAAGAGTCGCTTTTGTAGGGTTCTTTCCATACAGTTTTTTACCAAACCGACCAACCGCTCGTAGAACCCTCTATGCCATGGACTAAGCTGTGGAATGAATTTCCACCGTATCTTATTGTCCGCAAAGTACGTGTCCGACAACAACTTTGCCGTTAGTTTAAATTGCAAGGCGTTATCAGAGACGATGAGTTCAGGTCTCTACCGCGCTGCCGCTGACCCGAATTTTCTCATAGCGAGTAAACATTCTTCTGCCGTGAGGTCCCTCACTACTTCCAAGTGTACAGCGCGTACAGCCAGGCTAGTATACAGGCTTATCCATCTCTTCTTCGTTTCTCCGTTGTTATCTGTAAACCCTGAATTCTCTGGTATAAGAATTGGATGCTTGGCGTCATATGAACACATTGTGTTCATTAACCGCCCTTTGCATCGTAAGATTCCATCCATGTCCATGAAGAGACCCAAGTTCCTGGATATACTGGTTACCTTTCCTAATAACACATACAGGAGGGTGAAGTAGGTTTTCTGTAATTTCTTCAATTCAGTGATGTTCTTATCCTCGCTGATGATCAAATCAAATGATTCTCTATCATCTATTTCCATTGTAGCTTCTTGCGTATCTATCTTTTCCGTTTGCGTGGCAATATAGGCAACTCCTCGGTTGACCTGTCTTTTTCTACACCAAACAGTTCCGTTCTAGGCTTGTTAAGAGCGCTGACTGGCCATGCTCTTGTAGCCTTGGCCAGCCCTCCTCACCAAGCAAAAGGAATTGCGGTCCATTGAACCACAGTTCCCCTTTCAAGTGCCACAGCTCAGGTCGTGTCATCAGCCGGATTCATTTCTGTGTGGACATATCTAGCTTCTATTTCTTTGTTTTGTTTGATTTCACTTATCCGCTTGCACACAAATGGAGGTAGTAGTTTTTCTGACTTCATCCAATACAGAACCACTTCACTGTCAGACCAGAGACGTAACCGCTTTATCTGTAATCCTAGGCTGTCTCGTACATACATTAAGAGACGTTTGCCTATAACAAATCCAAGAAGTTCTAGTTTTGGTGTCTTGAGATCTTCTTTATGGGCGATCGGGGTCACACGTGACTTGGCCATAAGGAACACCATTTTAGTGCTATTGTCATTCTTATTTCGTATCCGTAGGTACAGTGTTACTGCTGTAAATGCTCGTTGTGAGGCGTCTGTAAAACAATGAAGTTTACATTCTGTTTCATTCTTTGATGTTTGGCCTCTTGCCATTCCTTTTCTAGCTCTTCTGACAGAGGAGTGTCCCACTTTAGCTTTCTTTTCCACATCTCTTGTAAAATAAATTTTGCAGGCAGAACCAGCGGTGCTGCAAAACCACACGGGTCATACTCCTTCATGGTGTCTTCTGGGAGTCATTGGACTAGGCTTGACAGTCTGCCATGGGTGAGGCCGTAGTTAGAGGGTAGATCGGGAAGGTATGTTATCCAAGGCCACTTCACTTGGTATCTGTTGTCTTCATACTTGACCGTTTCATTTAAATATTTGACCGCTTCTTCTTCCCTAGTGACTTTCGGAGAGTCTGTTATACCAATGCCTTCTAGAGCCCAGAGAAATTTAATATCTGGTTCTCGAAGAGGCAGATCCGGTGTTGCAAAGTATGGGGTATCAGAATTCGGACACTGACAATAAGTACTCACGAATAAACTGTTTCTATTTTCTTCCTCTTTCAAGATCTTCCCGGCGATCATCCATCCGAATTCTGTATTAATTAAAAATAAAAATTCTTCTTATAATCTCATATCATTTTTAAGAAATGAGAAGTAATAATCACTTCCTATCAACATGTATATTTGATCCCCCGCCGAACCATCATCAGCCACGACGTCTACATCATTTATCTCCATGGGAGGAGGTATTCTATTAGTGATATGGTATACAAAATTTGCTCCAATACTTCTCTTAATACCCTCTCCTCGTGATGATCTCTACGTCAGTAGCCGGACTTGCGATTTCTACTAGTTTGTCAGCACCAAGTACAAATATCATTAAAAGATCTTCCTGATCCGAGGCTAGCTGCAGTTCTCTAGCGAGTCCCTGCGCGATATAGCTGCGCCGAGAACCCGAATCAAGAAGAATCCTGATTGTTCTACTTCTTTTAGTGTTCAACTGCCCCGCCTCCGCTACTGCCGTCTGCAGATAAGACTGAGAATTAATTTCTGTGTTACTGTCACTATTTCTGAGAAGTGAATTTGGTGTCATAGCTAAACTACTTGGTTTATTCTGCGGGCACAGAGCTTGGTTATGTCCCCCTTTGCAGGACTAGCACAACTTCTTCTTTGTGCATCAACTATCTTGTGTTCATTTCCATATCTTTCTTTCAGTACATCCACAGCTACTTGATAATTAAAATTTGTAATACTTAAACCCTCGACCGCTTGGAGGGTTTCTTCTTCTAGGCAGCTTACTTAATATGCCATCTTCTCCAACTCAGATATAAGCTTCTGATCCACATTTGTCTTGAACCGGTCCCAAAACTCCGACCAGTGCAACACTTCACCCTTAAATTTCGGCAAGCAGAGCTTTGGCAGCTCGGCTGTGCTGCACCCGACGTCAGGAGGCTGTCGTGGTGTTCCATCTTTCAGCAACGCCTTCATATCAACCATCCACTCTTCTGCCTTAAATTGTGTTTCAGTTAATTACGTTTAAGTATAGTTTGTAATCTGACGTTCTTTATGTGATATTATCTTAGTCATTTATTTACTTTTGCCTATTAATTAATTGTGACTATAATTTAAACCAAATGCAACTTGACATTTAACTACAATTCTTATTCTCTTTGACGATCATAATATAAATTCATATAGATTAAGCTAGCTTTAATTTATATTGTAATTGTATATTGTGAAATAAATAAATCTAAAAATCTAAATCTAAATCTACTGCAGTTTCTCATGCGAGATTTGACTGGCCTTTTCCAAATAAAAGTGTATCTAACTGGTCAATCTAGCGCCGCATTCATCTACCAACTAAACTAGTTTCCTTAAATCTTCTTTAATCGTCGTTATAGCACCTGTACGTTCTAAAAGATTCAGAAGCCGCCTTTATATTTGGTCTAAACGAACCACTATTGCCTCATCCATTTTGAAAGCAACTGAAATTAAATAATTTCCGTCCTATACTCGCAATTTCTCATTTACTGATCATAATACTGCTAGGCATACAAATACAATTTTCCACATGATTACTTCTACGCGGCTTCTACAACTGTACCAACGCCAACCGTCAACCCTCACCCTCTATTGCATTGCAACAAAGGTCAAGAATGGACAACCGACAGTACCGGCGTCTAAACTTTAAGTTAAGTAAAAACACTCGAAAGTGCTGTACATTAACGTCGTAATTACTTTTCTTTCGACACAAACTTACAAGTTCGCCGGTTTTCTTCTAGCAATAATATTGCTTTGTACAAAATCAACGGGAAATTTACTTCAAAAATGGCGTAACAAAAGTTTTATAGAATGCAAATTGTACATAAAACTTACTTGATTCTTTCACAATATTGATTTACCCACTAAATGAAACTTTCACTGATGGTCACTTTTACACTACTTAATAATTTAAAGGATAAATCCGTCCATTTAAGTAAACACAAGCACATCGAAAATATCGAAATAACGCTTAGTAAATTTAAAATAGAAAATTCCGCTGTCTCGTTTGCCTATGTATATTGTCAACATTGTCTTTCGTTTCTAAGTTCTCTAACTTCCACTCGTTCTATCTTTATCCTACTTGTAGTATCTTATATATTCGAGCGACAGAGAGAAGAGAGAAAACACTAAACAGCACTAAACTTTGATCTTCAACTTCATATCATAACATAAATAACATAATATTACCACTGCTCGCGCTTTATTAGGTTCTCGCTTACCGCAATCATCTTCTATTTCTTAACTATCCTTTCAACAAATAGGAAAAAGTCCACTCAGTAAACTGACCAATGAGATACAACCCTGTTCGCGCCATGAAAATTTTGTTGTAACGAGAACAGACTTACCAGAGATAATGCACTGATGCCAGCCTACCCAGTCTGAGGCGTTTTTCTATCAGCTAACTGTAAACCTTAAAAACCCCTACACACTATCCGATTGCCGCGACACTAGCGCCATTACCGCGATACAGCAACAACATTCTACTGAAAGGAACGTGATTATGTTATAATGTTACAGCTTTATTTACGGCCCCAGAACCTTAATATAATATTATGCGAATACTTATCGACTTCTTAATTAGTAATAAACAGATTTCCTTTTAATAACTGTAACAATTAAAATTAAAAAATACTTTTATATCTATTCTATTCACACAAGCCCAACCTAGGATTCCTAGCCTGGGCCTACTTCTTTCTCATACCTGCAATGACAACATCTCAATGAAATGTCGTCTGTTCTAGTAATATTTTGCGAGTTTCTAGGTCTCCACCGAACTGTGAGTTTCTAGGTTTCCACCGAACTGTGAGTTTCTAGGTCTCCACCGAACTGTGAGTTTCTTGGTCTCCACCGAACTGTGAGTTTCTAGGTCTCCACCGAACTGTGAGTTTATTGGTCTCCACCGAACTGTGAGTTTCTAGGTCTCCACCGAACTGTGAGTTTCTTGGTCTCCACCGAACTGAGTTTCTTACCGTACTGTGAGTTTCTAGATTTCTACCGAACTGTGAGTTTCTAGGTCTCCACCGAACTGTGAGTTTCTAGGTCTCCACCGAACTGTGAGTTTCTTGGTCTCCACCGAACTGTGAGTTTCTAGGTCTCCACCGAACTGTGAGTTTCTTGGTCTCCACCGTACTGTGAGTTTCTAGGTCTCCACCGAACTGTGAGTTTCTAGGTCTCCACCGAACTGTGAGTTTCTTGGTCTCCACCGTACTGTGAGTTTCTAGGTCTCCACCGAACTGTGAGTTTCTTGGTCTCCACCGAACTGTGAGTTTCTAGGTCTCCACCGAACTGTGAGTTTCTTGGTCTCCACCGAACTGTGAGTTTCTAGGTCTCCACCGTACTGTGAGTTTCTAGGTCTCCACCGAACTGTGAGTTTCTTGGTCTCCACCGTACTGTGAGTTTCTAGGTCTCCACCGTACTGTGAGTTTCTAGGTCTCCACCGAACTGTGAGTTTCTAGGTCTCCACCGTCTGTGAGTTTCTAGGTCTCCACCGTACTGTGAGTTTCTAGGTCTCCACCGAACTGTGAGTTTCTAGGTCTCCACCGAACTGTGAGTTTCTAGGTCTCCACCGTACTGTGAGTTTCTAGGTCTCCACCGTACTGTGAGTTTCTAGGTCTCCACCGAACTGTGAGTTTCTAGGTCTCCACCGTACTGTGAGTTTCTAGGTCTCCACCGTACTGTGAGTTTCTAGGTCTCCACCGTACTGTGAGTTTCTAGGTCTCCACCGAACTGTGAGTTTCTAGGTCTCCACCGTACTGTGAGTTTCCTTACCGTTCTACTACGGAGCCTCCCGAGCAAAGAAAAAGTTGCATATTGCCGAGCACGCTTCGCCTACTTATTCTTAAGGTGTTCACTCAGCTCCTCCACCAATTTGTCGTGACGTCTATACATTGTACATCTCTAACCTCAGACATTGCCCGAGTTCTATTAAGACATAACGACAAGAGTTCTGACATGTACACTTTACATTGTAAAGTGTACCTGCAATATATACGATACACGAGTGAGAGGTGAAGTGATTTCTCTATATTCTCATTCTAATCACGATACTGATTCTATTCTGATTTCTTTCTATTCTTACGTATTGGCAGGAATTCTTTTCCCGCCGCGGGTCTCCACAACTCCCCTTATAACCCGGCCCTTTCCTCTCATAACCATTTGGCATATTCTTGGCTATTTCTATTCTGTATATTCCACTTACTGGAATATCCCTTCATCTCTCAACTCATCTTTCTAATAATACACATAAGACACTCACCGGGATCCCCGGCGGTCTTCTTTTCGATTCTATTCTCGTACTTACTCCGTCCTTGCAGTTTTCCTGCTAGGCTACTTATTGGATTCTGGAAATTCTGGAGTCTCCCGCCACGCGAACATTGTTCCGTTGGGAAATTAAAACTTCTCCTCCTACCGTTAAGACAAGATTCGTTAAACCTTCAAATGTTCTTTTTGAGTTGCCAGTTGAATAAATCAAGGCTGTTTGAGTCAAGCATTTACCTGTTTTGTGTGAGGATCGCGTTCGTCGCGACAAAGATGGTTTATTTTTCCATTATATTCTTTCTCTGTATCATATCGATTGTACACTGTCAGTTGTTTATAAATATAAATATTATAAGTATCATCAACAGACTTTTCTGCTTAAATTGTTTTTTTTTCTTCATAATGTATTACCTAAACGAAAATATTATTTTAGGGTGTTTACTATGCTACATAACTTGGAAAGGTTTACCTAAATCCTTTTAGTAGTTTTACCTGTATAGTGTTGAAAGAAAACTATTTTATGCAAAACAAATTATAATATACGGGGTCAAGCTAAATAAAACCGTTTAAAAAACGCTGTTATTTGTTCTCTAGTCTTTGACCGAAGTTTCAGTTCCCTTACTTTCAAATTGTCTTGTTCCCCGTACATACATCCAACTCCATTTATCCCATTTAGGGGATGAATGTCGTTTAACCCCTGTATAGAATCAATTAAAAAAAACGCAAACAAACAGGCTAAAACCGAAGTCACAAATCTCTTATTTTAAGAATGTCTTGCCCTCTATAAAATCTTCGAACCCCCTCTTAACCCTCTTAGGGAATGAATAAAAAAAAAAACCCTATAATTATTTTTGTAGTCTTTCAATAAATAATCTAAAACCGAAGTTACAATCCTCTTACTGTAAAAAATTCTTGCTCTCCATACAAACTTGGAACCCCTTTAAAACCCTTTAGGGGATGAATTAAAAAAAAACGCTGTAATTTGTTTTGTAGTTTTTTAATACACTGGCTAAGACCGAAGTTACAAATATCTTACATTAGAATTTTATTGCCCTCCATAATAAACTTTACTACTACTACTACTTACTAACTTTATAACTAGCAAAGTCTGACTTAGATTCTCATTTTGGTCGTTTGGTGTGCTCGAATTGTACCCAATACAGAAATTTCATTCTTCTAAAAATTCGTGAAATCGTGATATACTTAGGACCCTGGTCTAGCCCGCTACTACGCGCTAATCTGTTAGAATACGTGCGCTAAATACACTGAAATCAAATTAGAATGCGGAATTTATGTCCCACTTTGACCCCTCGCCTGTGCTGGGTTGTTACTGTAATGAGAATGTGAAACGTATACTGTATGTACAAGAGGAACAAGAGCCCAACTCATAAAACAAAATCGATCGTCATTAATAGCAGTGACACAAGGGGTGGCATTAAGGGATGCATATATTTCATGTTATTGGATCTTGCGGTAGGGTGCCTTTTACCACCCCACTTCCACTTCACGGCCACTTCGCATTTAGCGAACTGAAATCGGTAAGCGGTTTTTGTACTTTACAAAGAGTAACATTGATTGATTAATTAAAATTTAATTCATTCCCACACACACACATGGCATTGATAAAATACAATATTTAAACGATGTAAGTTAAAGAAAAAAAACAATATATATTATGTACATATCTAAAGAAAGCATGCAAGAAGTACATTCTAAAGAAGCCATGTGTCGTGGCAGAGAAATGGCGCTGGCTCAGCGTTATGATGAGGCAAGCCACATCGCTGGTATTCTGCCAGGACCTTAACATTGTCAGAATACTTTATTGTAGTCGGTATAGTATTATATCGCGCAGACGCGGCGCGGTACGAATGCGTTACAGAAGACCGCAGCCATAATGATACCTTTTCACGCCACTGCTCGGAAATGTGCCAAAAGATGGTCAGATAACAGACTTCAAAGCTCTTAGGGTTAGTTGGACATCGCACGACCAGGCCAACTATGAGTTCAAACTGTCCAACAATGTTCAACGAGGTCCTCACCTAGCGGCTCGGACCTCGATAAATATGCATTGATCTAACAAAAATCTAACTGAAAGCCTGATTCGACGTGCATCCTACAAACCCGCGGGGTTAAATATTGCCTAACCTATGTCTATCCAGAAAGACCATTCTATAAACATGTGTAAGATATTTTTTAACAGATATGTGATTCCGGAGATTATCCCGCAACATACAAACTATCAATACTGCAATCACATAGAGTTCCTCTTCCCAGCCTCGCCCAGGCCCCGTATCATGGTCGGCCTTATCCCGCGATAAGTGACAAGATAGAGCGTCAGTCTCGTTCTATAGAACGGTGTTAGCCAGTGACGGACGATCTATCTTGTCACTATCACGTGATAAGGCCGTCCATGATACGGGGCCTGAAGGGCCATTCTAGAAAGAGTAGTTCCGGAGGTTACTCTCTACATACAAACTTAGTAAGAACCTTACAACCTCAAAGTCTTTTCCACTTTATAATATTAGTTTAGACTATGTTAGTTGCTCCTTTTCATAAATTAAGCATTCGTAACACGTAAGTCACGGTTTGTGAACGAGTCGTGTCGGCGCCGGCGCGGCGCGTGACGCCCGCCTAACGAGGTCCGTGTAACGTGACGTCACCGGCGTTTAGCTTAATCGCATCCAACTCATTACGGGTCCTTTTGCGAAGCTGCATAGGAAATATCACCGTTTGTCGGATTCAATCTTGTTAGCGCTAGGTCCCCGCTGCGAAAACTTATCCAAGCGTCCACTCCTAACGATAATTGTAAGTAAAATTCATAATTATTTAAATTTACTTATTAGAAAAAGAAAAAATAATATCTTTTTGATTTCAGCTATTGTTACCTACTGATACATGAAACAGTTCAACGTTCACGGATTTAGGTAAACATCCCAGTGCCCATCTCTGGCCTAATATATGACACTTTCAATCTTATGTCAACAGAGATAAACAATAGGTGTCAACTATTTTGTATTAAGGGGCTCCCATGCGCCAATGATCTTCGATCTGAATCCCTTAGTTTTCTAATGTTTTTTGTAGCTTATCATATTAACAACAACGGCTTTAAGCAATGTAGTATCCCAAATTTACTTCAAAGTTCATTGTTTTCGAGATATTTGGCATCAAAGTTGAACAATTTAAGGGTATTAAACCTGGTTTTCTGCCCATAACTTTTGTGTTAATTAGTTTAAAATTAAAACCCTAGACACGTTTTTAGAGACGTCATAGACGGACCCAAATATGTACATTTCGTATAGATCTTTCACGTCAATAGAGATACGAAATAAGTGTTTCTTTAGACAATGTTTAAAAAAAACATACAAAATTAATTATCCATTTCTTTCAAAACCCGGTAGACAAAAATGGAGATAAAAGATTGAAGAACCGATAGCCGTTTGATTTATAATTCTATCTGTAGTGCAAACGTAGGAGATACGATTCATAACTTGTCAAAAATCGATGAAAACCTCGGGTAGCCCCTTAAGCTGTCGAGCATTGAGACATTTACCTAACATAATAGGTAAATTGCTACAAGTTATTTCAGTAAACTGTTAATCATCGTGTCGGAATATGATTGCCTTTCAGTAGAACCGCAGCTCCATCTCCGGCCCCGGGTCGGCTACAGCTACGATCTGTTAGTTCACGTGGACATTCCATAACTCAGATGTCAACACTCTACTCAGATTAATGAACGCAGCGATCCAATCATGCCATACTAATTTATGAATACCGTGTGATGTAATTGATTGGATCACGTGTTACTTTGCGGAATTCCATAATTAGTTACTCAAACAATTATTTATTTCCTATTCCGATAAGAACGTATAGGTCTATTAGCGATGATGAGATGTATCTACTTGCATATTTTTAACATTTATCTGCATTCAAAATTATGCAATTACATAGCTAAAAGACCTGCACTGTCTTTGGCGAACTATTAACAGAACAAGTATCGTTATAGTTTCAACTACCTACTTTAGTTGTGTGTGATTATACGTGATTGCTCTACCTAATATCTAAGGTTAGCTGGCAGAGATCGCTCTCTAGCGATAAGGCCTATTATTGTTTGTTCTGCAGTGTTATTTAATTGAGGTGTGCAATTAAGGGTATTTGTATTGTTGTATTGTAAGTAAGTACCTATTATAAATAAATGTTTAGCCATTCATTCAAATTCAAAGTTTTTATTTCGGATAGTCAATAACAATGAAACTAATATGCTATGTTAGTGATAATCAAAATAATTACTAAAAATAAACTTAATAGCGGCGTGGTGCGGCGACTACAGGCGCGTGCAGCCGCGCCCAGCGCGCGAGCAGCGAGCGGCGAGTTATTCTATGTATTTAGCACCTGTTGATTACGTTAATTTTTTTTCCGCGTTGACTATGTTAGTTTCACTGTTTGGTGTCCCGCATGAATATTATTAAAGGCATTAGATTACATAATATTTAAAAAAATATTTCAAAGGAAGCTTCTCTCGTTCTCATACAACACATTATGTCATATAAGAACTGACTTTTAGATGGTTTGCAAGAAACAGGGCTGAGGTATCACGCCCCTCTTACTTATACTTAGTGGGCAATCGTGATAATAGGAATAGGAAGCACCTGAGGATATACATCTCTTCATCAAACGACATGCTGCCCGCGCGGCTTCGCCCGCTTATTGCAAAGAACGCAGGCAAACCGGGATAAAATATATCCTATATCCACGTCTATCATGAGACGACCGCGACATGCTCTCGATTTTCTCGCACTATACCTCTTGGTCTAAGTGTTCTAATAAGAGAGAGACGGATAGTGCGAGAAAAATCGAAAGTATGTCGCGGCGGTACACGCAGGTGAGAAAATGTCTGAAATTGTATAAGCGGTTCCGGAGATTATACAAACTTATAAAGCTACAATCTATCAGACTTTTCCTTTTTGTAATTTCAGTATAGACTACCATCGAGAAAGTCCATTCTACTCGCCGTTGAACGATTTTTTGTAATCGGATAACCAGTTCCAGAGATTACCCAAAACATATAAACTTACATTTATAATATAATATTAGCATCTAATATTATAGAAGTGAAAACTTCTTTATCGGCGCTGTGCACTTTTTGTGATGGGGAAAAATTGTTAAACTCGCCACATCGAAAAACTGTTACAATGTCATTGAGTTTTCACTTCTGCCGGCACTCCCGGAATGCAACCCGGTCTTTTTTATATTATTAAGTATAAATAAATAAATAGCATTTATATTTACGATGAAATTGCTTGAAATCATAGAAAAGTGATCAGGTATCTTTAAAGATTTGTTTGGTTTATAGGTACTCGTATTGTCATGAACGTTGAACGTTACTTTTCGTCCCAAAAAATCCGAGGACTGGATGTCGATCACGTAACGCATTGTACGCACATTAGTTAGATCTACTTAAATGTTAAATATATGGAAAAATGACATTTAAACTGTCGTAACGCGCGTGCGAAACGTTACGTGGCTACCCCTCTGGTTGATAAGCTACCGATCACTGGGTAATAGGTATACTGATTCGCCGATCAAGTTCCAATTAATTAAACTACATTTACATATTGTAGTAAACGTGGTTATAACGCGCGGCTGCGCCCGCGCCGATGAGTCAATAAATAGCTGTTACATAGTGCATACGTGTGTTTGACTCAACCACCCCGTTTACAGTTATAACAGTGGCGACGACATTGCGAATTAATTAGACGCGTGTGTGAATAATGGCCAGATTAGCAGTCGGTTCTTTAACAACATTTAACCACGAAATACAGGAGTGGTCACTTTATAAAGATCGGTTGGAACAATGGTTCCTAGCGAACGAAATCGGGGTGGACGACAAAAAAGATAAGCGGCGAGCGATCCTATTAAGTAGCCTGGCCGAATCTACCTATAGACTCGTGCGCGATTTAGCTTTACCCGCCACAGTTGGTGAATTGTGTTATTCTAAAGTGGTAGAATTGCTGGACGGTCACTTTAAAACTAAGAAGTGTGGGTTCGCGGAGAGATTTAAATTCCACAGTTCTACCCAGCAACCAGGCGAAAATATGGCGGAGTGGGCAGCTCGGGTCCGCAGTCTAGCAATTCATTGCGGGTTTGCGGCGGCTACGTTGGATGAAGCTTTGCGGGACCGGTTCGTGCTAGGAATGGCGCCAGGTCCGGAAAGGGATAAGTTGTTTACGCAGAAGATGGACGAGTTGACGTTAAGCGGAGCGTTGGACATCGCCGAGAGCGTCCGATGTGCGAGAATGGGCTCACAACAGGCGTATTCGCAGGCACCAAACGAACCGGGCCGAGTCCCTTTACAGGTCTTCAAGGTGCAAGCGACGCCGCCGCGCCGGCGCCAGCCGTTGGCGGCGGAGGCGCGCGAACAGCCAGCCGGCACGCGCCTACCACCAGCGACAGGAGTTAAGCTATCCAGCTGTCCAGCTTGCGGTTATACAAATCATCAGCTTGAATCGTGCAAATTTACGCGTTATAAATGTAGACTTTGCGGTGTAATAGGGCACCTAAAAAGGATGTGTCCCTCAAAAAGTGTGGGTGGACAGCATTTTATCGAGTGCTGCCCGGACGGCGAGGATTATGATGATGATGGTAAGCAGGAAATTATTTGTAATATCCGTACTTATCATGGTGAACCGATGCGGGAATCTGTTCTGATCAATCAAATTGAATTGGATTTTGAGATTGATACAGGCTCGTCAGTAACGGTTTTATCTGAGCAAATTTACAAACAGCATTTTTCGCAATTAGCGTTAAAACCGAGCGCAATCATTTTACAAAGTTACAATGGGGGTCAACTAACGGTTTTAGGGGTTTTAACTGTGCCAGTAACTTACAAAAATCAATGTCACAATATTGATGCGTATGTAGTTCGGAACGGGGGGCCTCCACTACTGGGACGAGATTTTATTTCTCGATTTAATTTGCAAGTGGCCTCGATCAACAAATGCGGGGATGTTTTGGAAGAAATGACTTCACGTTACCCCAACTTATTTTCTGATAGCTTAGGGTGCTGTAAGGATGTCACGATTAATTTAAGTACGAAACCTGAATCACAACCCTTTTTCCGCAAGGCTCGCCCGATTCCTTTTGCACTTCGTGAGCGCGTTGGAAAAGAAATCGATCGCTTAGTCGATTTGGGTATTTTAGTGCCCGTCAAATCATCGGATTATGCTAGCCCTATAGTGCCGGTATTAAAACGCGATAACTCGATAAGGATTTGCGCGGATTATTCAGCTACCTTGAATAAACAGTTAATAGTGGAAAAATATCCACTACCAAGAGTAGATGAATTATTCGCTAAGCTGCACGGGGCTAAATATTTTTCCAAATTGGACCTGTCGCAAGCATACAATCAATTTAGACTAAACGAGGCTTCACAGATGTTAACTTGTGTTAATACGCACAAGGGCTTATATATATATACCCGTTTAGTATTCGGTCTATGTAGTGCCCCAGCTTCGTTCCAGAGGTGTATGGAAACTCTGTTGTCAGGCCTAGATGGAGTATTATTGTTCTTGGATGACATTTTGGTCGTAAGCAAAAGTAAACAGGAAAATATAGACTTATTGCATAAAGTGTTCCATAGGCTGGACGAAGCTGGGTTGGTGCTACAAAGAGAAAAATGTTACTTGTTTCAAGAGTCCGTGTCCTACTTAGGTTTTGTCATAGACCGCCATGGAATCCATAAGTCCCCGGAAAAGGTTAAATCCATTTTGGAAGCCAAAGTGCCAAGTAATTGCTCAGAGCTTAAATCATTCCTAGGACTTGTCAATTACTATAGGATGTTTGTAAAAAATGCATCATCCATTTTAAGTCCATTGCACAAATTATTGCAAAAACATGTCACATGGGAGTGGAATTCTCATCACGATGAGGCGGTTAATACTATTAAGCGTGCGTTAACATCTGAAGACACGTTAGCCCATTTCAACCCCGACGCCGATTTGATTTTAACGGTCGATGCATCACCAACAGGCCTAGCGGCAATTTTATCCCAAGTCGAGAATAAAGTAGAAAGGCCAGTGGCGTATATGTCCCGTTCTCTTACAGCGGCGGAAAAACAGTACAGTCAAATACAGAAGGAAGCGACGGCCATAGTATTTGGCGTACGCAAATTTCATCAGTATTTATTTGGCCGTGTTGAACCCTTCACGCTGAGAACGGATCATAAACCTTTACTCTCCATTTTCAACCCGGATAAAGGTATTCCCGAAATCACTGCAAATCGGTTACAGCGCTACGCGATATTTTTATCAGCGTATAATTTTAAAATCGAGTATGTGCGTAGCGCTCTTAACTCAGCTGATTATTTAAGCCGAGCCGTTAATGAGACAAAAACCGGGAACAATAGGGCGATTGTGATAGATAACACTACATACATGCACTTCATTTGCGAAGGTGAACAGTATATTTCAATCGAAGAGATAAGCCGAGAATCCCGCAAAGACAAAACGATTTCACCCATAATGAATTACGTACAAAACGGTTGGCCAAACAAGGTAAATGACTTAGCTATAAAACCGTATTATAGTTGTAGGTATGAATTATCAATTGAGCAAGACTGCCTAATGAGGGGCCATAAAATTGTTGTTCCCGTTAGTTTACATAATAAGGTCTTACACGAAGTGCACAAGGGTCATTTTGGCGTAAATAAAATGAAGTCCGAGGCGCGCGAACGGCTGTGGTGGCCTGGCATAACAGCTGATATCGAGCGGTGGGTTGCATCTTGCAGCGTATGCAACTCGCTCCGCGCAGCCCCGCCCCGCGCCCCGCTCGCGCCGTGGCCTTACCCGTCCGGCCCATGGCAACGAGTACATGTCGACTTCCTCGGCCCGATTAATAATAAGATGTTTTTAATTGTAGTGGACGCGTATTCTAAATGGGTCGAATGCTTTGATGTTACGTCTGGCTATGGATCACGGGTGGTAATTGATAAACTTTGCGAAGTGATGGCGCGGTTTGGACTATTTAATACAATTTGCTCTGATAACGGTACTTCTTTTGTGTCGTCGGAATTTAAGGAATTTTGTTCACGTAACGGTATCAAACTCAAAACAGCACCCGCTTATTGTCCGGCGAGTAACGGCCAAGCCGAGAGTTACGTGAAAATAATTAAAAAGGCTATTAAATGTGTAATTATGTCAGGTACGAATTCAAGATATATACACATTAAGTTACAAGAGTTTTTGTTACGTTATCGGAATTCCATTCATAGCACGACTAACAGATCCCCTGCTGAGTTGTTATTCGGCCATAAGATAAGATCTACACTCGATTTACTAAAACCTGCCGCTTCGTCTCCGTCTGATCCAGCACTCGATAAAATGGTTAAAGTTAAACAGTGCTTGCAGCGTGAGTACTACGCTGGAAAACGCAACGTAGACTTTAGCATAGAAGAGAAGGTTTTAGTGCAAAGTGTTGTGAATCAAAAGAAGTGCTGGACTCTTGGTATTATTGTGCAAAAATTGGGTCGTACTCTATTTATAGTAAAAATATGCAACTCTGATAGGTTAGTGAAAAAACATGCCAATCAACTCCTTAAGTATAGAGGGAGGGAGTTGGTAGAAGAGGTACTGGACCAGCAGCCGGAGACCAACCACGGCAGGGTCCCGTCCGAAGAGGAACAAATACCGGCCTTCCTTTATGATGAACGGGTTACCGAGGTACCGGCAGCGAGAACAGAGTCTCCGTTGGCGGAGCCGGGGCCTGCTGCCGGCAGTCCCCGCGGGCCGGCGCCAGTGACGCCGCCACCGGCTGCCACCGCGAGCGCTGACGCATTCATGTGGTCGGACTGCGACGGAAGCCCTACGACACGCGTAGACGCTAAGCCGGCACCGCCAGGTGCAGAGGGCGATTCCGAGGCCGCTCGCGCAGTTGTTAGCCACGACGATGAGAGCGCACCATCAGAGGGTGCTCTTCCCCGCAAGGGGTATTCGAAGCGGATTAAAAAAAATATAGATTTTAAGAAATACTTTTAGATTATGGTGGAGGGATGTAGTAAACGTGGTTATAACGCGCGGCTGCGCCCGCGCCGATGAGTCAATAAATAGCTGTTACATAGTGCATACGTGTGTTTGACTCAACCACCCCGTTTACAGTTATAACACATATCAAACTCACACGCAAAGCCTCTTATTTAATGTCCTGACTCCTTAGAACTAAATAATTAAGCATCTGGTTTCTTCATGAATAATACATCGATGGCTCGTGATCTAGTGTTTGTTGGTCTTTAATACCGCGGGCCCCACAGTAAGGGTAAAGGGGTACTCTACATCGTCGACAGCTGTGTACGCCCTCATGAATAAAACATGGCTTAACGTGTCACAAGGACCTGTTGAGACCACCGCGGCCACTGGAGGCGCAGAAGCTGTTTTATATTTTTGATGAAGACGAAAGCGAAACTGGCTTAAGTTGGCTAACCTCTGTCACGATTAGCCTCAATAAATTCAGTCGCTATGTTACTTTGAATGAGTTTTATGCGTAATGACAAAGCTAGGGCTAGATGAAAGCTTTTATTTAAATTAGATTCACATGTAACACATTTCGTTTCGAAACTTTCAGACCGTGAGATTAGGTAGACATTTGCATATTGGTCCTATAATAAGTAGGTAATACAAATTGGAAAAAAATACACATATACTCGTATGTTAAGTAGTTTTTGCTGATTGCACAGCAGCAGT
Source organism: Epinotia ramella (assembly GCA_947578815.1). Classification (NCBI taxonomy): domain Eukaryota; kingdom Metazoa; phylum Arthropoda; class Insecta; order Lepidoptera; family Tortricidae; genus Epinotia; species Epinotia ramella. The sequence continues at coordinate 19,260,585 of OX388205.1, forward strand.
AGCTACTTCAGTAAAAATAACTGGTTTACTTAATTGGGTAGATGTGTACAGTTGAGTTCATAAATATATTTAGGGTACCTATGTACGTTTGCAAAGTTCAAATATATCTAAGTAACCTTATAATAAAAACCCTTTACACTAAACCCGTGATCACAATAACTTGATCACTTTGTCCGTGCACATAATTTTCGCACTCGGATTATTTTTAGTGAAAAAGCTTTGCAAAATACTAGCCTAGAACCGCATTGAAAAACAGCAGAAATAGCAATTTAACTTTCAGATGAAGTTCATCTACTAGTAACCCGTTCCGTTATGGGTAAATATTTTGATTATCGAACCCGTGCACGAGGGTGGGAACTCTGGACAGTCAGCGCGTATTAATGGGTCGGGCCGCAATCGCGCCGTTTTGTGTTCTTAGTCCGCACCAACAAAATAAAATACGTACCTATCGAATACGAGACACGTGATTAACAAGCAGTTTTCATAGTATTGGCGTTAGTGATAGCTGTACAAAGTAGTGATATGCTGACACATCATATAAACAGCTTAAACACTTTCAGGCAAACACTGTTCCAATCGGCTGCCTCGAGCCAAAAAATTTTTTTTTTTTTTTTTTCTATTTCCGCTCCAGTCCAAGTTGGCTCAGTTCGGGTGCCACAACACTTCGGGAGCTCAAATACCGCGAGCCATCCAGTTGCCTCTTGGACACTGCAACTACGCGTAATTGCTCTGAATATACGCCTATGGTAACCTTTTCCATCGCAATACCTTCAAAAACTAGATCATATTAATTAATTACATACATAAAGATCCCTGCACAGTACGCATTCTATGCCTACAATAATGTAATTGCTGTGTGGGCACGATAAGGCGAGGCCGCCACGGTTGGCGTTATTTAAAGGCTGCTCGAAGGGACGGTGACCGATGACAATCGGACAATTCTATTTACGCCTCATCACATTAGTAGCTAACTTAGTAATCAATAATGTACATTTTCATATACCTATACCTATACCTTTATGCGTAAAGTTGTATGGCTTTCAAAATTATGGCGAGAGTCATTATGCGACTAGACGGACACCAATCGGTCAGTCAGTCAGTCAGTCAGTCAGTGAGTGAGTGAGTGACAAAATTAAGAAACTTTGACTAGTTATAATTCTTCTACTGGTTCAATTTGAACGAAATTTTAAACATACCGTGTTTTAGATCAAGTCAGGGACACAATGGGCTGGAGGCAAATTTTATTATTTGAAGTTTATCCGCTTATAGTGGTCACGACAAGGACCGGAAAACCCTTTTTTAGGCTCAAGCCTGTCGATTTGGTAAGCCTATCAAAGTATTTGAACACATTATAGATATCGCGTTGCTGTCGCAAGTCGTATTCAAATATTCGTAAAATAGATATTCGTTTGAACTAGTTAAACACCCTATGATACGGAAACCATCTTGATAAGGTTTGCAAATGGGTTAGTGGTAAGCCAAGTTAACACGATCAATAGGGTTACCGATATGGATTGGGTTTTAAAAACAACTTTTAAATTAAGGCTATATGGCCCTGATTAGGGAAACGGGTTCCGGTCCCTGGGCCACGATTTAGTTGGCATGTATTACCTAAAGGTATGTGTATGCTCGACATCTGCTCGAATACAAAACGAAAAAAACTATGGAATAATAAAACTAAACTACTTAATAAACACACTCTGTGACAGTAACTAAAATAGTTTTTTTAACGATTAAATCACGTGTACTATAAATAATAGTTTTAGTGTGATTTTGCAAGCCGGTATTTTTTCAGTGTAAGCGCTTCTCTCTACATATATTTTTTAACGCGCTATCGCCTATCAGCTACAAGCGTAGCACTACGACTACTTGGAAATTATCGCGTGCTTTGAAACGCCGTTCTGACTAGATTAAGAAACAATAAGGTCTGATTTTCAGATATATGATTATTGCCTATATGATTGTTTATCTGATTTGATTGATACATGATTGCTTAAAATTTTGCTCGATAGAAAAAAAATCCAAAGTTGGGTCTGTATTTTCCTTTTTTTACTCAGCCTACTCAAACGATACATTATTTTACGACACAATCAAGTTAATACTATAGTATTTTATCTCATCTAAAATCTCACTTGATGAAATGTAAATAAAACTTCACTTAGCGATATTTGTCCAAAAAAGCCATTCCCGAAGAGTGTAACATCTCTTTTTCTCGTGCGCGGAAGGCCTATAAGCGACATAAGCGTATCTCTGTCGAGTTGGGCGTGTTCGACTCAAATCAAGGCATCCCCTTAACGCAAAATCATTCAGCACGAAGTATTGGTATACTATAATATTTAGTATTACTTTATGACAGTTAACAGGGTTAATTAAGAGAGAAATTAAAGAAAAACACATGTATTCGTGACTGTATCTAGTCATGAATGAATTAAACCAAGAAAATAATCACACAAAAATGTGAATAAAAGCTGCGATTGAAATAAAAGCGTCGTGTAATATTTTGGACTGTGGATTTTTGCCTTTGTACCTACTTACGTGAACGCTGGCGGCTGCCTCGTTTTTATTCAGATGTTCCCGCTAATAGATACGCCGACTGTTAGGTTAGGTTTCGTTTCACTCAAACCGATGTCTCGAGCCTATTAAGCTTTGTAGTTTCGCTCGTGTTTCTGGCACTCCGTTTAATTGGAGAGACATCTCTGTATAGATTGCGCCATGGAGAACTCTCGGTTCTTTGAGTTTGAAGAGTCGGGTTGGATGACAAATACCTTAACATTGTGAAGAAAATAGTATTAAAATATATTAGAGTAGATTCTGTGGATTGTGGTTTTCGCACTTATCTCGACGGCTTTATAACGAATATTGTTTGCATTTGTTGTTTTTTGTAATAGGGTACGCAATTGAATACCCTTTATTATTTAATCGTATGGCGTACATTATTTCGCCTTTAAAGTGTATGTGCAATGTAATTTTAGAGACTCATGATGCAAAGGATGTAATAACCTATCTCTCCCTGTGTATGTGCCTTTAGGCGTGTTTTGTATTCTTATATTTTGTACATTATCGTAAAAGTTATTTAGTACTTACTACCTAGTAGAAATTTGTATTGAATTTCCTTTTCAACAATCGAATCAGTTATAATAAAACCCTAATTTTAAGTTATTTATGATTAAATCAGGACTACTTGATTTTACAGCAGTGGTGTTTAATTATTGTAATGAGACACTCATATTTATGTAGAAGGGTACAATAAAATCAAATACCTGGTACTTAATGTGAAAATGAAATAGTGAAATTCGGTGCATGAGTATTTTAAAAGCCTTTAAAATTCTCATGGACCGAAGCTTCACTATTTCAAACTTAAGCATGGTACCCCACAGTCAATTAAAAGATAGAAAGAAAGAAAAAAAATATTCGTGAAAAGAAACATCACAACAAGTTGTAGACACATACACCCATACCTACATATTTGTAACGATCCGGTCACAACTCAGCGTATTACAGCTTTAGCTCTTTCGTCCACTGTCTACCGTGTTGACAGAGAGCTGGAGTATTCACTCTAGCTCTCTGTCAACATCCGTCTTTGATCTTTTATTTCTAGTCCCATATTATACTACCCCGTAGGTTTACAATGTCGGGATATTAACGGTATTGAGTAAGTATATTATTATAATAATAATCATCATCAGCCTATATACATACATGCCACTGATGGCCACTGAGATGAAATAGGCAGTAGCCCGCGGCTGCATAGAAGCCCGCTTTTCTCACTGCGGTCGCATAACCGTAGTACTTACAAATGCTAGTAATAAAAACTGCCGTTTCTACTTTCTTTCCCACAGTAAATGAAAAAAGTTGCATCAAAGCTTCCGTTTGCTTTAAAGTTGTTTAGCAAAAATGTTGTTTATCCGCAGTTTAATAGCGTGACGTCGTCACTTTCCCATGTAACTTGATGTTTATTTTAACAGCGAAGGCGCTACATTTTCTTATTCATCCTTAGGGCGGTGTTTTAATGACTTCCAGTGTTGCACATGCTAAACACATTCACAGCCGATAGAAATATGTTACTTACAATCTGCGTCAATGCAGTTAACGTCTTAGAAATCCAAACTAAAACGGGAAAACATGCCTCGTGCATATTTAAGGAATTAATTAATAACGAATATTTTCTTCCCGCACATCAAACTGCGAGGGCAACTTTTATTGACACTATAATTAACGTTTTGCAGGTGTCCCATTCGGAGTGGCTGAATTAGTAAAAACGTGTAAATCTTAAAATATAAAAGGAGACCCTCATTGTGCAAGATTGCACAACTTTTTATGGTGTTTTTAGCTTTTTATTACTTTTTATTGTCTTTGATTTTATACTCTTTTTATTGTCATATTTGACGTCATTATACTTTTGTTTCTACCATCCGAACCCTTTGATTTATCCTAAATACTCATATTGTGTAGGACGTAGGTGCTGTTGTTGCTACATCTGTCAGGTCCAAGAGGACCCATGATCTAAGCAATGGGTACGCCATTGCACCCTGGTATTGCACCTGTTTTACAGGAAATCGCACACTCGAAAGTTCTGCATCATGCCATGCGTGAGTTCCTATAATTGGCTTTTTGTATCCACTGTCAATGTTTATTGTATGATTATAGCTGTTGGTTCTCTTAATAAATAAATAAAATAAATACGATATTCGATTTGTAGTAGGTACATGTAGTTACCTCCCATCATGTGCTCGCGTTTGCGCGAACACTTATCGCGATGAGCGCATATTAGTTTTGATGTAATTTTCAATGTGTGAATATTACGCACTATTTGAATGCGGCTTTAGGAACCAATATGTTTTTCATAAAAATATTATTAGTTCCACTCTGCAACCACGCCCGTCGTCGTACCTAAACCGACCTGCCTTAGAGTCACACAAACTTCGATCCGCTGTCTCTAAATATTTTGATAAGATGTTCAATAAATTATTGCAAATACAAAATGTGTTTTTTTATTTAATAGCAGTTCATACATTTTTGAAACCGTATGCACATTTTAGTACTTAAATATTTTAAGCGTTGCAATTGTAGTAATACCAATATTAGGCCAGACATGTTCTATGCCATATAGGCGCATTAAGTATTCTTCGAAACATTTGGTAGTATAAGATCTGTAGGTATACTTTAATGTTATAACAGTATAGATTTTTGTAACGTTATGAGTTTAAATTTGGAACAGCTGTCAAAACTTAAGTGGGTCTCTATTCTAGTATCCATAGATATTAAAACAACTATCGATACGAAACGTCAATTCAGTATGGTTTTTTTAATATTTACGCACGACATATGGGGACCGATTTTTGACTTTCGAGCGCTCGAAAATCAAATAAAAGTAAATACGTTTGTAGTGTCATAATGGCAGGCACTTACTTTCTACCAATATAATTAATTACGAGTGGTCAATACCACTCGTTTTTAAATTTTCTTTCGCTATTTCAAAATAGCATTTCATAATTTTTGTCAGTTTTCGAGTGAAAGAGTCGAGCGCTCGAAAGTCAAAAATCGGTCCCCTGATCTCGAGTGACATGAGTATAGGGATTTCATTACTTTGTCTATGATTTAACAAAACCATTCGTCTTGACGGGGGATCGAATTGCCGCCATTGCTGTTGTCATTTTTTTGTTGGTTTTTTGCTGTAACGAAACAAGAATTGTGAACCCATCTTAGAGTAATTATGATATGTGTGTAGATAAAGTACTGTATGCAACTGTACATAATTAGGCCTTAAAACACTCGTGTGATTCTATTATGAAACTCGCTGACGCTCGTTTCATAAAACCACACTCGTGTTTTCCGCCCTCTCGTTATGGATCAGTTGCATAAACTACTATTACTTATAAGAATATATTTTTGTTATGGTCAAATCGAGAACTTTTTCTCGGCTCGTAGATGTGCCCTTCTCGAGACGAGACAGAACTTGAGCCTATAATTACGGTCTGACTAACCCATATTCACGTGACAATATTAACTTCTTGTGCTTAAATGAGTAAATGGGGCACTTTCTGCGACAAAAAACACAGTCCTCCCCGTTCGCAACAAAAGTAACATTTGATCAAGATGAATTGCCCGACCTTGCCCCCTATTACCTACAAATTGAAATCGCGCCATAAAGTTAAAAGCTATTTGTGGTATTCGAGCTTAAGTGAGCAGTGATTTAATGAAATACCTCGTCAGAGATTGCCGTGTTTTATTGCACTGGCTACTACTACTATCAGGTTTGTTAGTACGGATATCGATGGAAGAATGCCGACGTTGCTGCCACTACGAAAATGGGTCAAAATCGGGAACAAATACTAGGCTTCTTTCCCGTAGACAACAACATAGTTAACTATTTAGGAACAGTTGAGTTTGAAACTTTGTGCACGGACAAAGTGATCAAAAATGTGTGAACACGACTTTATTGTTAAGGGCACAAGTTTGGTCAAATACAATGTGAACCTATCGGAATGTACAATATGTTTATACATACATGCAAATTATGTTTCGAGGGGTAGTAATCACGTAACTTTTCATACGAGTGTTAGGACAATCCAACTGTCATTTTTCCATATAAAAATGAACAGTTATAGATCTACCTAACGTACGTACAATGCGTTACGTGATCGACCTGCTGGTCATAAAAGCACGTCGCAAGAACGCTTTAAAATTTACATGCTATGGGTCCACCGCCAAAAGGGACATTAGTTAAAAAACTACGAAATCATGTTAAAAAATGTTTATGATCACAAAACGAATATACAACGTTACCAAGATGCATAGTGATATATATATATTTTTTATTATTTATTACATGTAGGAAATCCTTAGTAGATATATATACTTAACTTAGGTACCTAAAATATTACATTAATTCATTTAGGTAAGTTTTCAACGACTAAATTAAAAATATGACACATTGTTTGGGCGTAGGTTACATGACTTATGTACCTTGAATAGGTGCGTTTGTGTTAACATAGATTCCAAGGCTCAAATAAATTTTTCGTTCCTGTTTTTTTAAATGGCGTTGGCACTAAAATCATTTATAGGTAGGTATCATTTATGTGATAGGGGTTTTTGATACTTTTCCATACTTATACTGATAAACACCTTCAGAGAAGATTGATTCTATAGTCTCGAAGATTCATGATTTGCGTAAAATGTTTTATTCATAGCTAGTCTTTTCCGATTAGGTACTTGAAATATTTTTAACGAGTTGAGCGCATTCTTTGGGATCCCTCTGGAGTCTAAGATGGACATACTTTCGTGTTTTCGTGAAAACTTTGAATCTTTGAAAAGCTTTGGAAAGAATTTTAAGCATTGCAGTCGTCAACCGACAGAGCCATGAATATGCTCGGTTTTGAAGGAATTTGAGCTATTTTCACTACATAATTTTAAATTCTCTAATATTACACGGAATGACTTAACACATTGTTTAAAAGGTTTGTAAATCTGGTAAAATGTTACCTGGAACAGATTGTAGCGTATTTAAGTATATATATCATATCTCATCCAGTATTTTTTTTCTAACAACAATAAATAAATAATATAAGTGATTAAATCTACAATAGTATTATTTACAATTACCAAAGTGGTTAAATATAACAGTGGTAGTGGTCCACGAGGTGATTACGAGTACATCAAATGTCGTATTCTTTTAGTTAATGAAACTTCATAATATATAATAATACATACAATAGGAAAGAAAACAAGAGTACGCATTGACAATAGTATCAATCACAACGCGACAGGGTGGAGTCAGCCAGGAATAGACAACATTTTAGATAGGCTACGGATAGAGTTTCAGAACGAACGAACTAGAATACCTTGGCACTAATTATTTTTAATTTATATTTTATTGTATTGTAAGTGTAGCTTTTGGTGTCTGAGATAAAATTATATTAGATATTATTTGATTATAGTAGTATTTGAAATACATCTTCGGTTTGTGGTTTATGTTTTTTTCCAAAGGGATTTTATATGAGTAACGTCGGATTCAAACATCGCAATTCGTTAGCCACGTAAGGTCAAATGAATGTAAACGGACCTCTTTATTGCGTCCAAAGTGACCGGTTTATGTAAAGAGAAACTGAGATTTATCCTTATCGAAAAACTTGCGCGAAAAGCTTTTAGGTTCCCCTACCTATCCCTTCATGCTTTTAATGTAATTTATTTTAAGTCCAAAGTTGTAAATAAAGAATTAAGGAGCTGTCTTAGCTATGTTGCACGGAATATTAATCATCGCCGTCGACTCATTCGCAGCAGTAGGCCAGTTATTTAATACAAGATTTATATTTTTTACTCATTCAAACCAAGCTTCATACATAAATTTATTTTTATATGCCCAAGTTTCATTCTTATCGCGCAACATCTATTTTCGATAAATCCTCTGACGTAAGGTATACCATGGTATATATTATTTATAATTTTGCGTGACGTGACATAAATCTTTAATTAAATGGATCAAAATATTGCATTAAAATTGTGGATTTTAAGTATGACTTGTGACACCTCTGAAACGAAGAATTCTACAAAGCTCCCTTCATCTGCTAAATCCCTTTCAATCCGCATTTCAAAGTATATAGGATATTTAAAATTATACGAGAAACACTTCAAATAATGAAAAATAAGCTGGATAGGTTGAATCAGACCACTTAATTCTGTTTGTACAATTTGGAATAAGGATCTAATCAGAGAAGGCAAACATTTAATCCAACGCAACGATTGGATGAACGTGCAAGTATTACCGGGAATTGGATTCGGAATAATGACCTCTTTGTTGCCAATATTTTGTGTCAATAATAACTGTCAATTACATAATGAATAATCAGTGATGTTATGAACAATGGTGTGTATTTTTTATTCGATGGTTATAGTGAAAATTGCTGTTCACACGAAAAATAATTTTGTAAACATTATAATTTTAGTTGCTGCTGCTTTATTGATCGGGATAGCAAAAATATTATTATCGACGAAATTTAAAATTAAAGGAAAAAGTTTAAAAATGCATTACCACGAGCTGATTAGTATTTTCCTTAGACGTTTCTGTAAAGTTAAGAGTACCTATTGGGCATCTTAACTTTTATTTTTTAAAGTAATAAAGTAGTGACATAAAAATAGGTGGAATAATAAGAGTGAGTGTACTGTTTTACCAATAACTTAATTACGATAAAAGATATTTGAATTTTAATTTATTTTATGGATTGCTATATATATATGTACAATATCTTTCAAATTATGTGGAGCTTGGGTGTCGGTAACAGAATATTTTTTTTTATATTTTTGTATATTCTAATTTTTAAACAAAATTTCAACGTGTTAAATAATTCCCCATGAAACAGAAAATATTATTTAACCGAAAAAAGTGCCAACCCTAATAACCTGTCACGTCAATAAAACTTAATGTTCATAGATTATTTTAACAGAAGACTGTTTATCATTTGTACCTAGTTAAATAATGATTAAACCATTTTACTTTAAAAAGGTTTGCAATCTCAATAAAAGGAAATCAAACCGCTTTAAAAGTACCTACTTACTTAAAAAGACAGAAGAAAACATATTCCGTTAATTACAGGTCACCTCAATAAATCATCATCAACATATTAAATTTCACAACTAAACGACCATTTCGTGTTCTTGTTTACAATTCGTCATAAATTGAGAAACATGAGCAAGTACTCTAACTCGGTTATGGTTGTTGTCATTTACCTCTCAGAGGAAATTAGGTAAAAATGTACATAACTTTAGATAAGATAAGATAAAGATTCATTTGCAGAAAAAGGGTAAATTACATTTCTGGGTAGTGTATGTGCTCTTTAGTTTTTTTTACGTTTTCAGGGTTGTGTTTCACTGACGAATATTTTATGTAGTGTCCAAATTCTTATTTTGGTGTGAATCACTTTTTATGTAGACTACGGTTTTCAAGTATTGCCAATAGACTCATTACAAGGGGCCTTTTAAGCCCCTTTTGGCTTTAGGGGTATTTTTGTAACAGCCTGTATCTATTCAGTGAATAAAAAGCTAATATGTCAGTAGATAGGAAGGTCCCTAGACATACTTAAATATATAATAATTAAATACATTATTTTCACTCATAAGTAATTAATGTTCTGAGTAGGTACGTACCTATACCTACTCATTATTTTTGACAAAAGTACATGACCTCTTTAAAGTGTCGATTATTGGTGCCATGACGTTAGGTACTTTGAAATATATATATATAATTCAATATGTAAAACTGTTCTTAGTTTATTGAATGACATGATGTTATAACAATTAGGTTATAAGTATTCGTTTTTTTTTTAGTTTTTCTCATACTTTCTAAGATTAGCCGGGGTAATATATTGGAAATAAATCAATACAATAGATACAATAAATAATAATCATCGCTCACTACATACTTCAGGTTAGCTGGAAGAGATCCTTTGTACCTTAATCTCATATATCCTGTTTATGTTTTAACCTGTTTTGTGTACAATAAATGCTTACCTACATACGAGTACATACATACTTGAACCTACTTCCACTTCCATAGTCGGCCATTGAGACGCCAACGAGTAGAAAGGGCAACAGAAACAAAAACAAAGAGGAAACATTTTATATCCTTTCCTTTATTATTAAACGACCAGTAATTGTATATATATTTGTAATCACGTGCTTCAAAATGGCTCTAACAATTTCAATGAAATTCGCAATGTTGGGGTTTACGGGGGCGCATCACACGGGGTTCGATCTTCTTCGAGACATAGCTATGTCCACATTTCTGGGTCTCAAGTCAAAATATATCGATAGACTTCTTCTTGTTGTTATTTTGCTCTGTATGGCAAAAAATACATGCTTACGGAGAAGCCCATATACAGTCTATAAAATGCTTATTTAGAATTGTAGGTGTTCCCTATTGTTTCTCAAAGTGAGCAAGGGAGACGCCTCTATGGCAACGAGCTACAAAAAGAAGTTGATTGACCTATATAGCTTTTAGGATGGGAGTATTGTTTCCCCGAGACGGATCCGTAAGGAGGGGCAGTTAATGCGCCGTGTGATGACTCGCCGACGAGCCTGCGTCTTACTGCGTGCCACGAGTTGTTGTCTATTGAACAACTTTATTGCCCGAACATCAGCCTAACTTTTATACACCCACGCGAAACGGTTGACAGACAGGCAATAAAAGGTTTGATACCGTTGTCTAATAATATACAAGATTATTTATTAATTCATATTGTATTAGCGAAACAGTTTTTTGGGCTCGATGTGACCAAACTTCAAATTGTAATAACTAATATTAGAATAAATTAAGTTCGTGTTTGGCTAAATTTACACTCAACCGTCTACAAACATACCTACTTCACGAGTATTCAATAGTATTCGTTGCAATCCGTGATTAATATAATGTGTAAAAATCACTAAAGTTTAAATTGGCATAATTTTTTATATGAATGGGTTCCCACTATTTTTCGAATTAGTGACCTGACCTTACATGTTGTAAAAAAAAATCCTAAATTTAAGATAGATAGATATATCAGAATCTTTGATAAAGTATTTTTTAATGTGCGATTAGGAATGTATTCCGATAACTTTTCTTATTAGTTACCTTACATGTTGTAAAAAAGGTCCTATCTTATTGTGAACTCGCAAATGTCTGATATTTGCATGTTTAAAGCTCAATAACAATTCCTGTCATAAGTTTGTTGGAACATTGTTGCGCTCGACGTTTATATTTTCATTAAGGTTGCCAATTCGGTCCCAACTCGTCTCCCGAACATTTCAGTTACTCGTAATCTGCTGCCCGTTGTTATTAGTCGATGTCTAAGTGGGTCAGAGGTTTTTTATGTAGAAACAGTGAGCAGGTGTAGGTACATTGTTAGAGTTCGCAATTTACATAATTGAATTCTGGAGGGCTTCCTTATATAATCTGCGTTTTATCACGTTTTACAACGTTCATTACAATTGCGATGTTTTTGCGTTATTTTCGTTTCTTAATTTATTTATGACGGAAAATCTGGAATTGGTTGGGTTACGCCGCAAATAAACAGTAATATATGACGTAAACAATTCAATATTAGTTTTCCCTGAATAATATACCATATTTGTAAAGACTATTCTGTAACTTGTTCGCAAGCAGGAACATGAATTTATTAAAATCACCGAAATAACAGCCCACGTTAAATTAGAAAACGCCACGAATGATGCTCACCAGATTACCGCCTGCGCTAGAGTTATAAATTTAAATGTAAACACTGTTGCTTTTTATTTAAACAAAGTTTTTGGTTGTGAACACAATTGTACAACAATTTAAAAATGTTTAGCTCTTAACTGTGTTATACTATATTACTCACGCATACCGCAAAGTTTGCCTTCGCTTCAGTTTCTCTCTCCAAAGTTTCTCTGGGTTCCAACATAGGCTGGCTGTTTTAATACTTTTTTTAATAATAGAACGGAATGAGTGTTCTGACCTAATGCATTATTCAACTGTAAGGAATCCAATAAGTGTCACTGTTCCAGCAGTGGTTGTAGAAAAAGGGTGTCCGGGTCATTGAGGGGAGGTAAATTTGTTTCGAGTGGAACTACCGTCATTAACTAGGGGATTGTGTGGCGGGAAACACAATATCTGACGTCGCCGCAGGCCCAGGAAATAAAGCCAACTGATGGTGGAGCTTTAGTTTTATTCCTTTTTGTCGATTGTTCTTACTATTATGCTGGTAGGTGCCCGGAAGAGAGGGATTTAATCAATAAACAATGTATGTATTGATTTCAATTAACCGTAAATAATGGTTATCTCCCAACAACAAATACAATATGAACAAAAAAAACATCAATTATAATCTGCTTACTGAATTATAATGTTTGAGATCCACCGATAGAACATTATATTCAAATAAGTTGAAACTGGGTCAATTTCACTCAGGAATTTGTTGCGTTTTCTCACAATCGAGTGCTATTTTCATGCCGTAATTGCTTAAAACTCGAGCAGTCTTTCTGTCAATGATTAGTTCAGAATCCACATTTACATTTAATAATGTAGTAATTATATTGCCAAGATTGATGAGTCTTGGCTAGTCTTGGCTGAGACCATGGATAACTTAAGTACGATGCTCGATGACCTCAGTAAAGCTTCCGACATAAACATGGATAAGACGAAGATCATGTCAAATGCCCATGTAGTACCATCTCCCATTACAATCGGACACTCTATACGCTCGAAGTTGTAGATAATTATGTATACCTAGGACACACTATATATTCGGTAGGACCAACTTCGAGATAGGGTCAATCGTCGAATCCGACTCGGCTGACCAGCGTTCGGGAAGCTACGGCACATCTTTTCGTCCAATATTCCGCAGTGTCTCAAGACGAGAGACTTTGACCAGTGTGTGTTGCCAGTGATGACACTGGGCCGATGGACCGGACCCGGAAAGATTCTCGAGTGGCGACCACGTACCAGAAGGCGCGGCGTGGGTAGGCCCCTCACAAGGTGGACTGATGACCTGGTAAAGGTCGCGGGAGTCCGCTGGATGCGGGTGGCGCAGGACCGGTCACTTTGGCACTTTGTGGGAGGCCTATATGCAGCAGTGGACGTCTTTTGGCTGATATGATGATGATGATGATGAATTCTACTGCAATAAGGATTGGCATATTCCCGTTCCCTGAATATAGGTGGCAATTAATGTAAATTATTTCAGTTTCCAAAGTAACAATGAAAATTGGCTCATTTGAAAGCAATCCTTAAGTCATTCATAAGGAAGATTATGTTCTGTTTATTTATAACACCACCGGGATAACGCGATTAAGGGCTGTCAGCCTTGATAATTTATAATTACGTTACGGTCCCAAGATTTAATATGTTCTTGTATTATTTCCGTCCGTATGTAAAATAGTATTCGCCTTTGTTTTGGAAACAATTTTCGGAAAAATCGCGTAGGTATATAATAGTAGTAGCGTAGGAGGTCCTCGTTTTAAGGAATTGATTGTTAAATAACGCATTTAAAACTAAAAATATTAAAAAAAAACCGTTGAATAAAAAAAACAGACCGGGTTGCACTCCGGGAGTGCCGGCAGAAGTGAAAACTCAATAACATTGTAACAGTTTTTCGATCAGGTCACGTGACATCTTACGGTGTCACCCTAAAAATGAATTTGACGCAAATTTATAAACAATTATCAATTATTTAGGCGGACGGACCGCGGGCGCGTTGGTCGCAAGGGCGGCGGCAAACACAATACCATTTTGTCTTAGCCATTGCCAAATATTTTTCAAAGCTTTATCTCTTTAGGAATAACGTCTAAATTCGAACTATTCGAAACGGAACGAAACTTGCGAATAATTTGAAAGAATTTGCAAGAACGGCAAACGGCGGTGGCGACCAAATTATCATTTTTTTGCCGTTGGTTTTTTCTAAGCTTTATCTCTTTAGGAATAACGCCCAAATTCGAACTATTCGAATTTTCTCAATAGCAAAACGGTGAAGGACGCGTTGGTATTATTACAAATTTATTTGCAGAATATGCTATTGCAAAAAGTGTTTAACGGCTTTATACTCTTACGAATAGCGTTCAGTTTTGGATGAAGTTGAATCGGCTAGCAGCAAAAAGTGACCTCCTTCACATCTGACGTCACAAAACTCTGTCGCGTATTTAACAATTTTTCCCCATCCCAAAAAGTGCTCAGCGCCGCTAAAGAAGTTTTCACTTCAAAAATGTGTTAGCGCAGCATGATTTCTGCTGGCATAGAGCGACTAATGCATTTATTTGACGTTTTCATTAATTAGCCACGGCACTTATTTACACTGACTAATATTTTCATTGTTATGTGAAACACATACTTAATAACAAAATCCAACGGTAAACATATTTAATACGAAGCCCACCCATGCCCACCCCATGCCCATGCGGAGTTTATATAGCCATAACTTGTAACAAACCCTCATTCAAGGGCATAATAATGACCAGTGAAAAGAAAAAATATGGCCGTAAATTGTCACGTTCCCTACTTTTCCACTGTCACATTTATTGGCAAACTGAGTTGAGTTCCACACGTCAAAGGTTCGGAACGAAGCTTTGTATCTTATCTGTGGGTTCCGTGGGGTCCGATAGCGTTGTATTGTGTTGTTGGGTATTGTACGTCAGTTGCGTTTCAATCGCGGCCCGTCGGCGGCGGAGACACTGAATACTTAGGACCTGTTACGTGTCATCTTTACGGAACAGTTAGGTAGACCTAGTTGTATCTATGCTAAGGAGCTATGAGTAGCGGAGTAACTGAGGTGGGAACTAGATATTTTGCTGACAATGGTTATTTTGTGATAACACAGAGTATATAGTTAGGTTAGTTCTTGTGATAGTTTTAAAATGAAGCCTTTTCTATATTGGTTGTGAAAGGCTCAATAGGTATAAACTTTCGCAACGTAGGTACCTACTGACCTAGTGTGGTGTATGCGGTGTATACAAATACAATAGCCATTTTCCTCCTACGATTTATATTGTACGCTGCGTGTTCCCTGATATTTGTTTATTTTTCTAACTGAAAAAACTTGCAATTTGCATGCCACCGCCGCCGGCATGTAAATCGCGTATTTACTTATCTGGTTATTCACCACACAAGTTTGTAATTTCACTGGAGTTAGCACCCTCTTCAGAAGTGTGTGTGAAATGAAGGTAATCCTCAGTAAACCTTACTTAGCATGCGGTAAACTTTCAAACGCTAATCGACAACAGTTTTTACTCTAACAACTTAGTGTTACAGCAAAAACAAGCTTTAGTTTACAAACTTCAACATCGAGGTTCCTGATTGAAGTAATTAGGTTTGAGAAATATTATCTAAGTATCTTAATAGAATAATTACATTTAGGTAACTAATATTATATAATTTGGTCTGTATTTAGAACTACTTCATATTGTTCAAATGCCAGTCGATAATAAGTACTTGAAATCCTTTGTGAACTAGTAATTCTAAAAGTTGCTCGTAGGTATTTTTGCTCGGCAATCGGTGCTGGCACGGAGCGGAGGCAACAGTTGTTGTAGTCGCACTACGTGTGTCCATAGGTACCTACCTATCCGTAGCGCCGTGTCGCGGCGCCGTATTGAATAGTGCCGATGTGCCGGCCCCGCGACAACTTCTCGACTATCTGTTTCGTTTCCCGGCTCCGAGACAATTTAACTTGACAACGTGGACTCGGCAACAAAAGCCGCCTCGCTCCATTTACCGTTCAGCTCCACTCTCTACGAGTATGAGAACTCCAGATATTAAACGCTTTCCTAACGATATTAAATGTTACATAATTTTCATTCCACCACAAAGCCACCTTAATGCTTTATATTTCACCTTTTTCATTCGAGCATCTGCACTAGAGCAGGCAAAAGTGGGTCACGAAGTCCCATGCTTGTTTACCTGATGCCGTACAGTAATAAAACTCCTTAAAGGGTGAAATGCTTACATTCCTTTTCGGAGTTTGAATTGGTAAATCGCGTGATTGCATAAACATTTGCTTTGAGTTAGGCGCTGAATGAGTCCGAACTCTTCCTCGAGCTTCGTTGAGCAAACATTTTGGAATCGGCCACTTCCATTTCGAGACATCACTTTTCACGTTACCGTAGTGATGTATGGGAATATTTGCAAGCGTTCTTTGTGCGATCGAGAACGAGTGTAAACACGGGACACGGGTGCGCGGCTCGGCGGCGGCGGCGTCGCGAACACGCGGGGAGGGTCGCGTCACTCGCGCGGCCGCCGCCGCGCGCTCCGCCCGCACGATGTCGGTGCGCGTAGACCACCGCGACCGAGACAGATTCTCGAGGCACTCTTCGCGCGCTTCCGTAGATTTAGCCTTCCCAAGTAGCTCTGCACGTGATCACTCGTTCCGCTCAGTGCAGTCAGCCCGGGTTCCGCGGGCCGCCAGCGATGACTTGATGGTGCCCGTGCGCACGTTGCGCTCGGCGTCATGTCGCGTGGCTCCCGGCGCGCCCCATCGGCTGCGCCGGCACCACTCGTCAGCCGCCGAGTGCGACCGCGCCCGCCGCTCGCGCCGGCATACGCTGGAGCTGCCACACAGCCGCGGGCCGTCGGTCCGCAGCAGGTCACCGGAGCCGCCAGCGCCGCCGCTCGAGCCAGAGGTGCCACCTGAGGACGCCGGCAAAGAGGCGCGCCGGCGGCGCGTGGTGGCCGCCGTCGCTGCCTCCTTCTTCGCGCTGGCGGTGGCTTCGGTCCTCGTGGTGGTGGTCACGCTGACCCACAGCTCTGTGCTACGCGCTCACAACCAAACGGCCAAGTACTACACGTTCTCCGTGCCGCCGCACCATCCTCTCAGTGAGCCCCGTTCATGTTGCCCCACCGTCGCCCCTCCCGCTTCGCATGCGACTGTCTCCGACCCTGAGTGCCAGGGGCTGCGAACGTCGCCACGGCGTGCCAGCGCCGCACCGCCACCACATGCGGTACATATTGTGCAGTTCATACACGAACAAATCTCGGGCTAAAACAAATGCTGAGCGTTAGCCTCACTCTCGATACGTATACCGATACCATGTTACACTGACCCGAGTCGATAGCGTTTAGAAAGAGTTGAGGTTAGAGTTCATAAGTTCGCAAAAAGTTTAGGGATAAACGTTTACAAAAGAATGTAAAATCGGAGCGGTATCGCTGAGCCTTTGTCATATGAAGCCTCAATACACATACGCACGTTCGCAACCCCCCTTCTGCATGACTAGTTAAAGTAGATGTCAAGTGTTTGTGATGGTAATTGTTAATTATAAGACTAACACTGATACTTACGCCCGTTGCGTAATCTAGGTTTACTGATGTTATTAATGTACAGTTGTCGGGTGTCTGCTCATTAATCTTTAGTCAGGGTGAGGTCTGTTCCGATACACCCTGTATATACCAATAGCATTATACGTGTGCCAGATTAATGGGATCATAATTTCACAATTGGCAATCTATTGTTAATTAGAGATTCATATGGTAGGAACATTCAGTCTACATACGTTGTGTCTCATATATTTCCTATTTACCTACACCGTATTGACATACCTACTAGTCATTATTACCTATACGTAATCTGGCAATGCTTCTGAGACTTTTAATAAAAATACAAAAAACAGTATTACTGGATTACAAAAATATTTACCTAGAATTAGGTGATGCCTATAAGTTTTTTTTTTTTAAATTTGAACTGTTTATTTCAATAAGAAAGTAGGGGTTAAAGTACAGTCTTAACAACTAATCTTAAATTTAAAAGATTTCTGTGTTAAGGAGCCTGCCTTATAAATAACTATATTATCTTAATTAGGTAACTACATATTTTTTTACATTTATTTTTTATTTTTAAGTGCAGGTAACTTTGGTAACGCTCAGAAAAAAATAACGTGAAAGAGCGAGAGGATATTATATTTTTACTTCACAGACGAGACCATACAATAGTGCAAGTTAAAAACCGATACATACGTTTTAAATTCAAGTATACCTATTAAATCATTGGTAGGTACTCGATCGGAATCGAGTCATTATTCTTATTACATATACCTAGCTAGTAACCTACATAAATATTAAAGTAAACTCACCTTCTTGGCGGCATAATGCTCATAACTAACACATCAGCCGTACCTACTTAAATCACTCGTTAAATGTAGCAGGGCATACATCCCCGCGTTTATACACGTATTCAGAGGTTTTATTTACAATAAGCACCGCGGAGGCACCCTTCAGGCGACTGAAAACATTCCTCTGCGCTGGACGACCAATACAGTTTATTGAATAAACTTGAGAGAACTCATAGATCAGTTTATGGATATTCCAAATACGAGCATGTTTGAACATAAACGTCGGCATTCCGCTGTAAAGTAGTATGAAAGAGGTTATAATGATATAACTGTGGAGCGCGTCATTAAACTTAAGCAAAATAGTACTATTTTGAAAACTAATTGCGGGATTAGTAGCTTGGAAATAAGTGTAGTTTTGATAAGAAATATACTTATCGGCAAAGCTTCGCGTCAATTGGAAAAGGTTACATACCGAATGTATGAATGTAAGTACATATATTGTTTAATTGAATTCTCAACCAAGCAAACGTGTACTTGCTTTTCAATAACCAATGTTATTTCAATTGAAAACCCAAAATATGAAAATCTGTTCACCGACCCCTGATTGAACTTAATTATCACTTATTAATTGCGGTTTATTTACTACTACTTCACTTGTTTGGATAATGATTGGCCAAATCAGTTGCAATCGTGCTATCCAATGCAGAAACGATAATTTATTTTTTATGTCTTATTTAATATACTTATTTCAAAAACCATACACCACCAAAAATATGTTCGTATTATTTAACTGGTCTCATTTTACGAGACATTTTTATTCCATACGGATTAATTTGGTAATCTATATAGATTTGTACTGTTTTGTTAAAGAAATGAACATTTTTTTGATTTTTTTTTATCTACGAGCTTGTTGTTCTATCAATTGGGTCAATCAAAAAGGATATCATGCAAAACAACTTAAGAAAATACATCAAAAGTCATGCGTAAAAAAGGGAGCAGCGGTTATACTCCTTGTAATATAGTGGAATAGTCCATTCTGATGTGTGGAGAACGGTTATAGCCAAGTGTCATAAAAAGGGCTTCATAACTCGTTTCAAAATGTTGGAAATAACTAAGTCCTTACACATAAACGCCATCTCACCTAGTTTTAGCTAAAATGCCGTTAACATTCGTTTGTCCTGTCACTATTACAGTTGTATATGTGAAAAAGATACTAAACCCAATTTATTATACTTTTAATATTTATTAACATGTGCATTTTACGTTGCGATTCTAAACAGTAGTGGAAGGATAAGTTTCTGTCAAAATAACGAGACTTAAAAAGCGAATTATATAACTATTGTATACAATACTTTTTCTACAAGTCGACGGAAATAATAATTTATTAAACAAACTTGCGTATCTATCTATTGAAAATCGCCTTGCTAAAACGAAGTGCATAGACAACCGCTTTTTTTAAAACGCGTCGATGTCTTTCTGTAAATCGAGCCTCGTGATTGATCAAAATTCATTTTAGTTCTGAGTACAATTGAATAATAATTATTTCGATTGTCCATAGAGCATAAACTTTTGCATCAGAATAAAAGTATTCAATTGCGTTAGGGTTTGCGAGGTTCTAATTTAAAGATTATAGTCGACAAGTATAAAAAAAACCATTTTCGATACAAACTGTTTTTCCAGTGTTTTTTTTTGGCACTGCCATCGTTGAGAGGGTCCCAATGAGCCCAAGCACGAGTGGTTTGTTGTGTAGTTTATGCTTCGCCGTGGCTACCTTCTGTCTCCATCATCGGATCAGCTGGGTGGTGGTTATTTATTATTATTATTATGTACGTCTTTCCCGCTCACGGGACAATGATGTCCCGGACCTTTGGGAGGCGTGCGTGGAGCTAGGTACCTACAAAGTACCAACTGAGCCAACACGTAGAGGCCCTTTTGACAATTTAATGAAATGCAAGGAGTACACCGAGCGGATGCTGTCCCTGCCCGTGTCATGGGACGCACACAGAGACAGCACCCGCTGGGGTGTATAGGGCCTATTGATGGTTATTTTTATGGACGGGTTATTGGGTTAAAATGATGGACTAGTGGCTGGGCTATTGGACGAAACATCGGACGCCTGCCTAATAAAACTGTCTCACTTTTTATCTCTGGCAGACGGTGACTCGCCAACTGCTAGATGGACCCCTATTATTAGCGACATTAAAAAATGGCCTAAGGGCAACACCGGTCAGAGAGCTGGGGGGTAGAGAGGTGGCACTGGACTTTAAACATATAGCCAACTCGCCACTTAGGTGTCCACATCTACCCTCGAGCAACAGCTCTTGCGACTTCACTCTGGACGGCCAGTAAAGGCAAGCCAGAGGCAGGGGACCTGTCCAACCATCCACAGGATACACCCCCAGGAGTACTCAATCAATCAATCAATCAAATCATTTATTTGCTGTAAAACATAGTCACAGGTCAGTACTCAGGTATGTAGGGTCGCTACTCCCTAACAGTCCGCCACAAGCTGCCTTACGTTGACTGATTGCACCAGAAATCTGGTGGGCGATGGGGCCGTCACATCCCTACGCCCTATTATTATTATTATTATTTATTATCGGTTGATGATAACTGCTTTAAGATTCAGTTGCAAGATTTGACCCGAAGACGCCGAGTGACCACTAGTAAATGTAGATGAATGGCAAGAAGTCTATAGTCTTGGTCCAAATGTCGTTACATTAAAAGATAATGAATGTAACGACTGCCACTGGAATACCGTGATTTATTATGTATTAAAGATATCATGTGACATCATAGCTATCATTTGTGGCCCTATAGTAAATAGTGTGTAATAAGAGACGCGTGTTTTCTGCAAAAGGGGAGAGCAAAGTCTCATTAGTTCTGCGATGATACTGACAGAAACATTCTTGAAATAATTAAATATTAAAAGATAACGTAACATTATTTGGAACAAGTACACGTATATCAGTAAGGCACATATTTTGTTATGTATTGTAAGTAATAGTAAGTATTTCGTATGAAACAATGTAATATTTTTAAGTTTTATCATCAGCGTTGTACACTGCCGGGCACCAGCCTCTTGTTATGGTTGAGACCATGAAACCCATCATATTCGTCATCATATATTTCTAGGTTTAATAAGTTTTTAAGGCTCACAATGTCAATACAAATTAAACTGCTACTACTTATATTTATTCACTTCGCCTCTCTAAGGGCGTGCATTGAAAAACAACTTGTCTTTCAAACGCCATTCCGACCAAATTAGGAATTAATAAAGGCTGATTTTCAGATTATAGATATATTCTTGACTATATGTTTGTTTATCTGATTTAACAGAAACATGATTGCTTAATCCTCGATAGAATAAAATTGGGAAATAAATACCTACAGTTGGGTCTTTATTAAGAATGACAAATAAATAATTCACCGTACTTAAACGACAAAACAATAAAATTATGGTATTTAATCTCATCTAGTCATCCTCGAAATGCGTTGCATCTCGTTTTCTCGTGCGCGGAAGACATAAGAATGAAACATGCGAAAGAAAACATGAAAAAGCTCCTATCTGGGACATTGACTCATTATCAAATTGGTTGAGCAAAACTCCTATTACGAATATCAACAAAAGTCTTTATGAATGCTCAAGAAGAACAGCCTGTTTACTCCTACTATGTTCAGGTAGGAGGGTTCACGACCTAACATTACTTTCAATAGGAGAAGAAAACTGTGAAATAAAAGATAATTCGCATCGAGGCATCCTCTTAGACTTTCATTAGGAAGTTTTTTGATAAAAACGTAGTCGCATCCCTACTGTAGACATTGCCATTGATATAAAGCCAAACTTTTCGTTTGAGTCTTAATCAGTATAAACGGTTTCCCTTATAAAATAGTAGGTATGCAACAAAAACTTTGTATTCTATGTATTTATATGCATGTGAGGCCTTTAGCTATTGACCACAGTAAACACAACTAATTTTAATTTTACGGGTAATGGTAGGCCATTACCCGTACATATTTCCTAGTTTTAATGTTGAGTATCCAGTAACGATCAGATTCAATTTCGAATAACATTTTACAAACTCGTTTTCTAATTCTAAACGGCAACGCGTTCCGTTCGATCAATTTCATACTGAGATTTTTTGACCTAATTATGATTTTTATTAATAAACTGTTATCAGAGTTTGCGTTCCTATACCCGTCCATAAATAGACTAGTCTCGGAACTGGACCACCAATCAGCCAATATTGCTAAAGCGAGTGTTCAAACAGAGGATGCTATAACATGTTCCAATAAGTTAACAAAAAAAAACTAGATCTACTCTAAAAGTTTAAAGGCGTACTTACCAGTTTTTAAGTTTGAGCGTAGGAAGATATTGATCGCCGAAAATACTCACTGATTTAAAAATATTTTACTAGTAAGTATTTAGAATGTACTTATAAGGCATGTGTAAAGTAGGTATTCTGAATTCCACGTAGTATGATAGGTTAGGTGTAGTTAAATAATTGGGGTAGTATCTACCGGATAATGTTAAAAATATATCTAAAACACGAAACTTTGGAAAGCTGGAGACTTTTTAGTGGACTTGCGCGCGTTATTTAAACATTGTCTAAAAAAACACTTATTTCGTATCTCTATTGACGTAAAAGATCTAACATAGAAGAAATCTACATATTTGGGTTCTTCTATGACGTTTCTAAAAACGTGTCTAGGGTTTTCATTTTAAACTAATTAACACAAAAATTATGGCCAGAAAACCAGTTTTTTGGCCTAAAATTGTTCAACTTTGATGCCAAATATCTCGAAAACAATGAACTTTGAAGTAAATATGGGATACTATATTGCTTAAAGCCGTTGTTGTTGATATAATAAGCTACAAAAACATTAGAAAACGAAGGAAATTTATTTAAATAAGAATAAAACATATCCCATTAGGAGCGAGTACCTACCAGTGCTGCCTAGAAACTGGTGGAAAATATAATACTTAAGAGTAGTGATAAATTCCATTAATAACTTTTAAAATCGGGGCTTGAATTTCACTTAACGAGTGAAAGTACTAGGAACATCTAATAAAAAAATAATACACTTTGAAGCATTTACGTACATTAAAAACACTCAAACCATTATCTACTTTCATCGACGCTTGGCAGAATACTAACTCGCAATACTTTATTGGCGTTTTAAAACTATAAATTGTGAGTGAATATGTCACTAAGCTCCGATGAAAACAGTGAGCGAACATGCCAACTTGCGAATCAGGCTTCATGAAACATGCGCTTCCAATATGATGGAAGAAACGGGATTATCACTCCCTGTGAGTGGTTAAGTATTGAGTGGTTAAGTATTAAGACGAACTACTATAAGTGCAGTGCACTAACTGCACTCATAGTTACTGATTAGACCGAGAATGTTTATCTCCCCTTCCCCTAGTTAGGGCACTGCATTTAGCCAGGTCTAAAGACCACTTCAGATAGACTGATCGCTGACTGAACGTACCCTAAAACGTTAGTATTACCGGTTGATAGATTGTTGACTAAATACTTATAGTGACCGCTGTTGCGGCTCTGTTAGTTCTGAACGAATACGTTACAGCTGATTTGGGCCTCATTCGACATGTCTTATTGACGGTTCATGATATCACTAATCTTGTTATATATGTCGGCGGCCGATCGTAAAATCCGACAGATCACGAAATTCCTAGGCATAACGTGAAACGCCGCCATTTCATGATTTGGCTGAGTGACATCCGCCATATCGTTCAAAATTCACCATTTAACGATTTGCTTATTGACGTTTAGACAGATCATGAACTTCCTAGGAATGTCATGAAACGCCGGCATTTCATGATTTGGCCAAGCCAGTGATGTTTAGGCTGATCATGAAATTCCTAGGCATATCATGAAACGTCGCCATATCGTTCAATACTCACCGTTATACGTAAGGTGTCCAAAATTGAAGTAGGTAAATAAAAAAAAATAAGGAGTGCGGACTGATAATCTCTAGCGAGTCGACGACGCCACCCTGCTGCGCGGGGTGTCTATTTCTGGTCTGAGGGACACAAGTGAACCCTAACCTAACCGACCTAAGTCGGAGTTCGCTTATGACAAGCCATTTTTGTCTGCCCTGATTATTGGCTCCCAACAAACACAGCCTCCATCGCATACGCAGCGCCACCAGTGGCCCAAGAAAGAAACTATTTTACGATGTGCCCGGTATAGAGCTAGGAATATCGACGAATGCGTTGCTCTAATCGATCTGCCGTATTGTTTGTCAGGCACATCGTGATAAGCCTGGCCAACTTTTAGGCATATCATGAAATGGCGACGTTTCACGATATGCCTAGGAATTTCGTGATCTGGCGGATTTTACGATCGGCCGCCGACATATAAGTCACCATCACCATGTTTGTCATATGTCTTCTTACACTTTTTATAGTAATAGTAAAGTTTTACAGTTTGTCGGTGACATCGCTACTTTTTAGGATATTGCAAGTTGCCATTAAAACAAGTTGAATTCCATCCCTGGTGCTAATTCCGGGTCTGCGGCGAACCCTCTCCCAGTCTCGCACCGATTTAGCCAAGCGGCCATTCATAAAGCTTACTGACATTGCAGCCAGTCCCAGTCTATCCTCCGATTATATATACTTGTAACGGTCTAATTATACAGTGCCGAGTCAACCTTCGTTTTGTGAATACTGACACTGATCTGGAATCGTGTCGTGTATTGGCTTGACCGTTAAACATGGCCGACTAAGTTTAAGCAAAAGGAAGCTCTATGTTTGTTCCTTGCTAGAAATATATTTTATTAGAAAACGCCAAATTAAGCTCCGGCTTTTAATTCTTTTCAGAATGTATTATTATTTATATGTATATGAAAAAGAATTAACAGTTTTACTAATATCTCTTTCACATAATACGCGAATGAAAATAATTTTGATTCAGTTGAAACAGACATGTACAGTCAGCGTCACATACATCTACCCTTCAGGGTGTTCAAAAATATCTGAACATGCACTCTATGGCTTTGACAATAAAGTCGTGTTTAGATGTTTATCAACACCTTGACCGTTCAGATGTATGTGATGGCTATACTGTACCTACATATACTAGCTGTGAGCTGTAAAAGTCGCGAGCTTCTCATTTTTAGGGTTCCGTAGCCAAATGGCAAAAAACGGAACCCTTATGGATTTGTCATGTCTGTCTGTCTGTCTGTCCGTCCGTATGTCACAGGCATTTTACTCGAAAACTGTAAGGTGTATTTGAATAAAATTTTGAGGATAGGTGTATTTTGTTAGCCGCTACATAGTTTTGTAATTAAATAACTAAAAATATTTTTGTTTCGTGTGGCACATCAATCGATAGGCCTTTCAAAATAAATAATTTATATAAATTATTTATTTTGAAAGGCCTATCGATTAATGTGCCACACGTGGGCTAGAGATGAAAAAAAAATTTTTTGACTTTCAGTTTTATCTATGGAACCCCTAAAAAAATATTTTTATAAATATAAGGTTTCTCAGCAATTTTTTGATTAAGTGAATAGAGTCGGCGATAATCGCCCCGAAAGTCACTAAAATTGTGTCCCCCATTCAAATTCTTT
Source organism: Epinotia ramella (assembly GCA_947578815.1). NCBI lineage: Eukaryota > Metazoa > Arthropoda > Insecta > Lepidoptera > Tortricidae > Epinotia > Epinotia ramella. The sequence goes on from OX388205.1 coordinate 19,286,718, forward strand.
CAGTGAAAATTGTTTTGAACAAGATCGGTTCAAAGGTTTTCGAGATATTTCTAAAAAACTGCCTTCCTTACAGAAAAGAACGTACCTATCTAATAAGTGCCATAAGATTTCAGTAACGATACGACCTTTTTAATACGCACGGAACCATTCGTTGTCCGTGGTCCGACACGCACTTGGCCGCTTTTGTAATATTTGGATCATCTGAATCGACAAAAAAAAACTAAGTAGGTGTATATGTCGAATAATTGAACTGCTCACAAAATTTCACGAGATGTGGTTGAGAAATACGACCTCTAGAGGAGAACAGCCGGACATCTGGACGTCCGGACATAGGAAAGAATTTTGGCCAAGCTGAAACGGAGAACTTCGTTCGCTTCGCTCGCCCGTTCAACTATATTGTCACTACAAAAACGCACACCTAGTATGGAAAAAAAAGCTCGGAGAATTTTCTTGAAAAAAAAAACTTTATAATATGTATAGTGTTAGAGAATTTTTTTTTTGTGAAAAGTGATAATGGATCCAGAATTGAGCTCCATAGTAAAATAGAGTATGAGGAAAAGAATAAAAAGTGGTCGGATTCAAATGAAAAAATATATGTTATAAAAATCATTAATTCAAACACTTTTTCAGAAAAACATGCCCAAGAATGTTTTTACTTCTCAAGTAATGCCACTTTGACAAAAATGCAATATTTTTCTTAAGGAAAATACGTTTTACGCCACTTCTGCAATATTTTTGTTCCATCCGGTACTTGAAATGATAATTAACATAAATTTGAACAGAAGTACATTGCAAAATTTTGCTAATTTAATTTATAACGGATAAAAACGTCTCTTTGGCACCTCAAATTCTTCGTTTCGGGGACAAACAATCCCCTTAAGGCAGTTTTTAAATCGACCTTACTTTTTAAGTATACTGGTTGTCAAACGCCTATAAAAATATAGAATTCTCATATTAAAAAATAAATAAGAAGTGATGAAGTCGATTGATGCTATTACCGACCCAAAATAAGGGCTTTGGACTTCGTGAGTGACTGGCGATTCAACAATCCCAAGGATGTTCGGCATGCGTACTTCTGCAAGTACTTCTACGGCCTCTTCTTCTTCTCTACGGCCTGCGCCGTAGAAGACCTTAAATCATGGGCTTGGCGGATGAACGGATGCTAAAGGAGAGTATTTTGAGAAACTTTAATTAAAAAAAAACGAATAACTTTAATACTTTCTTTGTATCTCGAAACTGCTTTCACATAGCACGTAGAACCTATGGCCATTAGGGCGGAAAGGTTCTCCAGTGGCGACCACGTACCGGAAGGCGCGGCGTGGGTTGGCCCCCTACAAGGTGGACTGCTGACCTGGTAAAGTTCGCGGGAGTCCGCATTTCCAGCAGTGGACGTCTTTTGGCTGATATGGTGATGATGATGATGATCTCAAAACTTTCGTAATGACCTAAGGTATCATCATTTTCAATTCATTATAAGTATTTAATTTACGCGTAGGTACTATTTATATGAAACATTAGCTATCACGAAATTAAGCGTGTCTGCCCGAGTTCTATACTCGTGTTCTGTCCCCCGACTACTATAATTGAATTTATAGCGTTTGTTCTAGAATCACATCATATCTTTCCAGACATTAAAAAAGCGCCAAGTACCAACATTAAGGAAAAAGGCACTTTTCAAACCGCAGCGAGTCATTTGTCGTCTGCAGGGAAACTGCCGCTCCAGAAGCTAATTTTCTATTATGATTAACGTTTTTCTCTGTCCTTATAAAAAGCCCATTTGGTCATTTATTGGGAATGCTTTTATAATACAAGTTGTAAGGTCAGGGCCACGATTCCATTTAACTCAATTTATAGAATAGTTGGTTTTGTTTCATGTCATTTTGATTTTGAAATGCAGCATCGCAATACATAATATACCCTATGACATGCTTTGGACGACCAATTTTGTCATCTTGAATCGGGCCATCAGGTGGTGTAAAACCCAGGTCTGTAATGGCCGGTTCCATTTTGACACATTTTCTACGGGTAATCTGTCAAAATGTAACTGCCGGTAAGGAAAACTATCGCTGGATTGATTATTGGAACTGGCCATAAGTGACGTTCCATATGGGTAAAGGTACCTTGTGGTCGGTATGGAGTTTTATGTATATACAATGAGTAGGTGCTCTAAATTTTAATTTTATCTATTACCTAACAATTCTTAGAAATATATGGTATTTTTCCAACATTATCCTACATATTTCTTAACTATAAAAAAAATTAAGAACCGTTTAAACGAACGTAGCCTTCAAAACGACGGTAATTTATTCACGCAACCTGAGGGGTAATCACGTAACGTTCCGAACGTCATTTTTCCATACTAAAAGTGACGTTTAGATCCTACAGAGGCTCTAGTATAAGTTTTACCGAAACAAAACTTTACGATCGCGTTTGCGTTTCACCCTGTACTTGTATGGGATTTGACAGCTAAACGCAAACGCGATCGTAACGTTTTGTTTCGGTAAAACTTGTACTAGAGCCTCTGTTCACCAACATTTATCACGTTTCGTTTAAAAAATGTACACTAGTTGCACAAATCTTGGGATTAGGTGTCAAAGCGGACCCCGGGCTCGTTTAGGGCACAACTGGGAATAACGCTAGGAGGATGATCATGATGATGATGTAATAAAATAACATCAATTTGTCTATGACCTGATTGAGTTGGATTACTGGAGGCAGGAGTCATCAATATTGGCCAACAATAGAACACGCGTGAGTAGGCCGCAGTAAACTCGCTCCATCCGCGACGACCGTCATACAATTATCGACAAATATACATTTGCCGTCCAAAAAGCACGTCGTCCACACAAATTATTATCACTCTGTTCCAGACATAATGCGATCTACCGTCAGAGATATTTTTGCCGGCGAAAATCGACAGACACGGATGTGGTTAGCTTTATTATTTACGCACCCTATAAATATACGTTCGTTCCAGTAGTCATGTAAATGGGCTTCTGAAATACCTACCTAATTTCCAGTAGTCATGTAAATGGGCTTCTGAAATACCTATCTAATTTCCAGTAGTCATGTAAACGGGCTTTTGAAATACCTATCTAATTTCCAGTAGTCATGTAAATGGGCTTCTGAAATACCTACCTAATTTCCAGTAGTCATGTAAATGGGCTTCTGAAATACCTATCTAATTTCCAGTAGTCATGTAAATGGGCTTTTGAAATACCTATCTAATTTCCAGTAGTCATACAAATGGGCTTTTGAAATACCTATCTAATTTCCAGTAGTCATGTAAATGGGCTTTTGAAATACCTATCTAATTTCCAGTAGTCATGTAAATGGGCTTTTGAAATACCTATCTAATTTCCAGTAGTCATGTAAATGGGCTTTTGAAATATCTATCTAATTTCCAGTAGTCATGTAAATGGGCTTTTGAAATACCTATCTAATTTCGTCGCCGAGCAGACGGCCAGTGAGGCGAGTCATTGTGTGAAACTTGCTGACGATTTTAATAAAAGTTATTTCGATTTCGATAAATCTTGGTAGAATCGATTTCAAAGACACACGTAGCTTGTCAGTAAGTTAAATGGAGTTGAGGTCGCTCTGTGCCAGTATTTTAAAATTCCAAGAATGTAACAGGAAGTGCGGAAATAAGGGGAAGTTGATAAAATTTGCACGCTTCTCCCAATACCGACGAATGAATTGGGGAGTAACATGCGAATCCAATATAATAATATTAATAACATTAAGGCATAATGCAACAACCTCACCAAGTAATAAATTTTGTTTATGATTCGATCAACAATTAATTAACTAATTGTGATTATTTGCTAATTGTGTTTACGCTACCCATTAATTTATAGATTACTTAGTCATATTGTTTACCACGGAATAAAGAATCCATTGGAAGTGGCATTCAACCGATTTTCATAGAGAACCACTGTCGCCGCACGCACACAAGCATACTCCAATAAATACACGGACACACAATTGCAATACGCTTTCGATTTGTTAAAACGTACTGTGACAATATGTTGTTAACGGTAGCAAATTATATATGCAAAATCTACTTTAACAAGTACTATTTGCGGTCTAATTTAGAGTGTCAAGTAAATATTTCTTACGTCCGTTACCATATGCGTTGCAAGACTTGCAAGAGACGTGGTCGTTTGGCTACTCGTAGCAAGATGGCGGTGTTTTCAAAACTGGAGATGCGACCGGTTATAAGTGAATAGGGATGTGGGTATGGTATGAGTTGGACTATCGATATTTTTATGATATTCATACGGTAAATATTAAGCTAAGACTTAGTTACAAATTGTTTCTAATAAAATCTTGTTTATTATATAATTAGTATTAGGTAACATTTATATTAAATTACTTTTGTTATAAATGTAGTAGCAATTAAACACAGATTTCTAATAAACAAAGAATATAATTTGTTTAATTTAATACAAGCACATCTCAAATACTATTTAGAATTATTTTACCAGCACGGCTAGTACGCGACGGCGCGCGAGCTCTCTCGATTTTTCTCGCACTATCCGTCTCTCACTTATTAGACCACTTAGAACAAGAGGTATAGTGCGATAAAAATCGAGAGTATGTCGGGGCCGTCGTGTGCTAGACGTGCAGCAGAGTGCGGTCTAGTGAGAATTTACCGTCAAGTTTGTTCGCCGTGCGGGATAATAAGGAGGGCCTTTGTCCTGATTAAAATGCTTAAGGCCCATACGCCAATGACCTTCGATCTGAATCCCTTAGTTTTATAATGTTTTTTGTAGTTTATTATATTAACAACAACGGCTTTAAGCAATGTAGAAACCCATATTTACTTCAAAGTTAGGTTAGGTTAGGTTAGGTTAGGTTAGTGTTTTCGAGATAATTGGCATCAGTTGACCAATTTTAGGCCAGAAAACTGGTTTTCTGGCCAGAACTTTTGTGTTAATTGGTTTAAAATGAAAACCCTGGACCAGTTTTTAGAGACGTCACAGACAAACCCAAATATGTAGATTTCGTATATGTTAGATCTTTTACGTCAATAGAGATACGAAATAAGTGTTTTTTTAGACAATGTTTAAAAAAATCATACAAAATTAAGCATTTGTTTCAAAATCCGGTGGACCAAAATGGAGATAAAAAATTGAATAACCGATAGCCGTTTGATTTAGAATTCTATCTGTAGTGCAAAAGTAGGAGATACGATTCAAAACTTGTCAAAAATCGATGAAAACCTCGGGTAGCCCCTTAAGCAATCCACAAATTATTTATAAGAAACAATCAAATATTATTATTTTAATTTCTATTTATAATTTCCTAAAAGTGGGTATCCAAAGTTTATCTCGAACAGATCGGTCATTCGTAATCATATTTTACATATTGTATTCTGTATTTATCGACATACATATGTATAATCGGAATTCGATAAACGAGATGTCCCTATGACAGCTCAAAAGTGCTACGAGAATTCCGGGCTCTGTATATCACTCCTAAAATATAATCTTTTTCATTTTGGTTTATCGATAACAATTATCGACCTTAGCCACAGCATTTGAGTAGCGAACCTTCGGGAAAGCCGTGCATTTCACGTTCCGAGTAGCGAAATAATACACAGGATTATGAACTTTATTCTTACAGAAATAGAATTGATATTTCCTTGACCACAGACGCAAATTGTGTCTAAGAAATTGAAAATTAAATATTTTTTATACGTATTCTAAAATATTACTTAACGATGATAGGAAATACCTCCATGAGACAAGTTTTTTTATGTGCTGTTATTGGAGCAGCTTTCAATAACGCAATACGGCATTTTCCTAAAATAAACAAATATTCACTCATGTCATACGCCGCGTGCGGTCGCTAGGTGAGTGACAATAATCTGTGCAAGAAGTATGCTTATTATTGCTCATGTTCGGCGACACGGGAACGCCCACTCACCACTTCCAATGGATTCTTTATTCCGTGTTGTTTACCGCCCCTAGTGATAACCAAGTGTACTATTTCTCACATTAGTATTTAATCAGTTCAGTCGGCGTAATTGTGTCAAGCTTTTGCCCGGCGTTAACCCTTTTCTTGACATTGTATCATATATGATACACAACATTGTATCATATATGATACACAATTTTTGTTATTCTTTTTGTATTTTTGTAACAGACAATTTTTTTGGCTCTACAAGGCGCAAACGAGGCTCGAACTCACATTTTTTTTGTTATTTGCCAAGAAAAGGGTTAAGGTAATTAGCGCCGTGATATAGGGCATTCATTTTCAACTAACTAGACGTTAAATAGTAAAAGAGCAAACGTGTACGCAAATACGAATATATTTGTAAAATTATTCCTATATTTTTAATCCCGAGACGGTCAAGCCGTCACAGAATTGGAACAAATTTCGTGGCGTTCGTTATATAAATAAATAAATAAATATTAGGGGACAATCTTACACAAATCGACCTAGTTCCATAGTAAGCTCAATAAAGCTTGTGTTATGGGTACTAGACGACGATATATATAATAGATATAAATACTTAAATACATAGAAAACTTCCATGACTCAGAAACAAATATTCATGCTCATCACACAAATATTTGCCCTTACCGGGATTCGAACCCAGGACCTTCAGCTTCGTAGGCAGCGTCAATACCCACTAGGCTAACCGGTCGTCTGTATGGAATATGGAACCCCTGTGCTTCTATGTTCTACACTTGCGAAAGAAGTGTTTAGTTCAAATACGTAATGTGTTTAATTTAGCTTGGCCTAATAATTAACTCAAATTGTAAGAAGGATTTCGATAAAACGAATCGTTCCCATGCCACGCTTTGTCAGTATAGTCAATAAAGATGAGCTTTTACATTTTATGCGAGTAACACATTATTGACAACCGACAAAGTGGGTAGGATAGGTACAAACATTTTACCTGAGGGCAACATACATGTTTTGGCAATACGTAACGAGCCATGTAAGTAATCATGGTTATTTACCAAAGATTACAAATATCATCAAACGTCCTACATCAGGCAAGATTCCAATAATAACTGGAGTGTTTGAGCACTTTGAGTGCAGCGATTTATGAGGATTCCGACCGACGACCGCGCGTCATGCGTCGTAGGCAAAATGTCCACAAACATTCCCGCTTTTCCACTAGTTACTGTCCCTACCTCGTTTCTAAATAATATTTATAATAACAAAACCAACCTTATTGACATTGGATAAGATCTAGAATTCAACACTATGTACAAGAAAACTACGAAATCAATAAATTAAAAGGTTGGCTCACCTGAGATGGCTGTGCATATTTAGAATTTAATGGTTCATGCCGTGCACTTTAAACTTCATCTTTACATGCCTTGTTCCAATATCAAACTTGCAGCTTTTGCTCAAGTAGGTAAGCATGTATTAGTACGAACTTCCACGGTATTTTGGCGTTCGTGCTCGTGTTGAATTCAACTGTTAAGCCACACCGGCACAGTATCAGATATCAGGGCATGTCATCTGTAATTTTCACCTTCTGAAGTTGTCATGAAATAGTACACCAGTGGGAATCGACTTCTATGGACGCCACTGCGGGGTACTTACCTATAAAGTCTACGTATATGCATAATATATATTTTTTATATCTATTCTGATCAGCAGTCTATATTTATACATTCATACTACGAGGGATGTTTAATAACCTGTGAGAATCGGCATGATTACGTCTCATATATCTGATTATTGTAATTAATGTGTCTCTTCATGAATACAGTTTGTTTTGATGTATGATGGTATAGAACAAATTTATTTATTTATTTCTTACACATTACGTTTTTAGTCTTACAGTAAAGTACCAAGGCGCTTACAATCTTAGGACTTAATTTAAAACTGTGCTTAATAAGTTAAATTAATACATAACAAAACTTACATACTAATCTAGGCACGTTGCTATATACCTACTAACAATACATGTTACATAGGGCACTTATTTTAGTGAGCAGGGTTTGCCAGCTATCGGCAAACACGTCGGCATCCTGCATCAACACGAGTTGATTGAGTAGCGCCGGCGCACGGGCCGCGGGCGCGTTGACGGCGCGGCGCGTGCGTCGGCCCGGCTCGCCTGCCGCCGTCGGCGCCAAGAACAGCGGACGGCGGCGGCGCTCTGCCCGCGAATACTGCTCGGGGACGAACAGACGGATGCCTTCCAACGCTACAGGGTTGTTAATTTGTCCCCTCAGCAGGAGACGGTAGTGTAAGGCGAGATGGGACTTACGCCTAAAATTAAGTGTCTCGAGTCCGACCATCCCTGCTACAAAAAGCGATGTATATAGTAAATGCTGAAATAGGAGAATATTTTAGCGGTGTTGGCTAAATTCTGGTGCGGTAATCAAAGAAAAAATGATTTTAAAATGAGAACTTTATTTTATTTTGATGCCACAAAATTATTAAATCAAAATCGTGTCATCGTTTTTTTAAGGCACAGCTAGCTCACCTTACAAAGTTCAAGATAGATTTTTCTAGGCATCAATATACAACGTGTTAATAAAATAACACAAAACCTGAAAACTGTTTGTTCAGAATCGAGAGTAGAATGCGAAAAAAATAAAAAATAAAATTTTTGACGCGATTTATTTTTTACATTTGTATGGAGCAGGTCGCCCCAGTCGGCCAACACTCCATACAAATGTAAAAAATAAATCTTGTCAAAAAAATTTTTTTTTATTTTTTTCGCATTCTATGCTCGATTCTGAACAAACTGTTTTCAGGTTTTGCGTTATTTTATTAACACGTTGTATATTTTTTTAACTTCTTAAAATAGGGTGAACTTAGGTAAGCTACGGTAGCCTAGTGCTTCAATAAGCTACGGTAGCCAGTGGTTCAGGCATGCAGCTGTCAAGCGGCGATCGTCGGTTCGAATCCCGGCTCGTAACAATGAGTTTTTCTGAACTTATGTACGGAATATTTACGGTTAGCTTTTAGTCGAAGGAAAACATCGTGAGGAAACCGGTCTAATCCCAATAAGGTCTAGTTTTACCTCTGGGTTGGAAGGTTAGATGGCAGTCGCTTTCGTAAAACTTGTGCCTATACTGAATCTTGGGATTAGGTGTCAAAGCGGATCCGGCCTCAACCGGGAATAAGGCTAGGAGGATGATGATAAGGGTGAACGTAGGTGACAAATATATGAATATAAATACGAAGGGAGAGCGGATCAAGTGAAAGAAAAAAACAAAGAAAGAAAATACCAATTCTATGGTTATTTTTTTTTAATTAAAAAACAATATATATGCATACCTACCTCGACGTGAAAAGTGATTGCCAGCCTCGTATCCCTATCGCGCCTCGTACGCTCGTCCGTCTATCTATACCTACTCGTATCTACTTGGCGGACAATACCTATTTTCCCAGCCTCTCCCTGCAATGTACTATTTGTGCTTAAAAAATAGAATTCACTAGATCCAGCGAAATAAAAACATACTGAGATGCAAAATGTTGTTCTTTCTAAATAAACGAATGTCTTAACATTATTCACTGTTTAATTTAATGAACCTTTAATTTTAATTTAACTTTGATTTTCATTATTCTCAAAAATACCAGATCCAATAATAATAGATAACATTTTTTTTAAGGTGTAAACATTGTGTGTGACAATTAAATCTGTGGAGCTAAATAATATAATTTTCTCAAACATGCTCGGAAATGTACGCGTTAATATCACGAAATGAAGACGTGAAGTTTCTTGTTTATGGCTCCCTACATTACTTCTTGGCCTTACGCCAAGAAGTAATGTATGAAAACCCTAAGTATAACCATTATTGTCCGCTACTCTAACTTTTTAACTTTGCTTACTAATATTAAACTGACAAAGGAAAATTTACATACTGCCAACCACCACTAGACACTGTAAGCATACTTGCTTCCTAGAAAAAATAAAAATAATCTATGGTACTATACTTTATGTGCGGTTAAACATGGTGCTCGAACGGCTTGTTCAAATGGCATGTTTAAAAAATAAAAAAAGGCGCAAATTACCTATTATTTAATTGATTACCTTGTATTTATTTTAATTTTAATATTTCCTCACATCGTTTGAGAAAAGTACTATACAATCCTCGGCCGGAACAGAGATTGCTGGACTCGTTGTATTCGGCCTCGTCTACGACTCGGCCGTCTACCCCAATCTCGTCCAGAAATCCCTTACTTCACGGCCTCTGCAGTAATCTACTATTTCTCAAACATGCTCGGAAATGTACGCGTTAATATCACGAAATGAAGACGTGAAGTTTCTTGTTTATGGCTCCCTACATTACTTCTTGGCCTTACGCCAAGAAGTAATGTATGAAAACCCTAAGTAAAACCATTATTGTCCGCTACTCTAACTTCTTTTTAAATTTGCTTACTAATATTAAACTGAGAAAGGAAAATTTACATACTGCCAACAACCACTAGACACTGTAAGCATACTTGCTTCATAAAAAAAAAAAAATCGATGGTACTATACTTTATGTGCGGTTAAACATGGTGCTCGAACGGCTTGTTCAAATGGCATGTATAAAAAATAAAAAAGGCGCAAATTACCTATTATTTAATTGATTACCTAGTATTTATTTTAATTTTAATATTTCCTCACATCGTTTGAGAAAAGTACTATACAATCCTCGGCCGGAACAGGGATTGCTGGACTCGTTGTATTCGGCCTCGTCTACGACTCGGCCGTCTACCCCAATCTCGTCCAGCAATCCCTTACTTCACGGCCTCTGCAGTAATCTACTATTAATTGTACTTATTACCCTTTCCAATTACAAACCTAGGGTAACCTATTATAGGACGGTCGATTTGCGTAAATTAGTCCTAATAATCGTTCATTCCATCTGTACGTGTTGTCACTCATATGAAACCTTATTAGCTAGTTTTACTTTTCTATTCATAATTTATTTTAAACGTCAAATAGAACCAAGAATATTACATGTCACATTACCTTGTCAGAAAATAAACAATACCCTTTTACGACAATACGAATTTTATTGATATGAAGTAATAAGGGAAACTCAAGCTAGGCTAGGGAAACGCAGGCGAGCCAATCACCATCTGTGAGGTGAATGTGGCCCAATGTTTAACCCTTATTCTAATAACTGACACACTTTTGTATACCTATGGTATTATACTATGGTTTAAGGCGTCGTAGGTTCAGCGATGTTAAGCGAACAGAGTTTTTGAAACAATATAATGCGTCTTTTTATAATAATATGGTTTCAAAAAAATACGAATAGTAATCTTGAGCCTTTTCTGCAGGGAAATCAGTGCTTCGAAACATGATTAAGCAAATTTCACTCGATAGAAAAAAATCACGAATATAGGTATATAAAACACACAAAAATACACTCAAAATATTCGTAACAAATTATGCACAGAAGCTATAAATATTAAAATTGCTTCTAAAAATCGGCAATATCATGTTTGAGGGTAATCAGTGTTTACATTTTTATTTATTTAAACGGCCAAAAAATTAAAATTAAAAAACATGACATCCGCGCTTCCGAGCACGCACTTCCATCTCGCTCACGCTTATGCTCAGTGAGAGGGAGAGAAGACCATGAACCTACGGCGCCTTATGATTAAAGGTGAGTGGGCACTGGAACGCTTATCGTATCTCTAAGCAGTTTTTTGTAAAAACTTGATTTACCATCGCTCTATACCTATTATAGAACGTTAAAATATTTGAACGTGCAAAAAACTTCGGCAGGCCGAACATTGTTCACTGATTGTTTTGAAAGCAGTACTTTTTGGATAGACTAAGCAGCATTGTTTAAAATGAAAGGTCTGACAAAGTTTTTGTTTAAAAACACGTTAATTTACAGACAAGATCGGTGTTCCTCCGAAAATTAAGGTTTCGAATTTTAGGATAGGTAAGTACAAGCTTTTACTACTACAAGCACTAGGGGATACCTAATCCTCTTTACTTTCTAAAATCTCTGTAAAAATCTTCTGTATCTATTCGTAGATACAAATTACATCTGTACACTTAATATCGTTGTTTAATAGCCGTAATACAAAGTTAGGTTTCTGTTGGTCAGTTCATTAGGATTACTATATTTACTTTAGAAATGCTCTCACTCTGTCTCTGAAATAGCTTAAAATAATAATTATCATAGAAACAAGTTAAAATGTTATCGTATAAGTACCGTATTCGCACTTGACTTATTTTGATGTTCTGTTGCATTGACTATTCTAGTTATACAGAAAAGTAAAAACTGTTTGTACCACCACTTTCTCAATATTATGTTATACCATATTTTTTTTAGGTTGATTAGAATGATAGATGTCACTTCATGATAGCATGTAACTTTGTAAGGCGGTAAGCATAATTAATATTTTTTTCAAGGGTCAAATATTGCTTGTAAAAATTAAATCAAGTCTAATATGCGGATTTTATATAGACTTGATCTCAAATCAGTTAATAAAAGGTCTAGATACCGTGAAAAAACTATGTAATATTTACTTATATTCTTAAGTGAACGTCATTACAATGTTGTTCAATACGCTTGGATTGCTAGAGGTGAGGGTTATTAAGAAATAGCGATGAAATATTGTGTTACAAAATAAGGAATTGCAATATAAATAGGTACCACTTTTTCATAACTGTAATAACATACCTGACAAATTGTATTAATGGCAACACACATACGAGTAGGACCTCCGTGCCGTGCCGCCATTTTGTATTTCAATGTCACCGCTTGTCAAATAACAATAATCAGCACAGCTACCACGCGACGGCGCGCGAGCTCTCTCGATTTTTCTCGCACTATCCGTCTCTCTCTTATTAGAGCACTTAGAACAAGCTGTATAGTGCGAGAAAAATCGAGAATATGTCGCGGCCGTCCCATGATAGACATGCGCGATAGATGTCTCGCACTTGCTAGTTCGACCGACAGAGAGGGAGATACACGAACGAAGTTCGTTTTCGTTTCGCGGTAGCCCCTCAGTACGCAGTCAGACACACCTCAGTCGTTAACAAAAGTTCCTGAAGGAAAGGGCCAAAGGCTTATTATATGCCACGCAGGAAGGGCTAGAGGTTTTGTACCGAACTGCTTACTTGCTAGTAAGCAGTTCGGTGGAAATTCGTACTGACTTTTATTTCCATACCTACCGTTACAACGTTACGTTCCCAACAATATTAAGTATACCGTCGATACTTTTAGCACTAGGTATAAATCACATTCGAATAGTATCGATAGTTTTCATAACAGAGGTAGCACCTCTAGTTACGTTAGTTTGGCATCTGTCATTCTAATCAAGCTAGAAAAAATTACAATAAGTCTTACATTAATGTTGTATATTTTTTATACTTCCTGAAAGATTTTCATATGATAACACCGGTTAATACTGACAGTAAATACTCCTTGTAAGGATTGCCTTTAAGTCTGAAAAATTATGAGAATTATTTCTAAACACACTTAATATAAGGTAAGGTAGGGCACAGCGAAATGTCATCCCGCCCGAATTTGGAGCAGCCCAACTGGGGAAGTACCTCCGCCTTGCAGAAGACCCCAGCCATAATAACACTACTATACTTTCTCTGTAGTAGTGTTGTGTTCCTGGAGGTGAGCAAGGTCGCCAGAGCTCAGGGTCGGCAACGACCATGTTACTCCTTTGTAGTTGCATGCGTAGGCTGGCCGTACGCTTGTTTGCCACCGTCGTTGTATTAAAAAAAAATATATACCTACTTATAATAAATAGTACATTATTGCACTGGCCGGGAAGTAGCAATTCGTGGATGAGTTGATTTTGTCCTGCGAAGAAGCGAAGCTGAATCCGACAATAGCGACGAATCCACGAATTGCCGTTCCCGCCAAGGCAGTTATAGTGCTTTTCTCCAAAAATGTGAGGAAATCAAATAATATTTTCAATAATCTTAAAATAGCGAGTATGTCAATAACCTATCAAGTTCCCGCCCAACCTTTTTTTTTTAAGTAGGTAATATGTACACGGCATGACTCGTAGTGCCAGTTTCAATTGGCATACATAAAAAAAATTAAACCATTAGAATCGGTCACAATTTTAAATGTTTTATGAAACTCAAATTATTAAAGATTAAACGGGATTGCAGTCGAAATGCATTTCAGTTCGTTATGAGTTTTATTTCGATAAATATTTTTATTTCTTCATTTAAAACTATTTGAGACATTATTAAAAACGTCACTTCGATCACTTTCTATAGTACGCGTTTTGTCTATGACCATTAAAAAAAAGAAAACTTAAAGCCCGCATCACACTGGCGCCGCCTGTCCGCGCCGGACAATAGTAAACTTGTCATTATAGCTGTCAAATTTACTATTGACCGCCACCGCAGGCCGCTCCAGTCTGTGAGAGGCCTTAAGCACGCTACTAACGGGCGTAATTTGTCACAGCAACTTTCAATAGTTGGAAAGAGACAGCCATACACTACTAACCAGTCTAACTATAGCAAGTTGTTGTGACATATTGCAAGGTCTTTAAACTTACGAGCACTTGGCTGTTTGTACTATAGTGATTTGTCTTAGTCAAAGCATATAGCTAAAAGGTAAAAAAGTATACAGTACAGGAATTTCATACAGTTCCTGGCCGCTAAAACTGTTCAGTAATGGATTTAAACTTTTTAAATGTGCGTTCTACAGTAACGAGGAACTTCACATAAGTACTATTTTTGCTACAGTAAGACGAACATTTCCGAGCATATTGGAGAAAAGTATAGTTCGGTACAATTGTAGGATACTTTTTATCCCAGATATCGTAAGGAGTTATTACTGAGTTCAACACGGTCGGAGCTGCGGGCGCACCTAGTACCTCTATATATAGTTATATAAAAAGCTATTAATAAACGAGTGCGTCGTATGAATGCAAACATAAAAATGTTACAAAAGAGCGGTTTTCAGAGAATGGCGTCTCGAATATTCCCTTTGCCTGCTTACATAATACTTGGGAGATGAGCGGTTTCCCTTTTTCTGGTATCTTTATAAAACGGAAAGCCAAAGGACGAACTGGATTAAAATATCTATCCAATCGAATGCCGTAGGCACGGTCTCTGAGATTAATTTTCCTTTTCAACCGAGTCGCAATGTTAAGAACTCTTCTTATAGCCATTTAATTTAGCTATTATAAGTACGCAAGAAGGAAAATAACATTCTATGAATGGTGGATTATGTATAATACCATCATCGTAATTCTATACACGTCCCACAGCTGGGCGCACGCACAAGTAACCTATACTATAACATTCGGGAAAAATACTGTAGATATTCAATAAAACTAGATAACTATGATAAACAATACCTATTGCGAGGATACGAGTAAAGCGAGAGCTGAAAAAGATAAAAGGGGGATATATTCAGGTTTAATACACTTTTAGTTTCCGTGGACTAAGAAGAGATTAAGAAAGCAGTAAAAAGTCGCAGATAACTGAGTGATTTGTACATAAAAACCGATAATGCTTCACTTAACTACCGTAGAAAAAGGTTTTTCTAGATATATACCTACTGAACTAGTTGTTTTTAACGGATACCTAGTAAAAGTAATGTGTTGGAGCGGTTTTAAATGGCGCTCATTTTAAACCTAGTCCCCCTATTCGTTAGGACTAGCGGAGCAGAGAAAGGTCGCAGCGCAATTTGGATTTAACGTTGCGGTAATGGAGGAAACCCGCTGGACTCCTAGGTTTGTGGCCGATAAAAGTGACTTTTTGACCCTAATGTGGAACTCGACTGTTCTATTTAGTGCCGAAGAGCATGTGTCACGTTTGAAGCTTGTCAAAGTATTGAAGTAAAAACTACAAGTGAAAATAATACCTACGCTTTTCACAGTGTATTATTAATGATTTGAGGTAGAGGCAAAAACTGCATGCATGTAATATTATTCAGCCAGAGTATTTCCTGATTAATCTAAAACATGTTTGATTACCATGTTGTTGATTAAAAGGGTACTTCGATTCTTGTAAAGCACGACCCGAGTACGAGACACGTTTATGTCTCCTGCGCACGAGAAAAGTATCCTGTCCGGGAATGGTTTTTTTTTTTTAATTACGAAAATTATAGCATTCACAAAATTATTAATTATTCATATCATTAACCTTATTCTATCGATTAGTATATTATAGTAGAAGAATACAAATATAGGCATGACCTTCAACCGTATGTTAAATGGATGAAAATAATTTTATATCGAATTTAGTAATATAAAAATATATAATTTCACGAACATGTTCGCAAATTAACCTTTAATTTTAATTAAAAATGATTAAATCTACCTTATTCTATTTTTTTGAAACATTGCACTCAAAAGCACGTACAAATTTTATAATCAAAAGTAGGTATGAAGCCTGTAGAATATATATATTTTTTGTTTTTATCAAGATTTTTTTTAGCAAATGTTTTGATTTCTGGCAAACCATAATACTAAGTCAAAATACATATATTAGTTTATTCATTGAGGCAGCTAATAGTCTTGTAAAATAATCATAATTTTCCAGTGCATGCCCTTCTTTATGAAGATCTATTATTAGTATGTAGCTTAATATATTGTGTGACACTACTTCCGACGTAAGAGCCGGTGTTCCATTAGCGATAATTATATGACAGAAAGGGATATGACAAATGGTATAGACATCAGAGAGGGGACATGCCCCTTTCTGTCAAACATCGCGGATGGAATATACGGCCCAGTACGTCTAGGACAACTTACTGTCAAGTCGCGTCGCGCGCGATTCTGCGACTTTCATCTCACTCACACCGGAAATTAGAATGAGGAAGGAAGATTTCTCCCCTCAAGGGATATTAAGAACCCCGGCCTCCTATACAACGTGCAACAAAAATAACGCATAACCGTTTAAGGGCATAACAGGTCTCGTGTTCTGATGAGAAAAAACTGAGAGAAAAAATGTTTTTGCCGCGATTTTTTTTTTTACATTTGTTCGGAGCAGTTCGCCTCAGTCGGCCAACGCTCCATACAAATGTAAAACCATTTTTAATTCCTTTTGAATATGTAGTCATTAGCAACAACCATGAATTCGGACTAGCTGGTAGCTGTGTGGAGCCTAGTACACTCAAACGCACATAAATACACGAGGAATATGGAACTTTTTTAATTTCACGCTTGATTCGGAGCTCCGTGTCTCTCGATCGCCTACATGCCGCGAACTCACGTTACTGCCAATTGAATGATGGATTATATCACAGAAAAAATGCTCCTCGCATGTTTCGTATACCTACGTGAACGACATATTTCGTATAGATTAAGGAGGGCGTTCGCGCGAAATTATTAAACCAACATTGTCTATTTTAGTCGCGAATATACTTACGAAATGGGTACACGTGGGAAAGCGTTCAGAATGTTTTGATGATTACATTATCAGGGATTTAGTAAAGTGTCATTTACCTGTAAAAATATGTTGACGTATAGAAAGCTTTCAAAAGTTATGTCTAATAATATTTCGTAGATATCTACAGCCTGTTATTAGCATTGGATTTGAAGTATCTACATTAAACGATATGATACAGAGAACAAATATAACCAAGTAAGACTTGCACTGCACTGCACAATAGATTAATTCCTTATGCATTCATGCACACAAAATGTTATGTAAATTACCATGAATGAATTTACATAAATTTAAATATGGGAGTGACATAAGATTGTTTTACGATGCCATTCGAACCAGTTTTTAGAAGGAACAAATTTTTGTATGGGTCAACTACTATTGGTAGCTTTAAATTTACTCTTGGACAATACAAAAAAAAACATATTTTATCATATCGGTTTATGATTTTGATTATATTTTTAAATTTATACTTTATTACAATAATTTGATGGCTTGCTATCCATTTAGCAACATTACGTTATCAATTTTAACATGAGTCTTCACCCCTATTTCACTAGAAAATTCGAAAGAATTAAAATATCTAAATCCTTTTAGTAGCTTAGGTACCATCGGTCTACACCATACTTATTGTATTCATATAATATGTGTAGGTAATTTGTTGTCAAAACATATTATTGTTTTTCAGCTTTTTATATGTGTCCCTGTTCCATAAATTTCCTTAATAGTATTTTGTTATACCTCTTAGTTTATCGGCACACCTTCTGTTTATCTAACCTCATTTCCTTCGCAAGTGAATGATGATGGATAGGCACCTCGCGCCAGAACTCCCGTTAATAGTGTCGAGCCCACAAAGCTTGGCACTTGGGACCTACATAAAAGTTATGACGTCAGTCAATAGGTGTGTAATAATTATTATGTGTACATGAGCCGGCCTCGTCGAGCCATCTAACAAGTGCATTCATTTGGAACGGATAGTTAGTAACTCAATCTGTTTATTACTCAGTATACCTATGTCATACTGGGCTTGTAAGTGACCATGCTCATGATTTATATTATACTAGCTTCTGCCCGCGACTCCGTCCGCGTGGAACTCGTTTATATCGTAGCTCCATACTAACTTTCACCCCCCATTTTAGGGAAGTGGGGGGGGGGGGTTAGAAAGAGACCAAAAGTAGCCTATGTCACTCTCCATCCCTTCAACTATCTCCACTTAAAAAATCAGGTCAATTCGTCGCTCCGTTTTGCCGTGAGAGACGGACAAACAAACACACACAGTATACACTTTCCCATTTATAATATTAGTATGGATATGCAACATTATATTTAAGTAAGCTACGGTAGCCTAGTGGTTCAGGCATGCGGCTGTCAAGCGGCAGTCGTGGGTTCGAATCCCGGCTCGTACCAATGATTTATTCTGAACCTCGTAAGGTTACGGAATATTTGATGATAGATGACTATTGCATTGCATTGTTTTTATTTAACTTCGTGGTTCGTTTGTAAATAATTAAATATAATTATATATTTATAATTAGGTAAGTACATACCTTTCATTTTTTGTATCATTGTTACGGATCTGAAAGGAAAACAAAGGAAAACCTACCAATACAATAAATACTAACACAATAGCGGAAAACTATTGGATTATTTTATTTTATACGTCAGACTCATTTTCATAAATCACTTTAATTTTAAGTCATTCGATATTAAGCTGCATTCAATGTTACTGTCCGTAGCATTATAGTTCCAATATTTGGGTAGTATTACTGTAGATCCGTAGCGCATGATCTGTCGAGATAATTAACGGTCATATATCTAACTAAGCTCACTTTAGAAACATTACGGGTAATTGGCGGCCGGAAAACAAAACTTACCCCCTGATTCTTAATAGTAGATTATACACTAAGGGGATAAAGCACTGTTTTATGTCACGGGAGCGAATTGAATCCCGAACGTAACGAAGGACTCATAATTTAACTCCTGAGCGTAGCGAGGGAGTTATAAGTTAATTCCTGAGCGAAGCGAGGGAATTAAGACTGAGTCCTGAGTGCAGTGAGGGGTTCAACCGCCCAAGACTAAAACAGTCTTATCCCCGAGGTGTATACTCTACTTTTCACACCTTATGCGAGACAAAAAAACAGGCTCAGTAGATAAATAATGTTTATTTAGCAAATTAAAAGTACATAGTAACATTAGACACGTTAGTCCAATTATGGAAAGATAAGGTAATGTTTTAATTTGTCAAAATCGTTGTAGGCTTTTAGGTATTTTTCCTTTGACTTCTCTGGCAGCAGATTGTTGACAATGCCTATGGCATCTAATTTGATAAACTCAGGAGTCAAAACACTTTCATCACTCGACATTTTCAATATTATTTTTGAAATTAAATCTTCTATAGGCACCTACAAGAACTCGATTTGTTCGTCACGCGTGAACAAATGAAGGCGCGCGACGTTCCAAATTCGAAAGCACAAGCCGTGGTCCTAGATTCGAAATTCGAATTTCGAACACCGCGCTCCTCCGGACCGGGGTTCACACGGAGGCAAACTTCATTTATTTTGTCAAATCAAGTAGGCCATGGCCTAGGACAAATTGTGTTTAGCAAAATTAAACTTTATGCATATATTAATAAGAATTATGAAAAGTGAATACATATTATTAACCAGCGGGTTATAATGAAATTCAGTACAACATTATAACCCGGCTAATACCAAGGGATTTAATGTCTTGCTTTCGGTAGGGTTTACATGACCTATAATTCGGCATTGTCGAGCATGTGGTTTGAAAAACTTAATATGCCTCTGACAAATAAAATGTGTTTTGTCTCTTTCTTACGAACACAAATAACAGAGTGACATATAAAGAGAAACGATATTTAACGGCATTTTAACTTAATTAGGTTTTTTGGACGTTTATGAATACGGTCATAATAGTACATTACTTACCAAGGGCTGTAAAAGAAAGAAAGCCCGAAATCGCAGGTATTTGAAACCCGAGCCGCAGGCGAGGGTTGTAAATATGCGATAGAGGGCTTTCTTTTTTACTGCCCGTGTTGAGTACACAATTTTACGTCTTCACCTGGCCACAATGCGAGTTTAACCGTACGCGCAGCGTGCGATAAAACTCGCATTATAGCTAGGTGTGACGTAAATGTATTTAAATACTGAACTGAAAAATATTGAATGTCAAATGTGTTTCATAAATTCAATCAATCTCGGGTTTTTAAAGTATTACTGAATATACTCGTAGGTAATCTTCATTCCTCGTAGTACCCTGAGCTATAACCATGAAAATCGAATCTCCAAGTTCGTATATATCTCCGTCTCTATCGCACTTATGGTTTATGGTACTCGAGCGACAGATACAGAGATATACGAACTTCGAGATTCGATTTTCGTGATAGCGCCGCTAACGCGAGGCATCCGTCAAGCGAAGCGCTGCGTTAGGATGGAACACTTGAATTAATACTGTTAAATTCTCCGCGGTACTCTAATTGCGAGCTCATGCAGCCTGCATGGGAGAGATCATTGGTTATATTTTCGCTGTGTGCTCGACCAAATGATTATAAGAGGGTAAGATGGGTGAGATGGGATAAAACTTTACAAAAAGGAAATCGTCCTGTCCTGATAAATCCAAATCGGGGCCATATCGGTTAGTAATAATTTACCTTTAAGTAATGAAAAAAAAATACATGAACATAAGAATGTAAAAAAAACTGAAATTCAATTAATAAAGTGGTATCGTTCCGAAATTTGCGGATTTAAGGTACGTAGTCAGATACCAAACGAAACTTTACGAGAAAAGGGAGGCTTTGGCTTGTCATGGCGATTCTTTAATTTGTCCACTATTACAGTTGGCACACGCTAAGCATTATGTATGTATCTAATGCTTAGCTTAGGCATATAGGACAACATATTATTTAATGGAGCAATATAACACAACCGTCTAGGAAACTTATTGGCTGTGTCAGATTATCTGCAGGTTTCTTTCTGTGAAAGGTTATCCACTAACCCCTTAACGTTCCCATATTATTGTCTTTAAATTGAATCGGGTTTTATTGCACCACTGATACTCGTGGCCGCTTTGTGCTCCTATTGGAAAGTGATATGTCTGACAGCAATGTTCAATATCGTCTTACCCACAAACGGTATTATTTAAGTTAGAGATGCATCCATCGAAATCATGGCCGTAAGTCTTAGCAACAGTGGAATACATTAATGTTCATAAAACAACAGAATATAGTAAAGGTCATTGACACCGAATTACTTGACATGGTAGCTTGTTATAGAGCAGTGTACATTTATAGCCTGTTTTCTGTCCGAGATTAAATTTGTGGGGTTTTTTATACCGTTTGTTGGGTGGTTGAATATCGTTAGCTTGTTCATCAACCCCACCTTAAGCCTGGTATTTTGTTTTGTTGATTTAAGTTTGGGTATAAAAGTCTTGGAGTAAATGAATTGCTATGTTGGTAAGCCCGTTTAGTATGTACGAGTAGGTACAGGCTTATCTCTCTGAATGTTCATCAGAACTGCATAAGTATTTAAAACAGGACTCGTTTAGCCTCATTCACAAAAGTCTATCAAGCCTATTTTAGCTAATAAGTACATTTCGCAAACATTTCTCGTCGGGTTTTTTGTTTACCGTTGACAGAGTTAAACAACTCACGCCATTTTGCGTTAATTATCCAATGGCATCTTAGCCTTGAAACTTGACATCAAAAAGCCGTCTTAACAGTAACAAGTACAATGCTCGAACGTCGAACTTCGCACAAATGAACGGTTTTCGAGATGTTACGTACATAAACTTGTATCTCATATACTTGCCATTGAAAAACGTAAATTAAGGCACGCATCAAATAGTATTTTATGCAATCGTTATATAATGTATGCTTTTTCAGTCGAGTAGGTACCACGTTTAGGCCAGGAAGCTTGCTGAGTGGCCTAATTAAGGTACGAGAGTTAAAAAGCTAATTATATAACTATTGCATACAATACTTTTTCTACGAGTTAACGGAAATAATAATTTATTAAACAAACTTGGTATCTTGGTTGATGTCTTTTGGAAATCGAGAGCCTCGTGATAGGTCAAAATTCATTTCAGTTCTGTGTAGAGTTGAATAATAATTATTTCGATTGTCCATAGAACATTAAACTTTTTCATCAGAATAAAAGTATTCCATTGCGTTATCGTTTGCGAGGTTCTAATTTAAAGATTATAGTGGACGAGTATAAAAAGTAATATTTCGAAACAAGCATAGCGTATCTGCGTATGAGGTGGAGAGCGGTATTCATCGATATGCAGATGTTTGTAATTACCCCAGCTCCAGCTTTTACTACGAATTCAACGACTACTACAAATAGTGCTATAAAAAATCTGCGGGTACATCAACAAAAAGTAATCGTTTTCAAACACTCACAAACGCAGCAATCTGAAAATTATACAGTCCTTTATTAAATAACTTTTAGACACCTTCGGAACATACGGACTTGACGTTGAGTCATTTTCTTTTTTTATACTACGACGGGACTCCAGGATAGTTACAAGCGCATTGCCGACCTTTTATTCATTTGAGTATTCGTTGTGTCGGCACCTAGAGACAAATGCATGTCTCGTACTCGTACTTTTGATACAGCGCATCCTCGATTGCTCTTGCGGTCTCACTTACCACCCAGAACACAATGCCTCGTAAAAAAATACAATTATAGGTATGTAAAAAGGCCACACGATGGTAATAGGCAGAGGCGAGGGCTATTTCCGTTGTTGAAAATAATCCTAAAGAAAGGTCAGGTTAAGAGTGCCCTAAACCGACGAGCATGTATAATAATCGATATGAAACTGAATGAAGCGACCGAAGTCTTTCCTAATCGTACCGAATGAAAAAAATTGCTTGCCCCTCCGATATGTATCGATAATAGATAAACGGATAGTACATATCCAACTATCCAATTGCTTCAGTAAAATAGTTTTCATACAGTTTTGACGTAACGTATACGTGCGTTAGTAATAAGTGTGTGAGTAAACCTGATACGGTGAAAACGTTTTAATATAACTTATTTTTACACATTTGAATTAAAAAATGCATGAGTAATAGAAGTACCTACATAATTGTCTAAAGGAGGAAAGTAAATCTAAAATCCTGAAGGTATTTAAAAAGGAAAAAAATTATATTCGAATCTCAGCATAATGTAAAACAGATTAATTCAGCTGAAATTACGTTCAATTATTTTTTCCGAGTCCACCATCCATATAACTATTTAGATCACGACTGCCACAAAACAATAGTCTCCAGTGAATTCTGTTCTGATTAAATCTCTCCACCTCTTTGTTCTTTGCACAGAGTATTGGATTCCCTCAACAATTCTTTCCTAACAAATGCGTATAAGTATATAAGTACAACTCTTCGTACACAACAGCTAATTAAAAACACGGGTCGGTTCATCATAACATTCATAACTTCTTTATTCTATAGAATTATCTCTTGATTGCAATACAATTTCCAAAATTGCGTCACCCAGATTGACACACATAAATAAAACAGTGTGCTCATCTAATCTAATCACATCAAAATTATATAGGTACCTACCAACCATAAATAATAACCATTGGCGATAATTTGGCACGCAAATATGTATAACAAAAGTATATTTTCGTTATAAATTATACTTCATTATTAATTGTAATTATTGTGTAAGTAAATATACACTCGCGGTCAAAGAAACCGGGTCAGTGACGAAAACCTCAATATTTTGTAAATCGTTGGTCGTATCTGCATGAAACTAACTCTGTTTTATAGAGAATTTAATATCCTTCTAAATCCAACCTTCAATGTTCTACGTAGTAACTGGAAAAAGGTTTAATTGAAAAAAAAAACCAATTAGGTACTTATTTGAAATTGCGTTCGTTTTACTTTTGCTTGTTTTTAAGCAATTGTTTTCAATCTGTCAAAGAACTATGATAAAAGGCTGTCATTGTTTTATTTTGTGGTCATTCTTGAATGTCTATCATGCCGCTAACACGAGATGAATGTACTCGTATCATCACTATGTTAGAAGAAGGAAGAAGTCAGAGGTATACGAGGTAGGTAGCGAGAAGAACAGGTGTGTCACTTTCTACAGTGCAGCGAGTCCTCCAACGTTACCTACAAACTGGGCAGAACCTTAGAAGACCAGGAACTGGCAAAACAATATGTACTACAGCTAGAGAAGATCGATTTATTGTTACAACCATGCTCCGAAATCGGCACCTCACAGCAGTTGAAGTGAAAAATCAGCTTTTAGAGACCCGAAGGGACGGCATCAGCGAGCGGACTGTCAGGCGGCGGCTCAAAGAAGCAAATTTGACCCCACATAGGCCGGCCAATGGCCCAAAACTTGAAAGAATACATCGAACAGCAAGACGACTTTATGCCCGCGATCACAGATACTGGGGTGACGAAGATTGGGCAAGAATTTTGTTTTCCGATGAATCCAGATTTATGCTCTATGCAAATGACGGGCGGCAAAGAGTTTACAGACGGCTTGGTGAACGTTTTATTCCAGCATGTTTTGAGGAAAAAGTGGCGTTCGGCGGTGGGCCAGTCATGGTTTGGGCTGGAATCTCTTCAGAGAGTCGCTCGGAGTTAGTTTTAATAGAAAATGGATCATTAACGAGTGCAAGATATGTAGAAGAGATTCTTAATGAGCATGTCGGCCCATACTTAATTAATATGGGTGGAAATTCTATGTTTATGCATGACAACGCCAGGCCACACACAGCTCAAATTGTCAGAGATGATTTTTTGGAGGTTGGTATCAACTGTATGAACTGGCCCTCGAGGAGTCCGGACTTAAATCCGATTGAGCATGTATGGAACGAGCTTGGGAGGCGTGTACGAGCTCGAAACCCCGCCCCAGCTACACTTAGAGACCTGAAACAGGCGTTAGTGGAAGAATGGGACAATATCCCGCAAGAACGCATAAAGAACTTAATAAACAGCATGCCGAATCGTCTAGAAGCTGTAAGAAGAGCCCGAGGAGGCAATACGAAGTATTAATTTTTATTTTTTGTGTTGTATGTGAAGTACCTACTGCTTATTTTTGTACGTAAAATTGGTGTCATACTTTCTAGCGGTGACATGGTATCGTACGGAATTCAAACTCATATAAAAAAAATTTACGAGAAATGTACTAAATTGTATGCTAATGGAAAAAAAATGTACTACACGTACTTACAAGAAAACAGTGATCAATCTGTCACCGCTAGGAAGCATACTTTCTGGCGGTGTCATACTTTCTTGGTATCGTAAGGAATTCAAACTCATATCAAAAAAATGTACGAGAAATGTACTAAATTGTACGCTAATGGAAAAAAAAAGTACTACACGTACTTACAAGAAAACAGTGATCAATCTGTTACCGCTAGGAAGCATACTTTCTGGCGGTGTCATACTTTCTTGGTATCGTACGGAATTCAAACTCATATCAAAAAAATGTACGAAAAATGTACTAAATTGTACCTTAATGTAAAAAAAAGAACTGTAAGATTAACTAACTATCAGATTGTTACATAATGAAATAGATAGCGTTCGCCAGAATTGCCTTTTACTTGTAAGTACGTGTAGTACTTTTTTTTACATTAGCGTACAATTTAGTACATTTCTCGTACATTTTTTGATATGAGTTTGAATTCCGTACGATACCAAGAAAGTATGACACTGCCAGAAAGTATGCTTCCTAGCGGTGACAGATTGATCACTGTTTTCTTGTAAGTACGTGTAGTACATTTTTTTTCCATTAGCGTACAATTTAGTACATTTCTCGTACATTTTTTTGATATGAGTTTGAATTCCGTACGATACCATGTCACCGCTAGAAAGTATGACACTAAAATTGGTTGATTTTTTGTTTCCTATGTAATTTTATTAAACAAAAGAATTACGATTCCACCATTTGATGTTATTTAATTCAGTATAAAATTATCTACAATATGCAGTTTAATTCATGTCCCTAGCTTTATTATTTTAGGAGATATTACAGATTTTCGTACTGACCCGGTTTCTTTGACCGCGAGTGTAGTAATTGTTTCGTAGGTAATCATTTTTATTTATATTTTAGTGCAATAAATATTATTATTATTATTATTTATTATATTATGCCTCCCCCTTTTTAGTCGACAAACGTTTCTTCAAATATTTCATTACTCAGGGGGTTAAGTAATTTCATCAAACACTATTCTCCTCTGAAATCGTCATAACTATCAAAAAGTAAGGATAGATTTACTTTTTAACAGTTCCAAGAAGTTAACAATAACCATGTCACAATATTTCATTTTTAAGTATAATTCTATAAAATAACTATCAACTCTATAAATAACTATAAAATAACTATCAACTCTATAAGTTAAGGTAACTTAAATTTTCTCAAAACAGTCTATCAAGCGCCAAATCGGCTATAATAATACCCGTGAAACATTTTCCGCCACTAAAGTATTCAACAACCTATTTTGTCGTCACTTTATGAATGCTTGCTAAATGAGAGTACAGCGGATGTGCCATAGTATAGCGTATGCGATAGCGAGGCCTCGCTGAGTGGCTGGAATCCGCAACAAGTGTCCCCTTGAAGCGAGCAGCGGAGCGACGCGATGGAGTATATACTGGTAGTGCTCAGGCAATATTCCCGAAAACATCGCCGACCCGACTCGGATAATACTTCTGCCATAAAATTGTCGAGCGATTTGTAGATATGTAAAAAAACTATTTTGGTAGGTCTGCGAAGAAATTCAAATGTAGACTTAAAATCAACGTCCAAACGTATGTGTTTATATCGAAACTTCCCGGTTTCGATGGTACTGAAGTTACTTTACAAAGGATTTTTAGTGTTTTCTACAGACATGTGAACTGAAACTTGATTGAATTCATGCAGTGTGTAGGAGAAACACGAAAACAATGTTCCTGGATTTGTCATTTGATCCTTTCAGAATATAACATAGTAATAAAAAGGTTTTTGAACATTGATTTCTAGATTTGAATATTAATTTCATCTGGTGGAGAATAGGCACCTATGACATTTTGGTAATGTTAGAACAAGACATTGGTATTGTTTCCTTGAGCCCACAGAATTATTATTATACTTGACTAAAGAAGTTACAAGTCTAATTTTGTTTACACCCTAACAGGCTTCATTGTATTTGAACTCTGAATCAGAATAACGAATGAATCAGTATATTAATCACTTGGCACAAGGCTTACTAATCACTTTTCGTTTACCTGTTTACCATCTCGCGATGCATGTTGTTCAATTCACACTCATTTTGGTGACCTGCTGGACAGGCCTCGCCTATAACCACAGCAATATACTTCCGGAAAGTACTATTGTAATAAATTGTAATCCGCGGTTATGTTTGTAATTTTATTCTCTGTCACGTATATATAATTGTACTTCCGCCCAAAAGCCTTTTTTTTGCATCACTTCGCAAATTACATTTTCTTCGGCCACGCTACCTTAAAAGCATAGTCCGAGAATCAACTTGCATCGTGTACCACCTTCACTTAAGTATTCAACTGTGTAGTATATAGACAAACGCGGTACTAAACCGAATAGCGTTCGTGCTCCTGTGGCACTAAACATCTCGCGTGTCTTCTGACATGTTGTATGTTTCGAATTGTCTTACCGGTCCCGATTAAATTATTGCCCAAATAAAAGACTCGTTTCTAAACTCCATATAACCCCAGCAAATGACACACTACGCCGAGAAGAAGTTACATAGGTACCTTAACCAATAAACAATAGTTTCCGGACATAAGCAAATCACGAAATACATTTCACAAGCCGGTACAAATATGAATATTTGTGCAATGAATCATCCCCTGATTTTCTTGTTATCATCCCCACGAATACAGCTATGATTTATAACATTTAGGTATACGACACAAATGACCCCGATAACAAAAAGCTTCCCGACCCGAGAAATAATTATATTTGTTTGGTTCGGAAATCTTCACTTGGGGTCTATATTTCGATAGCGTCTCTTCTTATAGGCATAAACCGTTCTATTATACCTACAATGAGGGGATATTAATTTTATTCATTATGTCATGTAAACGCCCTTTGCGTGCGGTACGACGGATCATAAGTGTTTGTACCTAATTTTGGCTAGATTACAGAGGTTAGAAATCGTATTCTCTACATGCCACATTATTACTTGTTTGTAATTGTTTAGATCTCAGAAGCTTTAGAATAGAATATAATCATTTATTGCATATCACATTACAAAGATTGGATGGAATTAACACATAAGTAGGTATACATGTGACACCCTGCAAGGGCACAGCAATATCAGAGCAGAGGGCTAACTACTCGTAATTATTATAAGTTTATACAAAGCTAATAAAATATTATTAACACAAATTACGTGCACTTTAAGTACATGGGTGCATACATATGTATAGGTTTGTATATTATGATAGTTATTGTACCGTCGTCTAGTACCCATAACACAAGACTTATTGAGCGTACTGTACGTACTTCGCTTTGTGTAAGATTGTCCCCTATTTCTATTTTTTTTTTATTGGCGCATAGGCAAAGTCAAGAAATTTCTGTCTGTATTTACCTACACTACGTATTTGTACAAATATCTTTACAGGTAGCCTCCGTCTATGTAATATAATATCATGTGGCATATAATTTCACATAACATAAAAAGCTATATTTATTGCATAATGCAATTTTTCAAAATCAAGATGTTTGTCTGTTTATCTTTCTAATTGCAACGGAGTCGTGTACCTATTTGGACGCATTCGACATCATGGTATTGTAGTTCAACTCAGGTAACTCAGAGTATTCAAACCTTAGTTCTGAAAAGAGATCCATTTTTTAACTTAATTCTATACAACATTATTGATGATGATATGATTTCCAGTGCTTTGATGTAGTCAGCATTGCTGTTAAATTTCACTGACACAATGAATAATTTCCTTTTAAATAATTTACAGTTTAATAAATCATTTATTCCATTTGGATTGAAATTAATAATATATAATTGCATTTCATTCAGATTATAATTAATAATAATGATAATTCCGAAGTACTCAAAAATATAATTGTTGGTGCTATATATAATATTATTGTGTGTGTTTAGTTTTAAGGACCCCTCTTAGGGTGAAGGCCTCCTCTAGTTGATTCCATTTTTTTCTGTCTTGTGCCTCTTTTTCCCATTCCTTTCCGGTGATTTTTATGATTTCGTCTACCCATCGTTCAGGCGGTCTCCCTCTCTTCCGCTTTTTTGCGGGCCTTTCCAGGAGGTGACTATTTTTGTCCACTTTGTGTGGCTCATTCGCGCTACGTGGCCCGCCCATTTCCATTTTACTCTTTGTGAGTGTTCTGTGGCATCTATTACTTTGGTAGTTTTTCGTATAGTATAGTTTGGAACTTTGTCCTTTAATTTTTTTCCTAACATACTTCTCTCCATACCTCTTTGGCAGACTTGTATTTTATTTCGTGTTGTGTTGTTGAAAACCCAATCTTGACATCCATAAGTCAAGCAAGGTAATAAATAGGCAGGAATTAGCAACTTTTACAAACAAATGTATAGTCAAGAAAAATCCATGATTCAAAAAATAAGTAGAATTTTGATTGCAACAAACGAATATACGGACGATATCTTAAACGCAAGCTAGCATCAATCAGAAGGCCATGATATATTAAGGCTTGCTGGTGACATCTATTAACATGCATGATATTCAAAAATACCGATTGGTTCAGTTTACATGTCAAAAAACTCGTGCCCGCTATGTCAGACTTTGCCAGAGAGAGTTCAGAATATTTGTCATTTACATTACGCAAAATGTTTGACCTATTACATATAATATTTTAAGTCACTGACTAACTTTATGTACAACTCACATTAGACAATATTTGAAAATAGCTCCAAGAAAAGGTTTCACGTTACCTGTAATCTTCTCAGCTTCTGATCTGATTTAAAAAGCTGTTAACCTAGCGCTCTAGAGCGAATAAACGAAAGTAGGATGAGCCCAAACTCGGAGCAGATTAAATTCCTTTCACTAAACTCGTAATCTGGTACATACTAAAAATACTAAATTTTATCTAAAAATATAATGGCCGATATTTTATACGCAATACTTACTTACATGACAGAAGGGGACATGTCCACTTTAATGTGCCTAAAGCATTCTGATTTTGAAAGCAGAGATATAAAATTGCGGATGTGTCCTCTTTTGTCAAATACCGTGAATAAAAAACATTTGCCAAGGTTAAAACTTAGTAAATAAAAATATCTCGTCAGATTTTAGCACATTATCCAATTACAGCAATGGAGACATGACGTTCGTTCATTATTTCAATAAAGAATGTGGCGCACATTCGTTTTCGCCGTACTCGGCATAATTATGTAAATCATACTCGGAAGTTTCATTTCACCACGAGTCATGAAGCCGACGAACGTGGAACATGATAACATTGATTACTACTTATGAAGTTATGGACAATCGTGACAATCTTTTCTTTCTGCTTTATTTTAACCGAGTTAAACGACAAAACAAGAGTAGAGTTTATCCACAAACTTGTGTTTTTTTTTGTGCTAGGTCGACTCCGCGATCAGTCGTGTTTATTCTATTAAAATTATATAATATACCTCGAAGTTGGGCATATCGCAACGTCCATAGCAGGTAATTTATTTTACGTCACACCTGGCCATAATGCGAGTTATACCGCACGCTGCGCGTACGGTAAAACACGCATTGTGGCCAGATGAAGACGTAAAATTGTGTACTCACCACGGGCGGTAATTCGTAAAGCCTCAGATCGCATATCTATATGGCCCTCACCTTCGGTTCGGGCCTCAAACACCTGCGATCTGGGCCATTCACGAATTCACCGCCCTAGGTACGTAATGTACTATTAAGACTCTAAAGGGTTAAATGCCCTCCCCACAATTATTGGAGAGTGGTGCATAGTTGGCGGGGTGCCAGTTGGTGTTACTTATCACACACAACATGTTGCCGGCCATGTCATTTACCAAAAAATAAAAAATAAATATATTAAGAAGGGTAAAGTGTGTATCACTTACAATGGCCTTATCTCCAATACGATGCATGCTGAAGCATTCATATTTTTATTGAAAGCTGCCGCTTATACATATAGGCCACCAGCGGGGAGAGATAACAATACGACTTCCAGCTTCCTTGGAAAAAATGTTTGTGTTTTTGCCATGTCTAAGTAATTTTAATTTTTATATTTGATCGTCTTCACTTCTAGAAATGTTGCCGTCTATGATCAAATGTCCGAAATTATATCCTAGTTCACAACGCGGGGTGGTCATTGCTATTTTTATTTGGTGTAAATTTTAAAATAGTTTTGCTTGGGGTGTATGTAATGTAATGTATTGAGAACTGCACTGTACGAATGCACCCTTTGCTTAAATAATCGGTTGCTAACAATATTAATTATTGCTAGATTTAATTATGATCGATGTAACAGAGGACACCTGGAGCGAAAGATGCAGATCAACGTCCTGTGATGATATCAGTGGTACGAAGCTATATCCCGCGCGTGCTTTGGTAAATTTTTCATATCTCAGCCATATCTCTTTATACTGACACCAAACTACACTTAATTTAAAGCCAGATAAATGGCTTATTCAACAATGTTTATTTATATTGATTTGATTAATAGTTAATTTTGCCACAGGTTTTTAGTATGGGTATTTTTACATTTTCAATTTATTTTTATGTCATGCTTTGTACAAGATGGTCATTTAGTGAATGGTATAGACAAATGCTACTAAAACTAAACTTCATTAATAATAACTTAAGGATTTGCTATTTTCGAGTACGACAGAAATGAAAATCCGAGTTTTTGACCTTGAACTGCGTATATTCTTAAAAAAACTCATTTTTCAAAAACATTGGTGGCTTTAGTAATTGCCTAAGTCAGACGCTTAAAAATATGGGCGACCTACTTATAGGTATAAGAATCAGAATCAGAAAATTATTTATTGCCACAAAATTATGACTAAAAGTTTACAATATAACTTAGGGCCTGTTTCACAATCTCCAGTTAAAACATATCCGTCAGATAAATGTTGGCTGTCACTTTTCTATCATATGACGGGAGAAAAGGATAGCAATAATTTTAACTGGCAGATAACTTTATCCAGCGATTGTGAAACAGGCCCTTAGTGTAATAAATTTATATATTAAAAAAAAACAAATCAAACAGTAAATTACAACTAAGAGAGCGAAAACTAATAATAATAATAAGAATAAAAAAATGAGGCAATGGGTCTCAGTCTCAGCATGTGCTGGGCAGGTGCCTAGCGCTGGTTTTCTGACCGAGCCCTAGTGTTGTCTGTCGCAAAGAGTAAAATTTGTTGGGGTTTGGTGCTTATTGCCAAATTATATGGTTACAAAAAAAAATATAACAAACATGTTAAAAAAATCCTAATATAATTAAGTTAGAAAGTATAACTTTTCTGAATTAATATCTACTAGCATTGGGGCTGCCTAAACAAACGTGACTGATAAGCAAAACTCTTTCAAAAATAGTATAAATTTGTGAATAAATAAATAGGCCGGTTTCATTTTCAAAGTGGCAAGAGCACGTGGCGCGTAAATCGAGCAAGAAGTACTTAATTTTAATCAAATTGGCACTCGAAATTGTTACTTAATTCTCCTACTAAGCACCTATTTCTCATTAAGGAACTCGGTTCCATTCAGTTCCATTTAATGTTAGGCACCTACCGACACATAGCTAGAGTACGAGTGCTCTTGTATACTATGCAATGCTACTGAGCTGTGGTGAGTGGACTACTCCACACACACCATCATCGTCATCATCATCATCATCGTCGTCATCATGATCATCATCATTCTATTACACTTACAAAAAACCTGTGCCAGTCGACAAGGGCCGTTTACATGATGAAACAACTCGCATGCTAGTTTTATTACATTGCAGGGTTTGATTGAATTCCTCGTACTTGGGTAGCCCGCAGCCCCGCAGAGTGTAATGAAAATCGCATACGAGTTGTTGCACCATGCAAATGGCCCTTAAGAATTATTGCAGATATTCAATCTTAAAGATGTACCTTACAACAACAACAATCAGATACAGGGTGACACGGATAAATGGGACTAATTCGCGACGCACTTATAAAGCACTTAATAATATAGATTGTGAGTAGATGTTTTAACGTGGAATCAAGTACTCGAATATCTTTTGTGCAGAGGCTCTAGTATAAGTTTTACCGAAACAAAACTTTACGGTCGCGTTTACGTTTTATGGATGAATTATCGAGAACATGGAATTGCATTTGTAGTGGTAGTACAAGAAAATAAAAAATTCAAATATAGAATGCCTGTAAACATACAATACTACTACATATGCAATTCCATGCTCTCGTTAATTTATCTATACCCTCAATTTGTATGGGATTTGACAGCTAAACGCAAACGCGGTCGTAACGTTTTGTTTCGGTAAAACTTATACTAGAGCCTCTGTTATGTTATCATAGCTTCTATTTGAGTTTACGAATACCTACTCGTAACAAGCTAAGCCTTGTTAAACTGTCATTCAATTTATGTCAACGTGTTCGATTAAAGTTTGTGATTGTTCTTACAATTATGTCAATGCCAATATTAAGTTCAGAAGCTATCTGTTGCAGGAAGTAAACTAGTTAAACTATATAACCAGGTCAAATAGTCTAACTAGTTTTACTATGCATTTGATTTATGATGCGATGAGGCTATGAAATTACGAGTTTTTAGGACATTCTTGGTCTCTTTCCAATTTAGTACCTACTAGCAATAATGGTGTTGTGTTTCCCCTTGACCTAATAATAATAACCTAAGTACCTACGATTCCTTAGAATCGTGACTCGTGGGCACATACATAACAGAGACTCAACTATGTCACAGCAGCATAGGGCAGTAGTCGTAATGTTACTATAAATAAATAAATAAATAATAGGGGACAATCTTACACAAATCGACCTAGTCCCATAGTAAGCTCATTAAGGCTTGTGTTATGGGTACTAGACGACGATATATATAATAGATATAAATACTTAAATACATAGAAAACTTCCATGACTCAGAAACAAATATTCATGCTCATCACACAAATATTTGCCCTTACCGGGATTCGAACCCAGGACCTTCGGCTTCGTAGGCAGCGTCACTACCCACTAGGCTAACCGGTCGTAAAACCCTTATAGTTCGTACATATATAGTTCGTACTATATTTCAAGCTCGCCAAATACAGCGTCAGCTTTCGTTTTATTTGCGTATTTATGAATGTGAAATCGGGCATGTAAATTCAGCAAAATGAAGCATAGAAGCATAGAAGTTACTATGTAGAACGAGTCCCAAGGGATGGATTTTTAGTGACGCGTTAAATGACAGCGTTAAATACTCATCAAAGAGTTAATTCTTTATTGATACATTAGTTCGCTGTCACTTTAAAATTTTGGTGTATGTACACAGCAATATTTTTAAAATGTTATATATCGTTATTATCGTTATCGTTACCTAATACGTGTGTTTTTTAGGGTTACGTGCGCAAAGGGGAAAACTGGGACCCTAATATTACTAAGGCTCCGCTGTCCGTCCGTCACCAGGCTGTATCTCATGAAGTTAGACAGTTGAAATTTTCACAGATGATGTATTTCTGTTGCCGCTATAACAACAAATACTAAAAAACAGAATAAAATAAATATTTAAGGGGGCTCCCATACAACAAACGCGATTTTTTTTTGCTGTTTTTATATATAATGGTACGGAACCCATCGTGCGCGAGCCCGACTCGCACTTGGCTGGTTTTTCTAAATAAATCTTAGAACATTGCTCTAAGTTTAGCTTCTTGATTTATTCTTAATTACCAGCAGCCAAAATGTTGTCGCTAAGAATGCTCAAACGAAGTCATCTGATACAACTTATAAACTTGTTTGGAGAAATGAAAATACTTTGGCTCGAAAATTGTTGGCTAAGGGGTCAAGAATTTCTAAACAATTTACTGAATTGCGTTGATGATACACCTTGAAAATGCATCTCGTCAATGTAATGCAAAGATCGTTAAATATAATTGAGTGGAACGTCTTTACCCTAACTACAACAACAACTAACAAATTGTGGAATGGAAATTATAAAACACCATCTTGCCGGCCTAAATAATCATTTCTTAAACTAGGGGCTAAAAAAGTTAAAATTTTCATTTTCTCTTTCTAACCCTAAAATAAATTTTCTTGGAAGTCTTTTTCTAATTTTGCAGTGTAAAGTGTCGTTTTGGTTCTCAATTTTGCAGTAAACAAGAATTATTTGGTACATGAATGATTACAATTAAATTCACCATATCTTGTACTAAGGGCTGACATGATTGAAAATCAAAGATTCATTTTAAGAAAATAAATAAAATACCTTCCTATTTTCTTAATATTTTTGGTGAAAACAGTATTACATTATATTTTTAAGCCGCAAATTGTACCTATATTTTACCCTAAAAACAATATTATAGCAAATTGTAACTTTATGTTAACCTATAAAAAAATAATCATAACTATTAGGACCTACGTTGCCGTAAATTTATATTTTTTTAAAGACGTATTTAAATCAACGCCGCGCGCTTAGTGTCCGCCGAAATTTTGATTTAAGAAATGATTATAGTTGAAGAAATGTTTATTTTAGTACGTACAGTTTTTGAATAAACACTAATAGTTACGTGGTATTCTTGAATGAAAAAGCAAGCATTTAGCAAAATACGCTCGTCTGTAGGAATAAGGACTCTTTAAAGTATTTTTCTCAAACATGCAATGAAATATTGACGTTGTGTTCTTCATAATGGGCTTCGAAGTGTCACGTTTCGGGCGCAGCGAGACGAAAAACCCGTAATGGCATTGCATACAAAATTGGAGGCCTAGGCCGGCAAGGTGGTGTTTTATAATTTCCATTCCACAATTTGTGGCACAGCATCACGGCGTTCAGCCATTAAAATGAAAGATTGATTTGTTGGAGTTTCTTTTATATATTTCATTGCATGTTTGAGAAAAGCACTATACATACCTTGGCCTCGGCGTGAAAAGGGGTTGCAAGCCTCATAACTACCCGACCTCGCTACGCTCGGCCGTCTATATGTACTCGGCCGGCAACTCCTTACTTCCCGGCCTCTGTAGTAATGTACTATTGCTGACTTAACCCTATTATTTGTGCCAAGTATGTACCTAATCCAATTATTGTCCATCTGCCTAAAAAGTTAGATAGAAGTTATAAAGATAGATATATTTATAAAATTGTTAGTTACTATGTTTCATAGGTAATTTGTAGCGGCCACATTACATTTTTATATAAGTGTTTTTGTTATTTGTGTTTGTAATATTTACTTATTTAAAGTATTGTTAAATTCCCAACTATCAGCATTACACTCTATCCGAACTGCTAAGCAAACCACATCTTCGTCAGAATTTGTTTGGAGTCTGTTTGATTCTTGTTTCAATCTTCCTCTAGACGTGTATCTAAATGAACTCGGTACGAAGTAGGGCAAACTTCGTGCGGTGATTTTAACTAACTGCTAACAGGTTCCTTTTGTGGCTCGTTTCGCATTTCCATTCTATAGAAAGTTATGAATAAAAAAGTACAGATTCTTCGGCAGCTGTATCATAATGTTGATAACGTGAGATTATTCGTGGGTTGGTAATACTTGCCAGTAAACCCATTTTGCGTACAGTGCGTAGGTGAATTTCGATAAGGCGGGTATTAGAAACGCAAAGTGTTCACAGTTGTAAAACCCGCTCCATATTGTCTCATATAAACTTGATGTGTCGATTTTCTCTAGTAATACCGCTTTGTAATCATAATCATCACTCTTCATATTTTTTTTCTTCCTACCTTTTATGTTCCTAAATTTCTGTAACTATCATAGGAACTCATAACGAAGAGTTTTCATAAAATGTTTCTTCATAATGTCATTACTAAGAACAGACATGAACTCATAATTTGGCTTTTCATAACAGTTCCCTTCATAATGGACATATATCATAATTGTGTTAGTCCTAATATCATAACTAAGAACATACTTCAACTCGTATTCGAGTGTATTTAATATTTTTTGCAAACAAGTTTTTCCGCTCTTTTATAAAAAAAACAACCCCCTTATAGGAACCCTTATAGTTTCGCTTTGTCTGTCCGTCCGTCCACGGATAATCTCAGTAACCGTTAGCACTAGAAAGCTGAAATTTGGTACTAATATGTATATCAATCACGCCGACAAATTGGTAAAATAAAAAGTGTTTTTTTATTTTTCATTAGGGTACCTCCCCTATACGTAACGTGGGGAATATTTTTTGTTTCATTTCAACCCTAACGTGTGATATATTGTTGGATAGGTATTTAAAAATGAATAGGGGTTTGCTATAATCATTTTTTGATAATGTTAATATTTTCGGAGATAATCTCCACCCTCTAACTTTTGAACCATAAGTTTAAAAAAAATGAAAAAAATCTCAAAAGTAGAACTTTATAAAAACTTTCTAGGAAAATTATTTGGAACTTGATAGGCTGAATACTTTTTGAAAAAAATTACAAAATAATTTCTGGACGAAAAACTACGGAACCCTACACTGAGCGTGGCCCGACACGCTCTTGGCCGGTTTTTTTTATTTTTCTTAATTGATTTTTGGTTGTTCTTTATTAATACAAAATTTAGCAATAACTACTAGTATGTAAAGAAATAAATAAATAAATAAATATTAGGAGACAATCTTACACAAATCGACCTAGTCCCTTAATAAGCTCATTAAGGCTTGTGTTATGGGTACTAGACGACGATATATATAATAGGTATAAATACTTAAATACATAGAAAACTTCCATGACTCAGAAACAAATATTCATGCTCATCACACAAATATTTGCCCTTACCGGGATTCGAACCCAGGACCTTCAGCTTCGTAGGCAGCCCACTAGGCTAACCGGTTGTCAAAAAAAAATAATGATATTAAACTATATTGCTAAAAATCGTTATGATATAAAATTACATAAACATAGATAGTAGTAACAGATACTTATGTTAAATAACATTATGAATACAGGCAATTTGGAGTTACGATAGTTATTAGCACAAATAATTATGAATAGTGATCATTATGAGATAAAATTGTATGAGAAAAAAAATCGGAAATCCAATAATCGAAGTTGCAATTTTATATGAACTTTGGCGCACCACCAACTACAGACACGCTACACAAAAATAACTGCCTAATAACCTCAGTTTATCTCGAATCTTAATGTATTCCCCTTGTAACTCGTGAAACTATTGTCAGAGGCTTCGCCTTGCAGACTTGAGTCAGAATTCTACTTTAGTATCAAATTTCAATTCAGGTGGACATTTTGAAAGTGTCTTTGTACATTATCTTTTGTTGTACGTAGCTGAGCGCAATTTGCCTGCGCCTATAAATCCGCTTGCAACACAATGTTGTTGTCAATAAGTGAAAATCTCTCCCTTTTGTGAAAACCTAAAACTTTTAACTGTAATTATGCAGTAAAATGTACAACATGGACACAACGTAAGTGACCATGCAGTGGTCGTGGCAGAACTGTCGATCGCCAAACCCAAACCGACCCCTCAATACATTTACAAGCGTTTATTGGACAAAATTGATCTCGAATTATTTAACCAAGATTTACGCAATGTGCCATGGGACGGTATACAAAGGATTGCAAATATTAACGAAAAGGTGGAACTTTTTAACGATTTTATTATAGGACTTTTTGATAAGCATTCGCCAGTTCGCCGTATTCAAGCTAATAGCCGGTCCTACCCATGGATCACAAACAATATTAAAATTATGATGAAACTGAGGGATTCAGCGCAGACTAGGGCTCGAAAATCAAAGGCACAATGCCATAAAAACTACTATAAAGACCTGCGCAATTATACCTACGGTGCACTAGAACGTGAAAAAACAGCCTACTTTAAATTCTTTGTCAACAAATATAGACGCCAACCAATAAAAATGTGGACGCACCTTAAGAACTCGTCGATTTTAGGTGATACAGATAGGGCTCAAATACCGCAGCATTTATGCGACCCGGACGCAGTAAATGATTTCTTCCTAAAGTTACCGGGGAATGCAAACATAGATTGCAGCGTGCAATCATTTTTCGCAAGCAAAATATTTACTAACAAGATTTTCACTATAGCAGAATGTACAGATAGACAAGTTTCTAATATCATCGATTCCATAGAAACCAACGCTAGTGGCCATGACGGAATTTCTATTCAAATGATTCGTCTCACCTTAAGCACGACCCTGCCGATTATTACGCATATCATTAACACATCATTTCATTCTAACATTTTCCCTGATAGCTGGAAAGTCGCCAAAGTCAGACCTATACCCAAGTCGACTAAGACAGAAACACACAAAGATCTTCGCCCCATCAGTTTACTACCACTGCTCTCTAAAATAGCAGAGAAAATAGTTTGTGGACAGCTCACTAAATATTTGGAAGAACATAAATTATTGCCAACTTTACAATCTGGCTTCCGGAGCAAACATGATACTGCAACTGCCCTGCTCAAAGTCACAAACGACATCATCGCAGCCTCAGATAGCGGCAAGGGCACTATACTTGTATTGCTGGATTTTTCTCGCGCTTTCGACTGCTTAAACCCTGCTCTCCTACTAACGAAAAAGGCGTACTATGGAGTATCCAATCCGTCGTGCGAATGGTTTCGATCATTCCTCTCTTCCAGGCAGCAGTTTGTGGAACTTCTGAACGAACACGGAGAAACTGTCACGTCGAGCGTCAAACCTCTCAGTCGTGGCACACCACAGGGATCCATCTTAAGCCCGATACTATTCATCTTATACACGGCAGACCTAGTTACGAAGCTAAAACACTGTAATGTGCACCTATACGCGGATGACACGCAGCTTTATCGCTCGTTTGCACCACAAGACATGACCGTCGCGTTGGGCGAAATAAATATAGAACTTGATGTCGTCGCAGACTGGTCGGTTAGGAATAACCTTGTTTTGAACACCTCAAAATCCCAGTTTATTGTCATGGGAAGCAAAACACAGCGTTTGGCAATAATTGAACAAAACCCCACAGTAACCATAAGATCTGAACAGGTTCGCCGAGTGGAAAATGTGAAAAATCTTGGTCTTACCCTGGACGGCGAAATGCGATACATAGAACATGTAAATACTAAGATAAGGAACGCTTTTTTCAGACTAAAATCGCTGTATAGAATTAGGAAGTACCTGAATGAAGGAGTAAGGGAAATACTCATTGAAACTTTAGTCCTGTCACAGCTGAACTACGGCGATGTCGTGTATGGCCCAAGGCTTTTGGAGAAAACCAAAAAATCTATCCAGCGTGTGCAAAATGCATGTACTCGATTCTGCTATGACATACCGAAACGAGACTATATTACGCCACACCTTAATGCCAGAGGAATATTAAATATGTCAAGCCGAAGGCAGATACACCTTGCGAACACCGTACGCAGAGTTATCGAGTTCGAAACGCCGCGATACCTGTTTGATGAGCTGAAGCCGATCAGATCCTCACACAAAAGACCACTGAGAAGCCACAGAGAATTCAAACTTGTTGTTCCGCAACACAACACAGCACTCTACAGAGGGGGTTTTAAATTTGCCGCAGCTAAAATTTGGAATGACCTGCCGCCGCCTTTAAGGCAACCTATGTACTACCTTAAATTTAAAAAATTACTGCGAGCTCATTTCCTCGAACTGCAGAGGCAAATTGAAAACCCACGCAACACACAACACGACACGACACACAAAACAGCAACACATCACACAACAACGAACACACATAACATCACACACACATACATATACAATCGTTATATATATACGTAAAATACAGATAGACAAGACGTTTATTAACATTTGTTTTTATTTATAGTATTTATTTATTTATAGTATCTATTTATTTATAGTATTCTTATACATCTAAACACTTAACACAAGAATAATATGATCGTAGAGCAATCATTTACCAATTTAACATTAAGTACGTGTATAAGATAGACGTAGTGTTACGACCAACCCTGTCCAAGGGACTCGTCTGAAAACCAGCGCAAGGCTTCAAGCCT
The DNA here is from genome assembly GCA_947578815.1 of Epinotia ramella. NCBI lineage: Eukaryota > Metazoa > Arthropoda > Insecta > Lepidoptera > Tortricidae > Epinotia > Epinotia ramella. The sequence continues at coordinate 19,328,139 of OX388205.1, forward strand.
TGCATATGCTGAGACGAGCACCCATTGCCCAACCTAACGCAATTTAGTATTTTTAGTTTTAATACTAAGGCATTGTCAAGCTATTTCTTTGTACCTATGTTTAAGTTATATTTTGTGTATTTTTTTTTTTTGGCAATAAATGATTTGAATTTGAATTTGAATTTAAAATACTTATATTTTTCGTACATGAATTAAATATGGTAATTCTAGAGTATTTGTATGTTTTGTGGACATTTACGACTAGTAACAAACGTACGCCAAAGCAGTTATTAATTACCATCAGTCATCACCAATCCACGAATTCGATGCTGCATAGCTTACAAATGCACTAATAGCTAGTATCCTGTAAATACATAGTTCTAAATAGTCGATTTTGGCATTTCCAGTAATCTAAGCTCCGTTCCGTTTCAAGAACAGCAAATCACTACATCGATATTGCCTTGGCATGTGTTCTAATGGTCAAATAGTCTATTGGATATGTTTGCTGGTACATCCGAGAAGTACCGGCTACAGTTGTTTGCACTCCTTCGACCGGCCAGTATCTTCTGCAGATCGTTCATTTAAACAGCTTCGCGTTATTTCTATGCAAAGATTGAGAACACAACATTTATCTGAATAGCTAACAAATACGTTCGAAGTCGGAATTGTTTATTTCTGAATATAAATCAGTTGTATTATTGGATGAAGGTTCATAATGTATGTTATGTCGTTTCTGATGTGTGAAATGATCATGCTAATGTAGTCATTACCCCTACAGCAACGAATTTCATCTGCGTACTCTGCTTCAAAATAATAAATCATTCAATAAACAATTTGAATAGCGTTTGATTTACTACAGATTATATAATTTCAACAAACAAAACGATATCAAGTGTAATCGCCGTTCTCTTTTCGAGGGTCACGACGATAAATAGGAACTATGTATGATGCTTACGTACAGATGGCGGTTGATTGTTGGATAGAGCGCCTCAACATGTCAAATTATTATATTGATTTAAACTTTCACGATTCTCACACATTATTTATACTAAACAAGACTTAAACTCAGTGAGGTAAAGTTAATTATACGCGATTAAGTCCCGTTTAGTATAAATAATATGTCAAATTATTTCTCTCTAGAGGGGTAAACACGTAACGTTTCGAACGAGCGCTAGGACAATTAATCCGTCATTTTCCCGTACAAAAATTGACGTGATCGACCAGCTGCTGGTCGATTATGCAACGCATTGTACGCGCGTCAGGTAGATCTAAGTCAGTCAGTCTGATTGTCCTAACGCGCGTTCGGAACGTTACTTGACCACCCCTCAGAACTTGGTGCTACTGCTGCCATATAAAAGTTAATGCCTATTATGGCATATACGGATAAATCCAAGGAGGCCGGCGAGAAAGGGCCTTAAACTCAAAAGTAAACACAAACTTATTGGCAACATTTACATTTCACTGTAGGTACTTTCCTCTTTACATAAAATCTCCTTAGTATTAATGGATGTCATAGGAATGTCCCTTACATATATTTTCTAAAGTAAATCTGAAGGCAATTAGGATTTTACTTAGAGACTTCGTAAAACGTACCTTATTAGAGTTTCGGCCCGTTAAAACAGTCTTGATGTGTATTAAATGGGAATGTCTCTGGAAAAACAATAGTTTTTGAAAAACTTTTTGATTTGTTAGTTTCTCCAAGTTTCTGGTTCAAATCGTACTGGTACAATTGGTCCCGCTTTTAGAAATAACAACACTAGCAGGTACTCAACGGCCCTTTCTTAGCAAGGGCAATAATAACAATCAATAGTGTGTACAAGTTGTTTTTAATGTATTCGTAGACTCGATGAAACATGCATAAAATTCAAAATAACAATGAAACACTGTTCAATTTATCTTTTTGGAAGACGGGGATGTTTAATGCACAATAATGGAACTACAAGAGGAAGCAGTGATAGCGCTAAACAGCCTCTGGTTGCAACTGAATGAAAATGGACTAAACATGAGAGGCAGTTCTTTGAAGTGTGAATATCTTTTCTGCCACGTTTTAGGTAGGGTCCCTTTGTAGTGTAGGTCCCAAAAGGGTTCGCGAAACTTTTGACGTCTTTATTAAGAAGATTTTTAAGCATTACATTTTGTAAAATGTTTGTCATAATCTTTTGTCAGTGCTTTTTTTCTTTCGTTTTAAAATTATTTTAAATTTGGGATAAAATAACTTTATAAAATAGCCCCTTGCTAACTTAGGTTTATAGAGAGTGTTTTACGATTTCTTAAACCAGCACAGCGACTGATTACTGTTTCCGGCAATTAAACCTACACATTCAACTCATATCCGAGTACCTACTTACCCTATTACTATGGTGCTGTATATGTTCTTCATTGTACAAGTGAAAGAAGTACTTTGCACCAAAAGATTTTTACTTCACTAAAACAAATAATACCAAAATTCCAGATACTATATTATTATGTATTATTTGAAAAAAAAAAGTATTTTCAAAATTAGACTGAATAAACAAGTTAGTACCTACGTAGGTAGGTACTACTTACTACTTAAATAAAAAAAAATATACTAATGTGGACAAGGTGATAAAAATACGCGAACAAGACATTTAAAACAAGAAGGTGTCTCCTTGAAGCTGCAATTACTGCCTATTATGGTCATGTAGCATCTATTCTTAATTATGGCCTATTACTGTGGGGAAATTCTGTGGACATTGACCAAGTTTTTTAACTACAAAAAATGTGTTCGGGCAATAACAAATACTTGGTTCTTAGCTATTTGTAGGCCTATTTTCAAGAAACAGATCATGTTACCGTTGGCATGTGTACATACGTAAAGTCTGTCTATTTGTTAAAATGAAACCCAATTACTTTGTAACTCGGTCAAGTACTACTGCTAAAAAATTACGAACACAGTACAAAAATCTGTTATATACAGAGTGTTTTTTTTTAAATGGGACAGTATGGGGAAATCCGAATCTAAAGGAGATAGAGGAAAAGTGTCCAAGGAGACATTAGGTGTTTTTTATGTAAACAAATTTGGCTCATTTTTGGTCAAGCGTGAGTTGTTCTTAAAAAAATATAAAGTTGGTCAATTTTTTTTTGACGCGGGTCGGCTCTGTTTCATGTAAGGATTATTTCATTGTATGGAAAGAAAAAAATCTGAACAGCAGAAGTTGGTCAAATTTAATGAAAACTAATCTTCGTAAACATCATGGCACGCGATAGTCTTGAAATTATAAAAAAAAGAATTCAAATTTGGAACGTAAGTTATTTCTGCAGCAAAGAATTCAAATTTGGAAAGTAAGTTATTTCTGCAGCTGTGATTTTGTTTCCAATCATGTTCATGCTTGTAATTTTATTCATCATGGCGTTAACTAATGCACATAAAGTTGATTTGATTGAGGCGTATTTTCTTAATTATCGCAGTAGAGATAATGCACTTAAGTGGTATCAAGAACGCTATCCTGACTGTGTAGTACCGAATCGCAAGATATTTGATAGTTTAATAAAGAACCTAAGACAGGAAGGCTGTTTCAAACCTAAGCGTAAAAGGCCGACGATAGTCAATAGTGAGTTTATAACTATTGCCGTATTGGGATATTTTGAAGCATATCCAAAAGCTTCGTTACGGGAAGCAGCTGAAACTATCGGTATTCATAAATCAACTGTAAGGAAGATATTGAAGGCTCATAAATACATGTGTTACATAGAAGGTCGACTTGTACAAGCGTTACTACCTGTTGATAAAGAATTCTGTTATGTAATATCGCACACCAACAATTAAAAGAAAATCGGATTTGGTTGTGGGTTTCTGTAGTTCTTAGCGGATTTATTTTTGACCAGTAATGGTTATTTCTCCTGTTGTACATGCCATTGTTCGAAAAGTTGCATTCATCAGTCCAAATAATAAAATTAGGAAAACATCTATTTCTAATAGTCTGAGCCACATACCAATTACAGAAATGTAACCTGCGGTCTTTATCAACAGGTAGTAACGCTTGTACAAGTCGACCTTCTATGTAACACATGTATTTATGAGCCTTCAATATCTTCCTTACAGTTGATTTATGAATACCGATAGTTTCAGCTGCTTCCCGTAACGAAGCTTTTGGATATGCTTCAAAATATCCCAATACGGCAATAGTTATAAACTCACTATTGACTATCGTCGGCCTTTTACGCTTAGGTTTGAAACAGCCTTCCTGTCTTAGGTTCTTTATTAAACTATCAAATATCTTGCGATTCGGTACTACACAGTCAGGATAGCGTTCTTGATACCACTTAAGTGCATTATCTCTACTGCGATAATTAAGAAAATACGCCTCAATCAAATCAACTTTATGTGCATTAGTTAACGCCATGATGAATAAAATTACAAGCATGAACATGATTGGAAACAAAATCACAGCTGCAGAAATAACTTACTTTCCAAATTTGAATTCTTTGCTGCAGAAATAACTTACGTTCCAAATTTGAATTCTTTTTTTTATAATTTCAAGACTATCGCGTGCCATGATGTTTACGAAGATTAGTTTTCATTAAATTTGACCATCTTCTGCTGTTCAGATTTTTTTCTTTCCATACAATGAAATAATCCTTACATGAAACAGAGCCTACCCGCGTCAAAAAAAAAATTGACCAACTTTATAATTTTTTAAGAACAACTCACGCTTGACCAAAAATTTTAATGAGCCAAATTTGTTTACATAAAAAAACACCTAATGTCTCCTTGGACACTTTTCCTCTATCTCCTTTAGATTCGGATTTCCCCATACTGTCCCATTTAAAAAAAACACTCTGTATAAACCAGCGATTTAAAAACAGTAGAAGGCACGCAATTCAGAACAAAATTAACAAAATGGCTGTTGCCTCACTGTTTCTATAGTGTAAATGAATATCTGAATTTTAATGTATAATAATATTTGCCGCCTCTTTATTTGACACGTATAATTCGGTTTTTTTATATAACAAGAAATCATTCATTAGCGATTAAGGTCATATCTCTGGGATGTAATTTAATTTAATTTAGTAATTTAATTTAATATGATTTGATATGATTTAATTAAAATCCACTCGAGAACCTTTCCGCCCCAACGGCCATCGGTTCTACGTGCTATGTGCCCCGCCCACTGCCACTTAAGTTTAGCGATTCGGAGGGCTATATCTGTTACCTTGGTTCTACTGCGGATAGCCTCATTTCTGATGCGATCCCGCAGAGAAACTCCCAACATAGCCCTCTCCATAGCCCTTTGGGTGACTTTGAGCCTTCTTATGAGGCCCATAGTAAGCGACCACGTTTCAGTACCATATGTCATCACTGGCAACACACACTGGTCAAAGACTCTCGTCTTGAGTGGCGACCACGTACCGGAAGGCGCAGCGTGGGTAGGCCCCCCGCAAGGTGGACTGATGACCTGGTAAAGGTTGCTGGAGTTCGCTGGATGCGGGTGGCGCAGGACCGGTCACTTTGGCACTCTTTGGGGGAGGCCTATGTCCAGCAGTGGACGTCTTTCGGCTGATATGATGATGATGAATTAAAATCCGACTAATCTTTTTCGAGTTAAGTGTGTGTCGTCTGTAATGCAATGTAATGAACTCATCTAATGATAGTTATGTTAAACGGCATACCTCCACTCGGAAATTCGCATGTCGGATGTTCGACTGAATACTGAGACGAATTTATGTAGCACGTAAGATCCTTGTTAACGTATTCTGGCAAATAAACTATTCTTATTCTTATAAATGAAGATCGTAAGGAAGGAAGGATATAAATATTATAGTAACAATGAAAAAAAAACTACATACTTAGCAGGATTTGAACCGTTATCCGATTTGCCTTTTTCACAGGTTTACCTACCAATGAACGTAAAATACCAACATAGTAAACCATTAGGTATGATTTTCCTGAATTAAATTTACAGGAAACAAATGTCGCGAAGCCACTTCTGGTCACTCTCATGGCCGCGAAATAGTACCTATAGCACTCTAGCTTAGGTATCTGTATTAGCATATATGCAACTATGAACCTACACATACAGCTTCCGGAATCCTTTATATATCTGACATATGAGCTGCCGCCTTATGCGTACCAGCTCCATCTGAGATGTGGGGACCTTCGTCCCCGAGAATGTCCTCCACCTCCCCTTACAGACATCCCTTACCACACGACTGATACTGTACCAATTCACACACTATATTGTTCCAGTTATAATTACCCGGGTGCACCCTTGATTGATGACGACATGGTCTGAGGCTGAAACTACCGAACCTGAGACCCTTGTTGTTACACTTGTTACTAATCCTTTCACACTAAAGAACTCCACGACTAAGAACTGTGTTATCGCATGTACTTGACATGTAGGAAAACCTTATTCATATACATAATATACCGTCACGCCTCCCAAATAGAATAAGACCTGTGGACGCACATAAATACATCACATCATGAACAATCATCGTCCGAGCTGTGTAAACACGTGAACCCACGTGTAAATGAACCAAATCGTTACAATATCATAGGATGCATTGAAAGTGATTATGGAAAGAGCTCACCCTGGTTTTCCTCCAAATCTAACACTACAAATCTGCACTTAACTGTTCGTACGCAATATAGCCGTTAAGAACTGTGACAACTCGCCTACCCGTCAACATTGTTATAAAAAGATTGTGGGTGTTGCTACATGAAATAAATCGGCTGTTTGAGACATGATTATTAACATCAATGTAAATACTATCGTGAATCATGACTATTCACGACAACAAATATTAAACGAACATTACACTAATCCTTTCTTATTCCATTACATGATTAATAGTTGTTTCGATAATAACATGACTAATTCCATTTAAAACTATGCGAAAATCAGAATATACCAAAAAAGAAGCTGGTTGTGTCGGAGATACAACCGTTAATGAAGTTTAAGAGCAATGCCTAGCTGAGCAACTTTTCAAATCTCGAATTTTTGACGAATGTTTCTGTCACGCTGCTGTGGACTCCGCGTCCAATTCGTGGGATAAGAACACCTGCATCTCGGACTAAAAATCCCACACAAAAAACACAAAAATCGAGGTTTTGCTGTCGACTGTTTCCTCCTCCAAAACGCAACCAATCATTATAAAATTTTGGGAACTGCAAGAAGAAGAAATAATCTACGCCGCTATGATTTGATTTTTTTGATTTTTGTTGTCATATTTGTATACTGCGCCTTTTTTGGCAGCCAATTCAATTAAGCCGTTTTTGCGATTTTCAAGGCGCTGTAAGTTTCTTTAAAATTAAAATATCCATAAAAGCAAAACGTAGCGGCATAGATATTGATGATATTGATCTTATTTGAAAAATTAATTGCTCTATGTTCAAAAACCAGAGAGGAAACAGTCGAGAGCGTTGGTATGGGAAAATCGCAGGTAGGCATTCCTCTTATGTGGATAGGTACTTCTTTGTTGGCCATGGAACCCTAATAAAAAAAAACCGGCCAAGCCTTCTATTATGGTGTACCCGTAAAATATATATCTGAATTAATTCACTAAAATCTGTATAAGTACAGATAAATCGGTATATATGGCAACATTGACGTAGCTCATTTGACTCGCGATACATTGAAAATGGCGGTCATTTCAGCATTATTTTCATGTCCGCCACATAAACTAAATAATTTTGTGATTAACAACTAATGGCAAATAAAGAAGGATTAAAACATGTAAAAAACAATTATTTGAAATCAGATTAGGATTCTCTACAAAAAGTTGAACTGTAATACCCCTATGTACAAGAACGCGAGCAAAGAAGTATACACTTCAAAAAGTATTGCCATTGATTAGATTCTATAGCTACCTGAAGTGTCCTTGAAAGTTTTCAGTACACTGCTCGTGTTAAAATCATTATCTGCTATACTACGGTGCTAAGCCTAAAGATCGTATCTCTTTACGAGTTTCATAATGACATACGGCTTTTTGGGTTAGACCAGCAGTATAGGTATTATTTACATTAACGTCGTCAAAGTGTAGGGGTTCCTGACAACCCTTTGGTAACGTGTTCCGCGTGACTTCCCCCATATCACTCCGTTTTACCTTACATATAGTGTGTTAGGATGTACATAAGTATAATATTTTAGTAATGCTGAGGCTCATAATTTGATACACGCGCGAATACTTTTAATCGAAATGTATATATAATAATAATAAGACAAGGTATTATTGTATTAACACAACAACAAGAAAATAATAAACTTAGGAATGAAAAGAAAACAAAAATAAGATTAAGTATAAATAAAAACTTGGCCCAGATCGGCGCCAGGCGGTGCCCAGTAGGCTGGCGGCATTGCCATGTTGTATAGCAATGCTAATACGTTGGGCTAGGTATGAGCCAGCCTTCTGGTCACCAGAAGCGTCGACGAGGCGCTTAGAAAGCGAAATAAATAATAAATAATAATAAATAAATATTAGGGGACAATCTTACACAAATCGACCTAGTCCCATAGTAAGCTCAATAAGGCTTGTGTTATGGGTACTAGACGACGACATATTTAATAGATAGAAATACTTAAATACATAGGAAACATCCATGACTCAGAAACAAATATTCATGCTCATCACACAAATATTTGCCCTTACCGGGATTCGAACCCAGGACCTTCAGCTTCGTAGGCAGCGTCACTACCCACTAGACTAACCGGTCGTCTTAAGTCGTCGTCGTCGTCGGTACGTCATAAGATAAAATAATCATGTACAAGCGTGCATGTGCAATAGCGGATTCGCGGATGAAGTGCTCAAAATAATCTGCTCACGCGCATCCGTAGAGCGGCCGTGATAAATCCGATTTAGTTTCAATACAGGCGCATTTGTGGGGTGGTTGGGTTCAGGAAAACGGGCACCATGGTTTGAGCTGTCAATGTACGACTTTGTGCCAGTGGCGGTGGATACTGCGGGACCTTGGGGTACGGAGGCCAAAGGTTTTATACGGGATTTGGGTCGGCGGCTTAGGGATAGGGGCTGTGATGCTCGTTCCAGATCGTTCCTGGCTCAACAGATTTCTTTGGCCATACAGCGTGGCAACGCCGCCAGTGTCATGGGAACTTTCGGGCCACCAACGATCCGGGGCGGTCCTTTTTCTTAGTTTAGGTTATATAACGTGTTATTGACGAAGCCTGTTGCGGATTCTATCATTGTACCGAGGGGGATGTTTGTTTGTACGCAATTGACGAAGCCTGCGTTGCGGATATGTTTATGTACCTAATCATTCTTGTTTATTAAATAAAATTTTCATTTGCTTGATACAGACCCTGTTGTGGTGATATTAAAACTTTCAATAAAATAGGTATAATGATAAATGTCTGGCCAAGGTTAGAGAAAAAGTTATTATAGAAGCACGATATTATGAAATAGAATAATATTAATTATATATTGACAATTAGATACCTAAAAATATATAAGTATTTGGCCACCATAGTTTTTGTATATTTTTGGATTCTTGTTCAATATGTGAACTGTGTATAAGATGAAATGTATTATCCATTAAAGGTTGTGTACTCTGGCAAACTGCATTAGGTACGCCCGTTCGTTAGCCTATCCGTCATTGAGTAACGCCCAAACATATAAATACACGTTATTACTTATAAATACAAATCTGGTTGTATGAGCTACTTTTGTTACGTTCCTTCCGGATATATTCGAATCATATTCGTTTTATGGTGCTGTCCCTCACAGCTGAATATTAATTAATAACACGATGAGTAAACCATAATTTGTCTTAGTTAGTATAGTTAGTTATTATTTATTTAAACTTTATTGCACAGATTAAAAGTACAAATTCAATTCAATTCAATACAATTCTTTATTTCGGACATTAATATCCATAAGTTGTTAGTAAACACACACAATCACGACTTACCAACTAGGGTTACTTATACTTATACAAATTAATTTAATCCTAATCCTAATAGTGTTAGATGCTCCATCCCCTGGCATGGATTCCTGCACAATGTAGGGTGTTTCAGTGCCTATGTAATGGAGCATCCAGCCTCGCAGCCAACGTCTTCAGGATACTGTTACAAATGGCGTCACAAATGGCGGACTTAATGCCTTAAGGCATACCAGAAAAGCTTATAAATAGGTGCAGCCAGTTGACCAAGAAAAACACAAATGAAAAGGATAGGTAGGTACTGTAAATGTAAATTTTACATAAATACAATAAAATATAATATACATACATAATAGGCCTGGACAGTGAAGGAATTACTCATAAATCCAGTGCGATGAGGTGGGACTACGAGCTTCAGACTTCGGGACTGCCGTAGAGTAGGACCATGTCGAGCGGTTACAAATTTAAATTTAGACCTAAGATACCTAGGCGCAGCAGGATCGAATAATATGAAAAACAGTGAACAGAGAACTCGGAATGACCTACGTTTTAATATAATGGTCTAATTCATTTTTTTTTTAACTATCCTTTCGTAATATAGTCAAATAATATCCACATTTTCCACGAATTAACTGGAAATTTTACGAGCAACATGAAACGCATACTAATTACAAACCAAATAACCTAATTACGGGATGAAACACCCATGTTCAAAAGTACAAAGAAGCCACAACGGGTAAACAAAAGAGTGCCTAACCCAAACATCCTTTTTGCAGCAGGTGGCGAACCACTATGACAAGAAATGATCAAAAGGTAAAAAGCAGGTCATAATTGAAAGTCCTGCTTCGGTAACATGTGACTTGCTTGGACTGCGGCCAAGCAATCACATACCCAAGGATTGCCTAGACTTGAAACTGTTGACTAAGTTTTTAGATACTGCTCAACCTTCAAGCGGAACCGAGTAAAAGAGTATAAGTTTAATTAACTGGCTAGGAGGCAGCAAAGTTTTTATAAACCTCAGACGGATGGTAAAACTGAATTAAAAATCTTAATCTTACGCGCTACTTTAATATTAACATCTACGAAACATTACGTAAGTGATTTCTAGCTCATTATAAGTGGTGTCTAATGCAATTTTCTGAAATCAAGTGAATGTACTAGTTTGGCAATCGCGTAATTATCCTAAGTTATTGAATGGAATCAACGAGTATCTGGATCATGATCATAATAGACTTGTAATAAATATTATCTCAGGGGAATCGAGAGATATTGATTCGCATAGATTTTCGTCTGATTTAGTATATGTACATATCTGGTATCGTTAAGCTAGATTTACAACAGCTTTTATTATAATTTCAAGCCAGTTAGTTCACAAAGGACGTGTCCGGGGGTTGCCGGGTCGCGTAGAAAGTATCACTTTTCACATTAGCGCGAATCCCGTACGTACACCCGACGCTGCAGTTTGTTCCAATTTATGTTCTATTCATAGAACGGGGACATACCGCTACTACAACTTTTTCACGTTTCTGTTTGTTTTTGATTAACAGAAACATTTTTATGTATTAATAGAAGCGGGGGACAGGTATGAGGATTTAAAAGGATTTGTCAATTTATAATTAATATTTGAAGTAACATTACCTACTGTTACGGTCGGAACTTTTCAAGAACATACTTACATACCTATAACATGAGCACAGTAGCAACGACTTAATAATATAAAGTAATCAACGTCACTAGGCCTCAGTGATCGTATGTTTTTTTCCTATTCACTCGTTTGTGACCCTTGCAATTTCATCTGCCTTTGTTTCTAGGTACAGCATAATATAGCGCAGCATACGTGCAGCAAGCGCTCCAGGCGATTAAGGCGGTTTTAGGCGGGTGCCGTATTTTTCTAACCGGTGCCCCATTTTGGCATTAAAATAATGAGTGCGATACAGTGTTTGTCCACCACCGGCTTTGTATACGTTATAATGTATATGAGAAGTTTGTAAGCATATAGAGAAGCCAACTTTATTAGTGTTTAGTGCTGTTTAACGTGGCGTGACAGTAGGTACCTACATACCTGACGTAGCGGTGATCTGAAGAAGATTAATTCATCGGAATAGTAGTTTATGCAACTGATACATAATCATAGGCCTTTGTTTTAAGGCTAAATTATGTATAGTTGCATACACTACTTTATCTACACACATATCATAAGTACTCTAAGATGAGTTCAGAAGCCGTAAGAAAATGACCTTCATTGCTACTATAGTGCTACCTGTAAAATATCTTTGTTGCAATCGTGGCTGCATTTACGATATCCGGCGGAGTGTTCATATCGTTCTTGGAGTCACTACTACTCATATTTTCAACTAAAATGTGAATTACAAACAACTTTTCACAATTCTACTTTCGTAACAGCAAAAAAAAAACAAAGAAAGGACAACAGTAATGGCGGCAATTCGATCCTACGTCAAGACGAATGTTTTTTTAATCATAGACAAACGAATGAAGTCCCTATTCTCATGTCACTCTTGATCAAATGTCGTGCGGTATTAAAAAGCATACTGAATTGACGTTTCTCATCGATAACTGTTTTAATATCTATGGATACTAGAATAGAGACCCACTTGAGTTTTGACAGCTGTTCGAAATTTAAACTCATAACCTTACAAAAATCTGTACTGTAATAACATTACAGTACAGATTTTACCTACTACCACAGACAAGAAAGTTCTCATAGTAAAATTGGTTGTAATAATGCTGGTCATTTCCTACTAGTTCATTTCCTGAACGCATTTTAGAGCACTAATGATGTGTGCTTAGATAAAATACTTTTAATGCTAAAGTACATCCATTGTACAGTGCTTCTATTTTCATAATATCACAAACAATTAATTCATACACGAAAGAGTGAGTATGTTAGCGATAGAAAGCCGTTGGGTGCAAGAAGATCGTGGCCTCGTAGTGCTATAGCTTATACTGAAATTGACCCATAAAAATGGAACACAGTTTCTAATATGAGCTCAAACTGCCAAGCTTATCAGTCAGCAAGTTTACTTTCATGCAGGCGCTATTAACGTAAGCACCTGCCGAAACAAGAATGTTGTATTGAATATGAAGTAATCATTAAAAGCCCTACTTCGGCGATAAGCCGATAACATAATAATAGTACGGTCAAGGACTTTAATTGTTGAGCCATTTAGGTGTCAACTCATTTTAGTTTTTAATAGTTAAGCTATGAATTGTCCAGTATAAAGTGAGCTGTAAATGGCTCAACAATTAAAGTCCGTGACCGTACGTACATATCTTTTTAGTATATTTTTTTATTCGCGTGAAACATTGTAACTTTTATCTCGTCATAATTGTAAATGTCTCTTTTTGGCCATATCATGGTAGGGTAGTGTCACTTTTGTGTGTGGTGCAATGAATCCAGATATGGCTTCAAGATTTCAAGTTTTTTTACTTTACTAAAATTTTACAAAATAAAGTTGAGACATTTTAAATCGGGTAGACGATATATTAAAAAACATGAGGGTATTTTTAAAAAGCTGATCGCTATAACTCATTGTTAACAATAAGGCATTCTTGTGACACGTGCGCAGAGGCTAAATGTTGTCAGATATCTAGTGTTTTCGTGCACGTAATAAATGGTGAAAAAGATAAGTAAGCAAACATTAAAAAATAATGCCTCTTCTTTTGAAGTGTCCCTTAACGAGTGATAATGTTGTAATGTGAAATATATTATCTTTTGTACTTGTTTGGATAGCTTTTTCCACGACGCCAATAATGGCTTCGTATGCATTGGGGTTTTTTTTGGCTGATTCTTCAGAAGAAGTCCCAATCGACGAATTCTCAAAATTTAACGGTACCAAAGAGAAAATAATTACCCAAATAAAAAGTCAACTGGACTGACGCCAAAATGCCACAATTTGATACAAAAAAAAATAATTTAGTGGTAATACCGATTTACCGTATTTTGTAAAAGAGTTAGACTCTGCGGCAGACCTTTTTAAGTTTTTCTTCACGGATGATATTTTGCATTTTATTGTACTTACAGAAAAAATCCTTAGGGTGACATTGTTTTTTTAGGAACTATCGGTTTTAATGCTAGAACTTTGCTAGTCGACATCTAGTAAGAATATTACATCCGCTATACCGACTGAATTGCCAAGCCACGTTGCAAATGCATCCATACGTAAAGAAAACCTCATCAACGATTTTGTGTAGCCAGAGCGCGGTCCGTTCTAGTTCGTTAACTGTCTCTTATCGAGCGCGACCCGTTTAGAGTGACTACAACCTTTTGCGAGCAGTACGAGTGATAAATTACTGCCAAGACGTGTATGACCCGAGTCGAACGTGGTATTGACGCGACCCATAAATCCTGGGCGAGACAACACGGCTTCTTCATACGAATACATTCCTAATAGTACCCGACGCGAAATCGAGATCGGTTTAGTCGATAAGCGCTCGACGAGCCGAGTGTCGATAGCTCTGAAAGGCTTTGTTAACAAGTTTCGACAACCCTATCACCACCCGGCGAACTATCGAGCCATTACGAAGGCTTAGGGGGTTAACTATCAGGCGGAAACATTGACCATTGGTTTTTTATCGACCAGCGCTGAATATTTGCGGCTCCCATGCCACCATTTACGCTAAAAGCTTCCCATCCAAACCTATTTGGAGTAACAGCGTTTCGCAAATGTATTTAAGGCCGGAAGCAAGCTGTTTCCGGTAACACTCGCTGATACTCTAAGGCACATTCGAAAGGATTATCTGGCGAATCTCTTCATATGCCATTATGGTTTCAGCAAAAGTATCAGTTGCAATATCGGCTTAGAGACGTTACCAATAAACCTCTTTTTCTCAAACATGCTCGGAAATGTACGCGTTAATATAACGAAATGAAGACGTGAAGTTTCTTGTTTATGGCTCCCTATGAAAACCCTAAGTAAAACCATTATTGTCCGCTACTCTAACTTTTTAAATTTGCTTACTAATATATTAAACTGACAAAGGAAAATTTACATACTGCCAACCACCACTAGACACTGTAAGCATACTTGCTTCATAGAAAAAATAAAAATAATCTATGGTACTATACTTTATGTACGGTTAAACATGGTGCTCGAACGGCTTGTTCAAATGGCATGTAAAAAAAATAAAAAAGGCGCAAATTACCTACTATTTAATTGATTACCTAGTATTTATTTTAATTTTAATATTTCCTCACATTGTTTGAGAAAAGTACTATACAATCCTCGGCCGGAACAGGGATTGCTGGACTCGTTGTATTCGGCCTCGTCTACGACTCGGCCGTCTACCCCAATCTCGTCCAGCAATCCCTTACTTCACGGCCTCTGCAGTAATCTACTATTACATAAAATAAAGGTACGAGAAGGGAGCCCATTCATCAACTCTTCATCGAAAAATGTCAAGATTCATGTTAGAGTCAACCAGTTGGAAAAAAAGCAGGAATTTTCAATTATTTTGCACTGAATCTCCACCAAATGCCGGGAGTTAACTTGTGATTGTGGAATGGTCATATCAAAAATTATTTTTTCGTATCTTTCTGTTTTGTTTGTTAACTTGGTCTTATGGACTTCAAATTAACTCATAAAGATTAATTAAAGGAACCGGATTAGAGGTAGATAACTGATTTACGAAACTAAAAACATAACAAATATCGCAGTCTGTTATCACCGTCTATACTCGTAGTATAGTACTCGTAGATGCAATTTTATTGTAAAGCGGAATCTAATTGAATCACAAGCAACGGTAAAATTAAGTTTTTTTTTTCATTCGTGGTTATATTAATTTACCTAGGTATTTTTAGTTCGCAATGAACATGCATGCATGCGTGGGTTAAAAGAACAGTCAGATTTTGAACTTTCAACCACCCGATTATTTCATTAGAAAACACTCTGGTACGCTAAAATTATATTTTCGAAATATGAACATTAATAAGTTTAAAAAATAAAAGCTTTCAAAAACGAGTCGTATTGACCACTTGTATCAATTCTAGAGGCAGAAAGTAAGCACTACTGTTTGAATCTACAATCTTCGTACTACTTGGATTAAATGTTGTACTTAATTAATTTTAAATGTAAACCGAATGTCTTGAACCGATACCTATTGATTAGCCGATGTGCGATCATAATATATAGTTTTAAAGTAGATTCATTTAAGAGACTTAATTTCACCGGAAAGCGACTACCTAACTTATGGTGTCGATTTGTGACCACTCAGATGATAAGACATAGACTGAAAAGAGATTTTCTCGATTTTTTAATAGATTCTTGTTAAATAAGTATTTACTTACAAAGTTGCATTTCAGGTGCTCGTGTAACTGGCATAATGAAAAAAAAAGAGGACCAAAATCAGTAGGGTGATTTTGGTCCTTTTTTATTTAATTCCTCCCCCCGCTTCCGAGGGTGCATGGTGTTGAGAGCCAGGGAATTTGTTCCTTCAGCTCTCAACACAGCGAATCCTCAAATATATCAAGGGTCGGCAACGGCCATGTTACTCCTTTGGAGTTGCATGCGTCTATAGGCTGCGGTGTCCGCTTACCATCAGGCAGTCCGTACGCTTGTCTGCCACCGTCGTTGTATAAAATAAAAATAAAAAATAACGTAAGAGAATAAAAACTTCGACAGGAACTTGTGAAACCATCTCCAATGAAGACTGTATTGTTTTCATGTTATAAGTGTATATTTTAATTAAGTAATTACTTTCACTACCTTCATCGTTATTAACAAATACTTACAGAACCATCAGAACCATTGAACATGTTACGCACTTTGCAGAAAATGGCGCCAACACGTACACGTAGATATTAAAAATAACGGTTTTATTTTAGAATAATCAATTATATTCAAATAATTATACCAAAGTGTTTTATCCAAATTGAGAACCCCTTTATTGATATAACTTAAAATGCCTCTGATATATTTTTTTTTTTATACAACGACGGTGGCAAACAAGCGTACGGCCCGCCTGATGGTAAGCGAACACCGCAGCCTATAGACGCATGCAACTCCCAAGGAGTAACATGGGCGTTGCCGACCCTTTATATGTTTAAGGATTCGCTGTGTTGAGAGCCGAAGGAACAAATTCCCTCGCTCTCAACGCGCAATAAAATGTGTTCTGTCCCTTTCTTACGAACGCAAATTTCAAGCCGACAGCCAGTTTGTAAATGCCCCTGATTTGGCTATGAACTTATTTCATGATGATGCGAATATATTTTTAGTTTTATCATCGGTAACTGGTACCTGAAAATGCACTTTTTGTATTTTTACATTTTTTTTTTAAATTTATTAATGTTATTTTGACACTGCAAAAAAAAGATAAAATAAAGATCAGGAGCCTTAGCATGGATGAGGTTTTATCACTTATCACGGCGTGACAAATGACAAATCACGTGATTTGTCTACTTAATCACTCAACTTACCGATTCATAACATGGTTGCACGTGTCAAAATGGAGTTATCCAACTATGACATATGACAGCGATATATGACATTTGCATAACATGGTACGTGGTTAATGTGGTAATTTGACGTCTCAACTTGGTTTATTTTATTTATTTATCTAAGTGTTTCCGAGGTATTAACGATAAGCTATTTTAAACTTGGTTTTCACCAAAACTACGAGTGAATATTCGATTCTAGTGACAATAATGATAGTTAACTGTGATAATGGTAATTTTTTCCCTATAATCAAACATAGATTTGTTTGTTGAACTCGCACCTATTATTGAAAAACTAGTGAAATTTCATCATGGAGAGTTTTCAACAAACGCTGTTGGCCCTTGGACTTGGAGTTCCTAAACCAGAAATTTCGCTGCTACTTATCGAAGCGGTACTTAAGGTAAGTAATGCTATTTGAATTAATTAATAAATTGTATGGACCCCAAGGTTTGTTGGGAGGATGGTGTTTAGTACCTAACAATGTTATCCTATAATACAAATGTAGCCAGTATATTTAATTTGGTTTGAGGTAGCCAGTGATTATTTTATTAAACCTAGGTACCTACTTAGGTACTGTAATCAACCTGTACTTGGGAATCAGTCATTCCTTAAAATTTTTCATTGAATTTGTCATTCTTATTTATCTTATACCAGCTTCTGCCCGTGACCCCGTCCACGTAGAACTCATTTATAACACATTTCCATACAAACTTTCACTCCCGTATGGAATGATTTCCGGGATAAAAATTATCTTTTGTCCTTTCCCGAGACTCAAACTACCTCAATACCAAATTTCATCTAAATCGGTTCAGCGGTTTAAGCGTAAAGAGGTAACAGACAGACATAGACACTTTCGCATCTGTAATATTAGTAAGGATAGATATTCAGGATATTGTGATATAATACGTGTAATTGTGCTTCAGGCTAAGTACTCATGACTTGTATTTTATCTTCTTTTCAGATCTATTAGCGAAGAAAGAAAAGAAGATTACAACCGATGGTACTCAAAACATACCACATGTTCAAAAATCGAATTACATAAATACATGAATAAGTTACCGTTTCATTGAAATTGATTGATTCCTTTACTTATTATGCCACCTATATGCAGGGAGTGTTTGAAAGGTGAGGTTCAAGACGGAGGACAAGACAATCCATACTAACATACCTACAACCTTCAAACACTTTGTGCATGACAACCATTTTTTAAAGATATTCTCAAGATTTTTAAGAATCTAACATTTGTGACACAACACAACACAGTATTACAATACAAACACAAAATAAATTTACTTTATTGATGTCCTTTCTTGAAGAACTACATACATAGAAGGAGAATTGGCAACGCAATTTTCAAGCTTCAATAGGCAACGATGCCCGCTTACCTTCAAGCGGGCCGTACGCTTTATTGCCAACGATGTGGTATAAAAAAATACACAATATAATGATCACATTGAATTTATTACTTTTATTTCAATTTGTCAATTGTGCAGAATAAACTCAATAGGTATACAATTTACAAAAGAGAATGTAAGAGTAGGTACAAACACAGATTTATCCATTTCAAGTCCAGTCAAACTTTGAGTAGATTTGAGTTAATTTTTAATGTTTAGATGTCATTTCCACCATTCTGAAACATAAAAGTATTGTTAAGTACATTCTTAATAATATTAATAGACTGACTTTTGTGATAGGTATAGATATAGACAGGGGGGTAAGGTGGCCAGACCTCCCAAAGGTGTGATTAGAGTAAGAGACTTGCATTTGTCTCCAACTATTAAAGGATTCAATCTTGGATTTCTTTGAAGTTGCAACCAACCATTAGTGTCTGCTTATCACCAGACAGGCCATATGCTTGTTTGCCACTCTTTGTCCAATAAAATTGCATGGTATGGGAGTCAAATTGAGTAACATTTCAGTAGTCTAGAAACAGATATGAAGTTAACTAATAAATTTTAGTTTTATTTCACTAATCCACAGTTGACTGGATATTTATATCTTACCTATTCCAATATAATTTAAATCACAAAGTTGTTGATGATTAGTATTTTTTTACAAGTAATACCGGTGAAATATGATTACATGGATACATATTTCACACTAGTAGACATTATATATGGGTGAGGCCGTTATTTCTTGTTCCTGATTAAGCAGTTTAAATCGTCTACATTTTAATCACTTCCAGTGTGTTACGCCAATTAGCCATATAAATGGATTACTAATATTCGTAACACACTGGAATTGATTAAAATGTAGACGATTTAAGCGGCTTAATCAGGAACAAGAAATAACGGCCTTACCCATATATTAACTTAGATAATTTACCACCAACTTCCACATTCAACTAGTTTTATCAAAATTGGTATTGAAACTGTGTAACACACAATTTGGTACTTACACAAAATTTGTATTTAGCCAAAATCTTAGAACTTAAAGGCTAGTACATTTACCTACTTAATGCTATCTAAAAAAGGTAGGATTTCAGAAAGAACTTGCCTGGTTTTTTGACAAGGAATGTTAGGTTAACCATTTGGGACTGAAAGAACTATAGGTATTACACAGCAAAAACTTTTTTGTCTCTAGTGTAGATCCGGGGTCTGAAAAATAATTTTAGAAGTTAGTATTTGCTTGGGCAAACAAGTATAATCACTGTAAATGTCAACTTACCAATTCATTTTTGATTCTCAAAGGCAATCTTATGTTTCCAATAAAATTATTATTTCTATCATCGTCTTGAAGTCTGTAAAAAGAAGAAATACAGCGGTACACTCGGTAAATAAGCATACTTTTGATAAAATGTGTTGGTAATAGTAAACAAACATACAAACCTCTGAATTAGCTGTATTTCGGCTCGCTTAATTCGGCCTGGCTTTTAAAGCACTGCCTTTCATTGATACGTAACACATATTTGCCATAATTCTTTGCAGGTATAGCAAAATATTCACAAGATTATTCTTAGTTTAGTAATAATCCAGCGTAACAGAAGCATTTAACAATAACATTTGACATTTTTCAATGTTGACGACATCACGCGCCGCTAGCGCCTCTAGCGGTTCTTCACTCGTAATTCCTTATCGTATCGATTGTGGTTAATTTACCAATAATCCAAACATGCTTTCATGTATGATAAATTTAATCCCACGACAAGTGCCAATTGGTCGAGCTTCAAAAACTCTAGCCATAAAGCCTTTTTTATACATTTGTTGGTAATATTGGATGACTGCTTGCTCATAAATAGTACGCTTTATTATAATGCCATCAAACCGAGAGGTAATAAAAATGTTTCACCTTCACTCATAGTAGACTAACTTTTCAAAATATTTGGGTTTTCATTGTATTTTGCATCTGTGTGGGCCATTTTCAAAGGCTTGACAGTTGACAGCAAGCAAAATAAACCGTCGCCGTCAAGCAAGTTAAATAACAGTGTAATATCATCATTCTCCTAGCGTTATTCCCGGTTATCTAAGTTTAAAACAGTATATAAGTTAAATTCAGTTTACACGACGATGAAAAATGCCACGAAAAGTGTAAGTAACAAACAAAATAAGTTAGTTTATTATTTCAACGTTGGTCGTCTTACTTATTTGTGTGATGAATACGTTTTCAGCCGTTCAAAAGAGGAAGCTTTGCGAGTACATGGCGACGCACGCGCTTTTTGCCAACGTCGAGTACGGCGTGCCCCTGGGTGCTCACCAGCGCCAGCACGAGGCTCAGTGGCAGGAATTGAAGTGGCTGAAGGAGTTCGGCCCTTAAGGTGGATGTCACACTGCGACGCATCTCAGGACGGAGGTGCGTTTCTCGTTGTATCCAAGTAAATTCCGTGTGGTACGACACACTGCAACGCACCTCCGTCCAGCGAAATTTGTCGCAGTGTGACGACCGCCTAAAAGTCGGTGGCAACGTGGAAAACCGCAAGTAATTAAAATTTTATCTATAAGATACATGAATATATAATGAAATCGTAATGAGATTTACTTAAGGTGGAATCAGACGGTTCATTTTTCGTTCATTTTTATGTTTCATTCCGCACCTTTCACCCGAAGTGACACGTCTGCTCATGAAGTGAACCAAAAGTGCCGAATGAATTGACTAGTGAACCGATCCAACAATGTTTGATATTTTCATTCGGCATCTTTCACTCGCACTCCAAATGACCGAAAAATGAACGGTCTAAACAAGGAAAGAACGTTCACTAGTGAATTCATTCGGCACTTTTGGTTTACTTCATGATCAGACGTGTCACTTCGGGTGAAAGGTTCGGAATGAAACATAAAAATGAACGAAACATGAACCGTCTGATTCCGCCTAGAATAGTGAATGTTAATTTATATGTCATTTTACCTGAGTTGTGTGAACATTGAGTGAAAGAAAAAAGAATCAATCACCCGAGGGAACATTCATCCGAGTGAACCGTCTGATTCCGCCTTTACTACCGAGTACCTATGTTATATTAAATTTATATGTAGGTATATTTAATCATGGCACTATACTTAATCTGTTTAAGGGAATAAGTGTATTTTGCTTGTATTCACTGAGCATATAAATAAAATAAATAAATAAATATTAAGGGACAATCTTACACAAATCGACCTAGCCCCAAACTAAGCAAAGCTTGTACTATGGGTACGAGACGACGATAAACATACTTATATAGATAAATAAATACTTAAATACATAGAAAAACATCCATGACTCAGGAACAAATATTCGTGCTCATCACACAAATAAATGCCCTTACCGGGATTCGAACCCAGGACCTCTTGCTTCGTAGGCAGGGTCACTACCAACTAGGCTAAAGTGGTCGTCGGTATAGTGCAGTGACTAAGGATTCAGTTCAATAATGAGGCATATTTAACTATGTTTACTATTTTTAACCCCCGACGCAAAGAGAGGGGTGTTATAAGTTTAACGTGTCTGTCTGTGTATCTGTCTGTGGTATCGTAGCTCCCAAACGGATCGACCGATTTGAATGCGGTTTTTTCGTGTCATAGATAATTTAATCCCGAGTGTTCTTAGGTATGTTTTATGAAAATCTGTTCAGAAGTTTTTGAGATGATGGACTTTGAAATGAAATGTCGGGGGTTTTTCAACTTTTCTAAGTTGTAAAATATTATATTACTATAGTATTTGCATTCCTATTTGCATTTTGACAGAGCTGTCATCCTAGTACAAATTATGTCGTCATTGACGTTTATGGTACTGGGATGACAGCCCTTGTTATATAAAGGTATAAGGTCCAAATATCATACATTTTCATTATGTTTACAGTACAAGTCACCAAAACCATACGAGTACATGCTCAAAGATGCAATCAAAAAGAGCTCAAAGAGGCCAAGAACTGGAAGAGCTGCAGGCAAAGGAGATCACTACCTGCCGTGCAAGCAGGCGCCGCCCGCGCCGCCGTAGACTGCCGCCGAGCCGACACTAGACGACCGCTGACCCATATGTGCGTCAGAATTTAGTATGGAGTACAAAATATATTTTTTTTGCCGGAAGAGGAGGGATTGAAAGGATAGTTTCATTCCTTTATTAAGTATAATTTAATCCTGTAAATAGTGAATCTTAAATATTTGTAGTTTTTTACACTTCGGAAATAAGTGAAATTACAGCCTCGGCTAACGTCATACTAAATTTATGGGAGCGTTTAAACTTAATATTTTCGATATTTCTAGGTTTATTTTTAAAAAGGTATTGATGTGATTTTACTTATTGGGTAACGTACTTTCGATATCAGTTTAAAGTTTTCTGAAATCTACACTAATAAAGAGGAAAGATTTAATTGTTTGTTTGTTTGTTTGTTTGATAGATGACAAAAGTAAAGATGGATGACAGTTGTGTCCCGCTTTTTAGGAAGCTAAATATTCTGCCATTACCATGTTTGTATATTAGAGACGTGTGTGTTTTTGTCAATTGTCAATATTGTCATCTTTATCAAACGTAGTGTAGCGATACCAAGGCAGACAAGACTATACAAACCACCCTGGCGCAAAGACGTACAAAAGGAATATTGTAAATATGAGCACAGTTTTGTATAATAAATTACCAAATGAATTAAGAGCACTGTCGGGACAAATGTTCAAGCGAAATATGACCAAATGGTTTATAGAAAAATATTTTTACAGCGTCAAGGACTATTTAAATTATAAGAATGTTTGACATACGACATTATTATTTGTATGCTTGCTTGAATACGAGGACTTTTACACCATAACCTAAGACCATTTATGTAACTGTATTCTTACAAATAACTTATTTTGAATTTTTAGAATTTTGTATTGAATTGCAATATTCAAAAGGAAGTAATAAAAATTATTAATAGATAAATGTTATTATTCGCTTAAGGATTTCATAAATTATAGTCATTTATAATTTGAATTTGAATTCTATTTTAAAATATATATATTTTGTTTTTTTTTTGAATCTCAAGATTTTTTATTTAATTTAGAAGATGTGTTAACTTGGATGTTTTAATTACGTGTAATAAATAGTAATTTATTATTTATTTCCGGTAAAAGTATAGGCTTATTTATAATGTATTTCAGACATTTCATTAATCAATTTTGAATTGTGTATTATGAATTTTTGTCAATATTTATTTGAAATTTTATTAGCTTTAAGATATATTTATTGTTGTGGGCGTCATGGACCGACTTTTTAAAACTTGTAACACCTTGATAATTATGCGTGTACATGACTTTACAATTGAATAAATGAAATGAAATGAATAGGCTCTGAAACTACTGGACCGATTTGAAAAAATATTTTACCATTAGAACACGACATTATCCGATGAACATAGGCATAGGTAAAAAGTATTACCGCGGGAAAATGCTTCATTCCTACGGGAAAATGGAATCTGTTATATTTAGGCGATTCACCCACTGCACCGCGCCCCGTCGCGTAGCGCGGCGCCGCAGATTTTACCATTGTATGAAATAATCTCAATTTATATAGAAAACACGCCTAGTATCTAGTACTACACACTGCCGACGCGGCAATGCGCGGGACGGCGCCTCGCGCTCCGCGCACCGCGGCGGGACACATCTCTAGTGGGAGAAACGCCTTACGGAATAATCGCCTTGCTACACTTAACGATTACACCCTGTATATATAATTATTCTGTAAGTACGTGTTAGTCACCTAACTCCTCCTAAACGGCTGGACTGATTTGGATGAAATTTTGTGTGCACATTTCAATGGGTTCTTGCATGGTTTGAAACGTTCATGTGGGTTTGGGGGTTGGTTTTGGGGGACCCGCTAGGTGGCGCTGCAGTTGGTATGTCACTGATCTCCTAAACGGCAGGGACCGTTTTTAATGTCATTGCAAGCTTTTATTTAGTTTCACCTGTCCCGTTGTCTGTCTGTAATCAAATCTTGCAAGTTAAATTTGACCCACTTCCCGGTGACCGATTGAGCTGAAATTTAGGGTATAGTTTGAATGACATTTCAATATTATGGTAACATCGAGCTGATCTGATGATGGAGACAGAAGGTGGCCATGGGAATTCAGTAGGTACTTAACCGACGTAACCCCGTTGAGTTTGGGCTCGTTAGAATCGTCTCAATGAGTAGTTGATGATGGTATACAGAAAAGTACAGTTGGCAATAAAAGCTTGTATCAAAAAATATTTTTTTGACAGAAGCTTGTTATTTGTAAACGTGGGTCCCTGCAAGGTTTGAAATTCAGATTCAGATTCAATAATTTAGTTTTGAGCTTTATTTTTAAGTAGAATTCAGTAACATGGTGGGTTGGTTACCTTTAGTACAATCTTTATTATTTAAGATTATTTCCTAACTTTTATTCTTAATAACTAATTTATAACTACTTTTTTTGTACTTTTATTCTTAATTATTTTACTGTAGTAAATTATTATTTAAATGATTGGGACATTCTAATGCGTAAATGTTAATTTCAAATGCAATGAATGTTGCTCATGAATAAATCAATGAAATAACAACATTTTCTTAATAATATTTTTAGTTTCTGTAGGTTTACTCTCTATGTTATTTAAACAAATTCGATTTAGTGAGAGAGAGTTAAGTGAGAATGGTCACTCAGACTTCGATCCATTCGAGAAACAATATACCTAAGTTACCTTTATATGGACCGGCAGCACGTCGGCGTAATGCGGCCGGAAGTCCTCGTCCAATTCATCAAATAATAGAGTGCCATCTCTTTGCGCACTCTATATATAAGATCAGTTCGGGTATGTGCGCCACCGGGGAAAGTGCGCCCCCTGGGGTAAGTGCTGATATTGATTTAAATGACTGACTGAATGATGAATGAGGCGCACTTTCCCCGGTGGCGCACATACCCGAACTGACCTTATGTGACAGAATTCGGCACCCGGCAATTCAAACGGGCTGCTGGCATCCCGGATGGCCCGCCGGTGCTGGTTTTCGGCAGCAGCAACCGACAGATCTAAAAATAAAATCTTGACATATCAAGTGTTTGTACGTTATTCTCGTATAAAAAATATACTTAGTTACTTGAAACGGTGCGGAAATTCAGGTTTTCTTCATGCACAATATAGGTTATCGTCACTAATCCAAATAGCATTACTTACCTTAACCTTAAGTACCTACCGTTTCGAAAAGAGTGTCATCCCCTTGCACACTAATGATATGCAGCGAAATTTCTGCTTTAGGAACTCCCAAGTTCCAACAGCGTTTGTTAAAGACTCTCCCTTCTCTTTCAATAAGGTGTGACTTCAACAAACAAATCTGTTTTTTTATAGGGAAAAAATAACTTATCACAGTAACAATAATTATTCATCATCCTCCTAGCGTTATTCCCGGTAATGCCCCTAAAGGAGCCCGGGGTCCGCTTTGACACCTAATGCCATGATTTGGCATAGGCACTAGTTTTACGAAAGCGACTGCCATCTGACCTTCCAACCCAGAGGGCTAGACCGTATTGGGACTAGACCGGTTTCCTCACGATGTTTTCCTTCACCGAAAATCATCCCTAAGGCGTTGTAGGAAGAAACTGACTGAAGGATTTGGTGGCCTAATTGCCGTAATTTAGTATGGGGTGGCGCGCATCGTTACTGATGATTTCTCAATACAATTTGAGACCTTGGTGCCGCTAAGAAGCCTAAGTCTGCTGGAAGATGTCGCTACACGCCTCCCTATGGCGTTGTAGGAAGGAACTGATTGAAGTATTTGGTGGCCGAACCGGATTGTTCCGATAGCTCAGTTGGTTAGTAGGTAGGTCAGTTAAAACAAAAATCGTCTTTCCAGTGGTCAAAAGTTAAGGGCTTATGTTTATATATAACATGTTTTCATCCCATAGAATTATAGAAGAGGCAACACCGTGTATGCGGATTCAGAGTTCAATCAAAGATTAGGCTTCATAGGCCTTAACTTTGACAATGTCCACCGAAGATACGCGCACCTAAATCTGACAATGACCCAGTAGCGACGGGCCATAAATGCCTATGATCGCCGGTTCGAATCCGGCTCGGAGCAATAATTTTATTTTTTATGTTTTTCCTTTAATTTAAAATGTATAATTTCGTTAGCAGCGGTACTGCTTAATACAAAATTAATCATTATTATCACTAGAAAATCGAATATTCACTCGTAGTTTTGGTGAAAACCAAGTTTTATTACATCCGATATAGCTTATCGTTACCTCGGACGCACTTAGATAAAATAAACTAAGTTGAGACGTCAAATTACGATAATTTATCACATTAACAACGTACTATGTTATGCAAAACGGTAATGCCTGTCATTTGTCATGTATCCCTGTCAAAGTTGGATAACTCTATTTGGACGATTGTGAATCGGTAATTTGAGTGAATAAGTAGACAAATCACGTGACTTGCTATTTATCGTATCCTTATTGCTTGCGTGCCTGTATTTAAGTCCCCTAATATTTATTTATCTATTGACTAGCTTCTGCCCGCGACTCCGTTCGCGTGGAACTCGTTCATATCGTAGCTCCATACAAATTCTCACCCCCCATTTCACCCCCTTAGGAAATGATTTCCGGGATAAAAACTATCCTATGTCCTTTCCCGGGATTGAACTATCTCTATACATTGGCGCTACAAAAATGTATCTCTAACCGTACATTTAAAAAAGTAACTTAAGATTATTACACTCAAGACATTTCTAAATCGTCTTAATTTGGTGGTATAATAAATAAAGCATTCTATTTTTGTGCAAACATTCATCCAATATCACCTAAATAGCCTCTATGGCTAGAGTTGTCACAAGTCGTGGGATAAAGCGACAAACTGTCATCTTATCACTCCTCGTGGGATAAGCGGTAAGCTGTCGACTGTCGTTTGGTTAACGTATCCCATTGGATAAAGAATCATATCCACTATAGCGTGACAAGCGATAGCAGCCATGGTAGCCCCGCAGGTACTTATCTATCTATGGATCGGCTATCATTTGGATAGTCAATCATTTGTCACGGTCGAAAGTAACCGCACATTTTCGTGTTTATTTTCGACTCAAGAGGTCAAGGCAAAAATTGCCTTCCTAGATTCTACAACTGATTCGTACAAATAAGATTACTTGTAAAAAGTCTAAATTTTCGCCGTATTACAATTATTACAAATCAGTAAGGTGCAATAGTGTAAACATCATGTTGACGTCGACTGTCATTTGTACTCGTAAGAGTCACTTGTATAGGTATCTAGGGTAATGTGATAATGACGGACAAAGTAAGTATAGGTAATTTATAGTTATAAGTGCACATTTGCACGCTTCTATGTAGCTAAATATGTGATAGTACCGGAATATATGTAAGTGTACCATATTTACCATACTGTAAAACATCGTAATTTATGCGCAACGTTTTTAAACAGAGCCATCAACGACAAGTTAGTTTTGATCTAAATCTCCGACAATCCGACGGGAAAATAAAAGGATTCCATTATCCCCGGGGAGAGTTTTTGGCGCCGCAAAGAGGTTTTATTTAATTTTTATTCATCGGATTATATAAATAGAAGCTGCCATCCATGAAATTATATTCTTCTCATTCCTAAACATAAAACCCCGGTTTACATTAAAAATAAAAGCCCATATTGGTTTGATCGTTTGGTTTTATATTAATAAAAAAAGTATTACTTATAAGTCAGTGTTTAAGTAAGTAAGTTCGCGTTTAGTACACACAAAAGTAACCTGCTTTTTTATAGGCCTAGTCATGGGCAAATGGATATTTGGATCAATTAAGTGAATCTAAATGTACAAATGAATTACAATTAGGTAAGATGCGGGTCCTTTTATGTTATGCAATGTGTAAATTGGTAAATATGAGCCCTCTGATGTTCGAATAAGGTTGCTAATTTCAGTATATTTCGGGTAATTTTATTAACCTAGTTGTACCTACAGTTAGACATAGGCACATGCCGAAATACACTCAAAAGCAATGAAAACCGGTTCACATTGCATAGCTAGAGGTATTATATTATACAAACGGTATCGGTTGCAATTCCTCTTGAGTACAGTTTCCTTCCAAGTCATTATAACTACTAATTTTGATGACCGGTTAGTCTAGTGGGTAGTGACGCTGCCTACGAAGCTGAAGGTCCTGGGTTCGAATCCCGGTAAGGGCAAATATTTGTGTGATGAGCATGAATATTTGTTTCTGAGTCATGGATGTTTTCTATGTATTTAAGTATTTCTATCTATTAAATATATCGTCGTCTAGTACCCATAACACAAGCCTTATTGAGCTTACTATGGGACTAGGTCGATTTGTGTAAGATTGTCCCCTAATATTTATTTATTTATTTATTTAAATATAATGACTTGGAAGGAAACTGTTCTACTTTTATTCTTCCCTACAAATCGTTTTTTACGAAAGAGTAATAATCTCAAAGTTCACTACTGTCATCTGCATCTATTATACAATTTGTGTGAAAATGAAAATGTTATAAAATAAAGTATATAAATTGGATTGTTCATTCCTTTCCTTGTTGAAATGATGTTAGACTCCCTGCACTTTAGCGGAAGGAGTCCGCGCTATTTACCGACCGCCGAGCACTCTCCGGATGAATTCACGATCATACGTTTTTTTTAATGATAAATTTTCAACTAGGTACTTCTTATGTAAACAATTATCAAGCAATGATGGTATTCAACCTTTAAAAGTTTAAGCGGTTAAGAGAATTTTATCTTAAAGAGTGTTCTTCTAAGCATTTTGTCTAACAAATCGAATTATTGACACTCCTTCCCCCTCGATCGATTAAAGTATGGCATTTATGAGGAAACTTTTCCTTCGGTAAATCGAAGGACTTCCCGCCTCTTTTTCCGTTAACGGGTCCTTTCTCTATGCTGATTCGGTTACAGTAGGTAAAATAGCAACCAAAGAATCTTTAATACGGTTAAGCGTCTCTGTAAAGTTCTAATGACGTTATCCCTGGCCGAGCTGAGTCCCTTGCTCATTTCACTTTATTTGTTTAGGACACATTAATGTCGATTTAGGTGTCAACGTTTCGGAAACTGTTACGAGTAATGTATTACGGTCTAGTGAATGTATCACGTGTGATCAAATAGACAAGTAAATACAAGAGACAGTTATTCGTAACTACGCACACTTTTTAGGGTTCCGTAGACAACAAGGAACTCTTATAGTTTCACCAATCACCATGTCCGTCCGGTCTGTCCGTCTGTCCGCCTGTCTGTCTGTCCGTCTTCGACTTAGCTCAGTAACCATTACTGCTAGAAAACTGTAATTCGGCATGGGTAAAATGGGTATAGTAGAATAAAATCTTGAAAACAAGGTAAGGTACATCCAGATGTAATTTCTTTTCTCGTTAACCCGCCGACCCATAGTGTGGGGTATCGTTCGATAGCTTGTTCAAAAATATTATGGGTTTTTTAAAACCATTTTTCAACTCAGTGATTCGTTTGCGAGATATTGGGCTTTAAAGCCCCCTGCCGGCTAAATGGCTACTACTGGGGATGTGAAAAAATTCGTGGCAGTAGTTCATATACTGAATTTAAAAGAAAAAAGATCACGGCTAAGAAGGCTTAACTAGTTACCGAGTAATATAGTAGACCAACTTAAAAGGCCAACTTTCGTACAAATTCGGTTGACGCGACCGCACCATTTACTTGGCTCGTGTCGATGTAAGAAATACCTACAGACAGGCAACTACGGAACCCTACACTGCGCGTGGCTCGACACGCACTTGGCTGGTTTTACATTATGTTGTAATTAATTAATTGTATTATTACAGTACTAATTTTCATGATCCAATGCCACTAACACACAATACTGACAAATTAATTTACTTATTTTTATTTTTTATAAATATTTTTTCACAGCCCAGGCCCAGTCACATTTTAAGCGTAATTAGTACGCACCCGTCCCCACCCCAAGAATAGTCCCCCGCGTTATAGCCTGTGTTAGTGCCTGATGTGATGGTAAGTTTCCGAAGAATATTCCGAGCAATAGGTAACCTACCCAGCCCAGGACCTTTACCAAAATTAGGACCTGTGTAGACACCCTAAGAACGTGTCCATGATATGTTACCCAGCCCCTCTCGAGTGTGGCTCCCAGCAATCTCCTGCCCCTCGTGCCACTAGCCGATATAATGGTTAAGCCTCTCATCTCGTTGTTCGCAGTACGCCAGGAGAACGAGCGTATGATGCACGACGTCCTCCAGCTCCCGCCTGGAAATCGCACCCAGTTGTCGGGGGCATTGCGCTGACGCCGCGCTACTCGCCGAAGCCGCGGCTGGACAACGTGCGGCCCGCCGCCGCCCCGCCCGAGGAACCCGAGCCCGACCAGCCCGACTCCGACTTTGACACCCCCGAGGCCCACGCTGAGGCGCTCGTCGGCCCCGTTAGCCCGCCAACCTTTACACAAAATAGCAGCGCTTCGGTGAGCCAAGGCCTAGCGGGCCCCACGTGAGTCCCGACCCCCCGCGTCTCCGGTCTCCGCTTCGGCCTGCTCCAGACCCACGTCTGTTCTAGTGTTGAAATAACGAATTTTGAACGCACAAAACTGCCAGTGACAACCAATGCGCAGAGCTGTGACACGTATGTGAACAGAGAGAATAACCCGATACTCGATATAAGCATACTCGTTAGTTACTTGTTCGTGAATTGAAAGTGATGGAAGATGTAGGTAGATAGTGTGAAATTGTGAATAAATTAGTCAAGAATGCAATGTTGTTTGTTGAATTGTATCAGGATAGGATATAAAAGACAATGTCAATAACCTACGATAGAATAATGCGCCGAATCTCTAATTTACTAGGAGTTAGTACTGTGTGAGCCGAGGGAAGAAATTTAATTTGAATCAAATCGGGTTTTGCAAAATAAAGAAAGGTGTGATGTTTCAGAATATTGAACAAAAACCATTAGATACCTAACTGTGTTTTTGGGAAAGTGACGATGTGTTAACTGAACAATTTAACCCTCGTCATATGCTCCTGCTTGTTCCGCAGTGGTTTGGGACGCACGTTTTGTTACATGTAATTATTTATTTTTAAAGGTCTGCTTGAACTCCTGGCACAGACTGTCTCCAGCCGATTACACAAAGGTAAGCAGAAGATCAATGGGATCAATTACTGTAGTTATAAAACTTTACAACAGATTAAATTTCTTTCTTTGGCGTTACTTATTTTAAGGATACCTACTGGAAATATTACGATCCCTGAAAACGGCAAATATTCAATATTATGAAAATAAATAAAAGTCATAACACCCTTGTGTATATATATTTATAAATATTTTAATATTATTACACAACATATTAAGTTGTTACCCTGTCGTTAAATAGGGGATTGCTAATTAAATACTGTTATTTAACTATGCAAATCATAAATATTTGAATCTTCATCACAGCACCAGCTCAATAATTGTTTATAATCGAATAATGAATTGTATTAATTTGTAACGATCCAAATCGTGTTAAAGCCAAATTGTGTAACCCAAGTAGTAAACAAAATGAGTCCCTATATAGTTTTATAAGTAGTTACTTGAGCTACGTAATAAAAGGTCAAGGTACAGTTAATGGGGATTTGACAAACATTTTATAAGGAGACTACAATTTTCTATTGATTGTTATTTAACTTTCAGCAGTACAGCAGTGCTTACCACCTCCCGTCCATCCGTAGACTGTGTTTGGCCGACCCCGTACGGCTTACGTATAGATTTTCGTCGGCAGACGGTCGTTCACTTTTGCTAGGTCAGGAAATGTTAAAACTTTTGGTTTCACTCGTTAGTGTTCTAAGCTAATAAGCCCAATCATAAAAGTTTCTGTCAGAAGCGGAAACGGTCTATGTTAATGTTAAGTACTTGTCAAACATTTTTTTTTAAACACTTAGTATACTAACAGAGCAACGCCGTAATAAATAGAAAAGTACATCTTATCTACTTACCTCCTTTATTCGTAACGTCCATAAAACCAATTCTGGTTAAAATTGTGATTCCTTACATGCCTCTTTGACTGTTATGTTTATGAGTAAAGAACTAAATTAATTTTGGTTAACAAAGAAAGTTTTATGAATAAATAAAGTAGGTAAAGGTTAATATTGGACTAATCACATAATCGGAATGAGCATCTGACCTTTGTACTTGTTAGGAACATTAATTCAGCCTACTTACTTAAATTATTTTGATGATGTTTCTTGGTGGAACACGTTCAAAAAGGGCGAGTCAGCATAAAATATTTTCAAGGTGTCTACGGAAAAATATTTAGGCATTATTAAAATTATCTTTGATATATTCTAAACTCTTCAATTAGAATCCCCATCAGCTGTTACCGTTAATGTATTGATATAGTGAGTAATTATAATAAATTACTTTGATACTGGTCACCCTATGGATTTAGACGGAACGAGCTTTCAACACTTTGCTTAAGCTGTTAAACTTAAGAGCTTTTTATAAGGATATTATGATGTAGATGTTGTAGATAATTAATGAATGTGCAACGAGGGAATAGATTTGCAGTAAAGTGGGAATTCATACTTAAAAGTTGCAATTTGTGCACAACGTGTGAAAATCTCTTATAGAGCTTTAGTTTGTCCTTAAGGACAAACTAAAATAAGCTTTACAGAAGGTACCGTCAGTAAAGTTTCATTTTCATTACTATGTATTTTTCTCACATTATACTATATGAACATATTTTTTTTAATAAAAAAATAAAATCATGGCCAACGCGAAAATGCGCCGAAAACAAATCGATTCGATTTAACTTTCAACTTACTGTGGAAATTAAACTGCTGTACCTACATTTGATATAAGACAACATTTAACTTTTTTATTTCCACTTTACTGTATTATTTCTAAAAACAAGTGCATCTAAGTGAATTAAAAACCAATACAAGAGCGCACGTTCTTGAATGTAGCGGAATCAGAGTGCACGGCCCAGTGGTTCCATCGCAATCCAGCCCAACTTGAATGCGCCCATGCAACTTAGTCTGTTCCTATTATGTTGAAATTGCGTCATAGCAGTCGATCTTACAAATCTATTCAATGTTTTTTCAAATTATATGACGATGCGCTGGGATTTGCAATGTAATATACGAGAACTAGGAAACTATTTCATTTCATGCAGGCAGCATTGCACAAACGAATACGTTCGAGATTCCACACATTACGAACACGTGATAGAAATATGTGCTAGGTGGGTACTTCAGTTTCATATGTGCAGTTGTGTAATTTATTGATATTTCGGATATCCCATGGGATTCTTTTCATTCACATACTGGAATAGAAAAAGTATGACAATCTTCATATTAATCGTGGTGTGATGATAACGATAAAGTGTAAAAATCAACAAAAAAATATGATAGGTAAAGAGTAGTACATTTAGCATGTAATCACCTCCACATTGCCTTTGATAAATTCATTTCACGATTCGCTCTGAACAGTTATAACCACCCATTTCGCCTAGGTCGCAACTTTCTGTTGAAGGCTTGACCTACTGGGGTGGTCATAAGGTCAAGTCTTACAACTGCTCTTTCCAAGTTATTTTTGTCCGGGAAATTATTTACGTCTAACGCATTAATGTTTAACTTGTGCACACTTCAAACGCTTGGTTTTCCATTTGTCGCACTTAGCGAACGTAATCAATTTTATATTTTGCCTCAATTATGGCTGACTCTCAACCTTAATGGATGTAACTTCATCAATCGTTCAATATATATTTGATAAGAATGATAAGATAAGATTAATTTATTTTCAAAGTTTAAAGATGTACTACGCTCTATCTACAGTAATTTGATTATTAAGGGGCTCCCGTCAAAAATCAACGAAATGTAGTAGTTTCCATTTCGACACTCGTCCTCGGTTTATTGAAGCTAGCTTTCCAGGTGCAGATATGGAAAATTTTGATTCCTGTTTAACATTTTTGATATTGAATAACATGAAAAATGTTAATACAGAATGAATTATCCATTTTTAAAGAAAGGTCTGTAAAAACACAAAACCCGACACCTCATCCTCATTAAAACGTTTATACACCCGAAACTCATACCTACTCATACATACTGAACTTACCTATAATTTTGATATGCGTTTTTATAATCTTAACTAATTAACACAAAAGTTATGGCCAGAAAACCAGTTTTTTGGCCTAAAATTGTTCAACTTTGATGCCAAATATCTCGAAAACAATGAACTTTGCAGTAAATATGGGATACTATATTGCTTAAAGCCGTTGTTGTTAATATAATAAGCTACAAAAAACATTAGAAAACTAAGGGATTCAGATCGAAGGTCATTGGCGTATGGGAGCCCCTTAACGCAATTTAATAAGGTTGCTACAAGAAATATGTAGGTAGACGTCAGTCCATTATCACGATACTTCTTAAATATAAATTCATGCCAATTTTGAATAGAGGTTGAATCACCTCTAGTGTATAAATGCGGGATGCAGGGCCGTGTCTCAACAGCGTGGCCGTCTCATAATGAGCGCGGTAAAGCGCTCACACCACACCCTCTTCAGCGAACTTCGCGTTTCACGTTGCATTTTCTGTGTTCAGCTTCAAATCACTCGCAAAGCCGTCTGTGTGTCTTAGTCTTCAACGCGTGACGTGAAACTGTTGAACACACTTACACCTACATTTAGCAGTAACAACGTAGTGTGAGGAATCTTAAATATTCAACAATATACCTACCTAAAATGCGCGTGTTCGACTCAAATCAAGGCATCCCCTTAATTGCGTTTGATCATGTATTTTAATTGGATTACGTTTAACGTCATTAATGTCGAGTATCGAAAACTTGTAATGTGTAAATCTCTATGAGCAATACTGCAACATAATGGTAATTTACACAAAAGGCGCGGATGCATGGTATTGGAACCAAGAAATCGAAGCTGAAATCGTGACTCCTTTGATTACCTGGAAAATCTGCAATCGATTTTAAAAGAAACTATCGATCCGGGCCGTGGACGATTACTGCTTGTAAGTTGCAGGACGCAATGATATTATAACAAATATAGATTCAAATCGTATTTTATATTTTATATTAAGTATATGAGACCATCATTATACTATTCTAAAATCGTAACACTAGAAATAATGTGGTATTACTTGTTAAATTGATATTGTTGATTATGTTTTAGAATTTTACTGAAAATTATATACTTACGAGTATTTGGAAAACTTATTAAGTACTATACTTGGCTTTGTGTCCTCGATCTTCATAAATGAGTTTATTAAGACTCCAGCAAAATCTATACATACTTACTTTTTGTTTTCATGCATTTTCAAGCTTTACCGTGTATTTGTGGCGTGTGATTCACAGACAGACAGAGGATCTGTACATGTTTATCCCATAAATAAGAGTGAGGTTTATCCTCCTCCTAAATCTAAGCAAAGCAACAAGCCTTCATAAACGTCTACCAAGAGCCCTTCCTAGTATTCTTATCGTCATGCGGAGTAGCACCAATTTGGATGAAATACTTAGGCAAAGTTATTCGAGAAGGGCTCAAGTCTGCGTCGCTTTTTTATACAAAGCTTGGAAGATTTTTAAATCTAATGTAAAAAAATGTTGGGGGTCCAGGTCACAGCGAATATAAAAAAGTTAAATCTTTAAATTCAAATTCAAACATTTATTCGTGAATGCAAATGAATGAATACAAACACACGTATGGAAAAGACGGCATTGTTTTTTTTTTTATAGAGTACGAGCATTATTAGTTATTAGTAATGTAGTAACTTGCATTGTATAAAATACAAAAATGGTTTCTCTAAAATGTTCTGATCACCATTCTACTTATGTATTTGTATCTAGTTACTTGGTTTTAGTGTCACACATACGTTGAGAGTTGTGGTGTGCTGGTGTGTAATAGGTTAATATTAATTCGTTTCATACCTAGTGTGTACACTGCTAAGGTATTTATTAGTGGTCTAAAAGAGCGTATCGTACCTTAATCGCTTAATTGTAGATAAAACAGTGTTTGTCAGAAAGGATCAGCTATTCCATGCCGATAAATTGTACCACAATAAACCCGCACGCTTCTGTAAAGAAGTCGATGTGTTTATACTGTTTAAGTATGTATATTAAACTATTTCATCGGTAATTGTTTAGCTACTAATGGACGGAAATGTACAATATCGTTGCGGTGCCTGCAGCTATTTGTATGGCCATGCCGCATGCACGATGTGCGGCTTAGGCTTGTGTTACTAGTAGGTAAGTAGTAGTTACGTTAAATATGAGAGCAAGTATATGTATCTGTAATATAATTGAAATACCAGCGTCTCACATCAGAGCGATTCTACAGGCGCTGAAACATTCTGTCATGTACGTGATTCTGAACTTATTTCCCATCACAAATCAACGTTGGCGAAGTGACCAACCCAAAGAGAGTATCTACCTAAAGTTGATTTGAGCGGCTCCAAGACTGCTTATATTTTTGACTTTCACTTCTTTTCATGTGCGTGCCAGATAATCAACGAATCGTTTAATGGCTATCGAAACGAACTTAGCCATGGAATTACTTTGAATAGATGTTAAATAGTATGTGTAATAGTGTGTGTAGTGTGTTGTATGGATCACCAAGCTTAACCACCTATTTTGAAACAGAAATATTTCAGTTGAACATTGTTGGTACATCACCAGTATGATTAGTTCCATACAATTACTGCTATGTAAAATTTCCTCTTATCATCTCAGATGGTCTAGCTTTGTGATATGCGCATAACACGATAAGGTGGTCGATCAGAGACTTACGTATCGTATTTCAATTTTACATGAATATGTTTCGAATGGACGAAAAATAAACGCACTATACGCATCGATATTTCAGTGGAATTTCACACGTAAGTTTCTTATCTGCCTTCAGTTAAAATCTGGTAGAATCGCTCATCCCTCCCCTCCCTGTGATACAATAAGTTCGTGTTCAAAAGTGTTATTGTTTGGATAACAATGTCTCGCCATTGCGCGATTGTCAATGCATTCAAATTAGTTTTGAACTAGCGATCAATTCCAAATAATTATATTAAACAGGACCTATTAATGTAATTAGTGTTAGAGGGAGAATACAAAGAATTTTATAGTTGTTTGTTGTAAATGTCAGTTTTAATTAATCTATTTTACAAAAAAAATGTTTAATAAAATATCTTTATAAATGTTGCGTCTACTTCATTTTCGCCCCATATTATCCCAAAAAAATTTTTTACTAACGCATGTTACCCTCTTGTTTGAATGGTGTGAAAACAATTGTAAATAAATTTTCATGTAAGTACTTAGAACCACGGCAACCCGTGCCGACTTGCATCGAAACATGTTACAACTTTTAATGATTAATACTTAATAAATATAAGACACACATTAAATAGGGTTTTATTTATTGAATAAACGGTAAGTTCTAAAATCTTCTCTAAGTATATGGATTCCATACTAACTTTTATATCAAATGTTTGACATCAAGTCGGCACCCGTTATCATTATGCGATAGCGATATTTTTTAGCAAGTTCAGTTATTACAGTCAATTGGAAAACAAATACATGGTACCTATGCGTATCCAAATTCGAAAAAAAAGCTTGCTCTTATAGCCTGGGACCAGAGATGTGACTTATTTGAAATACTTGTATTTAAAATGCAAATACAAAATACGTATTTTATCTTTTGTACTTAAATACTTTTTTTTTAAGTAGGTATTTTGTATTTTATTTGAAATACTTTTCGAAATGTATTTTATATTTGTCAAATATAAAATACTTTATTACCGAAAGTATTACCTTTACCACTCAAATTTTCAAGTGAATGGGTCAGCGATTCGGCAAATGGCCACTAGAGGCGCTGCAACTTTGAAAGTCTATGTGCAAAATGACAGTTAAAACAAAATGAACGTTATTATCTGTGAAACATGACTTGAGATTGTTTTCGATTTTGTTTTAATTACTTTTTGAAAGTATTTTATTTGAATAAAGTATTTTGAAAATACCGATTTTGTATTTAGTATTTAAATACAAAAAGCAAAAGTATTTTGCATTTGAAATATTAAATTAGAAAAGTATTTGCATTTTGTATTTAAATACTTTTTTTAAAGTATTTTGTACATCTCTGCCTGGGACACCCTAATATATACTACCTACATACATACATTCACGCCTTTATTCCCAAAAGGGGTAATAGGCAGAGCACATAAAACTTATGTTCCAGCGCCACTTTTAGCATAAATGTGGGTATAAAAGATCGACAAAATGTGTTATTGCAGTGATAGATTGCTAGCCCATCGCCCAATTGTATATACTAGTCACATATTGATTGCAAGAAGTTAATTAAAACATTAAAAAATATCGACTACTTTCTTAAAACGCACAACTACCCAGAAGTACTTGAAACAAAGTTAAGTCAGTCGATAATATCTGTCACCCGCTGAACATCACTCTCACAAGACAACTATGAGCACTGTGATAGACAACGTATTAGAATGAACTAGTTAGTAACACGGGCTATTTAGGTTGCGAAACGTGTAATGTTTTATAATTGTAGGCCGCTGTATGGTTAATCTGCGTAGGGTGCAGGCGGGGGTCACAAAGGCTTGTGCGGCACAAGTCGGGGTGAAAAGGCTCAGCTCACAAAAGGTGGGCCTGACTCGCATTCCTCCCGAGGCGCGCTCTCAACTATGCTATGCGGGTGGTACCGCGACGACTGCGCCGTTAAACATTAACAATTTATGTCGTAACAACTTGCCACTAAATTAGTG
The DNA here is from genome assembly GCA_947578815.1 of Epinotia ramella. Lineage (NCBI taxonomy): Eukaryota > Metazoa > Arthropoda > Insecta > Lepidoptera > Tortricidae > Epinotia > Epinotia ramella. The sequence goes on from OX388205.1 coordinate 19,367,567, forward strand.
TCCTATTGGTTAGGAAGGAGGTATTTATCACTGAAACTAGCTCCGTAATTACAAGTTGTACTCCAGGCAAAATAGGGTCAGCTAGTATGGCGAAATGGAAATAATTTATAATAGCTTTTTTTTTCTGCGTAACAGATAAATTATAATTGTATTAATAACGACGAGACTAAATCCGACAAAATATTTGTGATTTAGATATTTTAATAAATAATTGAAAATTTATAAATTCCTGTAAAATCGGAAAAAAAAAATAACTCATTTTTTATTCTTTGTTTTGATAAATTAATATTTCCTCTATAAGTTTGATGATAAATCAGGCAAAAAATGTTTCCGAATATTACATTTATATTTAGTAGATCCCTAACATTTTATTCATTTACCATATTTCCGTGTCCAAAAATAATAATTGGCTGTAGGTTCCTACATTCTTTGATGAATGTAGTGGACACAAACATTAGAAACGAATCGCACACTAAACAACAACGGAGGGTGGATTTTAGGGGTTAAATGCTGTTTAACTATTTAAAAAAATGCAAATTGATCAGTTACTTTTGGAATTTTCATTATAAGCTATTTTTCATCGAATAATGTACGAATCCCCTTATAAAATCGGTTGCAAGTAATGTTATTACAAACACCTGTTAAAATAGGTTTAAAAATGCCGCGCGCGAGCCGCAGAGCTAACGTGATTGGCCGGCCGCCCGCTCGCCGCGTAGGTACTACATACTAGGTAGGTAGGTAGGTACCGCACGAATCGCAGCGATTCGCGAAACCATCTAACGCGTCTAAGATCTAGTTGTTGATATTAGTTAAATTTTAATATACTCGTTGTGAAACGAATTATGAAAATATTTAAGTATTTTTATTTATTTATCAATGAGTGACACTGACGAGCGTGGGATGAAGATACCTATGCAATTTAACTTTGAACTTTGACGTAGGTAGTGGAAGTTGGAAAAAGGGACTTCAAAGATTGTGCACACGTGTATATTATGTAGTTTGTGATGGACTTTTTAAGACTAGAGGAAGATGCTTGCTTTGTTTACATTAATTTCTTTTTTGGTTCAGTTTTATTTATATATTTAGTCTTTATTGCACTAAGGACAACTTATCGTACAAGAGGCGGACTTAATGCCGTAAGCATTCTCTACCAGTCAACCTTTGCGCAAAGCAGATTGTGGGCGTGTAGTAATTGTAATAGAGCAAAATTCGTTAAAATAGTAAACTAGAGAGATTTATACCCTTACCTATTATTTGATTTTTATTATGCCCAATATTACACGTTAGATAATATACAGGGTGAAAAAATCTATGGAACCTGAAGGGAAACCCTTAAGACAGCTCATTCTCTCGCTCTCATTATCATGAATTAAACACTATTTAAATTTAATTTACCTACTTTTAGCCCGAATTACATTTGAATTACAATTTACTATCGCAATCACTAAAATTTATTGACCGAATATCTTTTGTCCGAAAACTTTTCGTATTTTTATGACTTCTCCGAATATACAATTCATTACTTTTTTCATTTACCATTTGATGTTATCCAAATGTGTCAGTTGTCCGAAAAACTTTTACCACTACAGTCTTTTGAGCTTTGTTACAACTTTTGTTTCATAGCCAATTTTTGACTTATCCAGCATTACTTTCCGCATTTCATACGTTTAGTCAAATGTTCATTTTGAATGAAATTCAAAGTAGTTTTACAGAGACTAAGGCAGGTCGGTGTAGGTACGACGACGAGCGAAGCGAGGAGGAGTTTTAGGTGAACTGCGAGTTTGCGACCCTACATCGCGCGAGCCGAGCGAGCGTAGCGTGCCGTGGCAGCGGCCGGCAAAGCACCAGAACCGAACACTTTTTTACTACTTAATATTTACATATGTACTGTATAAGTAAGGGTCAGGTCGGAAGAAATAACTTGATAAACCAAATGTTGTAATTATTTAGTATCGATTTATTTAAAGAACACCCTGCCTAGAGATGGTGTTTACCCAACCTACCCAGAGTTACCCATTTCATCCCAAACGTCGTCTTGTGAAGCATTTTTGCAAAATATAATGAAACTTCTTACGTCATAGTCATATAGGAATGTGTAAACGTAAACATTGTTCTCATTGAGATTTTCTTACTTGGTTACTTGCTAAATATGCAAACAATATAGGCTCATCTTTCCCTGGCCAGACTATACGTGTGTTATTTTGAATAATAGTACATTACTGCAGAGGCAGTGAAGTAAGGGATTGCTGGACTAGTCCAGGCAATGAACTGACAACTTGTATGGAAAAAATGACAATTTTGGAAATAATTTATAATAGCTTATTTTTTATGTATAACGGATATATTATCAACTAAATAGTTACCCAGCGACAAAATCCGACAAAATTTCAGACATCGAAAAAATGATAAGTTCTTCTAAAAAGTCAGTAAAAATATTAATAAATGTTTTGTCTTAATTTTGGTTCATTTACATTTGCTCTATAATATTCAAGATAAATCGTACAAAAAAAGATAATGCATGCTTCATTGAAATCTACATAATTACTTCCGAGTGGAAAGTTTGTCGGATTCTTGACCAAATCATCTTAGAATAAGATTTTCAAATGAAATCAACAAAAAAACGCTATTATAAAAAACGCTAAATTAATGTTTTTCAAAACCGTATTTTGCCTGGAGTAGACGAGATTGGGTTAAACCGGATACAACGAGTCCAGCAATCCATGTGCCGGCCGAGGATTGTATAGTGCGTTTCTCAAACGATGTGAGGAAATATTAAAATAAAAATAAATACAAGGTAATCAATTAAATAATAGGTAATTTGCCGCCTTTTTATTTTTTAAACATGCCATTTAAACAAGCCGTTCGAGCACTATGTTTAACCGCACATAGGTATAGTACCATCGTTTTTTTTTTATGACACAAGTTTGCTTACAGAACAGAGTCTAGTGGTGGTTGGCAGTATGTAATTTTTCCTTTGTCACTTTAATATTAGTAAGCAAATTTAAAAAGTTAGATTAGCGGACAATAATGGTTTTACTTAGGGTTACTTTTCTCAGTCCAGTTCCATAGGAAACAATTCACAGCCGTTACTAGTGTTAGCAAATTGGTGGGAACTGGCGAGAATAACCATCGAATACCAAAACCAAATGGTACTCAAGTATTGCATTTTTATCGAGTCGATACACGCGTAACGTAGCTGAAAATCGAATTTACCAGTCAGGGATATTAATATTTGTACCAGAGTAAGGATAAAAACTGACATAGAGGCGTACACAGATATTTATGCCCTTTTTTTGTACATATATTAATGCCTGACTTTAAATTTTCACCAAGATTAAACATATGATTAGTAAAAATAAACCAAATTAGCCCAAACTACCTACAATAGACGGACAGACAGACAGACAGACAGACAGACAGACAGACAGACAGCGGAGCCTTAGTAATAGGGTCCCGTTTTTACCCTTTGGGTAAAACAATATCACAGATTTGAGTAGGGCAGGCAGTGTCTTTCTGCCTTTACGTGGTGCACGCCACTGATGTTATGGATTTACGGTGGTTTTCTTTCAGGGCCCATAGGTTTTTCCACTCTGTATAGCTATAGCAGCTAAGCAGTATTTTAGCAGCGTGTTCTTTCTTACCCATTCCAATAATTAAGTACCTACTTCCGTTACTACAATGATGTGCAGATGGATCTTGTACTACCTACGCAGATTAAGTGGGAAATTAACTACTTTAAGTAGGAAATCACCTGTTAAAATTGTCGTCACTGTTTTATAATGATGACATTTATCAGTAAATAATTATGAAGCATTGAGACACCAAACATAGAAATGTACTAAATTCTTGGCATGTTTTCACTAAAATATGTTTATAAATTTCATTAATTGTTAGCGCGTTTCCCGCTTACGCCATTATTACACAGTGAATAGTCGCATTCTCCTACTAGTACATCGTCGAAGACGATATAAATGATTACAAATAATCTGCGTAGGTAATGTAGGTATCTATCTACTTCGCGTCACAGAAAAGGACTCGTTGCGTGCCGCCGTTGCGAGCGAATGTGATCGTTAACACACGCGGAAAGAGCTCAAGTTCAATTGTAGAATTAAACAGGACTATTCAAATGTGTATTATGCTTTACATAAACCTTTTTTCTGTAGGATTCGTGTACTACTTTAATAATCTATATAGTTAAATTAAATTTGGACACAATTTGGTCCTATAAATATATTTACCGATAGTTTATTGGAGTAAATGTATTTATATGCAATTCTAAACAAAAATCTATACGATTTTTAGCAAAATAGGTTCATCAATTATTTTTATGAGAATCAAATCAAAGTACTACTTATTACAATTTTTTTCTACCAACTTCTGTCACCTGTCACCCAAGCCATGCATTTTGTTAATATATTGATTTTACATGTAAAAAAAATGTCGGATTTCATTGTTTACAGGTTAAAGACAATAATATTGTTGTGTTGACGATTATAGACCACTATTATTAATTTTAATTAATAAAATCGGCGTATATTTGACAGTATTTTTTTATACCTTCTTTCGGGTCGAAAGTTTGTAAGATTCGTAAATAGAGTATCTTAAAATATGTATTTATGACGGAGAAAAAAAACACAGGCTATTATAAATTAATGTTTGGCGAAACCGTATTTTGCCTGGAGTATTGCTCCGCTCCGTCAACCGCCAAGTTAACTAATATTCTGCTTGAATATTGGAACACTGTAATATACTCGTAACTATCCTTTGTACCTAATGGCCGGAGTAAGAGCTATTGTCTAATTAATTTTATATACGAGTATATGCCAGGGGATTGTCCATTACGAAAATAGGTTTCCCTAATAATCTAACTAGAAAGCCCATCCTAGACATATCACTACCTAAAATTTGCTCGATTATACTAAAGGTACAATTTTAAACCTGTAGGTACGCAAAAACAAAGTTAAAGCTCCTCATCTCCCAATGAAAAAGGGATTAACATAGTTCAACATTTATAATCTTTATTACTTTGTGCTTAGGGCGCGTAATTAATAATAATTAAATCCCTGGGCTTCCCATTTCTGTTGTCGCCATCATTCAAACGGCGTTTTCGGAGTTGGCAATGATTAAAAAGCGCTACGATTTACGCAGACTGCACTGCAAGTCACAAGAAGGGTGAGAAAAAAACTGAACTGTTGTATGTATTGTTGAAATTAGTTGGATTTTTATTGGATAATGAAACTGAATAGACAATTCTTCCCATTTGTTCTATTCAACACATATCATCATAGGCCACATCATCTATGACAGATGATTGTTGCAGCGCTTATTGGAGCCTATGGATTGCCGCATCTACGTTGGTGGCTGTATAGTCCTATAGCAGCGCGGCATTTCTTGTCACATCGATTGCAGACGAATTGTGAATCTGTAGGAGGTGATAAAGCACGGCGAAGTAGAACACATTTAAGTAGTTGAATATAAAAAAATACAAAAATAGAATAAAGGAATAATACCTGACCTATTAGTTGAATCCATTATTTTAAAGCCTGATTTTTTATGTAATTGCTTCAAAATAAAGTCCAGGTAGTTCTATTACGGAAAATCCGTCGTTGAATGTAACTACTGGGAAGAAAAATTACAACTAGTTTTTATATGTATACGCTCCAACACAACATTGCTGGTCAGTGCTTGAACCAATTTATTTGTGGATGCTTTTCTTATATATTTAATGTAAATGGTACTATCTAATAATAATACTTTCGAAGTAGATATTCGAATTATATACAAGTGCTCCATATTTCAGTAGATTCATAGACTGGTTAGTTAGTTGACCTCGTAGAATACGGACGATAATGTTAACAAGTTTTAAAGATATACGATAAGGTGAAATAATTACAACTTGAGAAACCCCCGACATTTTCATTTCAAAGTCCAATATCTCAAAAACGGCTAAACAGATTTTCATGAAATATGGCTAAAAACACTCGGGATAAAACTATCTATGATACAAAAAAAACTAAACGAAAATCGGTTCATGCGTTTGGGAGCTACGATACTACAGAGAGATACACAGACAGACAAGTTAAACTTATAACACCCCTCTCTTTGCGTCGGGGGTTAAAAATAGGATCATGGACGATATACCATTATGGACAAGTCAAGACTGTGTGGTTTATATAGGTATGAGGACTTCGACATACGAGTTTGGGCCCCGTAGCCACCATCAGTCTCTTAAACTTATACCCAATATAAAAGAATTACTCATCTGTGGCCATTTTTTAATCATTTCGTTCATACTCTTCGTGAATCCGAAGGGTGGCAAGTTGGAACATTATTATGAACTTTCTTCGTAGTTGGGAACAGCTATGTTCCGCGAATTCCGTGGTATTAATAATTGGTTTCTGAGGATTGTGTATCAAACGGCTGAGGAAGCCTTGACGGTACCTAGTAAGAATCGATGAAAAGCAGGTGCGGCATTCAAAATGTGCACTTAAGTTTTGTCACGTAATAAAACTTGCAACATTACATTTTTCAACACATTTGCTCGTAAAGTGCCCGTTATTACGTCCCTGTTAGGCTCATAATCCTGGGTATTAAACACGGCGTGTTTTATAACTTTACGACACTCGTGTTTTATGGTTATATCCCGATGACACGTTGGCACCTTGCAGCAAGGTGTATCTATGAATACAGTGCATTCTTTAACTAACCGGGTTGCACAGGTTTTTAGGGTTCCGTAGCCAAATGGCAAAAAACGGAACCCTTATAGATTCGTCATGTCTGTCTATCTGTCTGTCCGTCCGTATGAGCCACTTTTTTCCGAAACTATAAGAACTAAGTATACTATTGAAACTTGGTAAGTAGATGTATTCTCACAAAAATAGAAAAAAACAATAAATTTTGGGGGTTCCCCATGTTTAGAACTGAAACTCAATTTTTTTTTTCATCAAACCCATACGTGTGGATCCGTATCAATGGATAGGTCTTCAAGGTCTTCCAAAATGGTAATATATTGAGGTTTCTAATATTTTTTTTTTCTAAACTGAATAGTTTGCGCGAGAGACACTTCCAAAGTGGTAAAAGGGGGGGGCATGTAACTTCTAAAATAAGAGAATGATAAAACTAAAAAAGCGGCCAAGTGCGTGTCGGGCCACGCGTAGTTGCCCGTCTGTCACAGAATGCGGACTTAAAAGGGGCTTTTGGGGTTTTTCATTATAGCTTACCCTCGTAAATAATCGTAAATATTAGATACTACATAAACTAATAGAACCGCAGATCGCAAACTTTTAGCAGCAACAGGTTATTTAGGTAAAATAATTACGAAAATCTCCGAACAGCATCAAGCCGCACATCACAACTAGCCGCGCGCGCAAGAAGCACCGTGCCCTAAGTCCGCCTAAGTTTTAGCATTACCACGGGTGGGGGGGCATGTCGCAGGGCAGGTCTTTTGCGCGCTCGCCGCGGGTAAAAAGCACCGTGCCGTGAAAAAGCAACTCTACCGTCCACGGTAAAAGGTTCAAATTCCAATGACAATGTATATGCACCCGAAATTAAGTGCATTTCTTACCAGTTAACTAGTTATGTCTACTACTTGTTAAGTAGTTATGTCTACTTAACTGTGATAGTTTTCATTTTAAATTTATTATATGTACTACTGCCACGAATTTTTTCACATCGCCAGTTGTAGCCATTTAGCCGGCAGGGGGGGGGGGACACATGACTCGAACAAAAATTAGGGCTTTAAATCCCATTATCTCGCAAAAGCATAACTGAGTTGAAAAATAGTTTTTGAAAACCCATAATATTTTTGAACAAGCTATCCAACGATACCCCACACTATAGGTTTAACGAGAAAAAAGTAATGTAGGGGAAGTACCCTAAAAAAAATTTTTTTTCAGGATTTTATTCTATTGTTTTGTCGGTGTGATTGGTTTATATACCCACGCCGAATTGCAGTTTTCTAGTTGTAAGGGTTACTGAGCTAAGGCGAAGACGGACAGACAGACAAACAGACAGACGGACGGACATGGCGAAACTATAAGGGTTCCTTGTTGACTACGGAACCCTAAAAATATATGATGTACATTACCATGCAAACTTCCACCGAAAATTGGTTTGAACGAGATCTAGTAAGTAGTTTTTTTAATACGTCATAAATCGTAAACCGCAATAAATTGTAAACCTTTCATTCAATCAAGTCAAATATAAAAATATAAATCCTAAATACGGAACCCTTCATGGGCGAGTCCGACTCACACTTGGCCGGGTTTTTTTTTTAATTCTCGGTAAACGGATTCTTACGCGACTAAACAAATCAAATTTATTTTGTGAATTAATTGATTATTTCTTCTTGGAGATGATATCGACCAAAATTCAAGTAAGACATACCTACTTAAATTAAAGGTCGTATCTCGATATCGACTACGTACCGAGATACGAGGTATTGAAGAGCAGTGACAGTTTTGGTAGTGACTTGGTCAGACGATAAAGAAACGTTTTATTTAGTACTTAAAACGATTTACTTTTAATAACATTTTTCTCCAATATGGTCGGAAATGATCGCCTTACTGTAGCAAAAATAGTACGTGAAGTTCATCGTTACTGACGAACGCAAATTTAAAAAGTAAAAAGTCATTACTGTACAGATTTAGCGGCAAGGAAAGTCCAAGTCCATTCCATTACTGTACCTATACCTTTTTACCATATGTTTTGACTAATACAAATCACTACAAACAGCCAAGTGCTCGTTCGTTTAAATGCCTTGCAATTTGTCACAACAACTTGCTATAGTTAGACTGGTTAGTAGTAGTGTATAGCTGTCTGTTTCCTACTATTGCAAGTCGGTGTGACAAATTGCGGCCGTTTAAGTTTTTCTAAGTTTTCTTTTTTTAATTGTCATATAGGTACCTAGGCAAAACGCTTACTGTAAGTGATCGAAGAGACGTTTTTAAAAATGCCTCAAATATTTTTCAAATCAGAAATAAAAATAAATATCAAAATAAAATTCATAACGAACTGAAATGAGTTTAGGTTTCCGTCCGCTTTAATTTCTAATAATTATAATTACATAAAAAATTGTGATTGATTATAATGTTGTTTTTTTTTTATGTGGGTATGTCCCCTTCGTATGGAAACGTCCCAAAAGCAAATAGTCCTATTAGCATAATGACCTAAAAGCAAATTGTCCCATTAGCAAAATGACCCGAAAGCAGAACGTCCCTTTCGCAAAACAACCTAAAAGCAAGTCGTCCTATTATCAGGTTGCCCTTTTAGCAAAACGTCCCGAAAGCGAAACGCCATGAAATCAGAATGACCTAAAAGCAAAATGTCCAATAAGCAGAACGTCCCATGGTGTAGAGACAAGAAAAAAAACGGTTTTTTTAATACGTCATAAATCGTAAACCGCAATAAATTGTAAACCTTTCATTCAAATATAAAAATATAAATCCTAAATACGGAACCCTTCATGGGCGAGTCCGACTCACACTTGGCCGGTTTTTTTTTTTTTAATTCTCGGTAAACGGATTCTTACGCGACTAAACAAATCAAATTTATTTTGTGAATTAATTGATTATTTCTTCTTGGAGATGATATCGACCAAAACTCAAGTAACAAATACCTACTTAAATTAAAGGTCGTATCTCGATATCGACTACGTACCGAGATACGAGGTATTGAAGAGCAGTGACAGTTTTGGTAGTGACTTGGTCAGACGATAAAGAAACGTTTTATTTAGTGCTTAAAACGATTTACTTTTAATAACATTTTTCTCCAATATGGTCGGAAATGATCGCCTTACTGTAGCAAAAATAGTACGTGAAGTTCATCGTTACTGACGAACGCAAATTTAAAAAGTTAAAAGTCATTACTGTACAGATTTAGCGGCAAGGAAAGTCCAAGTCCATTCCATTACTGTACCTATACCTTTTTACCATATGTTTTGACTAATACAAATCACTACAAACAGCCAAGTGCTCGTTCGTTTAAATGCCTAGCAATTTGTCACAACAACTTGCTATAGTTAGACTGGTTAGTAGTAGTGTATAGCTGTCTGTTTCCTACTATTGCAAGTCGGTGTGACAAATTGCGGCCGTTAAAGTTTTTCTAAGTTTTCTTTTTTTTAATTGTCATATAGGTACCTAGGCAAAACGCTTACTGTAAGTGATCGAAGAGACGTTTTTAAAAATGCCTCAAATATTTTTTAATTAAGAAATAAAAATAAATATCAAAATAAAATTCATAACGAACTAAAATGAGTTTAGGTTTCCGTCCGCTTTAATTTCTAATAATTATAATTACATCAAAAATTGTGATTGATTCTAATGTTTTTTTTTTATGTGGGTATGTCCCCTTCGTATCGAAACGTCCCAAAAGCAAATAGTCCTATTAGCATAATGACCTAAAAGCAAATTGTCCCATTAGCAAAATGACCCGAAAGCAGAACGTCCCTTTCGCAAAACAACCTAAAAGCAAGTGGTCCTATTATCAGGTTCCCCTTTTAGCAAAACGTCCCGAAAGCGAAACGCCATGAAATCAGAATGACCTAAAAGCAAAATGTCCAATAAGCAGAACGTCCCATGGTGTAGAGACAAGAAAAAAAACGGCCAGGGGCCCGTTTAAAAAATATTATTTTAATTCAGTTGAAGCAAAATAAAGTAACAATGTGTTCAATCAACTAGCTCTTCTTAACTTATTACTTAACACCGCAAAAATAAAAAAAATAAAAGCACTTCTTTAATATAAAATAACAACTTTTCCTAACTTCACATTTACCTCTAGTGCCATCAGAACACATGAATGAAACCTGGAACCGAGTAAAAGAAGAAAGCTTCGATTCGGACCTCGCCGTTTTTTTTCTTGTCTCTACACCATGGGACGTTCTGCTTATAGGACATTTTGCTTTTAGGTCATTCTGATTTCATGGCGTTTCGCTTTCGGGACGTTTTGCTAAAAGGGCAACCTGATAATAGGACGACTTGCTTTTAGGTTGTTTTGCGAAAGGGTCGTTCTGCTTTCGGGTCATTTTGCTAATGGGACAATTTGCTTTTAGGTCATTATGCTAATAGGACTATTTGCTTTTGGGACGTTTCGATACGAAGGGAGTATGTCAATTGAAACTGGCACCACGAGTTATGCTCATGTACATACTTTGAAAAAATAAGTTGGGCGGGAACTTGATAGGTTATTGACATACTCGCTGTTTTAAGATTATTGAAAATATTATTTGATTTCCTCGCATTTTTGGAGAAAAGCACTATGATGGGAATGGAAATTCGTGGATTCGTCTCTAAACCAACTCGTACACGAATTGCTATTTCCCGGCCTCAGCAATAATGTACTATTGTACGAATTTGTATTGAATAAGAAAATATGTATTTTATTTTGTATTGGCTGTTTAGAGATTTCATCCTGCGCGAACTTCACGAAAAAAAATTGTTGCGCGCCAATGTTGATAATTTTACAAATATTGGTAAAGATTATTAATGCGTGGTAAATAGAAACGTGATTAATAGAATTGACGCCACTGGAAATTCTTGGCGATGTACAATATGTGAGTAAAAACCTGTTGCCATCAATAACTAAAGAAAATGACTTCGGAGCCTATAAAATTTTCATCTTATGAAAATATCTTTTTCCTCGCAAATGGGTTGAGAAACGTCGTGTGAAATGCGTGAGCTTTGATAATTACATCCTTGGCTCTCTTATTACGCTGACCTACGGCTCGCGTGAACAATCCCGCCTCTGATGTGATTATTAACATAGCTCACTTGTATCACAATGCACTAGTAAGTACACACTCGCTGCCCGCGCGGTATAGTATACCGGGTATACACATACTAAGCCGCAAGCGAAGCCGCGGGATAAGATAGTGTCTATGTCCATATTGTCCACCCCGAAGGAGCATTCTGCACTTTAGTAAAATAATTTTACAAACAGGGTGAGTAGGTAGTTCTGGACATACAAACTCACAAAACTACAAACGAATAAAGCTATGAACTATTATTAAATAGTACCTATAGTTTTTAAACGAACGACCTTTAAATGATAATTAGACAAAAAAGTTATATAGTTATATATAAATATTTTAATACACTTTTTTTTGTAATAATGAATGAGAGAAAAATGGATTTAAATCACGAGGTTTCTCTTACTACGCCTTCATCCAAGATTTACATTCCCCAGGGCTTTCGCAACAGTGAGGTGTATCCTCAGAGATATCTTCCGATGTCATTCAGGATAATTAAATACCTAATTTAAGTAGGTACTCGTATTTACTACCATCATTTAGCAAGTATGGACCACTACTAACAGACGATAGATTCGAACTGAATATTTTTGGTTTACATAATGAATGTCAACTCCACTCAAGTAAGAGCAGTGGACTATTTTACTTATCTCGATAATTATACCACAATGATAAAGATGTAGGTAATTGGATGATGATAAGGTACTGAATGTAAGGAAGAGATCCATGCATGTGATGAAGCATTTTTAATGCGATTTTTAAGTCGTAAACAGTGACAGAGACGTCAGTAGTACAGACAGGAAAATTAAGATAATGATAATTAGGACTCTTGTTCAGATATCACGGAGCGAGACAAACTCGGTCCGTAAATTGTGGTGTGGAATATAACACTTGCCTAAATTACAGTTAAAAAGCATTTCCCGAGCGACGCTGGGCAACAGCATTATCGGTATTGGTAAAACGTCGAAAACATTCTGGAAGAGCTTTTGAGTGTCTAGGTCATTGATTTATTGAGGAATAGGCAACTGACTCTCAAACTGCGTTGCAGAAATTAAGGGGTACCTACTGCACAATCCTCCCAACCTTGTAGCTGATAAACTTGTACACTTGTGCTGTACTCATAATCTCAAAAACTTTACAATATTCAGGCTGGTGTCCCATTTTGAGCAATCAAGATGCCTGTGTCAAGAGACACCGCTCTTCCTTTAAATTAAATTAAGTGGGATATTTGAATTAGGTTAATAGAGAGAAGGGAAGAAAGCATAGCTTACGAGTATATCAAAATGTTTGGATTTCTAGTCAAGTAAATTACTAAGCTCTCACCTTCTCCTGTCGGTTTATAATTAAGAACAAAGATGATAGAAGAAAAATGTTGAGTTAGCTGAGCTCGTAAACTTATGATGATGATATAAATTAGAGATGCGCCGAATATGGATTTTGCCGAACCGAATTATTGGTTCGGCGTAATGCCTTCATCAGCCGACCCGAAACAGACTCATTTAGTGATAAACATGATATTGAGTTTTAAAGTAGGTATAGTTACAGTAAAGTTAGTTAAATAGCAACAGTAAGAATATCTTTTAGAATACCGAACAATTACCAAATATTCGACGCATCTCTAATATGAATAAATAATATACCTACTTGAAGTTTTCGAGCGAAATTTGATGGCGAAATGACTGACCCAATTAGGTTCGTCTGGCTACACCTTTGATGATTAGCAGAAAATTGGGCTAGTTCATTGTCAGCCCTTTATCGATTTTGGATCTCATTTGTTTGAAGGGCATCGGGATGTACAAGTACAACACCAAATTGGCGTAGTTGGACATTGTGTACACTAAGATGAACAATTTACGAAGCAAAATGTGTTCCTAGAAACACTGCATAATATGAGTACCTATAGACCATATGGTACCATACTCATATTATGCAGTGTTTCTAATAAACATACATATATTAAACGGTTATTCTTATTTAAGTTTTTGTTCTTCATCATGAACCTATAATTAGTATGGACAGGCTATGGTAATAATAATACCACGTGCGAGCGAGCTGGTAGCATACAAATCTCGATAAGTGTGACACACAGAGATATATCATTCGTTATCCTTGTCATAGTTCCACTTTTTTTCTATTTGGCACAACAGTTGTGGCATACAATGCTGTCAATGCTCGCGCGTGGCTGCATACGAATCCGAAATATTTAATATTATTGTGAATAAAATAGTGTCCTAAAAGTAATTTACGCACGATAAGGTATCTCGTGTTCCGTCTGTGCCAAGAAAATGGTTAATTGTTGCGTGCTTGGCTGTAAAAGCCGGTCGGAACAATGTGATGAAAATATAACCTTTCACACGTAAGTAGAACATCTTTCACTTTTCTGTATACGCAATACGTAAAAATAGCATGGTAAAATTACATTACGCTCAAAGTCTTGTAAAATTTGACGATTACAATAGAAATAACATCATTGTTTACATTGTACAAGAGAATATTTCTTGACAAATTATCCGCCCAAATTACGTAGATTGTTTATGGTAAGCTGCGAGAGGTGTTAGAATGTCTTCTCGATTTAGCTTCTTTGCAATCATTTTAGGGATACCAGCCAATACAACTTAAAAATACCCGATTTCTCGGGTAATTTATACTCTAACAAAATTCTCGTACTTGTTATTACATAACATTCGTATATAATGGATGGGATCTATTCTTATATACGTATATTTACTCTGTACTCATAATACAGATAAGCTTTTATGTAGCGAGTAATCTCGGCCTGTTCATCCGATTTCAAAAATTCTTTCATCTGGCTTTATTTAATCCTGCATCTGCGCCTCCGCTTGTGTTCTTTCTACTACGCGGGTGGAGAGGAGACGCGTGGACAGCTAGTAATAAGTAAAGACGATCGACGGTTAAGAATTAATCATAATTGTCTATAAGCCCTATGCTTGAAAAATTTTATGTAAAATAATATGTTTTTTTTTCTAGGTTTCCACTAAATGAGGATGCGCGTGCGCGTAGTATTTGGGTTAAGGCTACATATATATATTTGTGATCGCATTCTCGAAAAGAGTTCTTACGATTTTGATGGCATTTGCAGTATAGGGGTTTATGGGGGCGAAAAATCTATCTCATCATCATATGAGCCGAAATGGCCCGTCCTGCGCCATCCGCATCCAGCGGACTCCCGCGACATTTGCCAGGTCATCAGTCAACCTTGTAGGGGTCCTCCCACGCTGTGCCTCATAAAAAAATCGATCTAGCTAGGTCTCATATCTGAGAAAAATTGTTCTCAGCATATTTTTACCCGAGCAGAGCTCTTTATCATTAATCTGTAATAATTTGAATATTTGAATAGTAAATGTTTTTTTAATATGGTTGTGTCTCATTTCGGTATTTAGTGTCATTATTTTTCCCGCCTTAAGCCTGCATCTCGGTCGATAGTAAATTTTACAGCTAATGACAAGTTTACCATTGATCGCCGCGGCCAGGCCACGCCAGTCTGTGAGAGACTTTAAGCCTCTCACAGACGGGCGCGGCCTGCGGTGGCGGTCAATAGCAAATTTGACACTAACTGTCAAGTTTACTATGAACCGCCACCGCAGGCCGCGCCAGTGTGATTCAGGCTTTATAATAATTAAGTAGATCAGCACGGCTATCACAGGACGCTCCGCGAGCTGTGTCGCGGCGAGGTAGACTGTCCGTCTCTTTCTAGTTAGAACGATTAGAAACAGACGGATAGTCTACCTCGCCGCAACACAGCTCGCGGGCGTCCTGTCATAACATCATTAATTTTTGCGTGTCGGGTTCTGCGTGGGCAGATGGACTGTCCGGATCTGGTCGGACAACTCTTGAGACTGTTCGTCCCGGACATCCCTCGAGTAACCCTGCGGCCGCGGCGCCGCGACCTGCTGGCGGTGCCGGCAGCGCGCACCGTGTCGCGCAAAAACTCGCCGCTGTTGCGCGCGCTTGTGGCGCTCAATGCGCTTCTGGCATCAGCACCGGAATGCGATCTGTTTGCATGGAGTTGGGCGGCTGTGTGCTGTGAATGTTTAAGATTTTGCGAAGTGATGGATGTTAGGCAATCGAGTGTTTGTACGTGATTCATGTTGTTTCAAATTATGTTTTAGTTAATTTAGTTTCATAGCGTATTGGTTCAACTGTAATGCTATGTAAATATTATTTGAATAAATAAATAATAAATAAATAACTGTGCTGATATGAAACTACCAGGTAAGCCGCTTGCACAAGGACTATTAATTACCTACATGTCATGTTCTGTTACTAGAATCATATTTCATGTTATTAAGCTGAATATTACTAGTGGTTGCGAACTGAGCGCCTGCTAGGCAGTGAATGTGTGTAAAGCTTCAGTAAAAACTACTTACAATAAAAGCGCATTATTTAAAATAAACATATGGAAGCGATGGGGTAATTTTTAGTTACATGGCCACCCCACGCGAATCATCTACTTTGTTGCCGTCCCTCATTGTGGCGACACTTACGTCGCCTCTGTAGGTATATACTCTAAGTTCTTCATACTCGAATGCGGCAAGTAAAATTGCTAAGGTCGGTACTTCCAATATCAGAAAAGAAAATTGAACAGGTATTTGTTAACTCGTCAATCTGAGTCTGTGTTTCAGACGGTTTAGCTTTTGGACCTACTAGATAACAGTTGTTATATTCAAATTCCTCAGGACAGAGCCGTCTTGTAGTATCAATTGTTTGGTTACCAAGTGAGTGCATAGTAACGGTGTAAACAAAGTGGTGATTCAATTTCTTGATTTCGTCCACCCACAGTTGAGTAAAGGCTATTCACGCTATGTACCTACCTACTTGTGGTCACATGCGTTTTCTCAATTAACATTCAAGCCACAAATTCAAATATACGCGCAGAAACAAAGTGGCTACACTAGCTAAATTTACAAATTATATTCACCAACGGTATAATTGTATGCTCTGATTTTACAATATACTGGTGTAGGTACCTAGTAGTTGAATGTGATTTAAAAACGGTCAATTACATTATTACATTGAGACTGTTGGTAATTAGACTGTGAAAAGCTTTAACACTTTAGATGTGTCCACAAGGAAGACTGTACTCATAATAAACAACACAATATCCATTGTTATGAATAAATAAATAAATGATTTTGACCCGTTTTCATGTTTGATATTGAGTGAGTATCTTTACGTAATAGTTTTATTGGACCCGATTCTACAGTGGCCTCTAAACTTCCTAATTTTATTTAGGTGTCGCTAAAGCACTTTGCTATTCTGTGACCAGCTGTCATAATCAAATGACAGCGCTAATTTGAATCTGACGTTTCTTATTTTAGGCGGTCTATAGAACTTATTTAGCTGCCTAAATGCTATTCTAAATATGTCGTTTTTAATCTGCCCCTTAAATTATGTCTAAAAATTAGACAATTTAGTTTTAGGCTAGTTAAGCTATGTGCACGTAGATTCGGGTCCATTATTGTTAGTTCATTAAAATGAGCTTAACAGAGTCGCTGTTTAGCATGTACACGTAAAACTACCGATACATAAGATACTGGAAGCTGAGATTAGCTCGTGAATCAGAAGACTTGTAATAACTTGATCTACAAAGCCGTGCATAATATAGGGGACACCGAGGTAAGTTGATACAAAGGTAAGTTGACACAACGTCAAAATCTCACAAACTATAGGCATTAGAAACCTGGCCACAACGCAGTTCTAACTGCGTCTTCCCGTTGACCAACTCGTCAGTACACGCCGAGGCCACCAGGCGAATGGCTGTGGAGCTACAGCATCAATGCTCAAAATTTCACGAAAAGTATGTTTTTTTTAAATTTTTTTCGACGCTGTTTATTTACATGTGTGTAGTGCATACACATTTGTGGTGTGCAATGATCATTTTTAAAGCATAGGTCGTTAATTAGGTTTTATGCCGTCACTTCATTTTTTAAATAGAATAGTGGCTTGTAGCTGAAAATCACGATGATATATAAAAGACCGTTCATTTCGAGGCAGAGGTAAGATGAACCACCTTGTTTCAACCTAACTCTCTTGTTGCACCTTGCCTCGGTTTCAATGTTATAGTATTAAATTGTATTTTGTTTTGGCTGACTGCTGACTTAGATGAAGGAATGAAGATGAATTGAGGCGAAATCAGTGTTCAGATATACGAATTGGCCACCGAAGAAGCTACCTTACGACGAAAAAATCTTGAAATTGATTAAAGTGTTATGATTCAAATTATTCCTTGCTATATCTGTTCATTGAAAAAGGCACAAAAGACCTACTTAGTGTTAAACAATGAAATCGCCTTACTCATTTAATAAAGAAAAACCTATTTTAGGTAGGTAGGTAAGTTACAAAAGTAATTCATTAGTTGATCTCAAAGAAGTTGTATTCAAGTTTACATAATTATAGTGACTTTACAGACACTTTAGTACAATGGATAATATCATTTATATATAACATATGCCCTTTATTGGAAATATGGCATTTTAGTATTTAATAATAAGGATATCAGTTACTTAAAATGTGCCTTACTAATTACATAAGAAATTATTTTATAAAATGATTGTATCATCCTTTATTGTTGATTGATCTCAAGGAAACTTTTCTGTAATATCAAAAAAGTATATTTTGTTCAATAAAACTGATTACTCACAGAAATGAGTGTTTATTGTTCTCATAATCATAGTCTCTTATTATATGTGTCAACTCACATTGGTACCCGTTTCAAATTACGTCGGTACTAGAAGGGTTGAAACAGCGTGACTTAATTAAGAAAAACGAGTTTTTTATATAGTTCTAATTTTCAATTACCGTTTTGATTGATAGCCTTCAATATCCTTAAATTTGCTTTCTAATGTATATTTTTCATAGTTCAAGCTTATATAATGAAGCAGAAATATCTGGAAATGTAAATTTTGTGTCAACTCTCCTCGGTCTCCCCTAAATTAGCATAGTACCTATATACTTAGCTCGAGGGGTGTTATATGTTTACCGTGTCTGTGTATCTGTCTGTGGTATCGTAGCTCCCAAACGGATGGACCGATTTGAATGCGGTTTTTTTATTCGAAAGCTGATGTGATCCCGAGTGTTCTTAGCCATGTTTTATGAAAATCTGTTAAGCCGTTTTTGAGATATTGCACTTTGAAATGAAAATGTCGGGGGTTTTTCAACTTTTTCTAAGTTGTAGTTATTATTTAATAATTATAAAATGCTTTGATTTTACAGGAAATATACAGGTCGATTCACGAGAGCTGGCGCGGAAAATATATGAAGCTGTCATTAATTTCATAGATATTACGCGCCAGCTTTTGTGAATCGACCTGTAGGTCCAAATTACTTTTATTTCATTTACAATTTTCCTCGCGGTGATTAGGTGAAAAGTTGTGTGTTTCGCTCAGGATTTGCACATTATGCCTGGTTACATATATACGACTAAGCAATGATGCTGTTGATGTAATCATATTGCGCTTAGAGGTAGCTCATTGGCAGCACCAACGTTATCTCATCATCATTCTAGCTTTTTCTCCGGTTTTACCTTAAAGGAGCTCGGGGTCCGCTTTGGCATCTAATCCCAAGAACGTAGTAGGCACTATTTGTACAAAAGCGACTGCCATCTGACCTTCCATCCCAGAAGGAAAACTAGACCATGTTGGGATAAGATATCGGTACCCATCGGACCGGCAGAACGATGGGTACAGCCGGCCCGATGCGCTCTTGTGATATGCTCAGGATAGATACTTTCGAATTCGAACCATTCACTTTGCTCATGGTTAAATCTTGGAATCCTTCGCTACCACGGCTTTCAATCGCCTCAACTTGCGCCAAACAACAACTTTGCAGCCTTGCATGATAAATAACGAATTATTCCTTACATAACGGCAACGGGCAGCCGTTGCCGTTATGTAAGGACGCCAGGTGCAGACCTGGCTCCACTTTCAGGTCTAAAGTCAGCTTGGCTTGGTCTTCCTTTATCTATGCAATAAAATGAAGGTACGAAGAGCAAAGGCAATGCAGTAATTCAGATTCAGATTAATTTACTCACAATATAAGATTACATTATAAATTACATTACATGTCAATTTAAAAGAATCCCTATTGTGATGTGAACAACATACAATAACGTTCAATAAAAGTAATTGGAAGGTTAATAATTAATAACTAACAATTGAAATATAACTATGTCCACTTTTAAATTTATCTCATAGTTATCAAAGTTCACCTAAAAGGATCGTCAGTACATAATATAACAATAATTGAATTATACCAAAAAACATAAAATAAAAATTATGCGGTTATGTCAAAAAATTCACTTATAGAATACAGTGGATTTTCCAATAGAAAGTTTCTTAATCGACGCTTGAATATGGTTTCTGATGTTTCTATTCGTATTTCGGCGGGTAGACGGTCATAGTAAGTGGGACCTATGATGCGCCGGTTTTTTCCTGCAAGTGCCATGCGACGTGGGACTGTTCTGAGTCGGCCTGTGGAATGAATAGTCTTACCTGATACCTCGACACGCCTAAACATGGGTAACTTTCGTCTCACAAACATTACGAGTATAATTTCAAATAGGCATGTGGAGTAGTGCGTCATAATTTTGTGCGTTATGAAGATTTCTCTGCATGAGTCACGAGGTTTCACACCAGCTAGCGTTCGTAATGCCCGTTTTTGCATTATGAAGACTCGATTGGCATCCCATCATCAGTTTCCCCAGATAAGTACTCCATATGTCATTAATGAATGGAAATGAGCATAGTACACAGATTTTAATGAAACATTCGAAATGAGGGGTTTCAACTTTCTCAGTGCAAATACCGCACTACTCAACCCAGCACACAGCTAATCAACATGTTGAGTCTAACATAAAGCCAAGGAACCTTGTCTCGTTGCATAGTGGCATTGGACAGTTTGATATACAGGGAGGCACAGTTATATTCCGTCCCGAAAATAGCATTATGTTCGATTTAGTGACGTTTAAAAGTAACCCATTTATACAAAACCACTGCTGCAACTGCCTACATGCGTCACTTATCTTCGCACCAAGCTGCTCGTGCGTTTGCGCACTAACTATTACCGTAGTGTCATCTGCAAACAGCACGGGCAAGCCTGTGGTGATAACAGACGGGATATCATTTACATAGGCCAAGAACAAGGTGTTGCCTAGGGCTGATCCTTGAGGGATGCCTTGGTTGATGTATCCATAGTCAGACTCAAGAGTTGTTCCATTTATGGATAGTTTGCCCTTCTGCCTTCGATTTAACATAAAAGAACTAAATAAATCGTGAGCCTTATCTCCAACGCCATAATATTTTAATTTATTTAATAGGAGCGTATGACTGATTACGTCCAAGGCCTTTGACAGGTCACACATAATACCGGCCATCTTGTACCTGTTGTCCAACCCCGTCATAATGCAATCAACCATCTTGTGCGCCGCTGCAGTTGTTGACATGTTTTGTCTGTAAGCAAACTGGTTTGGTGAGAGGAGGTCATTTGCTTTAAGATGGTTTATCAGGCTAGATGACAGGATGGACTCCACAATTTTCGAGATGGTCGGTACTATGGTGATCGGCCTATAGTTATTCAGTTTTTTCGCCCTTCTCTTTATATACTGGGCATACCCTTGTACATTTCAATACATCGGCGTAGACGCCAGTTTCAAACATACTATTTATCAATACAACCAATATGTCAGAGACGACCGGATTGATACATAGGATAATGTCTAAAGAAATATCGTATGTATCCACGGTTTTACGCGTCTTTAACATTGATTGTATTGTCCTGTGCAAGAGATTTTGCGTAACTACGGGGAGATGAAATACAGGCATGTCTGAGTTGCCTAGATGTTGACGTAGGTAATGTGCAGATAATGATTCATCATTTCGAATAGTATATCGAGATGCAATGTCTAAAAAATAAGAATTAAGCTTGCTTGGCACTTCACTGTCTAACAGTTTGGTATTCGAAATAGGATCATGTAAGTTGAACGTTGGTTGAGATCTAGTTTTGGTTCCTATTTCGTCATTTACAATCCTCCATTACTAGAGTTCTCGCTTTCTTTCAGCTTATTTTCTATATGCGATTGTTTAGCACGCAGAGTGGCTGATTTAATAAGTCGAGAATAGTGAGCAATGCAGTCTTATATTAGTCGATTATTAGGATATTGGCGTTTTATTTCTTGAATGTCATTGTATTTACAAATGACAGCTCGTCGTTCATCCAAGGGACAGTATGCTTATTTTTATTTAATTTTATTCTCTTTATTGGAAAATGTAGATTAATGTAAAATGTAATTATATTAAATAGCTTGTTAAATTTGAAATTAATGTCAATAGAATCAGAATAAATAAAAGTAAAATCATAATTGGAAATCTCAAAATAAAATAAACTTCCACCAGCAAACGAAATATAACCTACTACCACGACTACTCATTTTTGACCGTTTTCGAGTGAAATATTCGAGTGCTCGAAAGTCAAAAATCGGTCCCCTTTTTAAATATAATATTGTAAGTACAGTTCATTATATGCAAGCGATAGAACATGGAAATCGTACCTAAAAAAGAAGTGCTATTACCTAATTACATTACATGCCTTTAGAAAATAATGTTGCTTGTTTCACCTCACGAATGCGGGTTGGTCATATCCATGGGGGAAGATGCACCTTGCTTGAGTACGATACGTGTGAGTGTAGTCCCACACAATTACGAGCGACTTGGTAAAGTAATAAAAACAGCTGCAGTTTACCTTAAGAAGTATTGTAACAGCCTCACCGGAGTAAAGTATCGACGTGTGTTGATATCGCGGGTAGTTCACAGTCCACTGATAGATCAGTTCCGCTCCGCCGGCCACCCATTGTCGCCCGCTAATGAGCCGATCGTCGACGTCGACCATACACCTCTTTATTACTCACTTAGCTTACCCGAAACGTGTGATACAACTATT
The DNA here is from genome assembly GCA_947578815.1 of Epinotia ramella. Classification (NCBI taxonomy): domain Eukaryota; kingdom Metazoa; phylum Arthropoda; class Insecta; order Lepidoptera; family Tortricidae; genus Epinotia; species Epinotia ramella. The sequence continues at coordinate 19,390,263 of OX388205.1, forward strand.
GTTCATGATTATGTGGCCTTTTAATTTTTTTATCTGTGTATTTGATGCGTTAGTGGGAACTAGGGCTTGAATTAAAAATCTGACAGCAGAGACTGTCAACGTTGCCGTCGCTATGACAATCGTAGCAGTCGCTGGCGTACAACTGACAGATTTTAGAACAAAAGCCAAGTTCGCAGCGGGGAAGCTCAAAGGAAGGCACGAATATCGCGAAGGCAATTAATTTGCCAAAAAGGTTTTTGTATTTTTGGTTCTTCTATGAAAATGTAATTTATGGACACAGGTTGTTACAATTATCCCAAATACATTTTATCTAATTTGAAAAATTCACAGGCTATTTTATCAGTATCCATTTAAGATTATGTGATCTAATATGTAATATGGCTAGGTACCTACCGTATTGCAATTGCAGTACTACCTAGTTACAACCCCTGTAAATATGTATACCTACATGTCATACAAGATGCGAGATTATCAAGCTATATGGCTTCCGTGATTCTACGCGTCCCGTGTACATGCGGTTAAAATTTCCATACAAATTGATCGGCTGATTGCTTTTTTGTTTAGTATGTGGGACGAACTAAATCCGTGCAGATTATTTAAAGGGTTTTGTCCCCAAAGTGGGCGTATTTATGGAATCTCTTTATTTCCGCCTCTTATACAAGGGTGTTTTTAGACCAACGGCTCTTAGCAGGGACATGACATTAATACATTTCTAAGTGCGTCACAAGCCAAAGGGCTGTATTTAAATTTCGCCACGCGAACAAGCTATCCGGAAGCCGGAGCCTTAACGCACCAGATTAATTTAACTTTCTTTATTATCACATGCAAATCATACAAACATGAATTTGAAAGCTAATTGTAATATCTAATTTACCCGAGGCGAGAATACTTGCGATTATACTATTGTGAAGATGTCTAATACTTCGTCATCTCACTGTGTATAAAATAACTAAGTTATTCATAATAAAGGTAACCTATTACGAACACCTGATTATCTTCCTTGGGTCTTTTGGTGAGGGCAGCTAGAACTATCCAAAGTAATTCTGTCTGTCTGTTTCGCACACAGATTGAATACTGCGGGCGTAGCATGGTAGCCATTTTATCACTTACCGTAATAGATAAGACATTCGTCTCTCTCGCACTCGCATACTTTTCAGGACGTGACGGATCCACAACGATAAGTTATAAAATAGCAACCTTGCTCTGTGGTAAGTGTGAGTTAGTTTACATTGTAATATATAATAATATTTGCGGACAATCCCACACAAATCGACCTTAGTCCCAAACTAAGCAAAGTTTGTACTATGGGTACTAGACGACGATAAACACACTTATATAGATCAATAAATACTTAAATACATAGAAAACATCCATGATTCAGGAACAAAATGCCCTTACCGGGGTTCGAACAGTTTTCGTAGATATATCGTAATGTTCTATATATCATGTATTTTACTGTTCTCTTTACACCGGCTCGCCCACACACACGCACGCGTCTTACTGTCTATAGACCATAGACTCGCTCCCGCCAAAACTCTGCACACACATGACGTGCCCGAGACGGTAGTGTGTATTAGGTCTTATTTACCTACATACACTACATATATCAACCTCGTTTTATATCGATTTAAGTTAATACGAAAGTATTTAGAGCTTAACTTGTACCTACAAGAATTTCAATTGCAACCTTTAAAGCGAAAGGTTAGGCAAATAACTGAAATACAAGTCATTTATTTCAGAAAATGGGTCAGTAAAAAGATAACGGGACACAATACTTGAATAGCAATACAAAAATTTAAAGGGTAAATCAATTAGGTATTTTACTGGTTTCTGATTTATTTACGAAATACAAAATATCGAGAAGCAATCGAAATAAAATTGTTTGTTAGTTTTTCATTTCGATTTTCATTTGTATTTTAAAGTAGTATAAAGGTTCAATTATTTACGGTTTAAAAATAGTCCTTGTGCAAATGAGAAATATAGAAAATAAAGAATCTATTTAACAATCACCAAGGTAAAAACGCAGATAAATACACAAAACTATTTATAAAGAAGAACATAAGTTTAGAGTTGGCACACTATTTGTGAGTTTTTGAAAGAAAATTAACATTAGTTCAAAATAATGATAAGTAAAAAAAAACTTATTTTGAAATTGAATTAAACAAAAATGCGATAAAGAAAATAATAAAATAAGATAATAACTGATAAAAACCGGCCAAGTCCGTGTTGGGCCAGGCGCTGTGTAGCTAGGGTGCCGTAGTTGCCTGTCTGTCTTTGTTACATAGACACGCGCACGCCAAATAAATGGTGCGGCTGCGTCGGCCGAATTTGTACGAAAGTTGGCCTTTCTAAGTACACATTAAGTTGGTCGACTACTACTCGATAACTAGTTATGCCTTCTTAACCGTGATAGTTTTCCTTTTAAATTCATTATAAGTACTACTACCACGATTTTTTTCACATTTCCACTATTCCCAGTACTTAAGTAGTAGCCATTTAGCCGGCAGAGGGGGGCGGACACTTGACTCGAGCAAAAATTAGGGCTTTAAAGCCAAATATTACGCAAACGGATTACTGTGTTGTAAAACGGTTTTTAGAAACATTTTTTTAATATAAAGTAATATTTTTGAACAAGCTCTCTAACGATATTAAAGGTTAAAAGAGAATAAAATCCACCCCCCTTTACCCCTACCCTAAAAAAATGTTTTGCATGATTCTATTCTACCGTTTTGTCGGCGTGATTGATTTATATACCCATGCCGAATTACAGAAGGGTACTGAGCTAACCCGCAGACGGACAGACGGACAGACGGACAAACGGACATGGCGAAACTATAAATAAGGGTTCCTTGTTGACTACGGAACCCTAAAAACATAGATCAAACGAAATTATAAAGTTAATCACAGTTATATACAGCGTGGAAATCTAATACGAGCAAATCTTTAAATGGTGGTTAGTACAGGACGTAAGAAGTTTATTTAGATACCTTTTGTCTAAAATTACAACGAAAAAATTAACCATACAAAATAATTCAGCCCGCAATGTAACGCAAAATATTCAAGTTAAGGCTCGTTGACAGTTACTTGTCAAGTATTTGGACAGCTACGTTTGCGTTACATTGCTGCTCGGTAATTTTTCAAAAATTAATTACAGGCTTTCTATTAAGTGTATCTTAAAAACTCCCAGTAATTAATGATTACGGTATTAAACCCTATGTCTGGTTTAATTCTTTGCTCGTATTAGACTTCCAGGCTGTATACCTAACAGCGTAGAATGTAACGATAGACTTTCCCGCAAGAGGAGGATAGTTTAGCGTTAATGCTTACAATTTTCCAAATAAACTATATTTTATATAAATAAACAAAATAAATGTTAATATTTCTGACCGTTTCCAATTTGGAGCTCGTCAAACGTTGTGCAAAAATCTTCATATTACAACTCTAACGGACAATAAGGTCAATGCTATCGCTGGTAACAATCTTTTAAGGGATGTAATGGACTGTAATTACTGTTATCAGAAAGTCGAATTTAGCTTGAACCCTGAATAACTTACAGTGAAATTGACAAATTATCGAGAAGCAAGTCTGTCATGGTAAACATTAACAGTTACAAAGGTAAATTAAGAATATGTCAACCTTATTAATATTAATGATTTTTTTTTTGTTTGCAGTATTTGTGGAATCATTACTATTCGAGTCTCCTGCCCTTAGGTATATGACAATAATATTTTCTGTAAGGCTCATGGAAAACATCCACGCTGTATACAAAAAAATGGCATCGTACAGTATTTTTGGCCCTGTATGTATAGTTCTAAATAAAGTTACTTCAACTATATTATGAGGAAAATCCAATTCGAATTATTTTGGTAACCGTAATAAAAAATATAGGTGCAACATCACATCATATAACCCCCCCATACCTAACTCTAATATCGTAAATTTGTACGTTACTAACAACTAACTGACCTGAAATAAAGAATGTATTATTATTATTATTATTATATAGGTACATACATACTAAAAAACAACAAATTCATTCTAAGTGCATGCGTCCCGTCCCCTCTGTATTTGGTCAAGCGGGAGCAACGAAACCAGTAAGTTTCGTATACAATTCCTTGTTCCAATTTGATTTAGCGGTTCAAGAATGGTCTTATAGTTATATAAGTTGAATTAATAATTACGTGACGAGATACTTTTCTACCACCCAGCGATATTGCTACGGTAAGCACCGTTTACGTAGGCTCCTCTACCGAAGCCATTTCCGTAACCACCGTAACCGGAGTAGCCAGCGCCAAGTTCCATGGGCATTCACGCCGGGAGTGTGGTCGATGCTGTACTGGTAGGAAGACACAGGAGATCCGGCATTACCGTTATATCCCAGTCCTGACCCGTAGCCAGCACTGAAGCCGCCGTAACCCAGGCCACCGTACCCAAGCCCTGCTCCATACCCGCCGTAACCTAGATTTGCTCCGTAACTAACGCTGCGACCAGCGTAGCCAAGATTCGAGGTGTAGCCAAGGGCTTCGTGCCCATAGTAACCAAGATTAGCTCCATGGACGAGAGTAGAATCAGCAAGGCCTAAATTCGCGTTATAACCTCTCGGTTAATACCGGGTCAGGCTGCACCGTGACCGGCAAGGCCCAGTGAGTTGAGCGCTCCAGCTTGGGTAAGGGCGAAAAAGCAGGTAATTAGGGCGACCTAGAACAACACAACATTCATATTTACCAAGGAGGAAAATCAGCTAACGATATAATTAGCGTAATTAAATACCTATCACGGTATATACAGATTTTTTTACAGAAAACATTGTTATTGTTTCGAATGTGATGCTTTGAATTATTACTTTCTATTCAGCGTCGGTTTTTATATGCAGAATTAAGATGTGCCTACAACATTTTATTGCACTATTCGTAACGGACCGTGACGATCATCAATTTCAGTGCAAATAGAGGAGTCCAGGCTTGAATAATATCTTAATTATTTCGCAAATTCTGTTATCATCTTACATCGGTTAGCCTTGAAATAATATTTAATTCTCACTTCACATTTAACATGTTGCATAATTCATAATTCATTAAATTTATTTGCATAAAACATGGTAGGTACATAAAGATGGTGAGTATACAAGCAAATGAAACACACATTTCACCAGAAGCTGGCATGCAAAACGAAAACAATTCAACAATAAGAGTATTAATCCCAAATTCTCAATAATGGGTGTACGTACAATTCAGAATATTAATAATGTCAACAAATTAATAATTTAGATAAAATGTCACTGCTCAACCTATACATATAAAAATTAAAATGTCAAGATTTTTTATAATATTCAAAATAATCATTGACGCTGTAAAAACATTCCTGTATCAGCCATTTTTTTAATCTACATTGAAATAAAGTAAGTGGTAATTCTTTAATGTCATCATTCAATCTATTATACAGGGTGGAAAATTAAGTCGGGCCCTGGAGGGAAACTACCTTAAATCCTTAAGTTGGCTCATTTTACTTAAAGGAGACATTCCTTTATTTTTAAAAAGAAACAAAACTGCATTCAAAGATTTTCGAAAACTCGCTTGCCTCGCCCGGGACTCGAACCAACTAAAATTAAAAAAAAACAAACATTCGCTATTTTATTACACTAATCGATAGGATTATTATTCAGGATAAAATTTATCTAACAAACATTTGGTCTTACTCTCGTCTGTCGTACCAAGATATCCATGAAGAATACCTATTTAGTACAAAGTTGACCTGACGCCCATGGACTTCTTTTTAGGGGGCTCATTTCTAACAATTTATTAGTTAAATAATTTAAGTGTAATAAATTGATAATAAAACAAAGTTAGTGTTAGATTTTACGATCATTTTTAATCTTAAGACCAAAAGTTTGTTAGAGAAAATTTATCCTGAATAATAATAATCTCTAACAAACTTTTGGTCTTAAGATTAAAAATGATCGTAAAATCTAACACTAACTTTATTTTATTATCAATTTATTACACTTAAATTATTTAACTAATAAATTGTTAGAAATGAGCCCCCTCGTTGCGGATACACTAATTTAGTGTCCGTTGAAATTCATTTCGTGTAGCCTTCAGCAAAGTGTTGTGGTGTATGCCCCTAATAACATTTTCTACCGCAACCCTTAGCTCTTGCACGGCTTCATAAAAGGTTTCATAAATATCATTTTTTACATGACCCTATAAAAAGAAGTCCATGGGCGTCAGGTCAACTTTGTACTAAATAGGTATTCTTCATGGATATCTTGGTACGACAGACGAGAGTAAGACCAAATGTTTGTTAGATAAATTTTATCCTGAATAATAATCCTATCGATTAGTGTAATAAAATAGCGAATGTTTGTTTTTTTTTAATTTTAGTTGGTTCGAGTCCCGGGCGAGGCAAGCGAGTTTTCAAAAATCTTTGAATGCAGTTTTGTTTCTTTTAAAAAATAAAGGAATGTCTCCTTTAAGTAAAATGAGCCAACTTAAGGATTTAAGGTAGTTTCCCTCCAGGGCCCGACTTATTTTTCCACCCTGTATATACTAATTGACATACAATATGCGTTGAAACATTACTTTTAAATATCGTTAGCTAACGGGGACTGGGCTGTATCTTTGCGTCACTATTACAAGCTTTTATTTAACTTGCACCGTTCGTATATGTATTAAGAGAGTAGAGTTAGTTCTAAGAACGTAGGTATGTTATAGCAATTTCCAAATTATAAATATATAATAGCTAAATTTTGAGAGCTTAAAGCACAGTCTGTAATACAGGTTTTCAGTGCCTCTTGTAAAAAAAATGTTTATACTTCTACATTCTACAATTGAATTCTGAGCGGAGCGAGGGATTATAAAGTTGAATTTTGAGCGTAACGAGGGATTCGAGTGTTTACGCCCAAGACGAAAATCATTTTGCTACCTAGGGACTCCTTTCATACTTTCATAACGTTAAAGTAGCAATGGCCCTTTTTTGAACGTCAGGGAAGGATCAGGGAAGAAAAGTGCAACTTTGATCCCTCATTTGAAGATGACAATTACTCTTTTCTGTTATTCGATTATTATGGTATCAAATGATTATTTATTTAGAAACCTTAACGTACGTGGCGAATGGGTGGGTTGCATCGACCAAGCATTACATGCCGGTATACGTTAAACATGGCGCCGACAGCTATTATTTAGAACAGTCAAACTTCTCATACAAAGTGGCGGTGCATGAAAATTTTCGATGGGCAACCCGGAACAAAAATAGCTATGAAAGAGTTTAGAGTACCTAAATAACTATAGGCTCGCCTAAAAAGAAATGTGGTAATCGGGTTAGATGGGCGCTCCACCACTGATAGTATAGGATACCTACGCAAAAAAACATATCACTTATCATATTACTTGCGGAAACCCAGCCTGCCAATACCTATACCTTCCCGTACAATCAGATACCAACGGACATATACTTATACCTTCCGATTACTGACGATTTGAAACAACCGACCATAAGAGTGGAAAAAGCTTGCAAATCTGTACAAAACAATAGCGAGTGAGGCTTTGTTGTAAAACCTACCCGCAGCAAGAAAAAATAAACAAATTGTCCGCACGGCGCTCGCATTGTGCCCTTCATGCCCGGCCGGCGGCGGCGGACCGAGCGGCCGCCTAATTGTGGATATTCGTAAGTAACAGGTCCGAGTTGACATTGTACGATTGCCATCTTTTATTTATGTCTAGGTTTATTGATTTATCAAAGCGGACACCGGGCTCCTTTACCCGGGAATAATGCTAGTTGCCTTCTACTACCTGCCCGCGCGGTTCCGCTCGCGAATTGAAAGAACGCAGGCAAACTACATAAATAAATAAAATACTGAAAGGCTAGCAACCTCACCCTGGTCACGAAGTCGAGGAATAAATAAATATAAGGGGCTAATCTTACACTACCCCATAATACGCTAAACAGGGCATGAGTAGGGTACATTATTAGACGACGATATGTTTAATAGATATACTCGTATACTATATTTAAATACCTAAATACATGGACTACATTCCAGACTTAGAAACAAATATTCATGCTCATCAATCTCATCATACAAAATTATCATATTTTCCAACCACTCTGGGTTAAATCCCGGTAAGAGAAACCTGACAATCAGCTTCATAGCCAAGGTAGTGACCGTCAGCCTAGTGGGTAGTTAACTAGAGACCCAATAGGCTAATAACGGTCCTCACATATGGAAAACATAAGAGAAACGTTTTGTTTTATGCTCTCTCTCTCGTAGTAGAGCAAAGCGATTTCATATACACTTGCATAATAATATGACCGTGCTGTACTTGGCGGATTATTAAATACTCCAAGAAAAATGCGGTTTTGAAAAACATTAATCTATTATACCGTTTTTTTATTAATTTCATATTAAAACGTTATTCTAAGAAGCGTTATTCAAAAATCCAACAAACGTTCCACCCTGAAGTAATTTTATAGATTTAAATGAAGCATGCATTGTCTGTTTTTCTATGATTTATCTTGAACAAATAAAAATTAACCAAAATAAAGATAAAAACATTTATTAATATATTTTTTTTGATGTCTTAATTTTATTGAATTTTATCTCTAGGTTCATTTAGGCTCATCAATTTGGAAAAAGGTATAAATCACAGGGTGCTAAATCAGGGGAATAGTAATGTTTTTTGAACTGATATAGTCAAGTGTTCTAGCAGAAGTGTGCGGGGCAGCGTTGTCGTGGTGCCAGAGCAGTACTCCAGGCAAAATACGGTTTTGAAAAACATTAATTTATAATAGCGTTTTTTTTGTTGATTTCATTTGAAAATGTTATTCTAAGATGATTTAGTCAAGAATCCGACAAACTTTCCACCCGGAAGTAATTATGTAGATTTAAATGAAGCATGCATTATCTTTTTTTGTATGATTTATCTTGAATATTATAGAGCAAATGTAAATGAACCAAAATAAAGACAAATTTTCGATGTCTGAAATTTTGTCGGATTTTGTCGCTGGGTAACTATTTAATTGATAATATATCCGTTATACATAAAAAATAAGCTATTATAAATTATTTCCAAAATTGACATTTTTTCCATACAAGTTGTCAGTTCATTGCCTGGACTACAGGTGCTGGGCCTGACTTCGGCCGCTTGTCACACCAAGCTGACAATACTCTTGGGGCTCAAACTGTCACATACCATTCTGAATTATATATAATTGATCTTCTAGTACTATCGTAGCAATATGTCCCGTTTGCAGAAAAATGGAGCAACCATTTGTTTTTGTGTACTTCGTGCTCGGCGACATTTTGTTGGAGTCATCTCATCTTCAAAGCACCATACTGTGGACTGTCGCTTTGTTTCAGGATCGTAGTAGCCATGTTTCGTCACCTGTCAGTACCTACATCATAATCGCATAAACGTTTTTTTTCTCGCCAGCGTCGAATTTATTTATCATTGCACCAATCCACGCGACGGTCTTTCTGCAAATCGGAGAGTTTGTGCGGCACCCGTCTTGAACAACGCTTATGAAGGAACAGTTGATCATGAATGATAGTTTGCAATGCTGCTGATCCAATGCCCAGTTCACGCTCGAGCTCTACATATGTAATTCGTCGGTTCGCACTAATATTTTTTTCCACAACTTGCACATTTTCTTGAGTGACTGCGGTTGGCGGCCGTCCTGTCTTCGCCTCACTTCAGAGCTCTCCCGTCCTCTTTTAAGTTCAGCAACCAATTAAAAACAGTTCCACGTGAACACGCAGACTCACCAAAAGCCGCGACTAAAAGTTCAAAACACTTGAGGTTTTAAACCTTTTTTAAAGTCATAATAAATAACACGAAAATCACGTCGAGTGAGCGAGCTCCATTGTTGCGGCAAATTCCCCCCAAATTCAATCAGAAAAAAAAAAGACTAAGATTTTCCGAGTGTTTTTTGAATTTATAAGCAAATAACCAGCCTTTACAATGGTGTATAACTTGCCAGTATCAATGAAATGACCATGGAGTATATAACTTATTTTGGCATGACCCTCGTATCCGTTACAAAGAAAAAATCAGCTCTAATAAATTATTTCCAAAATTGATTTTTTTTCCATACTTACAAGTTCATTGACTGGACTAAAATATAAATGATATTTTCAGTTTCAAAATGGACGACTTGTATCGGAAGCTTACACTATATATTAGCTGGTAGCACAGGAAAAATCCGAATAATTCCATAAAGCGCGAACGTCGAAGATTAACTACGGCGTGGCTGCGTTGCTACGTGCCTTTGCCACAGGTAATAAATGCAGTACGGTCACCTATACTTAGGAGTATTTGAGTTGGCCGATTTGCTTCAAAGTAGTCCATTCAAAAATCAACTCTACTGCCTGAGGTATTAGATTCCAATTCTAAGGACGTTTTATAAAAAGTCGGCTACATTAAATAATCTCCACTATACATTAATATTTAATTCGACAAAACTTTGTAGAAATATCTTACACGTCTTAACAAAACTACATTAGCAGGTGACTATACCTTGTGGCACGAAAAAGTAGCACATGTTTTTACGTACATTTAAGTCCACGCCCTTAAAAGATGTTGAGAGCGAATAGGTATTATTAAGAAGAATGAGATGGAACATGTTGACACACACCCAGTGTACACATATACTGGGTGTGTGTCAAAATTTTCCATATATGAACTGTGGTTCATCATGGAAGAAACAGAGACAGTACCAAACAGAGAAAGAGTAGAGATTACATAATAGACAAACAACAACAACCAAGAGGTTAATTTCAATAGGACCGTTTCGTAAAACGCTTTTGATGACCAAGAAAGAATATTTAATATTGTAAATCAATATTGGTTAAAACCAGGTGGTATTCAAATGGAAACTTGAACAAAACGTGGTTACCTTCTAAACCAGTGTCAATTCTCTTTTCCTATAAAATATGAAGGTAAAACGTATCAGCGTTATGAACTATTCGATTTTTCATAAAACAAGATTGATCGTATTATATCGAGATAAATACGGAAAACTTACTGAAATAAAACTCGGAGCATAATTTTGAATCGATATATACCTCATTCATCAAAATCGGTTCAGTGCCTATCTTAAACGCTACGGTAGAACACACGTAAATACAAAACATCCTTTCGGCTCTGCCGTAGTCGGGCAATAAGAGAAGAAAACATCACGTTTGCTGACGAGGTACTGATAATAAAGATATTGTACGTTCCCAGGCTTGTTCATTATGCCGTTACACAGCATTGTATCGCAAACGCGCAGCTAAAGCGTATAAAGCTTTAAAATAGATACCTACATTGAAGCTTGAATGATGTACCTTTAGGGAGGTACATAACTTCGTATTCGTATTTTATAGCTACATACAACAGCCGTGAGTTTCAGTGACTACATACTCGTAGGACCCGTCGTGGATTTGAAGTTCACGGATCGCACAAAATAAAGGCTTCCACTGATGGTGTAATTTATTATTGTAACTTGTTATGTGTTTTCGTTCTTTGCTTGTTTTCTTTTCTTCTAGTTTTTAATTATTATTTTCTTTTTGTTGTTTTTTATTTCAATTTGTCAGTGTTTTTTTTTGTTTTATTTTACTTTTTGTTATTTTTACCTTGTTTTATGTTACGTGTGTTACGTTCCGTGTCCTCACTGGATGGACCCAACGGAAGACCAGCGCTGGCTGCAAAGCCAGCATCATGCTGAGTTGGGCCCATTTCGTGACACTGCACAGATTTACTTCTTCTTTTGTTTTATAATACTGTGTGTTGTGTCTCTGTGTTGTGTCTCGAGTAAATATTTGATTTGATTTAATTTTATTTTTTGAAGCCTGACTCGTACTCATTAGCTCATTACCTAGCATTTAAAAGCAAGAAAAGTGGAAGCAAGTGTCCAGTCCTGAAAAGTCCTCCAATTACAGCTAAATGTACGAATCAGATTGTCCCCAATCGTTTCATTTTATCAAATGATTTTTTTAGGTTAAGTACCTGCCCTACACCTAAAGCGGGGAAGTATTTTTTTTCCTCGTTAAACCCATGGTGTGGGGTCCCCATCGAACCCATCGTTGGATAGCTCATTTAAATATATTATGGGTTTTCTATAACCACTTTTCAAATCAGAAATTCGTTTGCGAGATATTGGGCTTTAAAGCGCTAATTGTTGTCCGTCCCCCCCCCCCCCCCCTCCCTTGCCGGCTAAATGGCTACTACTTGTGAAAAAAATCGTGGTAGTAGTACATATAATGAATTTAATCTATCACGGACAAGTAGGCAGAAGTAGGACTTACCGAGTAATAGTCGACCAACTTAATGTGTACTTGGAAATGCCAATTTTCGTACAAATTCGGGAGACGCAACCGCACCGCACGTCGATGTAACGAAGATAGACAGGCAACTACGGAACCCTACACTGCGCGTGGTCCGACACGCACGTGGCCGGTTTTAATGTAAAGTTAGAGGATAAAATATGAAAAGTGTATTTGACGAATTTGTAGAGATCTCTTGCCGCTTCTTTTAACAGCTTTACATTTGTTTCTATCAGACTACATTATTGTCCAAATTACCATTGCGTTACCCCATGCCATACAAAACGGCCAGTTACCATATTGGTACCTAGCCTAGGCATCTTATTGACCTAGTGAGTACTAGTTTTCTAAAGTTATTTTATTCGACTGCGCTTATTTCGAACATTAAATAAAAGTTCTCAAAGACTAGTTACTACAGAATTTAGTCACGATTTTTTATTTCAAAACGTTCCTCACGTATTTTATAGTCACCAAAAGGTAGAAGGGCCCAAGTTAGGTGTTATGAATCGCGTTTATTTGTCATCGTGGCACGTTGATTTCCCCTTGTAAACCTTCACACATCCCCCATTCTCCACGCGACAACGGGTAGGCCAAGTAAGCCGATAGTCCTCACAATTTATTCGTTCCATTAGATAATGTCAGTCAAAATACACTCCGCTATGACCTATGAACAATAAGTCCACAAAACTAGGACAGTAGTAAACCGAGGCCGTAATGTTGTAAGATTTTTCTTACAAAAGTAAACGTCGAGTTAGAATGATGGATTGAGTCTCGCCGCCGGTAAAATGTAGTGAATGTGGCTTATTTATAGAGAGAACTGAATTATTGCGAGTAAACAACTTATTCATGCTACGTCTGAAATATTGTTTACTTAAAGTTTGTTTACCACTTATTAATTTATTTTTATAAGTTAGTTACGAGTACCTACCTACCTATCAATTGCAGAACTAATTTCAATGAAAAAGTTGCATAAACTTACTTTTATTATTATTTAGGACCCTCACGAGGTATACTAAAATATTTTTTGATCTTATACTCTGACTAAATAGAGATGTACCTTTTTAATTAAAAATACATGGTTTTTACAAAATTATTAAGCAAGTCAATAAGTATTTTACTAATATTATAAATGCGAAAGTTTGGATGTTATGATGTTTAGATACGTGTGATTTAACAAAATTTTAGAGCAAGCAGATAATTGTATCCTACTAATATAATAAACGCGAAAGTTTGGAAGTTTAGATATTTGGATGTTTGTTACTCAATCACGCTTAAACGGCTCTAATAGCAATATTAAAAAAAAGCGTAGTAGTTACATTTAGGCATAGTCCTTAAACATCCTTCTGACTCATCACGTGCGTGTAGTGTTTAAGTATTCGTATTGTTATTTCTTTATGTGTTTAACTTTACATATTTTGTAATGGCCTTACGAATTTAGGATTAAGATTAAATACCTATAAAATATAAACAAACAACGAGGGGGGAATCTTTTTACTCGCGGAACAGAGGACGCTTAGGTAGGTACTCACTGTTTTAAGTTCGCTATTTTGCTACCAGATTTGTACGTATTCTGTAATCATTTATGAGCTATTTGTAAGGCTAAATAAAGTTATTTTACTATTATTTGTATGTAGTTTCCCTATCTCGGGACCATGGGTACCGGACCTTCGGAAGGCATGCGTGGGTCCGTAGCCAACAGCGCAGAGGCCCTTTAAATCAAAAAATATATTATTATTACTACGGTTTGAAATTAGTTTTTTGCTTATATTTACTTGACCTAGTTGATTTAATTAATAAACAATTTTAGTATCACTACATACCAGTTTCCCGCTAATATATTTCCAATCACATCACTCGCTAGAAACGGCGCGTAAAGCCAGATTAATGACTCCCCGGCGGCAGGGAGATGGCAATTTTACTTTGTTATAACTTCAGGTGAGTTTTATTTCCTTCGGTCAAATACTTTACAAACCAAATTCGCTTTTCTGAAGCCGTAATTTAAGGAAGCATGTCACACCTTGACGGCTTGCAATGCCAATTTCATTCATGGTATACCTAATTTGAATCTTGAACTACGCTAGCAAACCTTTTCAAAAGTCATTGATATAGACGTTATGCGTTATTTAAAAGGGATAATTATTTTCGTAGGACTAAATAGTAAGTAACCATAGGAAAACTATTGTAACATATCAAAACATATTTCCCGTCGACAACAAAAAGATTCGGCAAAATTAATAATTAATTTTAATAGAAGCTTTTATTGTTAACTGGCCTTTTTCAGAACAGTTAGTTTAATGCAAATAAAGTTTATTATTATTATTATTATCCGTTGCGAGGGTTCCAATGAGCCCACAGACACTTGGGCCTATCTTGTATAGTTTAGGAGTTGCGACCACCTTCTGACTCCATCATCAGAGATCAGCTCGTCATTGGTGCTACAATATTACGTTGTAAACGAACTTACATAAGTAGGTCTGCCAAATTTCAGCTCAATCGGATAACGGTAAGTGGGTGACCTGACGACGCCGTAGTGTAATTACATAGTTAATAGGAAGCCAACATCAATTATCCATTGATTATTAAGTTCCAATAACAATCTGCAATCTAAACAAATGCTCGATACAATACAAATCGCAAACAGACGGTTATTATTTCAAAGCCGTCACGCCCAATTTACCTGCAACCCGTATTAATAGGTAATAGAAAATGTTCATCATTTGCTCTGTAATTTCAGTTAAACATGACGTCCACGTGAACATTTTTCTACTTATATCTTATATATAAGTGTGGATGAACTTGTCAGTCTCAATAACTGACTATCACCGGCTATTCGTAAACGTTTTACTCATAATAAACGTCAACTTTACGTAGACATCAATTTAAAATAGTATCACATAAAATTCTTTGACGGTTCACGTTTCGCTGTCTTGTGGCATATTTACGTGTTTCTCCGGGGACATCTGGTATGGGTATGCGAATCAAACAAGTGCCCAAGTTAGGAGTGGAAACCCTTGTTTAAGTATAGTCAAGTTTATTTTTCTTCGGGAGCCTTTGATTTGGGTAGTATTAGAGGTCGTAGGGCCAGCCCCCGTTTTTCAGAGCGACAGTTTATTCGTCCCCTGCGTTAATGTTTTAGATACGCATCTTCAAATTCATTTGTTTTATAACTTTGTCCACCAAATCAATCAAAAACTCTATAGCATTCCAGAATTGCCGTTGTAAACCATCATAAACAATTGAATACAGTGCATCGTTATAAACAATAGAATATAGTTACAAAATCACAGTTCATCATCATCATACCAGCCGAAAGACGTCCACTGCTGGACGTGGGCCTCCCCCAAAGAGTGCCAAAGTGACCGGTCCTGCGCCACCCGCATCCAACGGACTCCCGCAACCTTTACCAGGTCATCAGTGCACCTTGTGGGGCCTACCCACGCCGCGCCTTCCGGTACGTGGTCGCCACACGAGAACCTTTCCGCCCCAACGGCCATCGGTTCTACGTGCTATGTGCCCCGCCCACTGCCACTTAAGTTTAGCGATTCGGAGGGCTATACCCTAGTAGCATTTTCGTTGGCATTTCGTTGGGCCAACTCGGTGATCAATGGCCCAACGTGGGGCCAACTTAAAATGCTACTAGGGTATCGGCTACCTTGGTTCTGCTGCGGATAGCCTCATTTCTGGTGCGATCACGCAGAGAAATTCCCAACATGGCCCTCTCCATTTGCCCTTTGAGCGACTTTGAGCCTTCTTATTAGGCCCATAGTAAGCGACCACGTGGTGACTCAAGACGAGAGTCTTTGACCAGTGTGTGTCGCCACACTGCGGAATACTGGACGAAAAGATGTGCCGTAGCTTCCCGAACGCTGCCCAGCCGAGTCGGATTCGACGATTGCCCTTTCTCGAAGTTGGACCTACCTAACTGGATAGTCTGTCCTAAGTATATAATATAATCGTCTACAACTTCGAGCGTAAAGTGGTCGATTGTACTGGGAGTTGGTACGACATGGGCATTTGACATGATCTTCGTCTTATCCATGTTCATTCTTAGACCAACTCGCTCGGAACATGGCCTTCTCCATTGCCCTTTGGGTGACTTTGAGCCTTCTTAGTAGGCCCATAGTAAGCGACCACTCTACGACTTGAAATCACAGTTAAGATAATTTATTCCGTAACAATGTACGGTGAGATCTTGCTTCTTGCCAGATTTCATGATTATAATAAAACATTAATGGTCTGTCAACATTCCTATGAAAGCAACAAAAATGTAAGAAGTGACAGGCGCAAATAACAAATATATAAAGAAGAAATTTATATTGAAAGGTGTGTATTGCTGATTTATTTTAACTCTGCATAGGTATATGTTGGTTGTTAAATTTTAAATTTCGTATAGGCCATGAGACTGGCTCTCCCGCTGCAACTAGTGTCTTGTGTTGCTCGAAAGCAATAAGCAGGATGTCCAAGTCACAAAACTGTTGTGAACAGTAATGAATTAAATTTTTCTCAGCGTATAACTACTCTATAAACAGTAAGTGCGATCACTTATTGTTTATAGACACAAGTCTAAAGTGACTCACTTCATGAAATTGGTTACAATTCTTCAGCCTTTTGCAACGTTTATACAGCTGATTACTGACATTGTTTGTTTTCGAAAAAATACTTAATAGAAGAAGAGAGTTTTCGTTCATTCCCAGTACTACCACCGACCACTACCTTCGGTGATATCATTCGGACTTTCTCTTTTGTATACTCTTTCCGAAACTATAAAAGTAAATACTGTCAAAAAAACGACTTTGTTCACTGACTATGGTGTAGTTTTTTTTTGACAGGATTTACTCTTACTTCTTGTGGGATATACCTTTCCCTTTCCAAATTAAAGTGTCAGCGTAATAAAACATAGTGGGAATTTGCCGAAGCTGATTATTCAAGTTTCATATTTATTTGCAGTTCCTATTTGTCCACGTGTGACTAAAGTTGTCCGTTCTAAACTATTCTTAAAATAATCCTTATCTACTATATACATTAAAATGGAAAAGTAGGTAAATATTATTTGCATGACATATCAAATACGCGGAATCTATTCGTCGACACCGTCACTTTCGCCCGAAAAGCAATATGTTACGTCTATACCGGTTGCGTTTCCGTTGCGAAAACCATTTTCACTATTCTTGAGCCTAACAGGTGATAACGTGTTCTGGGAACTTTAATAATCTCCTTAGAATATGAGAATATTTCTGAAGGTTATATGTAATATTTATTATAATAATAGCTGACTGCTATATTAGAAAAAAAAAAGGACATAGAGTACTATTTTATGGAAAAACTACTGCCCGGAGACCTATAGCACACTTAAATACACCTGCCTAGCTGGTACCTACCATGATCTCGTTTATAGAGCATTCGTCCCTTTATGTACGACATAAACACGATCATGCTAGGAAGAATGAATAACGTATAGAGTTGCGGGAAGAACCTGCTATTTAGCAATAGGAAATGGAATATGTACGTACTTTTATCATATTTTTATGTCATACTTACCTACTTGTTTTTTATCATAGTACAGATTTGAATCCGTTTATGAAAGCAAACTATCAATACAGATTATAAATACAACATCAACCTCAAATAAAAACATTGCGGGTTCTATCAGCCCGGATTAATATGGTTTCAGAAATAGAGCTACATATCGCCGTAACACAATCAATTGACAGCGCCTTGGCATGTAACTTGATGACAATTGCGAAGTACATACGGTTCGTAAAGGACACGTTTTTCATATTTCAGATGTCAGGCCCTGATTGGTGAACAGTATTGATGGCGGTACCCTCGTCACCTGACGCCGTGTCATAAGTAACCATTGTGCCCCGATATCGATACAAACGATTTTTAATAGAAATACGCTGAAGCAAACTTGAGACTCAACTCTGGTGCTCGGTACTGTGAAAGATAACCTGGAACATTCTCGACTATTTTGTAAAGGTGTTATCGGTGAAATACGATTTCAGTTTCATAAAAAAGTATTCATTCAAACTAAACTTCAAACTTGTAAACCAAAATACAAAACTTGTAAACAATTTATTTAAGTATTTCTTAATGTGATTAGATTATTCCTAAAGGTTTCTAAATTGTATTTTTTTTTTAATATTTACTACTTAGTAATAAAACATAAGTATTAAATGGAAATAAATGTTTCACTTTTTCATTTGATTCATATATTCCAGTACGATGAATAGCGGAAATCAGGCCAAGTTACAACGTAGAAAAACTCATCCTAGGAGTGATCAGTTTCTATATATATCAAACTGTTCACATTAGCGAATTAGATCAAGGACCGACGCGAATTAGATCAGCCACCGAAAACCAGCTACAAGAATTGGATCAAGCTTTCCCTTTGACTGCATCTCATCTTGCAGTCGGCTGAACAAAGGTTTTTTTTTTCACACAGAATTCCAATAAACGTAGGTATGTGTGGTGTCACATTTTCTCGCGGGCGTAACGCAATCTGACAGGTTATCAATGACAAAGGCGAAAGTGGATCCAGCTATGATATTCACAACTCATTTCACCTCGTTTCACCGCTCGTCCCTAGTACAGATGGACGCCTGGATTTGTGATTACGACGCGTAATAGGAGGTTTGACCGACACTGGTTCACCCGAGGCGAGGTGAAGGGCTATGAATCACAGCCCAGCTTCGGCAGTAGCTGATTGATATATTAAGGCATGAGAGATGTGCAAACACGATACACGACCTTTGTTACCGTTTTTTATAGCGACATTTTTGCCGCTATCTACACCTCGCTGATTTATAACCACGTTGCCCTTGTTTTTATACGTGAAAAGTGCTTACATACTGTATTTCTTTATAATCATTGAATGCAACATTTTAACTGTACACTATTAGTAAAAACAAAAACAATTTAATTAAGTGAAGTGTGGTCATTCACGCTATAGAAATTAGGTAAGTACCTACTTAATATCTTGAAATTTTTCTTGAGATACATTTGCAAGATAAACCGTAAATACCTACTAAAATTTTGTTTAAGTACTACTAGATTAAAATAAGAGAGCAACCGTCCACACACACAATCCGTTACAGCTCCTCTCTTATTTTAATTTATTAGAGGGGCAAAATAAAAAAGTAAGTAAACTATCATGACATCGCAACGTCATCACATCAACCCCAAATGTAGGCTTTCATCGTAATTTTAAACCGTAAGCTATGAAATCTACATAAAATCTACGGACCCAATTTCCTCCTTCATATTTGCAACTAATCCTGGAAAATCAAAATTGTATCTCATATGTAACAATGATTTGATTAAGTTTGTAATATTTTGCGTAAATTTTCCTAACATAAACATGTGGATACTTCATCGAAACTCTCACAAGCCGTCAAAGTTCTCAATTAGTTGGCAAGGAACATTCAAAATTCTTCATTGTTGTTGCAATCAACCGTCGCAACTTTAGAATACCTACTTACTTGAAAATAACTTATGTTATTATTTTATTTATTATTTAAGTAAAGCACTTTACAATGACTTAAAATTAAATACAACGTCCCACAAAACTGTTTGCACAGTTTGACTGTGGGATCCATGAGTCTATATAATTTGAGGTAGTCTTAATGATAACGAGTCTATATAAAGTGGCAAAGTCCTAATCAGTCTATATAATTAGTAAAGTCTTAAGAAGTAAGAACAGCTTTAAATGATGTTGTATAAAGTGGATAGGTAACTAGATATAAGATATTAGGTATTTAAGTATTTAAATACTGTCGAGATAGTGTTTCAACAGGGCTCTTTTAAATTTATTTTTGTTTTTCTCTTGTCTAATAGCCGCAGATGTGAACCAGTGTTTTACAAACTGTGGGCTTCGGCCCCCGGGGGGGTCGCGAAGGCTCTTGATGGAGGTCGCAGCTGTGATGCAAGGATTCGATATTTGTAAATTGTAAAATATAGGCAAGTTAAGAAACAACGGGCCTCACCCCCGTTGTTTGTAACTTGATCGCGTAGTGTTTTACTAGGTATACTAAGAGTTTCGGACATGAAAAAGGTTAAAAAACTCTGGTCTGTTGCAGCACCAGTTGCTGCAATAGTGCAGTTCTTTTTTTATAAAATTAACTGTCAAGGGCCGGTATTACATCCGCGATATTTGACAAATGGAGACATCTCCCCAGTTTCGTGTTTCTTTCAAAATTAGAATTATAGAGACACCTTCGAGGGGCCCCATTTACGGGCCCGACTTGAAGAGTAATATTTAAATTGGTATTTATACGTCTACATGGAACGGAATGTTCTCGCTAAAGTTAAAGAATGTTCATCAAATCATATGTAATCGTTATGTGACGTCCGGCCGTGTTTAGATTTGTGAATATCACGTGGTGTCATTAAAACAAGTCGAATGTCAGCCCTGTTTTATGCCAGCTGTACACATTGGGCCAACGTTGGCGCGTGAGCAGGAGGTAGCTATGTAAACGAAAGAGATCGAGTTATAGCCCTCTCCCTCTAACGCATAGCTGCCTTCTGCTCACGCGCCAACGTTGGCCCAGTGTGTATAGCAGGCTGTACAGTCTGGCTTTATAAAGGTATCGGGATTGGAGTATTCTATTCCCAGTTGCTTAGAATTGTTTCCTGCCAGGTTGATGGTTCGATCGCATAGGAAATGACCGGCAGTCGAAGCGATGACTATGGAAATGCCCTCGATAAACGTATTTTAGCAAAAGCGTACAAAAGATGGAGGGTGTAATGCAATTACAGTACTACTACCAACCATCTCTGGAGTTAGATACCTACCTAGATTGTTGATTGGGTTTCTTTTGCTTTATTTATGTCACAGAAAATTAATTTAAGCGCTTAGCCTAGCGGCGCCTGCGAGACGGTAACGATAACGCAGGTTAAGCAAAGATGGCAGCGGTCAGTCTTTGGATGGGTGACCACCTGATGTTTCAGTGGTTAATATAAATGAGCTCTTCCGTGCTTTGGAAGGCACGCTAAGCAGTTGATCCCGGCTGCTGTCTATGACAGTAGTCGTTAAGCCGAGTTAGAGGCCTTCGGGCCGCTTAAGAACTTCTAACAGTGGAGTTGCCCACTCACTTGACAAAGGGGGACAACTGTTACTCGCGTCCGCAGGAGCTACCTACCACAACCCTGCACGTGTCCCCTGGGTGGAACTAAAGAGTGACAAACTTTAAAGGCCAAAATAATGTATGCCATACGATTAAATAAATACTTACAGAAAATTAAGAAGAATAGGTAGAACACACATTTTGAGAAGGTGATTTTAAAGACACTGATACTACCTACAATAGAATTTTAATGAACATATTCATCAACGTTTCTTCTTTTATCTAGGATATCGAAGAGATGGAACGATAGACTAGAATTAATACATATTTTAATTTTAATTCGCCCAATAAAAATACTTCAGCATATTAATCCACCAATCACAATACACATCGACAGTCATTCGGGACGTTGGGTTATTTTTTCGTACGTAGGTATGTAGGCACCGTTTATAAAAACGCGTCTAGGTAATTATTCATATTGATAAAGACTATTGATGCTTAATATTCTCATGACACTACAATTTGTGCCGTTTTGGCTATAGCTGTTAAGGTGCAAATTTTGTGTGTAATAAATAAATGACAATTAAATTATAACTGGACAGGATTAATAAAACATTATTCAATTGGTTGAATAAAAAGCCTGGGGCCTTATCCAATTTTAAGTTTCTTAAAATGGGGTGCCACGAAACACCCCCTCTTGATCTGGGCCGGTCTTTTCCCGGTCACCTCTCAGAAAAACTCGTAACTGAAGAGTTCCGATTTCCGAGTGTAGCTTAAACCTATTGTAGATTTCGTCGATAGGTGGTGTCAGATTGACAAAGAGTCGATATAAATCCACTTTTGAACCTTCATAGCATTGATATAAAGCCGAATAGTGGGGCACCTTTTCATTCCTCAACACTCGCAGTTGGATTTTTAATTTTTCTTCTAGGGTGTTGCTTGGTTTGTATCCTATTGTTTTTGGTATTAAGGAGTGGTAACAATGTTATACGAGTAGACTTTCGCGATATAACGCCAAATATCCAAAATAAAATTGGTTAAGAGGTTTAAAAGCTACGAAAAAGGCTAGTAATTTTATCGGCACCTGATTTCCTGCAATGTCGGTCAGAAAGCAAATTAGATACCGCTTATTAAGAGGCAGCCGTCAAAGCAAGCCTAATCTACTGTTCAGTAATTTAATTACCTTGACATAACTTTCCGCTGGTATGCTGATTAATTACCTACCTACTATGTTTGCGTATGAAACTACTGAGGTATTGCATACAATAGCTTAGTAGTTGCCTGATGTTTAGGGTGTGAATAAAGACATTTCCTATTTAAATATAGATCTTACCTAATACTTATCAAAATTTAAGTTTAAGAAAACAGTCGTGTGTGTTCTCTACCTATTATTTTTGATATTCTGGTAGAGAACGATATACTTATTCACTAAGAAAACATACTTTCACATTTTAGACTACTTGGATCTTGGATAAGTTTTAAAATGGAGAGACGACGTGTGGTAGTTTTGCCAAAATACCGTTGCCAAACGTACTTATACTTAGTATCGATATGTGTAGGTACGTATGTATACATTCAACAAATGTTCTAATTACAAAAGATCTGTGACAAATTAGAACCTACAAAGACAACACACATTGCTAATTATTTTATTTCCAATAGTATTTTTAACTATGAATCGTGTTTTAATCAAATCGCACTAAAACCACCAATTCTCTAGAGTCTACTAGACTATACAATATTCCATCTGAAAACTTATAAAAGTTGTTTAGTAAAAAAAATGCAATGTAAGGAACAAGCATGATGGGAATACATAATGCCATCTATCGGAAAAACTCTGCTAACAAGAAAAGCTTGCTAAGTTTTCATCTCCGGTGGCGACATCTAGTTTAGAACAAAGATTCTAGCTGAACATCAAGTAACGGATGCAGCTGGCTAGACGTGGGTTACACAACTTGAGCAATGATAATGTCAGGGAGCGTTGCAGTAGAGTTTAAGTACAGGTTACGGCCGCACTAAAAAACTGAAATGGGCCAGTCCATTTGTATGGAATCTGACTACAATACTCATTTTATTGTTAGAACGGACATTTAGACTGTTTTCTTCTCATGCTATTTATATTAACAGAATTGAAAAAGTGCAAAAGATATTTATGAAGTCACTGGCGTTTAGGACTGGTCAAACTAACCTACACAGATTATACGGACACACACGTAACCGTTTAAACATGAAAAAACTAAGCGACCGCCGTGATTCAATGGATTTGCCTTGCTTTTCAAAATTATTCACTCGGAGTTAGATGCCTATGTTATTGCAAAAGATACATTTTAGAGTTCCGCGCAGACGAGAGCGCCAGTGTCGAAATAGTAGATTGTACAACAAGTGCATAAAACGCAAAATGGGTTTTATGGACGAATTGTTCACTCTACTTTTCACTTCGATTGCGAGGAAGTGAAAACTATAAGTTTATTTCATGAAGTTTTATTGTGTAGGTACTTTGGCTGTTGGTATCCTTGCCTTGGTCTTAGAATATAACGAAACATAATAAAATAAAAATACAGAGTTTATTCTATGAAGTTAAAGTTGCTCGTGTGGCTGTTGGGACTGATTGCCTTGGTCTTCAACGAAGATTTTATTTTAGGCACTAGACCATACAAAGCGACTTTATGTCGCCTACGCACAGAATAAAGACAAACTTTTAGAGCATGAGAAATGAAATTATCTTTTTCATACAGTTGCCCAAAAAGTGCTACTTTATGTAGCTGTTTAGCGTGCGGAAAGTTGGTTTTCGCGAACTAGTGCTTTTCACTTCTCCCACTCAATACTTTTACAAATTGTACCATTAATTATTATGTCAATAAAAATAAATAAGATAGAACTGTATTAAAAAAATGTTTTTTGAACATCTTCATTATTTTTCAACTGTATTACAATGATGTTACGGAATTAATAATATAAAAGTTTCGAATTCCTTACTTGTTGTTTTTCTTATTTTTTCGCAACTGTATTAAAAAACGTCGTTCGATACACGTGCGGAAATGTCATTATTCACTCGTCCCGAGTCTTGCTACTCGCCTACGGCTCGTACACTTGACGACATGACATACTTTCCGCACAAGCATCGAATATTTACATTATTTCTCTATTCCCCGCAGTCGGACTTGTTATGCCGGGAATGCGTTTGTAAAGCGTGCTTGTAATTTATTCAATAATAATAGAAATCCCGTAGAAATAGATATGTTTAACTGTACATTACTGAAGAAAGCGTTTAGATAAACTTAAAATTATTAGTAGGTATGTTTCCTCGTATTGAATAAAGTTAAGAGTAGTTATTTGTACTTCATTGTATGTCAAGGCCCGATTTTGTGGAAGACTGTTGGACCAAAATGTCGGATCAAAAATGTATAGTTAAGATGATATAAGCAGTCCGTTTAGCACTTGAAAGTTTATCTTGTGAACAATGGGCTGTTTCCTATTGTATAAGCCCACCGCAAATCCTCCGACCAGATAAAATTAAGCAAGTAACAATAAAACTCATATAAATAGCTACCATCTCCTCGAAGTCACAAGGTTGAAATTGCTATACTATATAGCTATTAGATACTACGCGCGAAACCGCCGCTATCATGGCCGCAGAAAAGGACGCGGTTTAAATGCGTTGGAATGCGATGGAAGTATGTCTTTCTCCCCCTTACACATAGTTGCGTCCTGTATGATGGGCCATGATGGCCCATTGTGCAGAGAAGCCTGCGAGTAAAAATAGTAAAATATTTTATGATACGTGTTTTCTATGAGATATATATTTTATAAAATCGGGCTCCGGCCACTCGATCGGGCTAGAAGCATTTCTAATTTGTCACCGCGGCACCAAACCTCTGGGCCAGGCGAAATATCGTAGAAGCTAAACAATCAATCCAAGCTCTTAAAACTGCAGCATTTATGTCTAAATCAAGAGCATATTAGCAATTGACGTTTACATTTTCTTTTTATGTGCAATGCAAGACGTATGAGTGTTACCTACATTTTACGTAGCTGACGGTTTACCATATTAAGGCGGTGCATTGGAAATTATCGCGTGCTTAGAAACGCCGTTCTGACTAGATTAAGAAACAATAAGGTCTGATTTTCAGATATATGATTCTTGACTATATGATTGTTCATCTGATTTTATCGATACACGAAAACGTATAACGTTATTTTTTTTTACGTTACGTCTGTCTTGACGTATGACCGTAGAAGCTGTCAAATGTGCTAGCGTGCTAGCTGGGCTGCTGTCAATGTTTATGTACGACTGTTTGTTTTTAATTAAAAAAAAATGGAAATCTCAGACCGGAGAGCGTATATTAATATATATCCTCTGCTATGCTTATTATAATGTAGGTAGATATTTTATTCACTGAATATATCCTACTTCCTACTAATATTTATTTTATACATTATAAATGTTTGGATTTTTGTTACTAAATGACGGAAAAACGGCTAAATGGATTAAGATGAATTTAATAAACAAACAGAGTATAATCTGGATTAACATATAGAATACTTTATATCTCACTAAAAGTCCAACAAAAGGAAGCCAAGGCGCACTAAGTCGCGGGCAAAAGGTTATTTTATAAATAAGGACACCAATTTGAAAAAAATCTTGATGTACTTACCTATCTAAGAATGCGTAATTTGGATTTCTACTCTCTTTAGAAACAGTTAGGCGTTTAGAGGTGATACGATCACAGCTCTTTCATTGCGGGCGAATTTTCCGCTCCGTAACGCGAGTAATCTTTCCAGCAACTTTACGTTCCACTCACATCTCGTCACTCGACGACAAGACATTAGAATTACATTTAAAAATGGTAAAAATGGAAATATTTTTGCAATTCATTGCTCTTTTGTTCATAACTGCGGCGTGTGCGAAAATGTTAGAAAGTGATTTGAACGTTAACGACTTTCTTCGAACGGATTTAATGCCGACTTATTTTATCGTGGAGCGGCCTGATGCCAATATTTCTGTGTCGAAGAGTGCTGTCAGTTCAATAAATGGATCTATCGATGCAGCACTGTCGACGCTAGATTATCATAGGTAAGTTCCAAATATTATCAGGTATACTATAAATTATGTATGTATTAAGTACCTACTTAATCTCGTAGACCTTATTAATCGCACTTTCCTATACTAATTTTATTTCACCTTCTTGGAGAGCGATTTCCGTGAATAAGTAATCTTAAGGTGGTTCGATTTCCATATAAAACGTTATTGTAGTGTTCGGAGTTTCGGTGGCAAATTTCACACAGTGGATAATGGAGTCGTTTTTGTGATTAACTTTTTAAGATTTGAATAAATAAATTATTCATTTACCTGAAGTACTTAGTATGACATTAATTGGCGGCAGGTACAAGCATTATACTGTCCCGACTGTTTTGGTGACATGTTGTACGTATGTAATAAGTAAAAATAAATAAATTTATTCAACAATGTTTACCTACATACTTGTGTTATTAGTAGTCCTGTGTTATCGTGGTATAAGTAGGTAATGCTCGCAAGATATTTTATAAGGAGTATTATGCAAAATTATTCATTTAATCGTTATTCGTTTAATCAAAAAAAAATAGGCGACTCCATTACCTCTGTGAAATTTGCCACCGAAACTCCGAACCCTAGTTATTTGACATTCGCAGGCTAACGGCGTGATTTTTTAAGAAACCTATTTAAGTAACTTTCACAAATTGGCTTTCCATTTGCGCGAAATTCCCCCTTTTCTTGAATAAACTTCTATAAACTAGAATAATTTGAGATATTCGTTTGTGACGTCATACTTTGGGAAAACCGTTTTTCTCAAATTATTAGATCTTTCTAAACTTTACCAGTTCTCAATGTTCTTGCTTATATATAGGTATCTAGTAGTTATATTAGTTATTCGATATGAGTACCTACTGCATTTATCAGCCAAATATATAGGTAAGTATCTGTGGGATATGTTTGCATGTCATTGTCGCCAACAATTATAATAATATTGTCTCTTGTTATTACTTGCCCTTTTAGAAAAATGATGAACGAATACCGGTGCCGCAACTTTCTCGCCGAGCAGATTCTCGAAGAGATGGGTAAGCCGGTTCTTCAGACCCGACTTGGGACAGCGTTCGGCCAGAATGTGACCACCCTGAGCCGCCGCTCACAGGACCCTAGGACCAACGTCATGTTTGATATCGGTTCGGCTAACTACCAGGACTGGCTGGCCAAGTAAGTCATCCTTATTCTCTGCCAGGAACCCGCCTAGCAGGCGCCTACACGGTACGCGCTTGTTTGAACTATGATAAGCTACGTATTGGGCGAAAGAAAAAGGGTTTCACTTACATTTATCCATAGGCTTTCTGATTCCAGATATATGCACCACTTTAATATTTTCACATATTCAGTATCAGTTTTTACATTTGACAGCCATCCGAGCCGGCCGGCGTTTTTATTCGAATTCGCAGACTTTCGCCGCTCGCAGGTGACATAGAACATTCGTTCACGCAGTTCCGTCACAAAAGAGGTTGTGGGAGTTTTCTATGTGCGTCAATTTGAACGCACATTTATAAGAGAGATTCGATCTAAAGCCCAATATCGTACAGCGCTTTTTGCTGCTTAGCGGAAAAAAAACACGGGATCACCTACGAGCGTAGCGTAGCGCTTAAAGCGATTCTTGGCAGTGAATGTGTAGCCTGATTCCCGATAGTGGTCATAGCGGTATCCTTAAACCATAATAATCTATGATGCAACGGATATCCGGTATCCGGCCTATCCGGCCACAATTTTAATATCCAGCCGAATACCGAATAGCAGGGGCTGGAAACTTAGAAAAGAGGCGACACGCCGATTTATTGTATGGAAAGTAGTGACATCTCTGGCGAAGCGGATCGCTGTATTTAATGTTGTTGACAGAAAATGGAAATAGATGTCAGTACAATAGACCCACGACAATAAATTTTAAGATTTTGAAATGAAATAAAATATATTTTTATGTTTTGAGATAGAATTTATTAAGTATCCATTTTATTTAACTGAACATGAACAAATATCTCATTAATATGGAATTGTGTTTGTTGTTCGGCCTTTGTGGTTTTAGATGAAGTAGACGTGTCAGTCAGTAAATAAATGTCAATGTATTGTCTATAAAAACATTGAATTAAAACACATTTAAATCATATTTCAATAAAATCAAGAATAGTTTTAGCCACAGTATCTATTTATAAAAATAATATCTAGGTATTATGTGTGCAGACAATAGTTTGAGGTTGAGTAATATGCAGTGTAGATCGGCTGTACGTGGATTTGTTAAATCTGGTCTAGGAGATTTAATCTCATGTTTTGAAGCTAAATCTCGTCCTTGTCTCGTGTTTTTTGTTAAAAAGGTTGTGCTTTGTTAAGTTCTTGTTACCTAATTTATTATTTGTTAAGTTGAATAAATACTTTTATGAATGTTGCATGTTTCACTTTTCAGATCCATTTCATAGCTGTGTGATTATTTTGAAACCTACAATGTGACTGGCAAAGTATGAAGGGAAGCGTACTTAGGTAACTAAAATGTGATTTATATCATGTTTTAGAAACGTTTTCTTCCTAACTTTGATAGTCGCATTGTAGGCTACAAAGTCAAAACAGAGAATACAACTTTTGTATACGTGTGTGTGTGGCGCGTGAATATGTATGTGTGCTTTAGTGTGTATGTGAAGCGTGCACGCTGCACGCATGCGTGCGTCAGAGTAGTTCAATCCACTCGCTGCTAGGCGGCTGTGGGACCAGTAATTTCTTGGTGTTGCCACTCTTTACATAAATATACTTATTATACTCTTTGCCGAATAGTGGCGTCGTATCCAGCCGGATACCGGATAGTATTATAACACATTATATGTTGCATAAGTAATGGGACTCCAGCAGTGTCTTATAAATGAAATGACCATGATGCCATCATCATCATCATTTCAACGTCCATACTTGCAGGGTGGCGGCTCTAAACGACGTGTACCGCCAATACAACGCCGTGGCCGGAACTGCCGTCTCCAACTCCTCGCAGGACCTGCTGCAGACCAGGGACGGATACGAGGTGTACGAGGGCGGGGATGCGGCGGGGTATACGGAGCATGAGCAGCCCGTGAATCACGATGTCTCCAAATACAGTGAGTGGCCTTTTATTTACTCACTTATTGAATTACTTATTTTTTACTAATATTATAAAGAGGACCAGCGGCGCTACCACGAACTTCGAAAGTCGAAGTTCGGGTATTTCCATCTCTATCGCACTCCCTTACTCGAGTGACAGGGATGCATGTATTACGAACTTCTACTTTCGAAGTTCGTGGTAGCGCCGCAGAGCTACCGCGAAACGAAAACGAACTTCGTTCGTGTATCTCTCTCTCTGTCGCTCGAACTAGCAAGTGCGACAGAGGCGGAACAAAGTCCGTTTTCGTTTCGCGGTAGGCCCTCAGTCTGTGAGATTGTATCTTTTGAGTATGTGGAATGTAATCTCCGGAACCATTGTGCGGGCAGATAGTTTTCATTAGCGAGATTAGCTATTTAATTATTACCGTTTTTCTAACAACAGTTTTGCTGGGTAAAGTGACTATTGAGTATGTGGCGACAGCGGTTTGAAACCTGTATAGATTTCAGCCGCTGATCGCACTGGCTGCCGATAGAGAATGACAGTGGTTGCTTGTTAGGATTTTGCCGGAATGTATTGTATATTTTATGGTGGTTAATTTGTGTGAATAAATCACGAGTGTTTGTTACGTGAAGGTTTATAGTTTGATAAATCGCTACCTCAAGAAGCATCCTTCAAGTATCTTTCAAACCGAACTTTAGAGCACGCGTTATAGGGGAGACCGGGGTCAATTGAAACAATTTTGCTTTAACCGCCTGTAACTGTTATATTTTTAGGCGTAGAACGATGAACGCCCAAAATATTTGAAGGATAGTTATCTGGCTCCTAAATAAAATGTATTTGGTTGGTCTGTAATCCATAGTTTTTTGACAATAGTGTATTAAAGAGAATGGGGCAGGGTGGTTCAATTGACCCCACATGAGTGTCAATTGAAACACTATATGAGGTCAATTGAAACACTCTAATATCTTCGGCACAATGAAAGTACTTATATCTTTTTTAATCTTTTTCATCATTACCACGGCATACAATGAGCTCATCAAAAGTTCGCAAACATAGCATAAACATTTCTCAATTTATGAGCATCTGAAAATCTCGATACAAAACACGAGTGTAAAAAAAAAGTATAGGTCTTTAGTTTTCTTTGTTGCTGCTACATTATACTTTAAGCTTCACCAAAGTGGTTTTAATACAATTATATGATATAACCATATAGAATTGCAGAAAACAAGCATAATCATATTTCATACAAAAGGGCTTGTTTCAACCATAACAATGTTTCAATCATAACCATGCCGTGTACCTATCCTGTGGCGCCTGTGACAAAGATGGTTGCAAACGACGGGATGTAAAATAAAATAATACACGAAATAAATAATCAGGTTAAATTGTTTAATTAAAATCAAATAATCAAATCAACTTATAACATATTATGTAGGTAACAAGCTCTCTTTCTACATATAAACAAAAAAAAATAACAAAAATATTTCTATTGCGATATGCCAAATAAAAAAAAACAAATTAATTCTTATAAATAATATTTAAAAACAACATATGAACAAAAAAGCCATTACCACGGCGATATGCCAAATTAACATAAAACATGTTCCTTAAATATGTTAATGAGATTATTGCTAACAATTATAGTCAGTCTTGTGAACAATTCAATGTAAAAGTAAGAAAGTGATTTAACAATTACTAATCAGTCTTGTCACTGTAATTGTTTTTTTAATCAATTTTAAACTTTCGCAATGACTTCTCAAACTTAAACTTAATTAGATTATTGCTAACAATTATAGTCAGTCTTGTGGACAATTCAATCTAAAAGTAAGAAAGTGATTTAACAATTACTAATCAGTCTTGTCACTGTAATTGTTTTTTTAATCAATTTTAAACTTTCGCAATGACTTCTCAAACTTAAACTTAATGAGATTATTGCTAACAATTATAGTCAGTCTTGTGGACAATTCGATCTAAAAGTAAGAGTGATTTAACAATTACTAACAAGTCTTCTCACTGTAATTGTTTTTTTAATCAATTTTAAACTTTCGCAATGACTTCTTAGACTTAAACTTAATGAGATTATTGCTCACAATTATAATCAGTCTTGTGAACAATTCAATCTAAAAGTGAGATAGTGATTTAACAATTGCTTATCAGTCTTGTCACTGTAGGTAATAGTTTTTTAATCAATTTTAAACTTTCGCAATGACTTCTTAAACTTAAAATTAATGAGATTATTCCTCACAATTATAATCAGTCTTGTGAACAACTCAATCTAAAAGTAAGATAGTGATTTAACAATTACTAATCAGTCTTGTCACTGTAATTGTTTTTTTAATCAATTTTAAACTTTCGCAATGACTTCTTAAACTTAATGAGATTATTGCTCACAATTATAATCAGTCTTGTGAACAACTAAATCTAAAAGTAAGATAGTGATTTAACAATTGCTAATCAGTCTTGTCACTGAAATAGTTTTTAATCAATTTTAAACTTTCGCAATGACTTCTTAAACTTAAATTTAATGAGATTATTGCTCACAATTATAATCAGTCTTGTGAACAATTCAATCTAAAAGTGAGATAGTGATTTAACAATTGCTAATCAGTCTTGTCACTGTAATAGTTTTTTATTCAATTTTAAACTTTCGCAATGACTTCTTAAACTCAAAAACGATAGCACGTCGGCTTTTAGATTTATCGTCGGGTGGATTAATTTTTTTAACCACTTGATACTTATTAATTTCAGCTATGTCTTCTTTCACTGGCCACTTAAATTTGTGGTCATCAATTTTTTTGCAAAATTTTACTACGTAGCCACTTTTGGTAATGTTTTGTATTTGCCCGACATAACGATGTACAAGATTTTTCATGGATGTCAAATTAATTATTGCCCAATCTTCTTTTCGAAGTGATGATTGTTCAGTTTCATTTTCAGACTCGCAACTAGATGAATCAAGCTGTTTATCTTCCGATACACCTGATACCGACTCATCATCGTTATTATCAAAAATCACTCCCTCCTCATCTTCTGAACTTGAATATTTCCTATTCCTTTTAGCTTTCGTGTTTCTTTTGTTTGTATTTTTTTTCTTCTTTTCCATACTTTTCATGTTCGTTTTTACTTTGGCAGCGTTTTTCTTCTTTTCCATACTTTTCATGTTCGTTTTTACTTTGGCAGCGTTTTTCTTTTTTTCCATACACTTCATGTTAGTTTTTACTTTGGCAGCGTTTTTCTTTCTTTCTCTTTCATCTGTTTTTATTCTTATGTTCTCTTTTTCCGGAGTATCTGTATATATAGTAGATTTTCTCTTCGTTATATTTCTTGTTGCTTTTCTAGGTGGTGCTTTAGGGAATGGCCTCACGGACTCTGGCAAAAACGCATTTGTCGAAGGTCCAGGAATTGCCAGAGGGTCAGGTTCTGTTATAAATCTTGTCTGTCGGCTCACCAAGTTACTTGAAAGAGATGATAAAACAACCCCTTTAAATCCAGCAGACTTGGGTTTTGAGGTCAATGATTTTCTTAAATCAGGTTGATCTTCAGTAACTGGTACAAGTACAGGTACAGGTTCAAGACTTGTAGTAGGATGTGGCCGTGGCGGTGAGGTTACTAAATCTTGTGAAGCATGGGTTTCACGGTCAGCAGCGAAATGTGATTTCAGAGTTATAAGGGAAAGAGTTGAAAGGCGTTCTGGAGAAATCAGAGGTGATGGTGTTGCTGGAGGCAGAGGCACAGCTAGGCTTAGTTCTGCAGCAGATTGTTGTTCTAGAATTGAAGGAGTTCTCAGATAAGCGCGATCGGCAGCGGCATCAAGTTCTGCAACAGATTGTTGTTCTGGAATTGAAGGAGTTCTCAGATAAGCGCGATCAGCGGCGGCATCAAGTTCTGCAGCAGATTGTTGTTCTGGAGTTGAAGGAGTTCTCAAATAAGCGCAATCAGCGGCGGCATCAAGTTCTACAGCCGATTGTTGTTCTGGAATTGAAGGAGTTCTCAGATAAGCGCGATCAGCGGCAGCATCAAGTTCTGCAGCAGATTGTTGTTCTGGAATTGAAGTTGTTTGCAATCTTGAGTCCAGCATGGCAGAAGAGCTTGCTTGCGGAGTGCCTGAATCTTGAAGTACGGGTTGATCACTATTAACTGTCACGCGCAAATCGTTCGGATCTGGCCTGTCTGTGACGTACGAGGGTGCAAAATCCAATTCACCAAATATGTCTCTATTAAATGGACAGATTCCTGAAATTCTAAACCCAGCTTGAACATTAGATAGAGTCGCAGCTAGAGGTAAAGCAGTAGCGACTATACTCGGAATATTATATATATTCATTACTCTTCCAGGGTTGTTTCGAATCCAGGCATCACACGCTGTATTGACTGCTTTCTTGAAAGGTCCGAATACGGAGCGGTCTAATGGCTGCAGTTTATGGCTACAGTGTGGGGGGTAAGATAGCAGCACGATACCATTGTCACGACAGTAGTCAATACACCTGATTGACACGTGTGAAGAATGATTGTCAAGAAGCAATAGCACTTTGTGCTGTAATGAGCAATTTGTATGTCGTTGAAAGTGTTGTAGGAATACGAGAAAATCGTCTTCCTGCATCCATCCAGATTTGTTGGCAGTTCCGATACTACCAATTGGCCCACCATTGACAAAATGATGTTGGTAATGGACTCGTGGAAACGTAAACATTGGCGGGAGTGCATTACCAATTGCATTAGCTACAACAGTCACTGTAACCAAACAACCACGTTCAGCTGACGTTAATGCACCAACTTGTCGCATGCCTCTCTTGGCAATAATCCGATTGGGTTTCTGAACTGTCGTTACTCCGGTTTCATCTACATTGTAAATATCTTTGGCTTCAAACTTGTCACGGTCAAGAACTTTCTCCAAATTATTAAAAAATTCATCGACATTGTGTTTATTAAAATTAGAGGCTCGAGCCAAGCTAGTAGCTTCAGCACACCTAATAGATAATTGTGGGTGGCGATCTAAAAAGCCTTTAAGCCACTCTACTCCAGCAGTCTCATTTGTATCCCAAGAAGCTGGTCTTGCCAAGTTGTACTTTATTGTTAGGTCATAGGCCAGTTTCCTTAAGTCTTTGGTAGATAGTCCGAAGTAAATGTCGGCTGACTTTATTGCATATTCTGCAATATCGTCTTCTTGAGCACATGAAAACACTTTTTTTGCAGAATTGTAACCCATTGTTATATCATCTATAGGTGTATTTTCTGGCGCATCTTCTCTCTTTTTTTTGTATCTCCCTAACGATACATGATCCAGATTAAACATTTGTGCTGCTTTTCTTAGGGACTTGCCAGACACTACCTCCTCATAAGCCTGCTGATAGGCAAACATGCTTGTTGACGTTCTCTCCGTAACATGCTTCCGTTTTCGGGGCATCTAAAAAAACAGTTAAATAAATGTATTTTACAGAAATAAGATGTAGTGGTGTAGTATTATCTTTTAAAAATATGCAATTAATAAACCTGGTGCTTGTTAATGTGACGCATTGCTTTAAGGAACGTATACACTCGGCGTCAAAAAAATCGCACATTTCGAAAATTTCGTTTCGAGCGAATATAGCTCTTACGGAATGTACTGTACCCCATTAATATGTATATCATTTTAAAGCTCAATCAACAACCTTTTAAATGAGTGTATAGTCATGTCATGGTCATAGTCATGGGGTACATTACATTCTGTAAGAGCAATTTTCGCTCAAAACGAAATTTTCGAAATGTGCGATTTTTTTGACGCCGAGTGTAGTATACAGCTTATTTGCAGTATTTTAGTTCTTCTAGTACCCTATACTATAACGTATAACCCATATTTTCCTAGTTATTGAAGTACTAGCCTGACCCCGCGATGCTACCCGCGGTAAAAAAGTAGTCTATGTGTTAACCCAAGCTACCTCCATACCGAATTTCATCAAAATTGGTCCAGTCGTTTGAGCGTGAAGAAGTAACAAACGTACCTACAAACACACAGACACACACGCAAAAAAACATGTTTCGGTCGGACACTAGTTGTATACAAGAACCTTCTCCAGAATGTACAAATACTTGTCTGAAAACCGCGTGCCATGCCATGCAAGAATTGCCTTAAAAAAAAGTAGTTAACACATTGTTAGTCTCCGCACTGTACCTATACTAAAATCTATCTCTCACACACACACACACACACACACACACACACACACACACACACACACACACACACACACACACACACTCACACACACACACCATTTATCGTTAGAAATAGTCTTGTTTCTCCATACAAACTTTGCACCCCCATTTCACCCCTTTAGGGGTTTAATTTTGAAAAATCCTTTCTTAGTGCACCCCTACACCTTATAAGCAACCTACGTGCCAAATTTGGAATCTCTCGAATTGGGCTGTGCGTTGATAGATCAGTCAGTCAGTCAGTCAGTTTCTTCTTTTATATATTTAGATTACATAGTTACTAGGGGTCCCCCACACAAGGCTACGCATGTGTCGTGGAGAACCAGGTAATTTTTCAACATCAGAAATAAGATACCTTAAATACGGGTCAAACTGAGAACCTATTTTTTTTGACGTCGGTTAAAAACAAATACTCACTTAATCTGGAATAAAAAAACAACGACACGCAGTGTGCAGATTTATAAAAAAACATCGTATTTCCATCATTTACAAACTAGGTCAACAAAAACTACATAAGTAATAGTGAACATTAATAGAACAAACATGTGCATTGACTACAGAACCTTATATTTTGAAGTCGGTTACTTTTGGGGACGATTAAAACGCAAGGACGATTGAAACGTTTCAATCGTCCACAAGCAAGTTGTTTCAGACGTCCCCACTGCACGTTTTTAACTTCAAGGTCAAATATTACATATAAAAAAGACTCGAACGCTGATCAACGGTCATTATAAACATTCGTTTGTTCCTAACTATAACATCAAAATAATTTGATCAGTCAAAAAACAAGAGTAAACAAAGTTATAAGAAAATATACGACAGCACAAATACTCACTTTTGACTGCGAAAAACAATATCTGCTCGTGGACGCTGCTATCTCGCGCCGTCGCTCGAGCGCTACTGGCCAAGGTTTCATACATGGCCGACCGCGTGTTCCGAGTGTTGCGTCAGCCGCGTAGGTATTATAGTTTTCGATAAATTTGACTTGTTTCAGTCATGACGTGTTTCAATTGACCCCGGTCTCCCCTACGACAGTATTTAGGAAGGCATGAGTCGGCTGCGCTGGTGAGAATTAGAGTGTTAGCACATCAACGCCATGAAGCGGCGATATTGCTCCCATCTATAACTCCTCGGTGGATCTGCTGCAGACCAGGGGTGGGTACGAGTCCTATGAGGGTGGAGGGGTACGGACCTTGAACAGTTCGTCATTAGTGAGTTGGTTTATAATTAATTCGTTGGATTTTTATTGGGTAATGGAACTACCTCCCGTTCCCTATCATCCATGAGAGGAGGCCTGTGCCCAGCAGTGGGACGTATAATAGGCTGATTTATTATCATTTTTATTAAAGACAATTCTGTTACGTTTGTAGGTTATGAATTGTACGTATAGAGACGACTGGAGGCGAACACACGACACACAGCTAGTTGTTTTCCCGCTACAGTACACTGTCACTCGCTATTCAACATCCCATCCACCCTTCTTTTATTTAAACATTCGTGGGATTATTCCGCGGGTTAAATTGCTCTTATTATACAGGTAGAATGATGAAGCAAGTGGTCGTGTGACCGTACTATGCCAGCGTATAGAGCTAGACTATATAGCCCTCTACCTCATGAATTAGAGGCATATATAATTCTCCCTCCCTACCCAGCGTTAATAAGTCGATGATAAGTTGACGACATGCAAAAGAAAAAGTTTAATGGAGCCGGAAAAAACCACTGTGAGCCCTCAAAACGATTGACACCAACAAAACTACAATTTTCACCCATCGTAACCTAACTCGCCTTGCTTTAGGCGGCGCTTACGAGTACTCGATGCCGCCTCCCCCGCCGCCCCTCTACCACCACCCTGCGGCCCATGTGCATGAAGAGTACGTGGTCGAGAAGGAAAGCCATGGGCTTGGACTGAGCGATCTGTTCGACATATCGCTGACGGGCATCGCTTTCTTGAGCTTCGGGATGTTTGTGCTACAAGTGTTGATGTGCATTTGTTCGGTAAGTTTTGAGTACGAACTAAGTGAAGGTATTATAATAGTACATTGTTTAACGAGGGGCGTAAGTGGAATATTGCGAACAAGAGTCTATCAGAAGCCCGACGCCGAAGGCTATACACAATGTTTTTCATCACATTTGCGAGGAAACAAATACATTTTAGATGAAATGAATACAAATCGTAATAAAAACTGCAACATGACAGTCGTCCATTTTGTTGAATTTGACGTGAGGCGTGTATGGCAAAGACCCTTCGGTATACAGCCACGATTTGAAAACACTTAAGAACATTTTACATGGACACTAAATAACTACATATTAAATCTGTAAATAATTCAGTTAAACATGTTAAAGTAGTTTTTTAAGTTAAAATTTATTTATAAATATGTTTTCAGACATCGTATTTGATATAAAACCTCTTTGCTTTGTAACTGCCGCATGAGTGACAGATACAATTTAAGATAAAAACCATTACGCCCGTGGGCGTAACGCCGGCTATTACAGCTCTCTCTGTATGTCTGCGCATTATGAAGCACTTTTCGAGCAAGTGTGATGAAAACTAATTTTCTACGATAATAAGCAAGGAGCGGAATTCCCATAGTAGAAATCGAACTTTATGAAGTACTTGAACATTATGTTTTATCGACTATTCCATGAGCTATCGTCGGCACATTAACTCCGTTAACATACTCGTACGTGGTATTACATACGTGTCATAATGGCGATGATGATGATGATGATGATAATAATACGTAGCGTACGAATACGTATCTACGTATTTGTCACACGTGCTCACTTCTACACGCGCTAAGCGTGCTAGCATGAACTCGTGTGATAAATACCAGTGGGGCTAGAAAAACGATAATCCAGACTCCTCTTCTAATTTACGCGCACGACTCGACTTGACAGCAAGTTGTGCTACTCGTAGATACCGATTCCAATTCAGTACCTACGTTCAATCCAATCTAGCCCATATTCTAAATATAAGTCAGTTAAATTTATTTCAGAATCCTCAACCGCCTCAGGTGATGCAGATGGTAGACAACAGTAGCGGTGACACTGTCAACGTTGACGAAGTATTCCGCTTCAAGCGCGACGAATATTCCAGAAACGATCGCCTCAAGCGGCACGCGGAACATTCCAGAATTTCTACAGTGAACACACTGGCCAAATATGCTATGATCGCGATGAAACCGCGTTCGACCCCATGTCTGTTCAGGGTGCTGTGTTTAGGCAACAAAAGAGCAAGGAATATAGAGGATGGTAACAAATACTGGTTACCGATTTGGCAGTAAGTTGATATTACCTATACTTTGGTTCATTTGATGGGTAGGTACTGAGTTGTCTGGGACACAACGAAAGACTCAACAATGATTGGGATATACTTAACTCTTTCAGGAGGTCGCTGGCAATTTCACAGCAATGTCGAAGTTAGGTCACAGCACAGAATAATAGTTAATAGTGCTACGTACAGAAGGTTATCTGTTACCAAAACCCCTGTTTAGTTATGCCGAACGAGCCTAAATGTCGCATGCAACTCGCTGCCATAGAACGCGTGCTAGCCGTAGCAGCACTAATATACCGGCTGGAGCCGGTAGGCATCATGGTTTCAGTTAAGGTAGTAGCGGCGAGACGAAATCACGGAGTAACCCGCCCCTGGTCACATTTGAATCTCGCTGCCCAGTCCCCAACATAATTGAATAAGGCCGTGTCAGGAGAATCTTCGATTAAATCATTCACAAAGTTAATTAACAAATTAGGTAATAAATAAATAAGTAGTCTGAAAAAGTTTAATTTATAGGTTCATACGAGGGCTGCCTTTTAAGTTCTGTCGTTTGCAACCCTCCCGTGATTGCATAAAAAAGAACTAGTGTCACGTTAAAATATTTGAATTTAGAATTCGAAAACAAAAGAATGACTCGAAATCGGCCCAACCGTTTTAGTACAGCGTTCGTTCAAAGTTGACAAGTCAGTTGTGAAAATGGAAATTTCGAAGGAAAATTTACGTGCGATAATTTTTTACAACTTCAAAAGGGGCTTAACGCGACTTCAGTGCTTCGAAGAGTTGACTACGGTTTTCAATGATAAAGCACCATGCCTTCGGACTGTGGAACGCTGGTATTTAGAATTTCAACGTGGTTGCTCTAGTCTTGGTGATAGACATCGTGAAGGTCGACCAAAAACAGCCGTAACCCAGGAGAACATTGATGCTGTACGGCAACTGATCATCGAAGATCGCCATGCGACATACCGTGAGATAGAAGCTTCCTTAAGTACTTCAGGGACCAGTGTTCACAGTATTTTGCATGATCACTTAGGCGTAAAAAAGTTGATCTCACGCTGGATACCACATTTACTCAGTGAAGACCAAAAAACGGCTCGCGTTCGATGGTGTCGCAAAACCCTGCGGCAATTCAACCGAGGAAACTCGAAACATGTTTACGACATTATCAGTGGTGACGAATCTTGGATATATGCCTACGATCCCGATTCTAAACAGCAGTCGACTGTTTGGGTGTTCCAAGATGAGCCAAAACCGACCAAAGTAATACGCTCACGGAGCACTTCGAAAAAAATGGTCGCCACGTTTGTGGCGAAAAGTGGCCACGTTGCCACCATCGTGCTCGAGGATCGTAAAACGGTTAATGCTGACTGGTATACCACTGTCTGTTTACCAGAAGTCATCGGCGAGTTTCGAAAAAATAACCCAAGACGTCGTATAAGACTGTACCACGATAATGCGAGCTCGCACACCGCCCGGCAAACTATTGCGTTTTTAAAAGAGCAAAACGTCGAAATTCTGGAACACCCGCCGTACAGTCCAGACTTAAGCCCTAACGATTTTTTTACTTTTCCAAAAATCAAGCAACGACTTCGTGGTCAAAGGTACCAGACGCCTGAAGAAGCGGTTGAGTCATACAAAACGGCCATTTTGGAGACCCCGACTTCGGACTGGAATAAGTGTTTCGAAAACTGGTTCGATCGAATGAAAAAGTGTATTACATATCACGGTGATTACTTTGAAAAACAATAAATACCATTTAACACTTAAATTGTCTTTAGATTTTCCAAACGACACAACGAAAAAGGCAGCCCTCGAACAAACCAACTCACCTACGCTTTTATGATATTAGTAAGGGGGTACTCGTAACAGTTTAACGGAGCAAAGTTTGCCGGTACTACCGGGATCTTAGCTATAAAAAATAAAAATAGTAACGCTCACGCCCTTACATTATAGACTCCTGTCTATTATAGACCCCTGTCTATTATAGACTCCTGTCTATTATAGACTCCTGTCTATTATAGACTCCTGTCTATTATAGACTCCTGTCTATTATAGACTCCTGTCTATTATAGACTCCTGTCTATAATTTAAAGGCGTGAGCGTTGTCATTTTTTTTTTTTACTTTTTTTTTTATCGTCGTATCGCGTCGATTATATTCCGTATATAAACGGAGGCGTTGCGCCGCCGATCGCCTCTCTGGTCCACAAACGCGGCATAAGGTTACTAAGGCCCCATACGCACTTGCGGTGCTGTTGCGGCCAACCGCTTAGTGCGTAGAGGTTTTGCGTTTGCGGTTTCATATGTTTTGTCCAACCGCACGGCTAGCCGCTTAGTGCGTAGAGGTTTTGCGTTTGCGGTTTCATATGTTTTGTCCAACCGCACGGCTAGCCGCTTAGTGCGTAGAGGTTTTGCGTTTGCGGTTTCATATGTTTTGTCCAACCGCACGGCTAGCCGCTTAGTGCGTAGAGGTTTTGCGTTTGCGGTTTCATATGTTTTGTCCAACCGCACGGCTAGCCGCTTAGTGCGTAGAGGTTTTGCGTTTGCGGTTTCATATGTTTTGTCCAACCGCACGGCTAGCCGCTTAGTGCGTAGAGGTTTTGCGTTTGCGGTTTCATATGTTTTGTCCAACCGCACGGCAAGCCGCTTAGTGCGTACAAGGGCTAAGGAAGCGGGGTGATAAGCTATTGTGTGCATTTTACCCGTGTGGTGTCAGGTTAAAATACTACCACCCCCTATCTTCCTGAACAGCGTAGAAGTGTAGTAGTAGTGTGTTGCGGGACTTGCGGGCGATGGGCTAGCAACCTATCACTGCGATATCACATGTTGTCGATCTTTTATACCCACATTTCTGCTAAAAGTAGCACTGGAACATAAGTTTTATGTCCTGTGCCTAACCCTTTTTGGAAATGAAGGCGTGAATTTATGTATGTGTGCATTTTGTATTACGTATAATTTATTATTTATTTATCTCAAGCAAAGAGGCCCATATTTACAGATACCTTACTGACTAACATACATATCAATATATAAAACTTATTATAATACCTACATCTGAAATAAAGGTTTGAATTAGAATTTGGAATATTTCAGCGCTGGAGTGGCGTGGACGCATGGGAAGACGCTGGGTGCGTTGCGTGCGGCGGCGCTGGGTCTGGGCGGCGCTGACTGCGACGACCTCTACCCGCCCGCACACTGCTCCTGAACGACGAACTGCACTAACCTTACCCAACATAAACTAGTGGCACAGTATAATAATGCTAGTGGCTCGGTGAATGTAGAACTCGCGAGCCTGTCTTTTTCTTTTACAATCTATATAATTTAATTATTGAATCTGATCCCGTATCATGGTCGGCCTTATCACGCGATAAGTGACAAGATAGGAGCGTCGTCTCGTTCTATCGAACGGTGTCAGCCATTGACGGACGCTCTATCTTGTCACTTATGGTGTGATAAGGCCGACCATGATACGGGGTCAGGTTCAATAATTAAATTATATATATTGTAAAAAAATACAGGCTCGCGACTTCTACACTCACGGGTCTGCTCTCAACATTTCACGAGATTCAGTTGAGAAATGCGAGATGTAGAGAACTAAATTATTTTCGCCTAAACTCTAACAGAGAATTTCGTTCGCTTCGCTCGCTCATTCAATAGCTAACTAGCGATTCGCTTTTAAACATTAATAATAAAAGCGGAAGTTATACTTGGCGCCGACACTTGACGGGTGATTACCAGCTGGTGGTCGATTGAGTAACGCGT
Source organism: Epinotia ramella (assembly GCA_947578815.1). Taxonomy (NCBI): domain Eukaryota; kingdom Metazoa; phylum Arthropoda; class Insecta; order Lepidoptera; family Tortricidae; genus Epinotia; species Epinotia ramella. Next base: position 19,432,986 of record OX388205.1, read on the forward strand.
TGTACGTGCGTCAGGTAAATCAAAATTTCACGTAATCAGAATCACCCCTCTGGACGCCCATTATAGCCTCATAATTTGAGGTAAATTCATATTTGTCTCGACTGCCCTGCTATGCTATTCGGAAGCTGTGGCTCACCTCGCCTCTCACGCCTTATAAATCTTGAACCTGAGATTCGAAGAAACTACACGTATAATCGGCGGGCAAACATCGCCAGATGTGGATTGTTGGTAAGGCACTGGGATGGGCGGCTATACCCTCGCGTGCACTGCCACTGAAATTTGCTGTTGCTACACATGCTGCAGCTGGGTAAAATAGCATCCGCGCAGTAACCATGAAGGTACGCGTAAACGTAAGCAAGATTCGGGACTATTTTACTAAACCGTGTAGGCTCGGACACGTCTACGGTTTTCTTCTGCCTATCGTAAAATGCGACTAAAGGGGGTCATCCGATTCGCCAATGTTCCACGAGGCGGAGGCCGTGGCACTCTTTACGTCGTACGAAGGTGCGAGGGGGGCTCCAGGGCGCTGGGCTGTTATTCGAAACGTGCTAATACGCCTCACCCCAATCGTCATGCCTAATGAAACTAAGACCTCTGCCTACGCTTTGTTATTCATTATTTTGTCAAGTTTTATTTGTGGGTGAACAGTGAGGTGAGGTCAAAATAAGTTACACAATAGCGGGGCTTCATGAGAGCGTGGTAGCCGCCTTATGGCCGGTTCCAAGAATCAATCCACCGAGAGTTTTCCTTACCGGCAGTTACATTTTGACAGATTACTCGTAGAAAATGTGTCAAAATGTAACTGTTGGTAAGGAAAACTATCGGTGAATTGATTATTAGAACCGGCCATTAGAGGTTTTGGCGGATAGATGAGTTTTCTCCACGAAAATAAATGACCAAACTTATTGAATTGAAAGTTCTCCCTGCCAAAACTAGCGCGCGCAAGAAATACAAATTAATGCATTTTGTCCAAGTGTTTCAATACATTTTGTCAATTACACCTTGTAAGGCCATTTTTATGCACTAACACAATAATTGTGGCGTAAACACGCGGCAACGCATCTTTGAAAATATTTTTTCCAATGGAATTACTATAGGCAGACTCAATCTGTTAGTAATAAAAGCATCATCATAATAAAAACACAGGGAGCTAAGCCATATACTATAGCGATATAGCAGCTCCTTCTGCCATATAACCGATCATGTGAGTGTTAGTAGGTAGGTACTTAGCGGTTTAATGTCGCGCGACACTGATGGAATGAACCAACTTTCAAATATTCAAGTACGTACATGTATACCTACTTTTACTTGTCAGTAGCCCTTTTTTAATAAGGATAATAGATAATAAAGAAAAAAAAAATTTTATGCCTACGTAATGATATGTTTAATGACTGCAAGACGGCTTATGACTGCTTACATTATATTCACCGAAATACGAAGTCTATGTATTAGTACACTAATTATAATGAATTATTATAACGTACATATATTGCCTTAGTGTTATTATTTACAGTACTTATCCTAAAGAATTTAATTAGGTTCAAGGTATGTCATCATTTTTCAAATTACATACCTAAAGGCGGAAATAAATTACGGTAAGTATCTTTTCAAACTCCACTTAAATAATGAATTAATCAAGTACATACACATAATTTTGGACATTTTAAAACCTGCTTTTATAATTCCTTCTCCTACACTACGCATAGAATCTACAGTCTTGAGCTCTTACAACAGATGTCGTAAGATCAATTTTGCATAAAAAAAATAAGAGCAAGTGAGAGAGAATTTCAGACCTGAAGAAAATAGAAGGGCAAGCGAGAGGGAAACATATGTCTATAGACATATAGACCTGAAGATTGTTTTAAGGCAGGTAGGCACCTACTTAAGAGTAAACAGGTTGTTCCTTATAATTAAGTCAAAGTTTGGAAGAGGACACAGTCGAGAGTCTATTTTGTATGGATGGGCCGACCCGTTGACTACCTACCTACCTATTTAAGTATAAATCTGGAACTGACAAATAAAGACAAACTATTTGAACTAATTATAAAGTTGTATACTCTAGCTTAATTAACTTTTAAAGCCAGGACACATTATATTTTAGTAATATAATAAAATATTAGATTCCTCTATGGGTTTACAGTCAGCGAAGAGCTTTCGACTCTATTATTAGTGTGTTATGGTTCAAAAGTGGTAGTCCGCTTTTTGGCTGACTGGTTCACCTATAAAAGCTATGGCACATTTAGACGCATTTTTTATTTATTTATTTATTTGTGAGCTTTTTCGCTATTGCGAATATATCGATCGATAAGTGCCTCTTAATAGGCATGATGCCTCATGTTCAAATTGATAACGTAGTGTTGCTAAATGGATAGTAAACCATCAAATTATCGTAATAAAGTATAAATTATAAAATATAATTAAAATCATAAAAAGATATGAACCTTGAAAGCTTACAAAAAATATGCATTTTTTTTATTGTCCAAGTGTAAATTAAAAGCTACCAATAGAATCCTTACGCTTTTCTAGGAACAAAATTGTATGACAACTATGTACTTAAACGCAGTATTTTGCGACCGAAACAACAATTTACCTGTTTTTCCATACTACGATTAGCACAAATATACAAATGTGACGTCACACTTGTATAGACACACAGTATGAAGCGTTTCGCGCTGCCGCCAGCGAGGTCAATCTTTATCTCAATTTTTTTGGTATTTATGTTCTTTAATTGTAGTTGCTCCCATACAAACATTTGTTCCTCTCCAAAAACTGGTTCGAATGACGTCACAAAATAATCTTAGTCATCATCCCTATTATCAAAGTTGTATGTACTAAATTTTGACGACCGCTTTAGCCTAGTTGGTAGTGACCCTGCCTACGAATCAAGAGGTCCTGTTCGAATCCCGGTAAGGGCATTTATTTGTGTGATGAGCACGAATACTGGTTCCTGAGTCATGGATGTATTTAAGTATTTATTTATCTATATAAGTATGTTTATCGTCGTCTAGTACCCATAGTACAAGCTTTGCTTAGTTTGGGACTAGGTCGATTTGTAAGATTGTCCCCTAATACTTATATTTTTTTTTTAACTAAAAACAAACTGTTAATGTCATGGCGATAAACACAATCCTAAAATGACTGAATAGTAGACAATGCACGAAAGAGAAAATGGTAGCCAGCAAATGTTATGCCAGTTCCAGATCAGTGACAACCACACGTCTGATTATTTGCTTTAACACCAGTAAATTTGACAACTGTCCGATTTAGGCCACGAGCAATGTGTCAAAAGTGGCGAGTCGATCACTGTATACTTTTCACACCACAATTAAAATAGTTAGCACTTTGAACGTTACGAAAATAGGACGGTTAACTTGTGAATGGCAGTGCCGATGATGTTACTCTTAAAATAATGACTCATTAAAGTCCTCTGAGCACGTTGTACGATTTCTGACATACCTACACATGAAAATGACTAGCTAAATAAAACTAGGTATAGTTAACAATATCGACGTTGATGTGACGCGACAAACGACGGCGATGCACTCGTTTCCTTTCCGGTATCGACTCCGGAAAACTCCCTTGTTGCAGTTTTATTCTATGCTTTATATGTTCAAACGAAACCGACTCATCAATTTAACAACCCTACGGCGGACTAGACGGCAACGTTACAGGTGTAAACACACAACTAAGTGGAGCGTAAGCATATGGATTCAACAGTGAATACGCCTGGGAGGCGTGTCCAAATATCTGCCCAGGAAACAATCCCTGTCTTTGTGCAATCTTCAGCCGAGACGTTAGTTGCTTTTTCCACTTCGTCCGCCGATTTTGAAACCAGGTTTTGATCTGTACCTCGGTGAGGCTGAGTGCCTTGGACAACTCCATTCGTTTAGAGACACTGAGATATTTGTCTAGCTTAAATTCCGCTTCGAGTCGTTCCAGTTGTTTAGCGCTGTAAGCTTGACGGGGCTTTCGCTCGGGCCCGGCGCGCCGCGGTCGTCTGCTGTTTTTTTCATCTGTTTAACAAAAAAAACTTAATTAATAATGGATAAATATCTTTATATCGATGACTCTATGGCTTTTCATGAACAAAAAAAACTTAATTAATAATGGATATCTTTATATCGATAACTCTATGGCTTTTCATAGATTTAGAGAATATTAAAGTTTTAATTCACGGTGGCGATGGTGACACTTAGCCTGCTTGCTAGTTCTTATGATCAATGACGTCGTAGTCTACTTTAAACCAGAAGAAGGAAAAAACTGTCGGTACATAGCGCAGTGGCAGCGCGTGAAAATTTTCAATGGGCAACCCGGAACAAAAAAGTTATGAAAGAGTTTAGAGTACATATATAACATTGCCTAAAAAGAAGTTTTAGGCAAGCCGGTCGGAATCGGCTTGTATACAAGCCGATTCAGACTGTGTCAGTTGTTAAATTGAAAACATAATGGAGCGCCTATATATAGGCGCTCCATTATGTTTTCAATAGTGAAAGCAATCAAGGTAAACGTCTACGGTCTGGACAATACTTGCCACGTTCAATCTTAATTCATCATAAGACTAAGATAACCAACATGGGTGTCGATTATTGGAAAATAATTCATAAGTTCAAACATTGGAACGCTTACCATAACAGTGTGTATGGTGTATGTAATGTATACTTGGTCTCCTTAAATACTTCAGCCGAGAAAACCAGCAATTGAAACTAACAATCAAGCACTAAAACCCTTGAAAATGTAGCGTCTCCCCACCTCGTTAACGAAAGCCCGCCATTTACAAAGTAGCTCTCACTAAAGACCAATACACGGTAAAGTTTTTTCGACTAATCGGAATTGTCACAGGACCTCGTTAAGTGGCAATAAACACAATCTGTCTGTTTGCCCGCGCCTGCGCGTTGACTTGGTGCGCAAACACTGCTCTATGGCGAATGATGCGCTAACGTCATGCTAAACATTTACGTAAGCCGGTGGACTATTTTTAAAACTTTTATGGATTACCATAATAAAAACTTTCTGTAGAACGGATAGGATTGGTTTAAAAATCAGGCGAAAATATTATTATGAAAGCTCAATTTTGCCATTTGAAATAGACACGCTCGGGACGACCTGAATATCCACCGAAGTCTAATCTTCGGAACTTCTCATCCTTGATTACAAAAAAAAACTATTACCTACTAGTATGGAATGGCTTTTCGGTCGACAATATTTAATCCTGCAGCTTTGCTTGAGTTTTGTAATAATACGCGGTCAATAACGCCCGGGTAGAACCCTTTCGATCATTTGGTCCCAAGCCCCCCCTAGCTAGCATGATCGTGTTTATGTCGAGCATAATGCATTCGTCCAATTACTGTAGTAGTCAGGCGGGTATGAAAACGCTCACGCCAGTACATACACACTCCTAGGTAACGCCAAAGGTTTGTGTTTGCGCGTATTTCGACGCGGCTCGCGCACCTACAGCGCCGCTTGTCCACACAGAAAATAGGTACAAACGTAGGTAAACCTACTTCAGAATTTCACGGGTGATATGCGTCTCTGCACTTATTTTAATCCGTCTCCAAGCCTGTGTTAAGGCGGTGTGTAAACACCGCGCTTTGTTGGCAATTATCGGTCGGCAGCTGTTTGCCGACACCTCGGTGCGAAGTCGCGACCACCGACCGCCGGCGATTCGTCGAACGCAAGTCGCGAGACCAACTGTTGGTTTTACGTATTAGTGCGGTGGGTGGACATTTTTCACGTTACGGTGCCTTGTGAGGGGATTGTGAGGTCTGAATTAAAGAGTCAATAAGTTATTGCCGTTATTGGCTATAAAATTGCACTACAAGATGACACGTGACTGGTTAAATATGACACGCGTAAATTAATGTTGGGTGTTGAATATTTGAACTTAATTTACACGGTTTTACCCTGCCATAATTTTAAGAAGCCTGAAGTATATAATATAACGCCTAAAATTAATAAAAATAAACCCTTTAGTTATTAAATGTCACCATTTAGCAGAAACACGAATGAAATGCAAATACTCCATCGTACAGAACTAGGTTTTAAAATCTGTGATGATGTCACGATTTAAACTAAGTAGGTACAAGGAAATCTTATTATAAGATAATATCAAACAACATTACATTAACATATCACTTAAAAAAATAATTAGCTTCTTAACCTACCCATATTCAAAAAATATTTAGTAGACAGCCCTGCAAGACTGCAAGAAATTGCGTGATACGTCGTTTCTGGAATTTTGTCTGTAAACACACCACTGACTAATTGTTTGAATGTTCAAAGCATAGAAAGTTCGACAGGCCCTGTTCCCGGAGCTACCACGCTCACACTAATTTTATAGCCACCGTCCGTAAGTGAGAAAACAGTCGACAAACAACGAGTTTGTCACCAATAAATGAACCAAAAATGTTGTAAATCAAACTACCTGGTCACGCTTAAACTGCTTGTTAACTTGGTGCGTGGGTGCCTAGGTCGTTTGTAGACATAGGTGACAACTAGCAACTACCTAACGCAGTGGAATTCATGGTTGGTCAACTTAGAACAAAGCTGCCGTTGTGACGCGCGCAAGTAGACTACGACGTCATTCATCATAAGAACTAGCAAGCAGGCTAAGTGTCACCATCGCCACCGTGAATTAAAACTTTAATATTCTCTGAATCTATGAAAAGTCAACGATATAAAGATATCCATTTTAATTAAGTTTTTTTTGTTTAACAGATGAAAAAAACAGCAGACGACCCCGGCGCGCCGGGCCGAATTCGCGTAAGAAAGTCGTATCGTATCAAATTTATGCCTACGTAACCGCAATCTACCTATATACTTACATATACAGGTATATATGTATATAGCCGCTCCCTATATATACTCGTACTACATACGCGTACATCGAGTTATACGAGCCCCAATGCAAAAGAGTTCGTCTAACAGGAAATAAATGTTTTAACCTAACTTTAATCTAAAAATTCAGAATGACTATGATGTTTAATCGAACATTTAAAATAAACACAGTATAGATTAGAAAGAATATTTTATTTATTAAATGACAAAACTAAAAAATAACTCACAGTTCGTCAAAAAAACCTTTTTGTCTTCAAATCCAACATACGCAAAAAACTTCGTCTACGGTGTAGTCGAAGCAGAATAGTACGTCTACCACTTGGTGGTGCCACCTTTTGCATCCAAAACGGCTTTGATTCTGAGTGGCATTGAATCTACCAGTGCTCTACACTCTTCAAGGGTTATTCCATTCCATACACTGGTCAGTTTCTCCCTAAGATCAGCCTTTGATCTAGAAGGATCCTTTCGTAACTTTTTTTTCATTTTCCACCACAAAGATTCTATGGGAGAGAGGTCCGGACTGCTGGACGGCCATGTCATGGTAGGGATTTTTTTGGACTTCAGCCAAGCCATCGTTGTCTTTGCTGTGTGGCATGAGGCACCGTCTTGTTGGAAAGTAAATGCATTCTTATACTTTAACTTTGGTATAGACGGCCGCAAACTCTCTTCCCAGATACTTTTATATTTCTCGGCATTGACGGTTCCATCTATAAATTGCAGGCAGCCTGCACCCTGTGCCGACATACAGCCCCAAATCATTAAAGAAGCAGGAAACTTCACCTTTTGTTTAAGACAGTCTTTTTGAAATGCCTCTCCTTTTTCTCGAATAACTTTACTTCGTTGATCGCCAACTGTGACTTCAAATTTTGATTCATCACTCCATATTACTCTTCGCCACTTATCGGCAGTCCACTTTATGTGTTTTTGAGCGAACTTAAACCTGTTGGTTTTCTGCTTTTGAGTGAGTAGCGGCTTTTCTTTTGCTGTGTAAAAACCGTAGCCCATTCTCTTCATCACTCTCTTGCATGTATCGACTGAAATGTTCTTTTTGATCGCGTCACGCCATAGTACGGTAAGTTCTCCTGCTCTTGCACGGCGATTTTTCTTGATAATCCTCCTCAAAATCCTGTTTTCTGCCTTGCTGGTTATGCGTGAACGGCCGGTTTTCTTCAAACAGGAGACTGTACCGTGTTTTCGGTGATGCTCGATGATAGTTTGAATTGTAGATCTTGGCAACGAAAGATCCTTGGCTATTTGGTACGCAGTTTTGCCGTTCTTGTTACTGGTAATTATAAGTTTCCGCACATCTTGGGTCACTGGTTTGCCTCTTGCCATTTCGATAGAATAATGATTATAAAGTAATGAAAATTTACTCTGAATGTCCCTTTTTATATAGCCCTCTGTCATAATATAATGACAGAGAACATTCTTTATTCAATTTAAAATTGAATTTTGTATTTAAGCCACCTAAAAGCAGTTTTTATCTTACATAGACGAACTATTTTGCCTCAAAACTGACCTAGACGTAATTTTTTGCTCGTGAGATGTCCATTTTATGATTTAATTATAAACAACGACACAACAGTATTGAACTTTGTACAACATAAGATTAATCTAGGTTTAACGACTCTTTATGTAGCGTATTCTATATATCATCAAATGCAATCAGTGTTTAAATACTAGTCTTTGAAATAAATATCGTAATTTGAAGTACAACTAGACGAACTATTATGCATTGGGGCTCGTATATAGCAAAAAGATAGTTTATAAACTAAGCACTTGGTGGCGCTATAGTCGGGATCACAATGAACGTGAAGTTAGCTATCTATTACCAGAGGCTCTAGTATAAGTTTTACCGAAACAAAACGTTACGACCGCGTTCGCGTTTAACTGTCAAATCCCATACAAATTGAGGGTAAAACGCAAGCTATGGTGGAATTACAATACTATACGAAGTAGGTAATCAAAGAGATTCATGGAAGACGAATCCATGCTATAGTGCGTTTTTTTTAGCATTAGAAAGAAGGTTAAAGCACGAAGCACGAGACACTTTATGCCAAACAACTGTCAAAGTATCTCAAACAGCCATTTAAAAAGACTTACATTATTGTTGTCGAAACTAAAATGATAGAAGTGTTTTCATTATTTATCTCTACATATAATAAATGTGAAAGTTCGTTGAGGTTGTCAGTGAGACATAATAAGTAGAGCTTGAAGGAAATTGTATTTATACAACATACATTAAAAACTTCAATAGCGCGATGCAGAACTTTACCAATTTCCACGCATTTAGAAGGTCATTCTCCAGATTTTTGTCGGCGTCTGAACTCCAACAAACCATATTAAACGTATTAAAAGTTTGATGGGGTTACGGTGACCCACAGGCCAAATTTGAGAATATTTGGATAAAGCCGTCTTTACTTTACGCAACAGCGCCATCTATCTGTTTACTAATACGACAGCCCAACGAAAAGGAGTGTTATGTTTTCTGTTTGTCTGTTTTTGTCCGGGTATCATGGGAAAACTATCGAATGGATTAATATGCAACTTTCACTATAACGTTCAATGGATCTTTGGCCGCGCAATAGGCTATAAAAATTATAAAGATAAGGGTGCAAAAGGGTTACAAAATGGGGTTGAAGTTTGTATGGGAACCCCTTGAATCTATGAGCTAAAGACTTGAAAATTGGCATGCATATACTTGGCTAGAAATTAAAAAGAACCCTATTCAAACTTTCAGCAAAATATAGATAAAACGTGAAAAAACACGAGATGTAAAAATGTTTATATATATTTGTAAAATTTGCATTTAATTAAATTAATTTAATTTGGTTTACGGGGCCAAGAGACCGATCAATGTTCTGTTTGCGAAGTTACGGAAATATTGTATGGCATTATACATAGAAACATTTACAGCTTTACATTAGTTTTCCTTTCATAATTTTAGAATCAAATAAACTCATTTAATACGGTTTGGTATGTTATTTTTATTAGTCTAAATAAAATTAAAAACATAATATAAGCAGCATATATCGAGCTGAAATTGGACTAAACTTAAGCTCGGTAGATGGCGCCAATCGACAACTAACATCAACGACCTCTATCAAACTGAAATTGTATCAAAATCATGCTCGCTAGATAATATCTAAACATCTAAACATACAAACATCCAACCATCCAAACTTTCGCATTTATAATATTAGTTATTGACTTTATACTTATTTTATCAATTAAATTTTCACTTTGTTGGTAAACTTCAGCACAATTCTATCACCGTAGCGAAAATCGTGAATAAACCTATTTCATAAACTATTTAATCGTATGGCATACATTAATTTTGGCCTTTAAAGTTTATCACTCTTTAGTACTCTCCTCCGGACGCGAGTAACAGTTGTCCCCCCTTTGTCAAGTGAGTGGGCAACTCGACTGTTAGAGGAGTTCTTAAGCCGCCGCTAGGCTATGGTGCTAAAGTTTGGACCTCAATCACGCAAAAATGGATTAAAATTAATTTTGGTATACATAGTGTTTATTCCGAGAATCATCGTCTAAGGGGGCGAAATAGGGGGCGCAAGTAGCCGGCGAAGTTTCCAAATGCGGTATTTGACAACCGTAAAAAGAAGCTTTTTTACTTTACTAGGGAACAAAACTTTAGAAAATACTCGGGAAACATCAAGCTTCCACTTATTTTTGGTATTTTAAAGGTTTTCAACTTGTCGTGAAACCTGCTGCCTATATAAGGAGCTACGACATAAAAGAGTTCCACGCGGACGAAGTCGCGGGCGGGTATCTAAATAATACTTACACAACAATATATTTATTTTGAAAATATTTATTTTTTGACTCTGTTGTTTTAAATTTCGTTATTCAGTTCTGGAAAGGTTGCATAATAAAAAACCTAAGAAAGAAGAAGAGGTTTGAAACGATCGGTTCGATTTTTTCGCTGTCGACATTGTCAATCGTATAACGTTATTTTTCTTGTTTTCTTGGTAATGGACTAATTGTTGAACTCAGATTACGAGATTATTATAAGGGTATCTATTTGTTAATTAATATTAAGATTTTCTTTTTCGCTTCTTGTGGTGGCGTGCGGACTGCGATGGACCAACCAGAGGCAGGCCCAAGTGGCTTGCAAAAAAGACCGACTCGTTCCCCCCCGAACGTTTTGCCTTCACCAAAAGCAAAGAGACAGAAACAGAGTCCATTAACAACAAATGAGAAACGTGTGGTGGTCAACAATTACAAGTTTTGTTTACATAATAAATTGATGTGGAAATACGCACTTTTTTTTTATTACATAGGAAAAATACAAAATAACTAATATAGGCCTGTTAAGTTCTCGTTCTGATGAGGACTTCGTAACATCTAATATTTGTCCCAAGCGGAAAAGGTTGACGATGACTGCGTCTTTGTTTACCGTATTTCTAATCCTAAAAAAAACGGACTATAATACTAAGTATAAAGAGGTAAAGTTAGTGACTTTGTATGTTAGGGACGAGATGTGACTGGAAAAAGCTGGTCTATAAAATTTTACCTTTAAGAGTGACACTAGTGACAGGGTTTACCCTTGTAATCTCGACAAACTTTTAATCGAATTTCAGTTCAAAGTCAACGTTTCGCATTTTTTCATTTGATCGAATATTCATTACTTCGAACATTTAAATGGTGTATTTGTGAAACACCGATTTTTATTTGGTAGAAATATTATTTAATTTATACTTTATTTCGCAGATCTTTATGTCATATTTTATTATTCCATATTTATTTGTTTGTTGTAAGTTTTAATTGGTAGAAAATCATATAATTATTCTTCATTCTACAACTTGGTTCAGTTCGGTTCTGGCGCTTCGCCGGCCGCTGCCGCGGCACGCTCGCTTCGCTCGCTCGGCTCGCGCGCCGTTATGGTCGCAGTTCTAACCTAACCTAACCCACTCTGTCAGCGTAAGGAAACAGGACGCATCTGACTGTGAATCTCAGAGCAAAAAGGACGAATCTTACTATGAGACTGGTGAAGATATGAGATGTAGGCAACTTTTACTATGCCCATAACTTGTACTTAAGTATGTTGTTCTAACTTGCTCGACTTTGTTTTTTTTTTTCTTAAAATATGTAATCTAGTATGAAACTATGAAATGAAGTAGTTGTATAATAATACATTGATATTTTGTTGTTCTGTCTTTTAAATAGTTTATTAAATGTATTTTTAATTATTTAAAAATCCTTGTACCGTTTTCTAATAATTGTTTTAATATGTAATGAATAGTCGATGAAGCCATAATACTCCAAGAGATAATATTGATACTGAATATTCTATGAATCGTTTTCGATGAAATGAAATTCGATGAAAAGTTTGTCGAGATTTCAAGGGGCACCCTAGTGACAGGCTTATACTTCTTCCGGCGGCTCTGCCCAGGTTTAATGTTGTAAGGACTATTAACGCGAGTGGAGCCGCGGGGACAGCTAGTTACTAATAAGGCCTCTCACAGACTGGAGTGGCCTGCGGTGGCGGTCAATAGTAAATTTGACAGCTAATGACAAGTTTAGTATTGTACGTGGCGGCCAGACCGCGCCAGTGTGAATAGTGTGATGCAGGCTTAAAAAAAAAAACTTTTATATAAGTACTTAGATACTTTTTGACTACCTTTTTCCGTTACAAAAATGTATCTTTAGTTGTACGGTCGAGGACACATTTGGCACATGTCAACTCTATTAGAATGACGTTAAGGTCCAAAAGTGCTAAACATTCAATTTCCTCGACTGTACCTAAGGCAGATTATGGAAATCTCCATGAACTTTGTTACTTAGCGACCGTTATTAGCGACGCACGGATTGTTACTTATTAAAATTATATATATTTTTTAGACTGTTTAAAAAGGGAACCTCTCAACTTGTCTTGAGAGCGGTTGCACACGGCGACTTTTTGCAGCGCTACACACGCGATACAGTGCACTAGTAGGTATACCTACCTACCTAACGTAACCAATCACGCAAGAGACTCAAGGAACACTTAAGTACAGTCAGCATCACATAGTTAGTAGCAGCCAAAGTAGTCAAATATATCGTAACACTTCCTTACTCCTATAGTAATAAAGACGTGTTCCGATATATTTGGCTACTTTGGCTGCTACTAACTATTTGATGCTGACTGTACCTACTTGCTTAATTTTTTACCGACTGCTACTATGGAGTTCTACTGCCTAGTCACATCCTCCTAAACACTGAGAAGCTTAAGGTTATACCTAAATGCGACGTTCGTAGCTTATGTGTCGAATCACTGTCGAATACGAGGGCTGCCTTTTAAGTTGTGTCGTTTGGAAAAACTAAAGACAATTTAAGTGTTAAATGGTATTTATTGTTTTTCAAAGTAATCACCGTGATATGTAATACACTTTTTCATTCGATCGAACCAGTTTTCGAAACACTTATTCCAGTCTGAAGTCGGGGTCTCCAAAATGGCCGTTTTGTATGCCTCAACCGCGTCTTCAGGCGTCTGGTACCGTTGACCACGAAGTCGTTGCTTGATTTTTGGAAAAGTAAAAAAATCGTTAGGGCTTAAGTCTGGACTGTACGGCGGGTGTTCCAGAATTTCGACGTTTTGCTCTTTTAAAAACGCAATAGTTTGCCGGGCGGTGTGCGAGCTCGCATTATCGTGGTGCAGTCTTATACGACGTCTTGGGTTATTTTTTCGAAACTCGCCGATGACTTCTGGTAAACAGTGGTATACCAGTCAGCATTAACCGTTTTACGATCCTCGAGCACGATGGTGGCAACGTGGCCACTTTTCGCCACAAACGTGGCGACCATTTTTTTCGAAGTGCTCCGTGAGCGTATTACTTTGGTCGGTTTTGGCTCATCTTGGAACACCCAAACAGTCGACTGCTGTTTAGAATCGGGATCGTAGGCATATATCCAAGATTCGTCACCACTGATAATGTCGTAAACATGTTTCGAGTTTCCTCGGTTGAATTGCCGCAGAGTTTTGCGACACCATCGAACGCGAGCCGTTTTTTGGTCTTCACTGAGTAAATGTGGTATCCAGCGTGAGATCAACTTTTTTACGCCTAAGTGATCATGCAAAATACTGTGAACACTGGTCCCTGAAATACTTAAGGAAGCTTCTATCTCACGGTATGTCGCATGGCGATCTTCGACGATCAGTTGCCGTACAGCATCAATGTTCTCCTGGGTTACGGCTGTTTTTGGTCGACCTTCACGATGTCTATCACCAAGACTAGAGCAACCACGTTGAAATTCTAAATACCAGCGTTCCACAGTCCGAAGGCATGGTGCTTTATCATTGAAAACCGTAGTCAACTCTTCGAAGCACTGAAGTCGCGTTAAGCCCCTTTTGAAGTTGTAAAAAATTATCGCACGTAAATTTTCCTTCGAAATTTCCATTTTCACAACTGACTTGTCAACTTTGAACGAACGCTGTACTAAAACGGTTGGGCCGATTTCGAGTCATTCTTTTGTTTTCGAATTCTAAATTCAAATATTTTAACGTGACACTAGTTCTTTTTTATGCAATCACGGGAGGTTTGCAAACGACAGAACTTAAAAGGCAGCCCGTAGTCCGCCGTGTTGTCTCCAAAAAGTCCAAAAACTCACATGTTTTTCCAGCATATGATATGACTAGCTTCTGCCCGCGACTACGTCCGCGTGGAACTCATTTATATCGCAGCTCCATACAAAGTTTTACCCCCCCCCCCCCCATTTCACCCCCTTAGGGGATGATTACGGGGATAAAAACTATCCTATGTTACTCTCCATCCCTTCAACTATCTCCACTTAAAAACACGTCAATTCGTCGCTCCGTTTTGCCGTGAAAGACGGACAAACATACACATACACTTTCGCATTTATAATATTAGTATGGATTTCTTTATCTCACAATATACAATTTCACTTAAAACTATATTATACTTCATCAATTTTAGGAATCTATATTGTGATTATTTATTTAACATTAATCTAATTAAATTTTAAATTATAATGACAATAATTTACAAAGCAATGATGTACACAGGTATATGTCAACAAGTTACAAAATGATAATTAGAGATTAAGATGTCAATGAGTATAAAATTAAGATCACCGCATACGAGTCGTCATTGATCTAACAATAACTACACAATTCAAATGAGTAGGTATATACAAGTCTGATGTCAATAAAGTTACAATTTAATATAAGTAACGCGACGCTATTCTCAAAGAGCTAACAACATAACTAGCTAACATTTCTGGTTAACCTTATGCAACCTCCTTATGCTTGGGTAAGGTTAGCCAGGAGGTAATGAGCATTTTATATGGACCCCGCAACAACTTGCGCAACTTGTGCGCTCTAGGTAGGAACCACCTACCACACCTGCTACAAAGCCGTATCCGAAACCCTAAGGGACTACTTTCAACCGGTACAATTAGGCTTCGGTTTTAAATCCGCGGGTGCGAGGCAGCGGTACACGCGTTGCGTGCGTTTATCACCAGAAAAGAAGGCGAGGTCTTATTGAAGGTAGACGTACGAAACGCTTTCAATCTTTCTTTTTTTCCGTTGACCGTGGCGCCTTGCTCACCCAGGTTAAGGAAAAGACTCCCGAATTTTTTAATTACGTTTGGCGATGCTTTATCTCAAGTTCTAAATTACTGGTTAAAAACAACCTTTTATTTTCATTAGTTGGCTGGTCAGCAAGTCGACCCCCTGGGACCAGCGCTATTCAGCCTCGCCAATCACCCTATTATAAACAGTCTAAATTCAAAATTTAATGCCTGGTACCTTGATGGTGGTATTCTCTGGGAGACAAGGAGGTGAAGTCTTTGATCTACGAGTCCTCACAGAAAAGTTCGCACAATTAGGCTTTAACTTCAAATTTTTCAAAGTGTGAGTTTTTTTCTTAGATAACTGCGTGCAAAATGATGATATTTTATCAAAATCCAAACTCTATCTCTGGATATTAAGGTAGTAGATGAAAGTTCCCTTGTCCTTTTAGGATCACCAATCCTGGATAAAGCTTTCCCAGGGTAAATAAACGAACGGCATCACAATTTTAGTAACTATTCATACCGTTTACTTAAAACTAACCCTCATATGGCATATGCAATATTTATTTATTTATTTTTATTTATCTATACTTATACAGATTTTAGTTAATTAATTCAGATAATATATAATTTACGGGTACACCATAATATCAGGGTTATGTTATCGGCAATTAGTAAATAATGAAATTCTATTTGTTTGTTCCTAAATTCACGTATGTCCTCCGTTGCTGCCACCTTTGGAAGTATCGCACCTTTTGGCGAAACTAGACAATCTCCTAAAATCTACAGTTTTATCTATTTTCAATATAGTATTGGATGACCGTCATCGTCAGTGGACCGAAGCCTCATTGCCCATATTAGGCACAGTGGTATTGGGATACAACACATTTCTAAAATTGCTCTTCCTGCCTTCATTTCGTCTTCATACAGTACCCAAAATCTCCTCTCTATAAGTAATTCAAAAATGCAACCCAAACAATTAAGATTCACCTTTTCTGCCGGAGGCCATCGATACCTGGCTGCTTGCCCGAACACTGACCCGCCGACGATTCGCCATTCGCAACACCAATGGGACGAGCGGCTTTGTGTGCTGGTACGGAATAATCTGTACGAAACAGCTACCAGCCCCACAGCCCACAGAGCGAGCTCGTCCCTTGCTGGAACTTAATGGGAATCCTGCGCATGGCGGCAGACTTTGACTTCGAAAAACCTCGGCACACTCCTCACCAGAGACGCTTTTAGGTTTGCGGTGTCGCTGCGTCTAGGAGCAGCATGTGTGGTTCCGCATCAATGCTACTGTGGTATGAAAGTCACCCGTTTAGGCCTACACGGCTTCTCGTGTACTAAAAGTGCCGGCCGGAGATCGCGACATGCCAGCCTGAACGATATTTTGCGCCGGGCCCTCGTCAAGGCCGGTGTGCCGGCAGTTCTAGAACCATCAGGTTTCGCGCGGGACGACGGCAAGAGGCCTGATGGCATGACCCTTGTTCCCTGGAAGTTGGGTTGGCCCCTAGGATGGGATGCCACATGTGTGGAAACCCTTGCCCCGCTGCCGCTAACACAGCTGAAAACCTCAAGCGGCGCAAATATGCAGCCATTGATTCTGGCTGCATGTTTGAACCGTTTGGGGATGAAACGCTTGGGCCGTGGGGGCCCAGACCACACGCAGTGTTCAAAGAGCTCGCGAAGCTTGTCGTGGAAGCAAGTGGAAACATTAAAACTTCGAAAAAATACAGTGAGTAGTGCGTCAAACGGGTTTCAAATGTTTCAATGAAGATACCCCTGCAGAAGTGTCTTGTTTTGACTCCAGCCATTGTACGTCGGGCGCGCTTCTGCAGTATTAGAACTCGATTGGCATCTGTTGAGTTGCCCCACATGAGCGTACGACATTTGCGAATGAAACAGTGCAAAATTGACCGATTTTAAAGAAGTTTTCTATATGAGGGGTTATCATTTCCGCAACACGAAGACGGCACTATATAGTCAGCTAATCACACAATTGTTCGGCATGGCACTTCCAGTTTAGGTTCGTTCGAGTCTAAAATAAAACCAAGGAACCTACAGTCGCTGCATTGGGACGTTGACTATATACACGGTGGAAGTGGAAGACGCCGACCTGAAAAAAACATTACATTTGATCTTGTAATGTTAAGCAACAAACCGTTCGTCGTAAACCAATGTTGCAACTGCCCGTAAGTGACGTGAATTTTTCCACTAAGCTGTTCATGAATACGTTTGCGCGCTGACTATGATGGTGGTATCGTCCGAATAGCGCTGGCAACCCGGTTGGAACTGGCGGATGGCAGGTCATTTACGAAGAGTAAAAACATAGTATTAGCAAAAACATAGCATAGGGATCCAAAAGCACCTTCAATCGCTGAGACAGCGTATTAACTGCTCTAGCACAGTAATTATTCTCAGTAAAAACATGCGTGCATCATCACCATCTCATAATAAAGGGAAACAAATGATTTGGCGAGTTGCGTGCCGGCGCGTGCGAAGGGCCCACCGGCGCAACGCACGCAACACTTAACGATGCGAGGTGTGATTCCTCTCGGTAGGGCTCATTCATTATAATTATAACACACCAGTGATCATTTGTTTGCCCTAAGCTACTGGCACGCAATCGGCAACGCAACGGTTTTGGTGTTGGATTTTTATTACTGAGTGATATACTACTATAAATAGGAATTAACAAATTATATTGAGAAGTCGTCAGTAATGATGCGCCACCCCATACTAAGTTAATTTTGTATTAAGCAGTAACGCTGCTAACGAAATACCGATACGACCTATATGCGGCGACCACAGGCATGACGGGCCATGAATGCCTGTGGTCGCCGGTTCGAATCCGGCTCGGAGCAATACATTTTTACATTTTTCCTTTAATTTAATATAAGTTTAAATTTTGCGAGAATTGCAAAACGCAATTTTGCCTACATATTTTTTCTGGTCTCAAGAGGAAAACTCTTGAGACCAGAACAAACATGTAGGTTGCTTTGTTTGCAAACTTGCATAGGCCTGCAGTTCAGAATGTTGTAGGTACGTCAAATCCGTAACAAATTTTAAACAAAGGCTTATTTGATTTCTCATGTTTATTGTTTGTTTTTTTGAAGTGGATACTTCTTTGCTCGCGTTCTTGTATAGGGGTACAGTTGAAAATGTATCACGTGACTTCCGGAACAACTTTTTGTAGAGAAACCTAATCTGATTTCAAATAATTGTTTGTTACATGTTTTAATCCTTCTTTATTTGCCATTAGTTGGTGATCACAAAATGTTATTTAGTTTATGTGGCGGACATGAAAATAATGCTGAAATGACCGCCATTTTCAATGTATCGCGAGTCAAATGAGCTACGTCAGTCAATGTTGCCATATGTAACGATTTATCTGTACTTATACAGATTTTAGTGAATTCATTCAGATAGGTATATATTTTTCATCACACTTGCTCGAAAAGGGCTTCATAATGCGCAGACATACAGAGCTGTAATGGCCTGTGTTACGCCCACGGGCGTAATGGTTTTTTTCTTAAATTGTATCTGTCACTCAGGCGGCACTTACAAAGCAAAAAGGTTTTATATCAAATACGATGTCTGAAAACGTATTTATAAATAAATTTAAACTTAAAAACTACTTAAACATGTTTAACTGAATGATTTACAGATTTAATATGTAGTTATTTAGTGTCTATGTAAAATGTTTTTAAGTGTTTTCAAATCGTGGCTGTATACCGAAGGGTCTTTGCCATACGCGCCTCACGTCAAATTCAACAAAATGGACGACTGACATGTTGCAGTTTTTATTACGATTTGTATTGATTTCCTGTAAAATGTATTTGTTTCCTCGCAAATGTGATGAAAAACATTGTGTATAACACGGGCATAAGAATATTGCAAACTCGAGTCATCAAAAGCTCTTGTTCGCAATATTCCACTTACGCCCCTCGTTAAACAATGTACTATTACGGGTACACCATAATAGCAGGCTTGGCCGGTTTTTTTTATTAGGGTTCCATAGCCAACAAAGAAGTATCCACTTAAACTTAATTAACGGTTGTATATCCGACACAACCCGCTTCTTTTTTTATATCAATTCGGTATTGGTTTGTTAGTAGTATTTTTTTTTCATCATATGTTAATGTTTGAGTTGATATATTTATTGCTTTGATAGGTACTTATATATGATCGGCATAGTAAAATGTAATTAAACAACCGTGCGCCGACATTGATTGAGTATTTCTCCTGAGCATGCATTTTGACCAGAAACAAACTTGACTTTGGCCATTTGGCACAATATCATATTTTGGATATTTTGATATAACATAAATAACATAATATATTGAATTGAATATATGTACCAAGCAAAACAAATAAACAGATTTCCAAATCCCTTACCAGTAATATGCGCCAATTCAATAAAAATCGCATTGACGAGGCCATCCAGCGTAATAAAGGGCTCTAAAGTGTTTCATAAGATTTGTCTATTAGAGCCGTTGCTTGTAAACCTAAGCTTTTGGGTGAGATAGAGCGCTTTTACGGACAGCTATAAACATCAACTCCCAGACCCGAAGTTGGTCTGGCGGAAGCTATAAATACTATACTTTATAGCTAGACTAACCCGAAAAAAAAACTGATGTGTTTTTTGTGTTTTTTTTTTACTAAAACATAATCTTCATAAATTGCTCTTTCACATGCACAGCAATTAACTTCCTAGCATTACTGCATGTTTTTTTTTTAATTTTTATCGAAATTTCCTATGTAATCATAAAAAAAAAACATAACATGAAACTATAAAAATCGAGGAACGTACATGGTATTTTCGAGTACCCTTGGTGGGAGGAATCCAAAAAAAGATATTGACGTCGTTGTTTGGACCACCCTGTATATAACTAGCTGTACCTGCGATTTGCATGGTAATGTGGTGGGAATCAACGCATTCCTTCTCATGGACATAGGAAACATGCAGTTCTAATTGAACCTATCAAGTAAAACGTTGAACAAACCTTATTTCAGCTAAAATGTCGTTAAAATTCGTCTTTATCTGTCACTCTGATATTTTAATTCTAAAAATATGTAGAGAAGAAGCTCAAAACTTTAATGCTGCAGCCATGTTCCACCTGTTACCTGTTGGATCTATTGACACAAACATCTACTAAACTTTTATCCTCTTATAATACCGACCGGTTAGCCTAGTGGGTAGTGACGCTGCCTACGAAGCTGAAGGTCCTGTGTTCGAATCCCGGTAAGGGCAAATATTTGTGTGATGAGCATGAATATTTGTTTCTGAGTCATGGAAGTTTTCTATGTATTCAAGTATTTATATTCATTATATATATCGTCGTCTAGTACCCATAACACGAGCCTTAATGAGCTTACTATGGGACTAGGTCGAGTTGTGTAAGATTGTCCCCTAATATTTATTTATTGATTTATAATACAACTTAAAATTCCTTTGATAAATAAAATGTGTTTTGTCCCTTTCTTACGTATTGAAATATCAGAGTGCCAGATAAAGACGAATTTTACCGGTATTTTAGCTAAAATAGGTTTGTTCAACGTTTTACTTGATGGGTTAAATTAGAACTGCATGTATCCTATGTCCAAGAGAAGAAATGCGTTGATTTTAAAGGCCACTCGAAAACCGTGCAACTTTTACTGGGGTCATGTTAGGTTGGTTCGGGTCCCCTCTGAAGCTGACCTACCTTCGGTGTCAATGTGACGTGCCATTTACGGAACACCCTGTATAATAAGCCTATCAACCTATTGCAATAGACCGTTTGAAGCATTTTTTGCGTTAAGCTACATAGCACTTATAAAAATAAAACTATTAAAAAAAGTAAAACATACCGATACAGATATTGATGTTATTGTTATTATTTCAAAAAGTAATTAATCTAACAGTCAAAAACCTCAGAGGTTTGCATAGAAAAAAAAACACAATCTTTCCTCTGAAGGAGAAAACAAAGAGACAGTTTGGAAGCGATAGGGAACAGTGGAATGTCACATCATGACATCACTCAACTTTAGAACAGCTTATAAAAACAAATAGAACTTCAGCAGCTTAGACAGTATAATCAGAGGGATCGCAGCCAAGTAACACTACTAGGTCTATGTACTATTGTTATGTTTCAGGACTTTCAGGTGGAGAGTCCGGTCGCCAGAGCTCTCCTAGCTTACCATTATATCCAGCTTATCCCTAATAGGTTGCGAATCGCATACCTTTACATATTAGCATGAGGAACGGTTTTTGTATCCGGGTGGGAATTATTGTAGTTAGCACTAGTGCTACCTCCCTATGTTTATAAAATAATTGTTAGCTCATAACCTTACCTCCTATGATAGCTCTTTTTATTATGTATTGATGTACAGTCAGGTGTAAAAATACGGATGCATACAACTTTATCATAAATATGTCCCATCGCTCTTATGTCAGCGGATTACACATTTATGAGAGGATTAAATCGATACATATTTTTGCACTTGACTGTCATTATATAACTGTCCACGAATGCGGTGTCGACACAAACCCGATAGAGTTTAACGACACTTTTCTGTTCAACGTTTTATTTTGATAAACGTATTAAATAATAAATAATAATATGAAACCGTTGAAGTTAAGGGGTCGGCAATACACAAGCGACATTCCTTACTTGCAAGCGTCCCCTTAATACCATCAGGCTGTAACATATTTGCCACAACAAATGTCTGTTCGACGTGCTTGGCGCGAGGGCCGGCCTTTCCTGGATGTCTTTTATTAAGGGCTGAATCTTAGTCTACTCCCGCTACGATGGCATGGATGCTGTATCGGCTAAGACAGCCCGCTTGACTTGGATTGTTGAAGAGGGGTTGCTAGGGCTGTTATATGCATACCGAAGAAGGTGGTGGAGGGCTGGTGCGCCGCTAGCCAGTGCGCGTACGCATGCCCCGCCAGCAGGCCCTCGCTCAGCGCGCTCAGCTCCGGACACGACGTGGAAGACACTGCCAACAAGATATTACTATGATTTCAAACTGACTGTATTAAGGCGACCGTCGCCCTCAGTTTTTGATCTCAATGATAACTCGCTTTGTACTCGACGCCCGTACACAGATACATTGAAAATCGGTATGCAATAGGTTTTTGCCAAAATTGATAATTAAGTATTATAAACCAGTTAACGATGACGTTATAGATTAATGTATTTTGATTCTTTTCCCTAAAAAACTGCCAAAATATAACTTTGAGTTTAGAAGCAGTTGGTGAATTTAAAGTTAAAAAATAGAATTTGATGCGTTTGTCCCTCGATATCACTAGTGACATCAAGCAAGTAAGGCATTTGATCTTTTCGAAGAATTGCCCAGACGTGGCTCTTCGAAATGATGAAATGTATTTTTTGCCTTTAGTCCCTACATAATTTACTTTAAAAACAATGTTTTAACCGACTTCAATTTAGTACTCCGCCAAGCCACGAGAACATTTCTACATTTATTTTCCAATTTACCACATGAACTGATTTCCGAGAGCAAATGCGTTGATTATTAGAGAAAAAAACCCAATCGCTGTATGTGTCCCGATAATATTTGAGGACTTCCGTCGATTCCACAAGGATCACCTTTGGTACTGCTTTTTTAGCTGCTATTTCAACGGAATCTCATCAGAATCTGTGACGTGCTTTTGTACTTTAAGTACATAATTGAGGAATTCCATAAGTCATCTGTGGCCTTCATCATCAGTTCCACTCCACCAAATTTATGATTTCCGGATGTAAATACACAAGATATAATAGAAAATACGAAAATCACTACACGCGTGCCTAATATAATTGAGGAGTTCTCTCAATTTCTCATGGATCCCATCATCCAACTAAATTAAAAAAAAAATGGGACCCACCTGGATGAATATACTTACAAACAAAAAAAAAAATCGAATCGGCTCATCAATGACGGAGTTCTGAGATAACAAACATTAAAAAATATATATATATATATATACAACCGAATTGAGAACCTCCTCCTTTTTTTGAAGTAGGTTAAAAAATAAATTACGATCTTCAGCTGTCGACTATTCATTGCCATATTAAGCCCATCTTAATAAACTACAACCCTATCCTAGTATTAAGATAGTCGAGAGATTATTAGGCAATTAACTTCACACGGAACTTCTTTTTCAACAGTTAAGCCTTCAAATAAAAATTAAATTAAATGTTTTTGGTTCTTTCTTACGTACCTAATCTTGAAAAATCTCAGTGTAAAACTAAAAAATATAGCATTGGTTTAGTTGTTTTACTGTTTTTGCAAACAATTTCAACATACAAATGCTTGTATAACGGGTTGTGCTCTGAAAAACTGTTCGACATCATGCCTACGGCTGCTTTCTACCACCGCACCGCTCGCCGTCGCCGTCGGTAGGGCATTTCTTCTCACACCCTGGAACCCAAATGATCGCGTAACGTACGGTTTCAGAGACATTTCCTCCCTCGCGGACGCTCCGGTTGTAGAATAAGCTCACTGACGAGGTTACCCGAGGGACTACAGTAAGGGGTTCTTCAAAAAAGGAGTGTATAAATTCTTAAAGGGTTGGCAACGCTCCTGTAACACCCCTGATCCCGTATCATGGTCCGCCTTATCACACGATAAGTGACAAGATAGAGCGTCCGTCACTGGCTGGCACCGTTCGATAGAACGAGACGACGCTCCTATCTTGTCACTTATAGCGTGATAAGGCCGACCATGATACGGGGCCTGGAGCTGCAAGCGTCCATAGGCTACGGTGATCACTTACCATCAGGTGGGTCGTAAGCTTGTTCGTCACCGACGTGGTATTAAAAAAATACATGGTGTGCCATATGCGGGTCATGAATAGGTAACTGACAATTAAGACATAGCGAACCAGTGACGAGTGTCATGAAAGGCCTGCTTGAACCGGAATACATTTTATTTATTTACAGTACATATGGTGCTACTTTCCCGCACTAGTGCGGAAAGAGCACTTTCCATGCATATGTCGAAACTTTAAAGAGCCATATGTACAGTAAAACGTTGTACGATACACGTGCGAATAGGTAATTCGCAACTCGTGTCGATTTAAAACACTCCCTTCGGTCGTGTTTTAATTTATAACCACTCGTTGCGAATTTCCCATTTTCGGCACTTGTATCGTAAATAACTATAATATATACTATTTTTTATGATGTTAGATTTAAGGCAAGAAACTGCATCCGTCGATAGAATCTTCAAATCAGCCGTATTTTCGCTTTTGGTGTTGGTAAATTCAAAGATGATATGATGTACCTGACTCAAAGATCATAATATGGTATACATGACGCAACTTCTTGCACAACTGAACCATAGTTGGTTGGCTTTATCTAGAGATGCTAACGTTGAGATAGGATCTTATCTCAATTAATATGATGTACCTATATATCTACGGAGCTATAACCTATATATCTCTAAATATTTTAATTTATTTGACTTGAAACTAACTGTCCGTTTGAAACACGACATAGACCGATTTTTATTGACTTTCTTTTCTATCGCAATTTCATAATAGCATTATATAGTTTTTGACGGTTTTGCAAGTGAAAGAGGCGAGAGCTCTAAAGTCAAAAATCGCCCTTCAGGACGTGTTCAAAAAAACAAAGGTTGGTTGAAGTAGTAATAATACCGCTACGTAGCAAGCAGCATAGGTTTAAGAAGTGCGTAGGGGTACGGACTTCCGGTCAATATATGGAAAATGTTTTTTTTTTAATAAGTTTACAATAAATACAGTCGTTCACCCTGTAGACATTAGTAAAGTAGCTCACTTAGAAACAACATTAAAATAATGCAGCCCAGCAGCATATAGTCATATTTGGGGCATCCAGTAGGGCGAGTACCCCTTGGACGTCCCAGGTATCGTTGGAACGACCTTCGTCAAATCAGACCTGCGCGATCTTCCAACCACGAACTGGATGGCTCAAGATCAGGACAAATGGTCGGCGAGCCATTGAAGTTAGTTAGTTAACCAGCAGCATATAATCATATTTGGGGCGGCGACCCGTCGGACGTCCCAAGTATCGTTGGAACTACGTTCGTCGAACCAGACCTACGCTATTTTCAGACCATGAACTCCAGTCGCATCCAATGACATCGAGTTCATAGTTTGAAAATCGCGCAGAAGTGGCGACAAGTCGTGTCGGAGGCCAAGACCCACGTG
Organism: Epinotia ramella; assembly: GCA_947578815.1. Classification (NCBI taxonomy): domain Eukaryota; kingdom Metazoa; phylum Arthropoda; class Insecta; order Lepidoptera; family Tortricidae; genus Epinotia; species Epinotia ramella. The sequence goes on from OX388205.1 coordinate 19,458,526, forward strand.
TCGGCGAGCCATTGACGTTAGTGAAATAGGGACGGACGGATATGAATATGGACCGGTTCAAAAAAAGGATTGATGGTGTGACAGGTTGAGGACAAGCAAATATTGATATTTGCGTAGAGAGTCTTGGATATTATTTTAATTTCAGAAGATTCATTGAATAACACCTCTTACCGTTATGCTCATCAGCAGTTCCCTCAAATTGTTCACTTTCCAACTGCGATCTGGTTTCATTACTACTTTTATTATTTCCTAAAATGCTATCTATCAAAAACGTTTTACTTTTTGCATTGATCACACTGTCACTTCTCAGTTTAGCCGGTACTATAACACGAGTCTGTTCGTAAAATCTGCCTCTTTGATCATTTACAAAGGGATTATCAAATATTTGTTGTATTTTTTCTTTGCACTTCCCGCGATCACTATTTTCACAAATTACGTCAATCGTTTCGTTCTCACTTTCATCGTCGGTTACGGACTCACAGTCTTCAATTAGATTTTTGCGAAGATCACACACAACACTGTAGTTTTTATTGGTTTTTAAAGCTGCATCCGTTTCACACGTGCTCGATATGTGGTTAAAATCCATGGTAAGTTAATTATTTACTTAATTTAAATGCAAAATAATACTGATCTAATCATATTTAAGTAGTTGGTTACAAATTATTTTAGGTCCACTACAATAGGTATATCATAGCGTACTAACTAAGATTCCAATGCAGCATCTCCGCTGCGTGAACTGATAATTGCTTCCGAAAATAGGTGGTGCCAAACAGAGCTGTAGGTACGAACAACGTTGAATCCCGTTTCGCTACTGGCTGTTTAACAAGTAGGGGGGGCAACGCCATCTTAAGAAGGAGGGGCTACAAACCGCCTGTGAATTTTCACACCTTTCTTTTATTTGATAACACGTTATGTCAGGGCTCTTTCCCGCACAAAGGATCTCTAAAAGCTTATGATGGGCATCGGATCGAATATCTCGGTTATTGTTTGATTTATGCCGGCAATTTACGTGATTTATTGTAAACGATCTCGGGTTTTAATGTAAGTGGTTAAGAGGGTATTTGAATAGATAAGTACTTCTATATTTTTCTGAGGGTACAGATAAACGCTGTCAATTTACATCACAGATACCTTAAGCTCTTCTAATAAAACATATACTCATTTAGTTAATGAACAGGGTACTAGGCAAGAAATAAGATCCAAGTTTATCGATTACCTACCTACTTATATCCATAATCGTAAAATACAGAACTTATTTTAATTTAATCGAACTAAACGAGCTGTTGGTATTAGGTATAAAGAACAAAATGTAAAAAAAAACATAAACTAGTTTTCGAATAGACGACCCCGTTCATTTTCAATTCATCGCGAATTTAGTAAAACTTCGGGAAAAAGTGACATGAAATTAAAACTAAAGTGGCTATTACTAGTAGGTACTAGGTACATAATGGTTCTGTGGACTGAATTAGAACACGCGAGTTCGTATGTCTTTTTTTAAATTCTAGTTATAAAATTCGCTGCTTACAAAATTTCACGAGATAAAAATTTTAAAAGTTTATTGACTAAATGCCTGCACGAAAATTGTATTTATAATATTAAAGAATACCTGATACGATAAAATAATAAATTGAACATTTGACATTGTAATTATACTACCATAGAATTCCATTAAATGAGTAGGTAGACATACTACATACTGTTTTTTTTTGCACACATGCAGGTTGAATAAGCATGAACTGTTCTAAATTTAAGATCTACCTAACCGTGTTCGAGCAAATAAACAATTATGAATTTGAATTTGAGAATCGGTTGAGAACCTGTAGAGGAGAGCCAGACATACGATTTTTTTTGCGTAAGCTAAAACTGAGAAATTAGTTCGTTTCACCCTGGTTCAAAAACACTTCTCGTTGAGAGGGTTTCCAATACTTCCAATGAGCCCAAACTCGACGGGATATGATTTAGTTTAGGAGCTACTATGGCCCCTTCTGTCTCCATCATCAGATCTCGGCGGTCTCATGATATTGTCACTGGACTTGCCTACACGAGTATAAATTTCAGCTCAATCTTCTACTTATTCCGGCTAGTGGCTGAAAAATGGTTTGCAATTTTGAAGAACAACTTAGATCTTAGTCTACCTACTTACCTATTAAAATACCTACTTCATCTGTTAACCTACATACGAACAGTGTTAGTTAAATTGCAGTTTTAATCATCTTATTTCAATCATTGGATGAAATTCGAATAATGCCTATGTTAAAAATAAACGTTATTTTGGAAGAAGTCACTTACATAAAATGGTTACCTGTGTAGTTTGTATACCTAATGTATAATGTACCTATTAATGTAGGTATATATGTAGCTACCTATGGTCTTGTAAAGATTCGCAACCAATGTAATGAATACCTACATAAACAGTAAAAAAAACTTAAAACTATCCAGCAAATTAAACATCCGCCAACCAAATGGTTAAATTAAAAACTCCCCCGCCCATTAGTTAAGTGCCCGGCGGGGGTGAAGATCCTTTGTTGTATTACAAATGTTCGGATGTCATCCGCGCGACGTCTGACGTGGGAACACACCGGGCTGCCGCTGTCGCGCCATTAGGATCCTTTTAGAAAAATCTTTCGCGGTTTTAATGCTTCAGGTAAACACTTGGAGGTGGTCGCATTTTATGGTTTATCGCTGTGGTGGAGACTTTCGTGTTACTATCACCCACCATGTTTATTAGCAGTCAATAGAAGACAAAGACACGCGAGACTATTCATCTATAATATATATATGAAAGAAGACTTCCTGACTGATCATCTACGCACAGCCGGACTAAAAACTTGAAATTTACACCAGAACTTCCTTTTATGACGTAGGCAAATAAATTTTTCTAATTCTGTAATTGTAATACACCATTACAATTACATTGTACACCATTAACGAAGTAGTTACCTAAAACAAACGTTGTTTTTTTTTAATAAAACTGAATATGGAATTTATGACATTATATAAAAAATATTGTCACCCACCCTCACGGTTTACATACCTAGTCGGTCCTAAAGTTCTGTCACTGGCACATTATTTTTAAATTTAGAACATAATTTTAAGAAAATGTTTTTGAATTCCATTTTTGAATGTTTGACAATTGTTTTAAAACAAAAAACAGTCATTTGCTGCGATTTCTCACGATGGAGTGGACATTGAAAGAAAACCGAATAGCTGTTTTAGCGTTGCACCGCTGTGGGCACTCGCCATGTACCATTTTTAAGTTGCTCAAAAAATTAAATATAACGCTTAGGTTTGTGTACCGTACTATTGATAGGTACAATGAAGTCTCTAGTGTTGAGGACAAAAAAATAACTGGCCGTCCACGCTCCGTAAGAACACCAGCAGTGATCAAAGCGATCAAGGCCCGTATAGCGAGAAATCCTGCCCGAAAACAGAAGTTGATGGCTTTGCAGATGGGTGGCAGTAGGAATACCGTCAAAAAGATTTTAAACGAAGATCTTAGTCTACGAGCATACAAAAAAAAGAGTGGGCACATGCTTAATGCCCGTCTAAAAACAATAAGGCTTAAAAGATCCCGAAAGTTGTTAAAGCGGTACGCGAAAAATCGACACCGCGATATCCTCTTTACAGACGAAAAAAAAATCGATATTGAAGAAAAGTATAATAAACAGAATGATAGAGTGTACGCTACAAGCTCTGAAGAAGCAAAAAAAACAGTTCCGCGAGTGCAACATGGGCATCATCCCTCATCAGTGATGGTTTGGTTGGGAGTATCTTAATACGGGCCAAATGAGGTTCATTTTTGCGAAAAAGGGGTCAAAATCAGTGCAAAAGTGTACCAAGAGACGGTTTTGGATCAGGTTGTCAAAGATCTGCCCAACACGCTATTTTCAGGACATCATTTTGTGTTCCAGCACGATTCTGCACCTGCACACAAAGCCAAGACCACTCAAGCCTGGTTTGAGCGTCAAAAAATCGACTTTATAAGACACGAAGATTGGCCTTCCTCCAGTCCGGACCTTAATCCTTTGGACTACAAAATTTGGCAAGTCTTAGAGGAGAAGGTCTGTGCTAAACCACATACAAATTTGGAGAGCCTGAAGTCATCTATAAGAAAAGCAGTCGCTGAAATAGACATGAATATGGTGCGTGCTGCGATAGACGACTGGCCGCGGCGTTTATTGGCCTGTATTAAAAACAAGGGAGGTCATTTTGAATAATTTTAAGTTATATTAATTCTCTGTTAAATGTACTTTAAATTGGTATATAATTTATTAAAAACTGATTGTTACTTACGTTTTAATCATTATTTTTATTTGTGACAGAACTTTAGGACCGACTAGGTATATGGAACTAAAACCTCATTAAAAAATATTTTCATAAACCAACCTAAAAACCCTTGTCTTTGTGTTGTGTGTGTGTGTTCGTTTAAGAGTAGGTAATAAACTGTCAATTTTGACGTATATGACAAGGACCTACCTAGATGTTAGAGTTTATTGACGTGAGGCCTATATTTTTTTCTGCCATTTACTTAACTTCAAGAAATGTAGGGTGACCAAACATTCAGTGGACAGTTGGACACGCTAAGATTATTATTAAATTTAATCAAACAGCGATAAAATTGCATGAGACCTCATCCATTGATATCCATTTTAGCTGTAAGTCAATATTTTTTGACTCCTGGCCCCGTAGCATGGATGACGTTATCACGCGATAAGTGACAGGATAGGCGCGTCGTCTCGTTCTATCGAACGGTGTCAGCCAGGGACGGAAGCTCTATCCTGTCACTTATCGCGTGATAACGCCATCCATGCTACGGGACCTGATAACAGATTAAAAATCACCGTGTATGTATCGCACTATACCTCTCTTTCTAAGTGTTCTAAGAGAGACGGATAGTGCGAGAAAAACCGAGAGAGCTCGCGCGCCGTCTTGTGATAGCCGTGCAGGACAACCCGCGAGCTGTGTCGCGTCGCGGCGACATCAACTGTCCGTCTCTTTCTAATTAGAACGCTTAAGTACTACTACGTACTTATGTATACAGCCGTGGAGCACGGCTATCACGACACGGCGCGCGAGCTCTCTCGGTTTTTCTCGCACTATCCGTCTCTCTTAGAACACTTAGAATATAGTGCGAGAGAAATCGAGAGTATGTCGCGGCCGTCCCATGATAGACGTGCAGGACGGCCCGCGAGCTGTGTCGCGGCGACTTAGACTATCCGTCTTGTAACCGCGTTCTGGCGGGAGAAAATCCCGATTCTTCGGTACTTTTCGGTACTAAGTTTTATTTTCTTGATATTTCATTAGAGACGTAAAAACTTGAAATAAAACGCTATTTTTTTTTTATAACTAAAAAAACAGAAAAGAACACTGGATTAAACGTAACGTGGGGAAGTCACCAAATCATCAAAAAATTGACAGGGTAAATCGCCAACAACTGGCCACCGTTCAATAACTGGCTACCTCATACCCTATTCACTTATAAATAATAGAATTCATTTTTAGTAAGTATAAGCGTAAGGCCTGAGTGGACGCTCCGCTCAGAGCGGGGCGTGTAGCGTCCATATAAAACAAAAGCAATTTATATGGACGCTCGACGCCCCGCTCTGAGCGGGGCGTCCACTCAGACCTTACACTTAGGCGTTAATTACTGGCACGTTATACTAAATTTAATTCTGTTACAGGTTCATTTTAGTGTTCCGTACCAAAATTGGTCCAACGGAACATTTATGCGATCACTCGGAGGCTGTCCGTCTGTCACAGCCAGTTTTCTCGAAGACCGTTTGACATAGGAACCTGAAATTTGGTATAGATATAGAAATTTATGGCCTACTACATAAATAAAGTCAAAAAGGTGTAAACCCCAATAAAGGGGGCAGTTTGAGGGGTCATAAGGGGTTTCGCAATTATTTTTTTGGTTGTAAGGAACGTGTGGGGTATCATTCGAAAGCTCGTAAAATTTTGAGACGGTATACACATTTTGAGTTCTTTTTACGATAACTCTTACTAGTGTAAAATATGACCAAAGTAACTTATTTTCATACAGTGCTGTCCCCAGCTCTATTTCAAAAACTATAGCCAACTAAGACTTGGAAATACACATGCATAACGGAAATTGTGTGTAGATGGCGGAAAAATTATCAACATGACGCTAGCTTTAATAGTTTAAATTATATTTACTAATTAAAGTATATAAAATCGGTATAGCGTCTCATTTTACGCTGGTTCTTCAGTATAGCCGCGCCTGGTGACGTACATTGCACTTCGCAGTCTGATAAATTAATATTGATATAATGAAAACACAGCATTGTATTTCGTGTTGTTTCCTGTTTTCAATTTGTTCCGACCGAAACCTATTTTTTTTTTATAACTAAAAAAACAGAAAAGAACACTGGATTAAACGTAACGTGGGGAAGTCACCAAATCATCAAAAAATTGACAGGGTAAATCGCCAACAACTGGCCACCGTTCAATAACTGGCTACCTCATACCCTATTCACTTATAAATAATAGAATTCATTTTTAGTAAGTATAAGCGTAAGGCCTGAGTGGACGCTCCGCTCAGAGCGGGGCGTGTAGCGTCCATATAAAACAAAAGCAATTTATATGGACGCTCGACGCCCCGCTCTGAGCGGGGCGTCCACTCAGACCTTACACTTAGGCGTTAATTACTGGCACGTTATACTAAATTTAATTCTGTTACAGGTTCATTTTAGTGTTCCGTACCAAAATTGGTCCAACGGAACATTTATGCGATCACTCGGAGGCTGTCCGTCTGTCACAGCCAGTTTTCTCGAAGACCGTTTGACATAGGAACCTGAAATTTGGTATAGATATAGAAATTTATGGCCTAATTACATAAATAAAGTCAAAAAGGTGTAAACCCCAATAAAGGGGGCAGTTTGAGGGGTCATAAGGGGTTTCGCAATTATTTTTTTGGTTGTAAGGAACGTGTGGGGTATCATTCGAAAGCTCGTAAAATTTTGAGACGGTATACACATTTTGAGTTCTTTTTACGATAACTCTTACTAGTGTAAAATATGACCAAAGTAACTTATTTTCATACAGTGCTGTCCCCAGCTCTATTTCAAAAACTATAGCCAACTAAGACTTGGAAATACACATGCATAACGGAAATTGTGTGTAGATGGCGGAAAAATTATCAACATGACGCTAGCTTTAATAGTTTAAATTATATTTACTAATTAAAGTATATAAAATCGGTATAGCGTCTCATTTTACGCTGGTTCTTCAGTATAGCCGCGCCTGGTGACGTACATTGCACTTCGCAGTCTGATAAATTAATATTGATATAATGAAAACACAGCATTGTATTTCGTGTTGTTTCCTGTTTTCAATTTGTTCCGACCGAAACCGAAAAATACCCGATGTCAAGTAATTAGACAACGCAGGTCTGGTGTTTTCAACAATTACCCACGATCCAGTTAAAGTCTGACCTTCGATTCGGTGTAGTTGTTGCGGATCTGGGAGTCAATATAATAGTAGAGGTGTGTGGTAGTTTGGAGATAGATTGTGAATAGTTTATATTTCGTCCGTCACTGGCGTCAGTCGATAGAACGAGACGACGACGCTCTTATCTTGTCACTTATTGCGTGATAGGCCGTGGGTGACATGATACGGGGCCAGGTCATCGGTCCACCTTTTAGGTGGTCTAAAAGAAAAAAAATGCATAAAACTGAATATAGTGAATATGGGAACACTAAATAAAGTGATAACTATGCCGCCTCTATTTGGTTCTCTATTTGGTTTATTAACCTTTGGTCTATGTATTAGCTTTAAATATGGAACACTAAAAACAAACATTCATAAAGTACGGAGTTCTTTATTTGAATTGGTATAGATTATGACAACAATAGATCTTATTTTTACTATGGTAAAGGTCGCGGTAGTCCGTTGGATGCGGGTGGCGCAGAACTGGTCATTGTGGCACTCTTTGGGGGAGGCCTATGTCCTGCAGTGGACGTCTTTCGGCTGATATAATGATGACGCATCAATATCGATGAATATTTTGTATTTTGTAATTAAACGATTCAGTTGAGAACTAATGCTGAATAATGGCTTCAGATTTCAACACTACAAGCAGCTTTTGGTGTTTTATATTTTAACTGGTCTACATATTGTTGACTCTATTTGGTTTAAATCTAGAAACAAAATAGCATCAAAGTACGAGGTTCTTTGTTTGATTTAACCCTTGGCATGCCTGGTAGGGTCTGACAGACCCGGGCTGTTAAAAATCCGTCGTTATTTTTTGAAATTTTAAATTTACCGCGTCGCGTTTTTGAGTAGCTTCGCGTCATGAACTACCCGACGTTTTGACGCTGCTCCCGCAGTCGGCCGCGAGCACCCTTTCGATTTGGACGTGCGTAAAGTGCTCGCGGGCCTGAGAAACCCGACCAGGCATACGGCGTAACATTTTATCGCTAAGTACATTTACGTTATTTTTCGTATATATTTTATATACATACGAGTATATATTTTATAGATAGTCACAATGATATATCAGTGCCTTAAATAAACCTAAGACTGACGTTGATCTTAGGTATAAGTTTAATTTTTATGTTTTTTGACATGAGAGTCTATTTTTGTTGATGGAAATATCAAATGTTTTTATTTATGTAATAAGTTCTTATGGAGTTTCTTGGATTAAGACTTGTATTTATTTCTAGTAAAAATAATGTACAAAATAACCAAAAACACAAACCAACAAGTTAAAAAAACAATAGGGAATATGCATGTGATTTAGAAATGGACAAAAAAAATCACGTGTAATCTATATTGCTTAATAAATATACACACATGATTATTTTTTCAAATTATCATGTTTCTATTGATAAAATAAATTGTTTAAAAGTACTATTTTTCAAATTCCCTCGCAGATTTCCAAAACGCAACGCTATTGGCGGAGCGAAACGTGACGTCACCGTGCAGGTCGTTAGTATGATTATTGAAAGTTATTCGCATTGTTTGGCCGCTGTTTATGATAAATAATCAGTGTTTTTTGGTAATTATTAAGTGAAAAAAGACTCGCCACAATGACTAAAGGCGGTTTTGTCAAGGCACAGTCGGATAATCTGCCTAAAATTGATGTGTTCATGATGACTAAATTTAATACATACTTCGCTGAAGTAGCAAAAAGGGAAAGTGGTGGAAAACGCGTACCTGGTTCAAACGTAGCGCTGGCTGCAAGATGTTAAGGCTGCCGGTCTTACGCACTTTTCTTCTTAAAACTTCTGCGTTGATGTACCGATTTAATGACGATGATGATAGGTAAAAAATGGTTAGTTCGAAGCCTTTGGCGAGTGACGGAATGGAGATAGTACTCGACATTGACCGACCCGAATCGTATTAGGAGCTGAACTGGTTGGTTGACAGCGATGTCAGTTGATGTCTTCATTCTACCCGCGTTTTCCAGGGATAGGAATATGAAAGGTATTGGAGGTGGGTGACATTAAAGCTGACATATGAATTGTAGATAATCTATACTAAACATAACCGCCCCCCAAAGAGCTACTAAGCTCTTTAGATGATTTACAAATGCTTGAAGTTACGGGAAAGCAAGATGATTTTCTTTATATTTAAGTAAAAATAATAATGCTAATGATAATGGACCTTAAAGCTAAATTAAATAGCGTTTCTTTTTTCGCGTTTAGGAGTCTAAATTGGGTAAAGGGCAGACCTTAGCTACTGATCTCAGACAAGTTCCGAGACTAGTTTTAAGCTCTACTACGCGAACAACGCCATCTGCGCCGGGATGAAGCTTGGATACTCGCGCCTTTCGCCATTGAAGGGGTGGCAAATTGTCCTCCTTAATAAGGACGAAGTCTCCTATTTGGAGATTGGGGACGTCCTTGCACCATTTTGTGCGTTGTTGAAGGGTGTGCAAGTATTCATGCTGCCACCGGCGCCAAAAATGCTGAGAAACTTGCTGAACGAGTTGCCAACGGTTGAGCCGGGACATCGGAGTATGGTCGAAATCGTATTCAGGCAAGCTTACAAGTGGATGTCCGATAATGAGATGGCCAGGCGTCAGTGTTTCAAGGTCGTTTGGATCATTCGACATTGGACACAGAGGCCTGGAGTTGAGTACTGCCTCGACCTTGGCGAAGATTGTGGTCAATTCTTCGAAGGTGAGTACTTGTTCCCCGATTGTACGTTTTAAGAGCTGCTTAGCAGACTTGACGGTGATTTCCCAAAGACCTCCCATATGGGGCGCATAGGGCGGGTTCATGTGCCAGTTGACGCTGACTCTTGCGAGAGCGTCAGTCAAACCAGACTTGTTTTGGTATAGGAAGGCGTCTACCTCGCTAAGATGTCGTTTGGCTCCTTGGAAGTTCTTTCCACAGTCCGTATAGACGTCGGATACCATTCCTCTCCTAGAGACGAACCTATCAAAGGCGGCCATGAAGGAGTTGGTGGATAAATCGGAAGTGACTTCCAAGTGGACAGCCTTTACGGATAAGCATATGAAAACGCAGAGGTAGGCCTTGACGATTTTAGCCTTGCGCAGGTTGGAGGTTTTAATGATGAATGGACCTGCAAAATCGATCCCAACCTTGATAAAGGGTCTTGCCTCTCGCACGCGACTCGGTGGGAGATTGCCCATAAAGGGCTCCAAGGGTCTTGCCTTTAAGCGTTGACACCTAAGACATAAGAAGACTCGATGTCGAACGACGCGCCGAGCGGATAAAATCCAGTATCGCTGGTGGAGTATGTTGATGAGGTCATTAGGTCCCACGTGGAGGTGGACCTGATGATAGTAATCGATGATTAAATCCGTCATATGATGCCGCTTCGGTAAAAGAAGTGGATGCCTTGCACAGTATGGTAAGTTGGAGTGTCTAAGTCGACCGCCAACCCGCAGAAGACCTGAAGAGTCTACAAATGGATGAAGACGTGCGAACGGAAGTTTTAGAGCTCGTTTATCCCGAATGCACTTCAGTTGCTCGGCAAAGGACTCCTCTTGTGCCAATCTGATGGCTCTGTGCAATGCTGCATTGAGCTCTGGAGCGCTAAGAGGACCTGACACTTTGTTGGTGGGATTCCGGCTGTTGTGTACAAACCGTAATGACCACGCTATTACCCTCTGTACCTTCGAGAGCGAACTATAACGAACGATAAAGCACGAAGTAGACGGTTCTGCGACGACGTCGAAAACATTGAACGACGATGCTGCTGGAGGCTTGAGTCCAGGGAGATCATTACATGCGGGTTGAGGTTGAGAGGGCCAAAAGACAGGGTCCTGTTTTAACCATGGAGGTGACCACCATAACACATGGTTAACGAGGTCTTGTGGTAGCAACCCTCTACTCGCGCAATCTGCGGGATTGAGCGCGGAGGGCACGTAGCGCCAGATGACGGATGGGACAAGACCTTGAACCTGAGACACCCTGTTCGCCTCGAATGTCTGTAGCTTGTGAGGCGGAGTGCTGAGCCACGCCAAGACGATGCTAGAGTCGCACCAAGCTAACGTGTCAGTGATGACAACCTTGCCTTCCAATACCTGCGTAACGTGACTGAGTAGGCGAGCGAGAAGCACGGCTCCTGAAAGCTCGAGCCGTGGAATGGTGAGTTTCTGTTTTATTGGTGCGACTCTAGATTTGGAAAGTAGCAAATGCACTCCAACTTCTCCGGTAGAGTCGACCACCCTAAAATAAACAACGGCAGCGTAGCCACGTTCTGATGCGTCGCTGAAACCTAAGAGATCACAGCGAGTCGGTTGTCTACTCAAAATGAATCTGGGTATCTTGGGAATATTTAAAAGATGGAATCCATCCAGGAATGCATCCCAAGCTTGAGCTGCTTCCTCGGGAAGTGGATCATCCCACGATAATTCCAATGCCCACAGACGTTGCATGATTACCTTGGCGTAGAAGGTAATAGGAGCCAGATATCCGCACGGGTCGTAGAGCCGAGCGATGTTGGAAAGAATGTCACGCTTGGTGTAGCATTTTCCGAGCTTCGATACGCGGTACACAAAGCTATCCGTACTGGAACTCCATTCGATTCCTAAAATCTTGAAGATGTTGTCCCCTTCTTCGAACCGAAACGGCGTTTCGAGGTGATCAGAAGGACAACCTTCCAAAATGGCCTTGCTGTTGCTCGCCCACTTCCTTAGTTGAAAACCTCCTTGGGCCAGCACATCAACAATCTGCCTTTGCAGCACCTTAGCCGACTCTACGTCTTGGCTCCCGCTGATGACGTCGTCAACGAACGTGTCTTCCTGTAAAACGCGAGCGGCCGCGGGGTACGAATCCTTGTTGATGATAGCTAGCTCGTGTATGACGCGCATGGCCAGATACGCTGCGCTTGAGACGCCGTAGGTGACAGTGGTAAGCTCGAATTGCTGGAGTGGTTTATCAGGCGATTCTCTCCAGAATATAGTTTGGAATTTGCAGTCATCATCATGCATCCGAACCTGACGATACATCTGTTTGATGTCGCTCGTGAAGACGATGGCGTGAGTTCTGAAACGTAAGATAATATCCTCTATATTCTGCTGAAGTTTAGGACCTGGCATCAGAACCTGATTCAGCGACACCCCAGTGCTACTGGTGGCAGAAGCGTCGAAGACCGCTCGAAGCTTCGTAGTGCTGCTGCTTTCCTTAAGTACGCCATGATGAGGGATCCAGTACCTACTCCTGGATGGGGTACCAGCAGTAGGTCGCATGTGACCCGATTCAAGATAGTCTGCCATGAATGCCGCGTACATACTCTTTAATTTAGGGTCCTTGAGAAGCTTGCGCTCCAAGTTGTGAAACCGCTTGAGTGCGTTGTTACGTGTGTCACCCAAGGGCTTACACTCAGTCTTAAAAGGCAGCCGTACGATGTATCGCCCAGTCTCGTCGCGGGTGTGGGTCTCTACAAAGTGCCTTTCACACTGAAGATTCTCTGGATCCTGTGCAATTTTTATAGGAGCCTCTTCCACCTCCCAAAATTTGTTTAGGGTAGATTCCAAATTGGTTGAACAATGTAGAGCCACAATGTTGTTAGACACAGCAAATTCAATGGGAGCTGCGCCCATCAAAACCCAACCAAATATTGACGCGTATGCAGTGGGTAGACCGGTACCCAACTGTAATCTCCTTCCATCAAAAACTTTATCATAGAGGTCTACACCTATGAGAAGGTCAATGGGGCCTGGAATGGTACATTTTGAATCCGCTAGTGAAATGTCCTTACACATTCCCTGGACTGACGGAGATACCTGAATGCTAGGAAGGTTCCCTGTTATGCGCTTAAGAATAACCGCAGATGTCACCAAGGCAGGCTGAGATGAGTCGACCAAAGAACTTATTGAGCATTCTATGCTGCCGCTGGTATGCTGGGCATTTGAACCTCCTAAACCATATAATAAGCCAGAAGTTGAGCGTGGAAGACGCAACTTCTGAGCTAAGTTTTCCGTGATGATTGATACTTGGGACCCGCAGTCTAGTAGAGCTCTTACAGTGTGCAGGTGCCCATTGATATCCTGTAGACCGACCAAAGCCGTGCCCAACATCATGGTAGATTCACTGCGAATACCATGACTGTGAAGAGGTTGAACAGCAGAACTTAAGGTTGTATGTGCAGCCTCAGAGCAAGAAGTCTTTGGTGCCGGAACAGGAGTGAGAGCGGGTGATGATGCAGATGGCTGTGCAGCCTCTCCTTTCAGGTGATCGATATGTAATTTAGAATGATGACGACCATTGCATATTTGACACCTACTTTTAGACTGACACTTGTTCACTGAATGTGTCCGCAGACAGTTATAACATAAATGTTGAATTGTGACAAATTCCCTACGCTTTGCTGGTGCCATATTATTAAATTTGTCACATGTATAAAGTACATGCTCACCATTACAGCATACACATTTCAGAGAATTAACAGCGAATGTCAGCTTAGGTTGATTATTTAGTGCTGCGGTAGGCGGGGCCTTTGACCCGCTGACAGTTTCCAACACCCGAAGATGAATGTCCAAGAAGCCGAGAAGGTTTTCAAATGTTGGAATGTCATTTGGAGTACTGCTGTGGTTCACTTCGAATTTACCACGCAGCTCCACCGGAAGCTTTCGCAGAACAATATGAAGCAATATGAAGCTCCATGCCTTAATGTCAAACCCAAGCGCTTGCAATGCCTGAGTGTTTTCTTTCAGTGCATTTACAAACTTGCGTAAACTAATCTGATTTTGTTGATTACTCAAGGATAAAATGGCCTCCAAATGTTTATCAGCTATGAGCCTTTTGTTCTCATACCTATCCTTCAAAAGCCTATATGCAATAGTGTAGTTTTCCCCAGAAAGCTCTAAATGCCTAACTAAGCTCAATGGTTCCTTTTCTAAAACACTAAGCAGGTAGTGCATTTTTTGAACAGGTGAAAGCTCTGCATTATTGTGAATAAGACTATCATACATAGCGATGAAATTTGGCCATTCTGTATACACACCAGAAAAGTGTGACAATTGAATTTTAGGTAAACAAACCTGGTTTGACTTTGAAAAACTTGGCGTTGTTGTTATGATAGATTCTTGTAACACTTGAACGGAATAGTACATTTCATAGAATTTATTGAACAATGCGTCAACATTAGAACGAACGCTTGAATCTTCGCAATTTGCCATGAACACATTGTAAGCCTCCTGAAAACGATCACGAATGTTATCTATATCCCTATATCGAGCTTTGAAGCTCGCTACGCGCATCGGATCCTTACGAGACGAGCCGCTAATTTCTGCCGCTAAGTTATACAATGTTGTCATGAAATTACCTTGAACATTCATAGCAATAAAAGTAGCTGTCTGCTGTGAATCACCAAAAGAACCTGTGGGGGCATTATGCGCATCCGCTTGATTAAGTTTATCCGGCATTATTCCGTACGTAAACAAACAGAATAATATTAATCCCAGAGGTTATGTTGAACCTTGAACTTGAAATCAAATATGACAATGACAACTGACGTTAAGAATGTCAGTGTTGCAAGCGTAATAATTTAAGGCCTATACACACGCACCAATCGTAAGTTCGATAGAATATCGTCCAGCAAGTCGGATGACTAGGGATGATAGTCTACCGGTTTTGTCTATGGTTACAAAGTTAAGAATCTACCTACCGGAAATTAATAAAATGTAACGATGAATTACCAAAAATGAGATGATTTGCAAATAATGTATTTAGAAATAAGAGATGATGTCACCTTTTAATTAATATTTGGGGCGAAGGACCAGGAATGAAGTAGCAAAAAGGGAAAGTGGTGGAAAACGCGTACCTGGTTCAAACGTAGCGCTGGCTGCAAGATGTTAAGGCTGCCGGTCTTACGCACTTTTCTTCTTAAAACTTCTGCGTTGATGTACCGATTTAATGACGATGATGATAGGTAAAAAATGGTTAGTTCGAAGCCTTTGGCGAGTGACGGAATGGAGATAGTACTCGACATTGACCGACCCGAATCGTATTAGGAGCTGAACTGGTTGGTTGACAGCGATGTCAGTTGATGTCTTCATTCTACCCGCGTTTTCCAGGGATAGGAATATGAAAGGTATTGGAGGTGGGTGACATTAAAGCTGACATATGAATTGTAGATAATCTATACTAAACATTCGCAAATATTTGTGACTTTACGTCCGCTGAACTAAGAGGAGTAAAAGCTGTAAGGTAAATAAGTTACAGATATTCAATAAATTTTCATATTCTTTGTTTTTATACTCGTGAGATTGGTCAATTAAATAATTAAAACCTATTTTGGCGATTCAAATAGCTAGACTTTTAAACTACTTCAAATAAGTGTCTTTGTTAAATAAGTGGAATAAAAAACTAGTACCTACATATTTATCCATACTATATACTATTTTACTATACTATAACTTTATATATTATATATACTAACTTCTGCCCGCGACTCCGTCCGCGTGGAACTCATTTATATCGTAGCTCCATACAAACTTTCACCCCCACTTCATCCCTTTGGGGGATATGGGGGGAGCTACGATATAAACGAGTTCCACGCGGACGGAGTCGCGGGCAGAAGCTAGTTATATTATATATTTTATATATACTTACTTAATAATAAATAATAAATGCGAAAGTGTGTCTGTCTGTCTGTTTGTTACCTCTTTACGCTTAAACTGCTGAACCGATTTGGATGAAATTTGGTATAGAGATAGTATAAACGAGTTCCACGCGGACGGAGTCGCGGGCAGAAGCTTGTATTATATAATCAAAGATATGTAGGTACCTATTAGGAATGTTAAATGTTGAGAACATCTTTATGAACTTTAACAAACTAGGTTGTTTTCGTCAAGGCTTATAAATAAAACAAATTTGTGTAGGTCACTCAGTAAAAAGGATTAAATTCTTTTAACTTTCTTCGATCAACAGTGCAAACAAAGAAACTTAGCTAAAAGGTTTCTTGATCAAAATCAACACTCGTAGTCAGCTGTTGATCAACAAAAATCATAATATTTGTAACATTAATAACTAAAAAAATTGGGAATCAGAATAGTTTTATGAATAAGTATATAATACAATTTTGAGGTTAGGTTATTGTTTACCTATATTGTTCGCGAGTCGTAATAAAAAAGATTTTAGGTACATACATATTTAATACTCACGTCGAAATGATCTTCACAACAATATAAACTACTCAAGCACGATACATTATCTCTCCTCATCGCCTTACACCACTTTATCCTTATATTTGCACCTTTGGGCATATGAAAATATTTGCAGTTTTAATGTGATTTTCACACATAGGGACAATACAATATTTATAATAAGCTTTTGTGTGCTCTTCCATTACAATAAGTTGATCTTATAAGCTTTAATCACTCACATTTATTAAAAGTGTGAATCAAACACTTTGTTGTTAATTTGTTTAAGAACCGCCGTGCACTAAGCTGCACGGTGACGTCACAAATGAGCGCGCCAAAATGGTGGCGTTTTGATCGTCCGAAAATGATAGTAATTTTAATTATTTTTTTTTAGCTTATTTAATAATATTGTGAAAGTGTTATATTTTTTTCCGGTTATATAATTACTTATAGAATAGATAAAAAAAATAAAAAAATGTCATGAATATTCCCTATTCATATTTTTTTTTTTTTTTACATTTACGGGTTTGTCAGACCCACCAGGCATACAGTGTGACTTTCGTTCACCAGGCATGCCAAGGGTTAAAATTGGAATACCGAGCTGTAGTGGTGAATCGTATTGTTGCCTTATACCATTCAAGTTTGAGAGCTTGCTGCGAAAATTTTGAACCCGACACCTAAAAAAAGGCGAGGACCTAAAACATTAAAATGACTCGTTTCTCGTATGTATGTAATGTTTCGTATGGGAAATGAATATATTGAAGACGAATGCGGAACTGTATTTCACAGTATACTTTCAGAAAATTAAAGTTTATAAGTCCCCATTGTTCTGCATTTATAAGATTTATTGGTAATACTTTTACTAACAGTGACATACCGCATGGATCACGTGTAATAATTGTAGGTGATTTTAACGTCAACTTTAGTTCTAAAAAGAATAATAGTATAACCACATATTTTAAGAGTATAGGTTTTACGCAGATGTTAAATAACACAAATACTACTAGAGACAGATCTTTGATTGACAAAGTTTTTAGCAATTTCCCAAATTCTTCATGTATACACGTCTTAGAATTTTTTTAGCCATCACAAACAGTATGAGAATCGAAGATATAGAAATATATTTTTTGTTGAACTCCATTCAATAAATCAAGCAGTTTAGTTAGTAGTAGTTAGCTTCAAAATCAGGAGATAAAGTATGAATCATTTAAAATAACTGAATGTACGGAACACTAATTGCTGAGTTCCGACTCACACTTGGCCGATTTTTTTAGTATGAGGGACCATTATTATTTAAGGGTGGCCAGTTATTGGCGATTTACCCACAATTTAACCTATGTCGTTTATTTTAGTTCTATAAAAATCATAAATTTGGTAGTCAAGGTGTGGGCGTTATATTTCAAGAATTATGGGTCTTTAAGAATAAATTAGAAAAATAACAAACCAAAAAGTTACGAAGATCCGGGAATTCTCGGTACTGGCTTAGAACCGGAAATTTCAGTCCCGGTTCTTGGAATGGTACCGGTAGTGCACCCCCTAGTACGGAAGCAGTGGACCAGCAGTGGACGTACTGCCTACAAACGGTCCCGTTTGATGCGACGAACTGAATCGACAAAATTCTGTATAATTATTGAACGCTCACAAAAATTCACGAGAATCGGTTGGGAAATGCGATCTCTAGAGAAGAACAGCCGGACAGCGGGACAACTGGACATACGGATTAAGTTGGGCCCAAGCTGAAGCATACAACTTCGCTTCGCTCGCTCGTTCTCCTTCGCGCTCGTTCACCTATTAAACTTAGAAACCAATTGAAAAACCGGCCAAGTGCGTGTCGGGCCACGCGCAGTGTAGGGTTCCGTAGTTGCTTGTCTTAGTTACATCGACGTGCGGTGCGATTGCGTCGGCCGAACTTGTACAATTGGCCTTTCCAAGTACACATTAAGTTCGTCGACTATTACTCGGTAACTACTTATGCCTTCTTGTCCGTGATAGTTTTCCTTTTAAATTTATTATATGTACTACTACCACGATTTTTTTCACATCCCCAGTAGTAGTCATTTAGCCGGCAGGGGGGGGGGGACATAAAACGAACAAAAATTAGGGCTTTAAAGCCCAATATCTCGCAAACGAATCACTGATTTCAAAAATGGTTTTAAAAAACCCATAATAATTTAGAACGAGCTATCCAACGATACCCCACACCATGGATTTAACGAGAAAAAGAAATTACATCCCCGCTTTAGGTGTAGGGAAGGTACCCTAAAATAGTACATTGTTATACAAGTGAGGTATGTTGATAATTTCACCAGAGGCGGAATTACGGACCACGCGAGCCGCAGGTGAGCGTGATAAGAGAGCCGACGATGTAATTATCAAAGCTCACGCGTTTCATACGACGTTTTTCAACACATTTTGCGAGGAAAAAATCCTTTTCATAACATAAAAATTTTATAGGCCTGCCAAGTTATTTCCTTTACTTATTGATGTCAACAGGTTTTTACTCACATGTTGTCATCGCCAAGAATTTCCAGTGGCGTCCATTCTATTTATCACTTTTCTAGTCACCACGAGTCAACATTTTTGTTATACACAAAAGAGGAGAGAGAGGAGGAGGAGGAGAGGAGTTGGAGGCCCTAGCACGATAGGTTTTATCTTCACGTTTTACGATGAAAATGTACTGAAACGTCACGTCTGAGCAGCTGCAGACTATTGAGAATACTGTATTTACTATTTGTTGAAAACGCTCTAAATCGGTCAACAGGAGACGCTACACGTACGAAATGGGGCAGAACTGCATGCAGGCCGCCGCGTGGTTTCGGTCCGTGTGGATACGTGCCGGAAGCACGGCGTCCTGCTAACTCAAGGTCACTCCATTTTTTTTTTCTGTGATCTTGTTTAGCCGTCCGTTAATTTCGTAGCTGTAGCTCAAGAAGCTTACGAGTATATACACAGTGATTTTTAATCCGTGATCAGCACGTCTAGCACACGACGGCCGCGACATACTCTCGATTTTTATCGCACTATACCTCTTGTTCTAAGTGGTCTAATAAGTGAGAGACGCATAGTGCGAGAAAAATCGAGAGAGCTCGCGCGCCGTCGCGTGCTAGCCGTACAGGAGTAGAAAAAAAATAACCTGTCAAAACCATTGGTCAAAACAGATTTCAATGGATGCTTAATTAAACTTAATGATAATGTTAACACTAAATACCTCTGACAGACTGGCGCGGCTAGTAGCGTCTATTAACCCTTAATTGGATAGAATAGAAGGAGTATATTTCCCAACCGCATTTTACAGTGCTCTAATCGCTCAGCACGTCTATCATGAATTCATGAGACGGCCGCGACATACTCTCGATTTTTCTCGCACTATACCTCTTGTTCTAAGTGTTCTAATAAGAGAGAGACGGATAGTGCGAGCGAAATCGAGAGTATGTCGCGGCCGTCTCATGATAGATGTGCTGAAGGGGGCTGGATCCCACTTTGTGTTTGTACTGTTTGTTTGTGTCCAATACAAAATGTACATTAATTTGTCTATGCCCGAAACTAAAGATGTGAAACTGAACTTTTTTCTGACTCATGTCAAAGTGACAACGTCAGTTGAGTGTTGCCAAAACATGGTAAAGTCGTGTAAAATAAGTTTAATAAAATCTATGTATCGCGAATAAAGCCTGCAACACACTGGCGCGGCCTGCGGTGGCGGACAATAGTACAGTCTGTGAGAGGCCTAAATCCAGTAGTACTTTTTTAATTAGTGTTATATGGATACATTTTGAGTTGTTTTATGTTCTTGACAAGTTATAAGTGATATTTTCGTGATTACTTGAGAATTTCAGTGTAATTTGGAAGTTTCGAATTTGTGGGAAATATTATACTTCTGACCGCTACAGAAGTTTATTTTGCACCATCTGGGAAATATTTTACTTCTGACCGTCAAGCGAGAAATAAGTAAATATTGTGAAAAAAAAAAATGAAATCTTATGTTATTTTACTATATTAGACAATTTTGGACGATGGTAGTCCGTAAAAATATTGCCAAGAACATTCAAATTGTAGTTTTCATTGAGAAATCATCATCCACGAAATCATTTCCAACCAGAGACGATGAATAAAGGCAAGAAATTGGTGCTAGCTGGGCATGTCCTTGAGGTTGAAGACATTCGCCAAGGAGACATGACCTGTATTATCAAAGCCCGAGTGGTTCGCCAAACTTCTGTCACGGCAACGGCGTACAAGACAACTTTGTTTGTAAGCAGATTTTTATGTTTCGATGCCGTTCAACAAAAGCTTATTCTGTGTTTAACAAATCAATTTACTTACTTACAGCTAAACACCACTTGTCATGTCGAGAGTGTATCGTGCGACTGTGTTTATAATAAGTGGAAAATGCGGAGTAGAAAAAAATTCTTACGGTAATTATCCACTTATTTCTTTGGTCTCGTTTCCACCACGGTCTTCGAAATTGGTAAAATTTACAATCGCTATTCTTCTTGGTGTTATTAAAATGCACAATAACACATCTTACTAGATATTAAATTTATCTCAAAAACGATAAAAAAATGTTTACTGCAATATGGATTTGACAGCTCAAGTCAGCGACAAAAATGTAAGCCGTAGCGAGCGCTGTGATCGTTTAGCCTTCTTCCTTCACCCGCTTTGCACCCTGCATACATAGAACAAGAAAACTCTCGACCTCACGAGAAGTAAGTAAATAATATTTTTTATGCTATGTCGTCGTGGCATAAAAAATGCAATGTGCTCATCAGACAATGAAGAATCAGAGGACAGTTCGTGAGTAGGCTGTGAAACAGAAAATTTTGGATAAAATATACCTACTCTACTGAGGAGATGGACGTAAATTTGGAAGTACCTACAGATAATTAGCCCTACTGCAGAGATAATATTATCTAATATTCAAGAAATGAAAAAAAAGCTAGTCCAGCAGCTACTTTCGAGTCATCTGGCCTAATTGGAGAATGATAAAAGTTGAATTGACTGAAAACCAGATATCCATAATATATCTGTTTGAAGGAAGATATTTCCCACGTGTTTTTTTTAATGAAAATAAACAAATACATAAAACCTAAGTATGGCGTTCTAATACTTTACCTGCATAAAAAAATATGGAAACACGCCATGCCCCCCCCCCCCCCCCCCATTCAAGGGAGGCAGAGGCATGCAGAGGCATAATCAGAGGAAAATCATTTGTTACAGCGCCACCTATTGTAAAGTAACGTACAAATTACGGTTATACATAAACGTCATACATTCGCTAGATGTCACTATTACTCTGATGTAGGGACTTAATTTTTTTTAAACAAGTTACTGTAATTTAATATTTAAGAGAATAAATACTTATTTTACTGTTCGAAGCAATGAACTCTGCTAATGAAACACTCATATTAAATTAATATCATCAAGAGATCACATTCGATTGCAATCTGTCAAAATATTTTCCTTTATTTTGAATCTATGGTGAATGTGTCTGTACACTTGTACAGTGAATTGTTAATCAATCAATCGAGTTGCTCTGTTCATTTTACGAGCAATTATAGTAAATGCGTATTTCTAAAACAGCAATGTAAATTTATAAACGCTTTGCACTTACATTGGCTTCCCTGATGATGGGCACGAATGGCAACGGACGTCGGGGAGGTGCCAAAATGCCCGACGTTCGTCGTCCCATGGAAGAAGGCGACTGTGTGAACGATATGGAGAGCCCCGAATTGGATTTTATTTACGACGACTGCGATTCACAGGCCAACGAGATAGCCGAGCTGTATAGCTACACCGAACACCCGGAGTTTCAGCTCAATGTGAAGGCGTTCGAAGATATTATGGAGGAGTTTAATCTACCACCCAGTTGGCAGAGGTTGTCCAATAAGCAACAACGGACGGTTGTAATGAAGCTGTTGGAGCACCTGGATGTGGCAGTGAACGATATACGAATGCGAGCGACTCGCTGTATCCTGTACCTGGCGCAGGGCTGCTGGGCGGAGATGCAGTCCGACGCCGAGCAAGCCCACTGGGCGCGCGTCAACGTGATGACCCTCTACGATATGGGCGTGTTCACTGCCTTTGTCGAGCTTCTCAACCTCGAAATAGTGAAAAGCAGCTCTGCTATAGCTTCAAGGAAACTTGCAGAATCACTAGCAGACTCCACCAACCTCAGAGTAATCCTATCTGTTCTCTATTTGATCACCGAATACATGAGAACTGAAAAAGACAATCCTGAATCTGAATTTGTACATTTAGTTAAAAACTTCAAAGAAGAACTTGGAACACCTTTTGGTGATGAATTATTGCCAGTGAAACTGTTAAGTATGGTGACACATCTCTGTGCAGGTACAACACCACATTTTCCCATGAAGAAAGTTCTACTGCTGCTGTGGAAAATACTTCTAGTGTATTTAGGAGGGTCAGAGGAACTGAAAGAGAGGAAATCAACACTCAGAGAAAAGCATGGCTTAGAACCTATAACTGAAGATACTCTTGAAATAATCAAAGGTATGAGAGCCAGTTCCCCTCCCCCAAGTGCTGCAGATATGCTTGAAAACCAAAACCCTGGACAGAGACTGAAAATGAAGGAAAATGAACGGGCTTTGAGAAGGCAGACTTTCATGAAGCAAACTTCACTGGATGAATCGGATGAACAAAATATATTTGTGGACAAAGAAGAAACTGGCAATGGATCTGAAGACTATTCTATGGAGTTCCAGTCTATGCCAGTAGAGGGTGCACAAAATCCTAATCAAAACCCAAACTGCCCATATTACATGTATTTCAAACAGTTTGACAGCCCTCCACCGCCCCCGCCACTGCCTAGGAGTTTGCCATGGCAGTCAAAAGTGAGACAGAAAGACATTGACATGTTCTTGGACAATGTCAGGATCAAATTTGTAGGCTACTCTCTACCTGGTGATAGGCAGACAATTGATGGCCTCCCCCAACCTATTCACGAAGGCATAGATATACTGCGAAAGCATATGTATACCAGTTTGTCAGAGCTTCAAATAGAAAGAGAGTATGAAATAGCTCGCAGCCCCCTCACAAGAGGTGAGAAGGATGTTGAAGAAACAGAGGTGGAAACACTGTACCGAGCCATGCTGCCCAACCTGCCACAATACATGATTGCATTGTTGAAGATTCTCTTAGCAGCTGCACCCACCTCAACAGCCAAAGCATACACATTCAACATCATGTCAGACTTACTGCCTGAAGAAATGCCTATGACTGTCCTGCAATCTTTAAAACTAGGCATTGATGTTAACAGACACAAAGAAATCATTGTCAAAGCTATCACAGCAATACTACTCCTTTTACTGAAACATTTCAAGTTAAATCACATATACCAGTTTGAATTCATGTCACAGCATCTGGTCTACGCAAACTGTATGCCGCTTGTATTGAAATTTTTCAACCAAAATATTCTTTCATATGTTGGAGCCAAGAATTCAATACCTATTTTTGACTTCCCTGCATGTGTTATTGGGGAGCAGCCAGAGCTGACAAAGGATTGTTTGGACATTGGGGATTCATCAGTTCCATATTCATGGAGAAATGTTTTCTCTTGCATCAATCTACTGAGAATTCTCAACAAACTGACGAAGTGGAAAAATGCAAGAATCATGATGCTCGTCGTTTTCAAGAGTGCACCCATTCTAAAACGCACTCTCAAGGTCAGACATGCACTTATGCAGTTTTATGTGCTAAAATTGCTCAAAATGCAGACCAAATACTTGGGACGTCAATGGAGAAAAACGAATATGAAAACAATCAGTGCCATATATTCTAAAGTGAGACACAGGTTGAATGATGACTGGGCATTTGGGAACGATGTTGATGTACGGCCATGGGACTTCCAAGATGAGGAGTGTGCTTTGAGAGTCAGCGTTGACCGCTTCAATCAAAGGAGATATGGCTCAGGCGGAGAACTTGAAATGGACCTTACTCCCTTGGACACTGATATAAATAGTGTTCTGGAGTCTAATCTAGACTTAGAGGAGGAGTTCAAAGATAATTATGAACTGTGGTTGGATCAGGAAGTGTACAATAATGAAATAAACTGGGATATCCTCCTGACAGTTTAAAATAATCATCCTAAATGCAATACTACTATTAATGTAAATGGCAATAAAAGTATTACGAGTATTGGCAATCAAAATTTCCATGCAAATATGACTAGTATTTATTGCAGTCTTCTCACCTGTTTATATATATAATTGTATAATGTTCTTAGAAATGTGTTTGTTAATTCATAGATCAATTTGCTTGCTAGGCTAAAGACTACATTGGGTCAGCTAGTATAGCATAGATATAAATACACATGTAAAAGTGCAAATATTGTTTCTCTATGATGCACCTCAATGTGGCCTTAGCTCTACATGTATCCTTTAGTTTATGTAGACTTTTAGCAGGATAGTAAAGTTACACGACCTTTAAAAGTTTTAAAACCTTATTAACATCAATTAAATTTGTTATCTAAGTTGTGTACTTTATACTAATTTTACAAGTGTTTATGCTTCGATACATACAACTGTAGATATAACTTTTTTTTTATGACTATCAATGAATTGTTAAAACTTGTAATCATGTAGTGTAAAATCGGATTTCGTAGTGTTAAAAGCAATCCATGAAATAAAAGGGTAGATGGATCGTAGTTGAAAGCTATTGGCTGTGCCATTGGTAATGAATTTCTTAGTGACAAAACGAGAACCAGTTTGTAATTGATTATAATGATAATTTGGAAAAGAATTATTTTCTACCTTCATATTACAGTTTTAAACAAGTCTTGTAATAAATACATTGCAAAAATTCGTGATCTATTACTTTGTAGCATGTAGCAGAATTTCTCGGCTCTTGGCCTGGGTATACAAAAATCCTTGCAGGCAAAGGTGAACAGGGCAATTTTATTTTGTTTTATTAGTAAAACATACTTAGTGGTCGTGTGACTAGTTCGAGTTCCAGTCTAACTGAAAATCTCGTCCACAATAAGTAGGTATATGTGAAACAGCACAATATATTTATGTCGACAGAAGTTCCGCGGATGCGCTGTGTTGACAGTGTTTACATAATCTCAATATCATAATCTAGTAGGTACGCCATCTTTGTAGGATCCGGCAACATGCTCACTGTTCCGATAGCACGGTACGATATCGTTGCAGGCTCACACACTAATCTTTAAGTTTATTGCCTTACACCGATATCGTACTGGATAATATGAACACGCTTTGAGAGCGATGGCTGACTGATGTACCCGCATTTGTCTCTAGGAGTCAACACTGCGAACCCTCGAATTAATAGAGGGTCGGCACGGCGGATACGACTCTTCTGGAGTCGCAGCGTCCACAGGCTACAGAGTCCGCTTTCCATCAGACAGATAATATAATATGCATGTTTGCCACCAATAAAAAAGACCGGGAGTGCCAGCAGAAGAAAACCTAAATAATTTTTAATTTTGCAAAAAAAAAAACCCTTCCTCCCCCTGCGTGCCAATATATCTAATAACAACCTTATTAGTAGTACGCTATAGTTCAACTTAACTCAGCAAAATTGATGAAGGAGACGAAGAAATAAAATACCAAGTTGTTTTTGCCATTGCCAAATATTTTTCAGCTTTATTTTTTTTTTGGAATAACGTCCAAATTCTCGAAGTATTCGAATTTGCTAAATAGCAAAACGGTAAAGGACGCGTGGACAAAATTACTATTTGCAGAATATTTAATTGCAAAAAGTGTTTAACGGCTTAGTACTCTTACGAATAGCGTTCAGTTTTGAATGAAGTCGAATCGGCAAACAGCAAAATATAAAAGTTTGATAAAACAAAATGGAATTTGTATTTACCTACTTACGGAAAATATAAAGTACAAATTAGAACTATGTGCCTCTACCCCCGTTTTTCCCCCCGCCCCGAAGCCTCGTCCCGAATCTCTCATCATCCTACGTGACCTACGCATATGACGTCACAAAAATCTGTCGCGAGTTTAACAGTTTTTCCGCGTCCCAAAAAGTGCTCAGCACCGCTAAAGAAGTTTTCACTTCAAAAAGAAAGCCAAAGCCAATCAAGCGAACGAGCACAAAATGTAAACAATCCATTAGCCCTTGTAGGGTCCATGTTCGTAAGTACTGGTTTGATTTTAAGAACACACCTACCTGTAAATACCGTGGCTGCACCGAATAAATGATTATGATTAGCGGTTCAAGTGATCGAGCGGTTTAAATTGCCGCGGGACCCTAGGATTAGATTCCCGTTCTTTACTAGTGAGCCATTTCAAATTATTGTAGTACAACTAATAGTCCAATCAACCGACCGTGTTAGTAGCAAAGCGGGTTAGAGTATCGTCCTTTTTTTTCCTTTCCTTACCTAGCACTATAACTCTAACGATAAAGAGCAGTAGTGTAAGCTTGTGTAGGTCTACGGCCGCGACTATACCTCTTGTCCCAAGTGTTCTAATAAGAGGGAGACGGATAGTGCGAAAAAAATCGAGAGAGCTCATGCGCCGTCGCGTGATAGCCATTTTTAACACGAATTTTAGAACTAAATCGAGGATTAGTGGACACGCGTTCTCTTAAAATATGAGTTTAAAAAAGAAACGCCAAAAATATATGACGAATTTAGTTGAAAATGCAACGCTGACAATCGAATCATCTTTATTCAGTTTATCGGTTTGTGATGTTGGTAAGTTTTAATAACTAATCTGTGGTATCTGCGTGTGGCTGAAAAAAAGTTATACTTGTCAAATGTCAATTGAGTACGAAACACAAAGTAGGAGTTTGGAGTGTTAAGAAAATAATTAAGTTAAACAAACATTCCGATTGTATACAACGAATGAGATAAGTTTAATTACAGGTAAACATCCACATCTATTCATAGGATACTCAAACATAATTAAAAGTAAACTGATAACAACTACTAAGCCAACGCCTACTTGGAAGGAAATGGTTTGTCATCAGAATTTATCACAATTTTACTAATAAAACTATCACAATAACAAGACTTGTTTCAGCTCTACGATGGCCGAGTTAGCAGCTTTATTACAGACGGAGATCCCTGAGGGGCGTAATCACTTGACGGACAGCCACACCAATCTTGAACGTGTTGCCGAATACTGTGAAGCGAATTACTTCCAGTCGGAGAACAAGCGGCTCGCTTTGGAAAGCACGAAAAACTATACGACACAGTCGTTGGCTAGTGTGGCTTACCAGATAAACACGCTGGCATATAATTTCCTCCAGTTCTTGGAGCTGCAAACAATGCAATTGGCAGAAATGGAGGGCCAAATGAACCACGTCGCCCAAACTGTGGCCATTCATAAAGAAAAGGTAGCAAGGAGAGAGATTGGAGTGCTTACTGCTAACAAGGTGACCAATAGGCAATATAAGATCATTGCCCCTGCAAATCCAGAGAAGCCTATCAAATATCTGAGGAAGAGCATTGATTACACAGGTTAGTGTCCACCCTTTAGGCCTCTGCCCTTCAGCTGTGGAAGGTGGTATAAGTTTAGTATGTTCACAGGCAGTGAGTGGTGATTGTGTGTTTTAACCCTGTATGCAAACACGGATCCGTGTCAAACATTAGAACCTATTGTTTTACATTTCAGTCATAATTTGACTGCATGGGTTGAAAAAAAATTAACATCCAAGACAAACATAGCTAAAAATTATCTCAACAGACAAGGCATTTGATTAAAAAAACTGCACTCAAGTTGGTTTGTCCATTTGGGAAGTACAATGCCACAGACATGCACATGTTGAACTTATAAAATCCCTTATTTGTGTTGGGAGCTAATAAAAATTCAATGCTATAGTGGCCATGCTCATGAACATAATATATACGAGGGCTGTTCCGAAAGTTGTTAGCTGCTCCGACTTTACTCATGTGATTACAATATTATTTATACCATTGTGCATTGTGTGTTCAATGCTAATTATGGCCATGATTTATTTATAAATTAATGTGATTCGTTTTTTTATTATATATTTTTAACTGAAAGCTGTTTTGTATGGAGTTACGAATTGCTTAGAAAAAACGGCAATTTTAGGCACAATTAAATGAATTTTGTATTGAAAGCTTAGAAAATAGAACTTAAATTTACCCGGGACTAATTATTCTGTTTCTTTTGCTATTTCCAATGTATAAATGAATAAATAATGTTATAAGTGTAAATACATTTTTTTTACATATCAGAAATTTTTACTTTTAATGAAAGACTCATTCTTGACACCTATTAAATCACAATAATGTTTACTCAATCAACACGTTTTATACGTAAAAAAACCGTCGAGATTCATAATTAGCAGCACCTAAAAAAACCAATTGCTTTTTTTAACAAATATCGTTTATAAAATGACAGCACATATGGAGTTACAATTACTGATTTTCATGACTGATGGTTAGGCTTCGAGACTTCGAAGTAAAAAAAAAAAAAAAAAAAAGCGTTTTCTAAAAATGTATTTACACCACTTCAATAAGTACTGAAATATCCCTCACAATGGTATAAATAATATTGTAATCGCATGAGTAGAGCCGGAGCAGCTAACAACTTTCGGAGCAGCCCTTGTATATTATATTACACGTAAATGTGTATGTGTACAGGTACGCACCTTCATAGTTTATATTGGGAATTACACTCAGAGGCAATGAAAACGGGTCACTTTGTAAAGTAATCCATGGGAAGTGACCCGTTTTCATTGCCTCTGAGTGTATTTAGGTCATAGACTAGCTCTTAATAGAAGTAAGGCATTCAATTTCAATTTCAATTTCAAATTGCTGATACAATACAATTATGACATGTTACACTTTATTATATTACTTATTTATATTTGATCAGCGTGACCTTTTGACACAAAGGCCTCCTCTGTCTACTTCCATCTGAGCCTGCCTCTTGCTAGCCTGACCCACAGTGGGCCAGCGACCCCTTTGAGGTCATCTGACCATCTCATTCGTGGTCTCCCTCTTTTCCTTTTTGCATTGTGCCGCGGTATCCATTCTGTCATTCTGTTTGTCCATTTCTCCTTACTTCGCATCATATGGCCTGTCCACCTCCATTTTGCAGTATTTGATTTTTTCTCTACATCTTCCCATTTTGTTATTTTTCTAAGATCTTCGGCTCGTTATTTGTCTGAAGAAGTAAGGCATAATATAATTGATTTGTTAAGAGTGCAACCTAATGGAGAGCATTATTAATCATGCAAAATGTGATTGCTAAAGGGTGATTGCCATTTACATGCCTATTTAGGACAATTTAGTAAAAATCTGAATGATTATTTTTTATGGAAACTCCATCTTTAAGGGCCCTCGCCCACGGCGACTTTTTGCAGCGATGCAGTAGCGATACTGTCGCGCGTTCGCATGAATACAGTCGCAATACGGTCGGTAGCTGTGTGCCCTCGCCCACGTAACCACGATGCAGTAGCGATGGAAACGCGATACTGTCGCGCTTTAGTTATATCACGTGATATCACGATACCCTTAAATAACACGTTCAGCGCCGACACAGTTCGGCTAAGCCTTTACGCTATGCCGGTCGAAATTATCGCGGTCACGTCTCCGCGTCACCGGGGCGGGCATAAGAGTAAGATATCCGTCGATACCGATCCGTCTCATCGGCATTGGAGTAAGAAGCTTTTGGTACATAACATACGTCGTGTCTACGATACTTAAACGTGTTAAGGGACACAACCTTACTAAAAAAAAATGTCTTTCAATGATAGAATTGAGACATCATGTAAAACCACGATCGCGGACACGTTTCAGCCCAATTTTTGTTTTCAGCATTGGACGACATCGGCCACGGCGCACGCTGGATCGCGGGCGCCGGCACACCGCGCGCGCGCCGCTCGGCCGTGCCCGCGCAGCCGCTGCCCGCGCCCACCACCAAGCCGCCCACCCCGCCCGCCGCGCGCGCCGTGCCCGCCTCCGGCACGCTGCCTCGTGGCACGCTCGGTAACTAACACTAGCCTACAGCCGCTGCCCGCGCCCACCACCAAGCCGCCCACCCCGCCCGCCGCGCGCGCCCTGCCCGCCTCCGGCACGCTGCCTCGTGGCACGCTCGGTAACTAACACTAGCCTACAGCCGCTGCCCGCGCCCACCACCAAGCCGCCCACCCCGCCCGCCGCGCGCGCCGTGCCCGCCTCCGGCACGCTGCCTCGTGGCACGCTCGGTAACTAACACTAGCCTACAGCCGCTGCCCGCGCCCACCACCAAGCCGCCCCCCGCCCGCCGCGCGCGCCGTGCCCGCCTCCGGCACGCTGCCTCGTGGCACGCTCGGTAACTAACACTAGCCTACAGCCGCTGCCCGCGCCCACCACCAAGCCGCCCACCCCGCCCGCCGCGCGCGCCGTGCCCGCCTCCGGCACGCTGCCTCGTGGCACGCTCGGTAACTAACACTAGCCTACAGCCGCTGCCCGCGCCCACCACCAAGCCGCCCACCCCGCCCGCCGCGCGCGCCTTGCCCGCCTCCGGCACGCTGCCTCGTGGCACGCTCGGTAACTAACACTAGCCTACAGCCGCTGCCCGCGCCCACCACCAAGCCGCCCACCCCGCCCGCCGCGCGCGCCGTGCCCGCCTCCGGCACGCTGCCTCGTGGCACGCTCGGTAACTAACACTAGCCTACAGCCGCTGCCCGCGCCCACCACCAAGCCGCCCACCCCGCCCGCCGCGCGCGCCGTGCCCGCCTCCGGCACGCTGCCTCGTGGCACGCTCGGTAACTAACACTAGCCTACAGCCGCTGCCCGCGCCCACCACCAAGCTGCCCCCCGCCCGCCGCGCGCGCCGTGCCCGCCTCCGGCACGCTGCCTCGTGGCACGCTCGGTAACTAACACTAGCCTACAGCCGCTGCCCGCGCCCACCACCAAGCCGCCCACCCCGCCCGCCGCGCGCGCCGTGCCCGCCTCCGGCACGCTGCCTCGTGGCACGCTCGGTAACTAACACTAGCCTACAGCCGCTGCCCGCGCCCACCACCAAGCCGCCCACCCCGCCCGCCGCGCGCGCCGTGCCCGCCTCCGGCACGCTGCCTCGTGGCACGCTCGGTAACTAACACTAGCCTACAGCCGCTGCCCGCGTCCACCACCAAGCCGCCCGCCGCGCGCGCCCTGCCCGCCTCCGGCTCCTGTAGGCCTGTAGGCTCGGTAACTAACACTAGCCTACAGCCGATTTTCTCGCGAATCGCTGACGCAAGCCCCGACGCATCTGTTCTGTCCATGTACCACCTGTATCTAAATCGATTTTGATATAATATCCTATACCTACTCTATTTCTTGTGGGTGGTACGCATTCCATTCGGTGTAGACGCGAAAATTATTATTACTCTAAAAGAAAGAAGGCAAAGAATATTCCTAGTGACTAAAATCCCATTCAGATATCTCAAAGAATTACGAAGCTACAACAGTTTTAATATTGCTTGTTAGAGAGAAAACGCGGCCGAACCGCTCGTCCGGTGTGGACACACCTAATGACAATCGTTTCATATGAAGGTGCGTTTTGCGGAAAAGGGACAGAACATACCACTTCTTAAAACTTTGGACACTTATAATTATAACTTCGTGATTATTTAACCTTTTGCGTTGATTTTTTCTCCATTTGACTACATTTTTAATCCTTTTTCGATAAAATATGGCATTATTGATTATTTTATTTAGTGTCTACACCCCTATTGTGGTAGATCCTTAGATTGTTCACGTGTATGTCCGCAGGCAAGTCGTCCCGCGAGTACCGCACGCCGCCGGCCGTGGCGCCGCCGCAGGTGCCGTCGCACTACGCGCCCAACTACCCGCGCCGCCCGCCCGGCTACTCCACGCTGCCCGTCGTGCAGCCGCAGGTACAGGACGTTCCGAATAGAGTAAATCCTTTCAGAGAAACGCTACCAAATAGTACCTCATAGTCAGAATACAAAGTCGTTTTTTTTTGCTTGCGTTCGTTTGACAGAACTTACTCTTAAGCTGAGTATTGACGACCGCTGCGACAATACGGGTGTACTCAAAATGTATTATTACTCTAAAAGAAAGAAGGCAACAAAGTATGCCTAGTGACGAAAATCCTATTCAGATATTTCAAAGAATTACGAAGCTACAACAGTTTTAATATTGCTTGTTAGAGAGAGAAAACGCGGCCGAACCGCTCGTCCGGTGTGGACACACCTAATGACAATCGTTGCATATGAAGGTGCGTTTTGCGGAAAAGGGACAGAATATACCCCGTCTTCAAACTTTGGACACTTATAACTTTGTGATTATTGAATCCCTGCTTTAATTTTTTCTCCATTTGACAATATTGTTAATCCTTTTTCGGAAAAAGTCAACATTATTGGTTATTTTATTTGGTGTCTTCACCCGACCCCTATTGGAGCGGCGCTGCGCCGGAATCGGTCCATCATCATCATATCAGCCGTAAGACGTCCACTGCTTGGACATAGGCCTCCCCCAAAGAGTGCCAAAGTGACCGGTCCTGCGACACCCGCATCCAGCGGACTCCCGCGACCTTTACCAGGTCATCAGTGCCGTTGTCGGGGGTTGTGCCACGCTGCGTCTTCCAGTACGTGGTCGCCACTCGCGACTTTCCGCCCCAACGGCCATCGGTTCTACTTGTAATGTGCCACTTTAGTTTTGCGATTCGGAGGGTTTGCTAAATATATCAGTTACTTTAGTTCTAAAATTGGTCTATGAATGTCAAAACCGTAGCTTTTTAACTGACGCAGCTCGTTAGATATCCAAACGCTAACTTGTTGAACATGATGTGTACTTGCACTGGAGGCCCATGCTAACTTATATATCGTATCACATTATGTATGACTTCATGGTTCCTCGTTTATCCCAGATTCAGTTCAGAACCCTCTCTTTATCGAGCGGGTAACAGGTTGATCTCTTAGCAAACCGAAGTCTTATATACGAAAATTACTACTCTGGTGTTTCATTCGCTCCATTCCAGTGCAAAAATATCTAGTAATACTGTTGTTTCCCCGACTTTAGATATTGATAGATGCACGTTTTCTACAGGTTGGTATGGTTCACCCGAACCAACATCAATCGCCCTCGAGCTACTCCCAGCAGGACTTGCATGCCAGTATGCCACGTAAGTATAGAATAGGGATGATGACTAAGATTTTTTAATGATGTCATTCGAACCAGTTTTTGGAGAGGAACAAATGTTTGTATGGGAGCAACTACAATTAAAGAAGATAAATACCCAAAAATTTGAGACAAAGATTGACCTCGCTGGCGGCAGCGCAAAACGCTTTGTCACAACTGACATTTGTACTAATCGTTGTATGGAAAATCCGGTAAATTGTTGTTTCGGTCGCGAAATACTGCGTTTAAGTACATAGTTGTCATACAATTTCGTTTCTATAAAAGCGTAAGGATTCTATTGGTAGCTGTAAATTTACTCTTGGACAATAAAAAAATACATATTTTTTCTAAATTTTCATATATCTTTTTATGATTTTAATTATATTTTATAATTTATACTTTATTACGATAATTTGATGGTTTACTACCCATTTAGCATCACTACGTTATCAATTTTAACATAAGGCATCACGCCTATTATTTGACCATGTTCAATTACCAGCCGTGTATGAAACTTTTTTGAAAATCATTGTATGCAGTTTATATTTATTCTAAAAGTCTTTTGACTCCTTAGATCGAAATTCCGTGTCTCTTGTAATTTCGAATTTTCCCTCACTGCCCCGTATAAACTTGTATAACGATAAATACATAATATATGGTTTAATACAAATTCAAATTCAAAATATATAGTTCGGACGACATCCATATTATTGGTTAGTAACAATAAAAAACACTCAATAAACTAATGTTAGTAGACACAATTACAATTATAACTAAATATGAACTTAGGACTAAAAACTTTAATTAAATGAAATAAAATTCGCTGCCTAGATTGCCCTAAAATAAAAATTCATTGGTTAAAATTGCATCTCACTAGTAAGACAAACTAGCGAAGTGCATATTTAAGGGTGATATTCCACTAGTCCAAGATATTTGTCCAATGTGCATTGCGTCTGTCTCACTCTCTCTTTAAGCAAAATGTGAGACGTAAATACACATTGAACAAAGATCTTGGACAAGTGGAATACCACCCTAACTCAATCGTGTTGTACATTTCGCTCTGCGTTGAGCGGCTCGCTTCAGCGTAACCTGGTGCTTTTCCACAACAATAGGTGTCGCTGTTTTTAACCCCTACGTAAAGAAGGGGGTGTTATAAGTTGGACGTGTCTATGTATCTGTGTGTGTCGGTGGCATCTTACCTCCTAAACGAATGGACCGATTTGAATGCGTTTTTTTGTCCGAAAGTTGACGTGATCGAAATGGTTCTTAGCTACGTCGACAAAATCGGCTCCGCCGGTTTTGAGATATTGAACCTCGAAATTAAAATTTCGGAGGTTTTTCAACTTATCTGTTGTTAATTATTTAAAAAAAATGTTTATAGCCCCGCCGTCCCCACTGATCGGATCCGACGGAGAACACAGCCAGCATTCTATGAGTCTCCCTGGACAAGTGAGTAGAAACTAAAGCCAGTGCTTTTTTAAGTGTAACGCGCTTTCACAAAGTTTTACGGGGTGCTACAATCATTTAGAATATAAAATGAATATCGTTTTATGGACGTTTAAAATTTTATATCGGGACAGACAACAAAAGGACATACTTAAATGTTATAAATATTTTTCTAAATTCAATTTTCGAATTTTGTGTCCTATTTATTAACGTTGTCCTAGGGAAGGACAAGGCAGGGTCTCCTAGTTTTTTCACCCAGCCGGTCATCATTTAGACTTTCTATATCATCTAGAAGCGGGTTAGGTTTTTGATCTATCGTTAATCAATAACTCAGTGGTAATAATGCCGATCATTATACAGGTACCGTTTGAGCTGTACTTATGTATGTATGTACGTAAATACTTTTTCTCAAAAATGCTATGTAATGTTGCCATAACATCGCTAAAAAGACTACAGTAAGACTTATTAGAAGTGTCCCGTAAAACGCGAAATTTTAAATTTGGAATCAATATTTGTCCAGTAAGTAAGTATGTAATTCCTATTACGTATCATGCGTTACCCACCTATAGAAAAACTAAGGATGTGAGGGCAATGAGGCCGTAGAATTTCAAAAGATAATTAATCATCTTGAACGCTATTTTATTCCAAATGTATTCTTATGTAAAGTATACTTTTTAATATGTATTAATAGGTGTCCAGGGTGAGACCGATCCCGAAAGGGGGTGACGCCACAGTTGTAGACAA
This sequence comes from Epinotia ramella, assembly GCA_947578815.1. Classification (NCBI taxonomy): domain Eukaryota; kingdom Metazoa; phylum Arthropoda; class Insecta; order Lepidoptera; family Tortricidae; genus Epinotia; species Epinotia ramella. Next base: position 19,494,360 of record OX388205.1, read on the forward strand.
TTACAGACCCATTGCTATTCTTTCCACGTTGGCTAAGCTGTTTGAATCCATACTCCACCAGACCTTATCAGCGCAGGTTAAACCTTACTTGAATGATGCACAACATGGCTTCAGACCTAACCACTCTGTAAACACAAACTGCTGCTCTTGGTTGACAACATTTCTGAGCATCTTGATAGAGGTATCCAGGTCGATGTCCTTTATTTCGACTTCGGGAAGGCTTTCGATCGTGTCGATAACGATGTGTTGCTTAATAAATTGAACAAATATTTTGGGAAAAAAAAAAAAAATTGGTTACTCTCCGAAGTTACTGTCTTTCTTCGCTAGTTATCTGCGTGATCAGCAGCAATATGTTCGACATGGATGCTTTGTCTCGGCTCCATATCATACCCGATCTGGTGTCAGTCAGGGATCCATATTGGGACCTTTCTTGTTCGGAATAATGATAAATGATCTCACAACTGTTATTAAGTCATCCCAATGTCTCCTTTATGCCGATGATTTCAAATTAGCTTACGGTGTGGAGCAATTAACAGATTGTGAGTCATTGCAAAGGGACATCAACTTGGTCTTCTGGTGAAGTATGGATAACAAACTTCTTTTTCAACTCTGCCAAGTGTTGTGTCTGCACCTTCTGCCGTGCACATACCCCGATACATGCTCGGAGCAGAGCCTATCAACCGTGTCTCCAGGGTTAAGGATCTCGGTGTGGTCTTCGATATGCGACTTACTTTCCATGAGCACATATTATCACTTGCTGAAAGCTGCTATCGAAGGTTAGGTTTTGTGATTCGCAACCTGCGTGACTTTCATGATCCCGGGGCTATCAGGCTAGTTTATAATGCACTCGTTAGAAGCAAGCTTGAAGCTATCAGGCTAGTTTATAATGCACTCGTTAGAAGCAAGCTTGAAGCTATCAGGCTAGTTTATAATGCACTCGTTAGAAGCAAGCTTGAAGCTATCAGGCTAGTTTATAATGCACTCGTTAGAAGCAAGCTTGAAGCTATCAGGCTAGTTTATAATGCACTCGTTAGAAGCAAGCTTGAAGCTATCAGGCTAGTTTATAATGCACTCGTTAAAAGCAAGCTTGAAGCTATCAGGCTAGTTTATAATGCACTCGTTAGAAGCAAGCTTGAAGCTATCAGGCTAGTTTATAATGCACTCGTTAGAAGCAAGCTTGAAGCTATCAGGCTAGTTTATAATGCACTCGTTAGAAGCAAGCTTGAAGCTTCGTCAATAGTATGGAACCCTCGCGAATCAACTTACGCCCTATTACTGGAGAAAGTTCAGAAAACATTCCTACGGTTTTTATATAGGAAAGTTTTTGGGTACTATCCATTCCTGTATCCGACCAAATACCTGTTAGGAACCTTAGGTTATAATTCGTTGGAGGTAAGGCGTAATTACAATTTGTTGGTGACTGCGTGTCGGATCATACGCGGTGAGTCAGATTGTCCGGAGCTAGTGAGTCGCCTCGTGCGATTGTATACTCCGGATATCCCCAGGATAACTCTCAGGGCACGATGACGCGATTTATTGGCGGTGCCGGCAGCTCGCACTGTTTCACGCAGGAACTCGCCGCTGATCCGCGCTCTCTCACAACTCGATGGCTCTTGGCATCAGCACCGGGGTGGTGACTTAATTGCGTGGCGATGGATGTATGTGTGCGGTGAATGTCTGAGCTTCTGTGAGGAGATGGATGACTGGCAATCAACTGTACCAATGTTATTATATGTGTTTACTTTTGTCTTTTGTATATGTCGTTTCACGACGCATTGGTTATACTGGTTTACATGTTTTTAATAAATAAATAAATAAAATATGCATACGACTAATTGTTTTGAAATGAAATGAAAATATCTTTATTGAGACAAAAAAAGCAGTAACATAAATATAGTTGTAGGTATAGCGGGCCCCAAACTAGGCTGGGCCTGTATCTTGGGCGCCCTGCGAGTTGGTATTCTTTACCAAAACGAGTTACAGTGTGCATAGTACTTTAAAAGGACATTAATAATCATACAAGTAGAAAAAGAAGAAAGGAAAAGTAACAATTGAAAATACTTAATCATTGATTCAAAAACTCAAGTGATGAAATTATGACGTGAGTGTGTATGGGATGGGTGGGTTTTAATTATAAGTACACTTGCAAATTATTCTCAGGATAAATTTAAATGAAAAAAAGGTCAGCACTGTTGGCAGTATAAAGAAACAAATGAGGCAACGAGTGTGTACATCCGGCATAATGGGAACGTTTGTGTGCAGCGGTCTATGGGCTCGCTGGGCGCGCGCGGCGGCTCGGTGTCGCCGCCGCTGCCGCCGCCGCCGCTCGACGACGAGCTCGCGCACGACGCCTTCGGCCGCCACCACCATCTCAACGTGCGTACACACTACTACACACACAACAACATACCAAACTACACACACTACTACACACACTACTGGACATATTCATTACTTTTCATCACACTTGCTCGAAAAGGGCTTCATAATGCGCATACATACAGAGCTGTAATAGCCGGTGTTACGCCCACGGGCGTAATGGTTTTTTTTTTAATTGTATCTGTCACTCATGCGGCAGTTACAAAGCAAAGAGGTTTTATATCAAATACGATGCCTGAAAACGTATTTATAAATAAATTTAAACTTAAAAAACTACTTAAACATGTTTAACTGAATTATTTACAGATTTAATATGTAGTTATTTAGTGTCTATGTAAAATGTTTTGAGTGTTTTCAAATCGTGGCTGTATACCGAAGGGTCTTTGCCATACGCTCCTCACATCAAATACAACAAAATGGGCGACTGACATGTTGCAGTTTTTATTACGATTTGTATTCATTTCATCTAAAATGTAATTGTTTCCTCGCAAATGTGATGAAAAACATTGTGTATAACACGGGCGTAAGAATATTGCAAACTCGAGTCATCAAAAGCCCTCCGCCTCCGGCGTCGGGCTTCTGATAGACTCTTGTTCGCAATATTCCGCTTACGCCCCTAGTTAAACAATGTACTATTATGACCCTTAAACGGATAGTTACGGATACGGATAGTAACAAAACCGACAGTCAATGTCGATTGCACATTTAGTAACAAAACTGACAGGTTAGATGTCTCTTAAGCATCACTTTAGTTAACCTTAATCTGCATTTTTATAATCCTCCCCAACTACACACAAATACCCACACATTTATTTATTTCCCATATTGGCCCATATTTCCATATACCGTAATATTAAGGAAAAATCTTACACAGATCGAACTAGCCCCATGCCCCCCATGGTAAGTTGAATAAGGATTGTGTTATAGGTACAGTCTACGGCAGAAGTAGCTACGCAACATATCTCGCTCACAATGATCGAGACAGTCCTCATCCTCTAGACATTAGAGCCGTGTGTAGGTCAACTTTGAGCACTTGGCCCGCGTAGCTACTTTTGCTGCTGACATACTTATATTACATACATACGCATACATATTATATGAATGTTCATCACACAAATATTTGCTGGGAGTCGAACCCAGGACATTCAGCTTCGTAGGCAGCGTCACTACCCAGTAGGCTAACCGGTCGTCAAAAAGGTACCACCACTTGGGGTTATGTCGGACTCGCACCACTGTGCACTGTTATGTTGTACAATTTGTTTTATGCACACTTTGTTTTCTGGTGCAATCACTCTTTTTTAATGGGAAAACTATATTCAAAAATATACCTATAGGTACCTGTTTTTCACATACCAAACGACCTTATTTGTAGAGATGCAACGGATATCCGGTCACTATCCGGTATCCGGCCTATCCGGCCTCAATTTTAGTATCCGGCCAAATACCGAATAGTGGCATAGTATTTTATACCGAAAATATAACTTTTTAACGGTATTAAATGTAATGTATTGGTCTAGAATATTACAATGGTAAAACGAGAACTACAGTAGGTAAAATAAAGTTGAATAAATAACGAACAACAAAGTAATCAATTGTTTAAAAATTTGCGCATGTTTCTATTCAATTATTCAAAGCCTGCCATAGCGAGTGACAAGTTACAACCTACACAGAGCGCCGCGCACAGGTGCGGTCGAATTTGCTTCATTTTAGGCATGTAACTTTCGGCCGAATATCCGGCGGCCGGATAGCGGATATCCGGCCAGCTGCACCGCCGGATATTCGGTATCCGGCATCCGGCCAAACCACTATCCGTTGCATCTCTACTTATTTGTTAGTGTAAAATCGAGCAATTAATTCATTGACAAAAAAATTCTGTTTAGAGTCATTAACAATCTACTTACCTCAAAATTTCTTAAACAGTCGATTATAATTCTTTAGTCTATGCTAAATTTTAAAATCAGAAACGTAATACATTGGCTTTTTTAAGAACCTGCGGCACAACTGCACTGCGTCTGCACCGATTATAAACTAATGTAAGTATAATACTTGACCACTTTAGCTAAGTAGACATCATAAGAACAACCTTGATCATCATCGTCCGGGCACGCTGCGCCTGCTGGCACGTGGTCTCCACTCGAGAACCTTCGCGCCCCAACGGCCATCGGTTCTACGTGCAACACAACCTAAATAACACATGTTTATTATTTGCAGAACAAAATCGGTTCACAGTACACCAACGCCGTGCCGGCCATCGTGCCGGATGAGGAGGACCTGCCAGGATGGGTGCCCAAGAACTACATCGAAAAAGGTAGGATTACGAGTGTGGTTTATCTATGACACAACAGCTGTTACTCGAATTTAAGCTTTCGTGAGTCATGATTAAAGTTAAACCAATGATTACAAAAATATGTCGCCCGTAGTGACATTTAATACGAGAGTTGAACCGTATAATTATTTTTTCTCTAACATGCAATGAAATATTGACGTTGTTCTTCATAATGGGCTTCGAAGTGTCACGTTTCGGGCGCAGCGAGACGAGAGACCCGTAACGGCATTTCATACAAAATTGGAGGCCTACAAGATGGTCTTTTTTAATTTCCTTTTCACAATTTGTGGCACAGGATCACGGCGTTCAGCCATGAAAATTAAAGTTTGATTTCTTGGAGTTTTTTTTTATTATTTCATTGCATGTTTGAGAAAAGCACTATACATACCTCGGCGTGAAAAGGGGTTGCCAGCCTCATAATTATCCGGCCTCGCTACGCTCAGCCCTCTATATGTACTCGGCCGGCAACCCCTTACTTCCCGTCCTCTGTAGTAATGTACTATTTCATTTTAATATAACGTTAATCGATCGGTCGGGATCGGGGTTTGTTTTGTTCCAGTGGTGGCGATCTACGACTACTACGCGGACAAGGAAGACGAGCTCTCGTTCCAGGAGAGCGCCGTCATCTACGTGCTGAAGAAGAACGACGACGGCTGGTGGGAGGGTGTCATGGACGGCGTCACCGGCCTCTTCCCGGGGAACTACGTGGAGCCCTGCGTCTAGACACGCCCTTACTGACCCCGTATCATGGACGGCGTCACCGGCCTCTTCCCGGGGAACTACGTGGAGCCCTGCGTCTAGACACGCCCTTACTGACCCCGTATCATGGACGGCGTCACCGGCCTCTTCCCGGGGAACTACGTGGAGCCCTGCGTCTAGACACGCCCTTACTGACCCCGTATCATGGACGGCGTCACCGGCCTCTTCCCGGGGAACTACGTGGAGCCCTGCGTCTAGACACGCCCTTACTGACCCCGTATCATGGACGGCGTCACCGGCCTCTTCCCGGGGAACTACGTGGAGCCCTGCGTCTACACGCTCTTACTGACCCCGTATCATGGTCGGCCTTATCACACGATGAGTAACAGGATAGAGCGCCCGTCACTGGCTGTCACCGTTCGATAGAACGAGACGACGCTCCTATCTTGTCACTTATCGCGTGATAAGGCCGACCATGATACGGGGCCTGGTCAATTGAAGCCGTATTCCATAACTAGTACACATTGTTTTTTGATTGGCGAATACCTCGACTCGAGTTCTGCGTATATATATGATTGTTGGAAGTTTTCATGGAATTCGTTAAAATAATTGTATATTATCTTAAAATGTAGTTAAAATCAGTTTTTTGTACTAAATTCAACGCTATTTTCATTCCAATAATAGAGATGATCAGCCTTGACCGTTTAAAAAGATTGTCTGATCCCCCGTTTTACTAAGAACTTCCCACAAGTCGGTAATATCAAAAAATTAACTAAATTAATAAAATTTTATATGACATCTTTATCAAATCGGGCCCAGCGTGGATTCGTCTAATTTTCTATTAATCCTAAAAAATGCAATCATATTTTAAGTACAGTCGACAACACAGCTAAGTGACCATCGGAAATCTAATCTGACCTTAAGTGCATTGTAATAAGGTTCTAGGTTTTCACGGTATGGTTAGTTAGGTGTGTTGCTGTGTGTACTAACATTTTATATGTTTATTTGGTAAAAACTATGGAATAATGTATCTTGATAGCCCTATTATTTATAAATGCCATATTATTTACGGAAATGGCATATTTAATTGAATACTTTAGGAACATTCGTAGTAGACATAGTTTTGTATACAAAAGTTGCATTTAGACACCTGTATTGGCATGCAATTAGGATAGTTTTAAGCTTAAGCAATTTTACATAATATATAATATAAGTAGGTATAGCCACTCTGTAATTATGGCACATGGAAGCCTAGGCCTATAGGTATTTTCACGGCGAAGCTCTACAGGCGAAATCAACCAAAACCTGGTCGCATTCTGGCAAGTATTTTGGCTTTTCTATATGCACAAATATGACTGCACATCGATTTCACTTTTCAGGCAGAGGCGTTATATATGTTTTGAACATATACTGTCGAGAGTAACACTGACATTTTTCAACTGCCCGCCTAAAAAAGCACAAAAGAAAATGGAACAACACGAAGATTTCACCAAACCGGCCTTTGATTTTGTCTTATCACACTTGTAGGTGGTACCAGCTTTTTAGGGAATAGACGTGTAACCCTTGACTAGTTATTAGTACTACATATTTCCATGGTATTTTGAACCCAATGTCTTTCTGATGTGATTTTAATACTAATAAGAAATGTAGTCACATGCCAATGCCTGGGTTAGGCCTAAGAATAGCAGGAGCGAGATTAACCGGGCCTTCCGCACGCTCGCAGTGAGGCGTCCACCCAGAGTTAAAGTGAACTCAATTTTTTTTGTTTCTTGTGTAAAAAAATACTCTTATATCTTGACTTTAAATAAAAATATCATTATTGAATTGACATTTTTATTCGTATTCAACCTTCTAAAATAGAATTAGCTCACGCTAGACAAAGTATCTACCTAAGAATAGCAGGAGCGAGAGAATTCGTGTACTTCATAACGGCTAAAGGCAACGAACGAAAAAACCTTCACAGAATGGGTGTCGGTGTAGGCGGGGTGTCAAAACGATGCCAGGCCGCCGTACACTGGAACCCGCCCATACATCGGTGTGCTTAAAACTCAACTTTCAAATTCTGGGCGTTTTATACTTTAGCCATACGCATGTAGTGCACCTCATAGAAGAGATACCCTCATTATCATTACGTATTTGCAGTGTCATAAGTTCTAGGATGTTGTATGTAACGTCAATCATTACTAGGAGCCGATTGAGGCAAGCCGTCGGACTATAGTTGATGTGATGTTATGCCAATAAGGGAACTAGCTAATTTGGTGTCAATCCGAGTCCCGCGCTACCCACCGACTCCTATCTCACTCGCCCTGTGCAAATTACAAAGCTGGATTTAATGGATCAATTAATGAAATAAAACAAAATTAGTTTCAATGAAATCGATTTTTAATAATAGCATCATCACACTTTCAACCAGCGAGAACTAGCAGAAGTCTGGACCTGCCTACAATATGAAACTGGTCTGGGTACAATTCCTACACCTCTACACAAGTCTCAAGTCTGTCAACTATGAAACAAGTAATAGTAATAGATAATATGATGTCAATTCTCTTCAAATAAGTATGTAGCGATTTTTTTGCTGAAAGTTATTTCATAGTCGATAGACAAAGCACACGATGAATAAACGTCATGTGTATACAATTTCCGTATTATTAATATTAGCAGTCGTAATTTCTGAAGTGATTTCACGAAACAAGCAATCGTCAATAAAACCAAATATATTTCTCACAGATTTCATTTTGTGAACCAGTTATACTTCAATGCACGTACAAAGAACGCTGGCGGCCATACAATATGGCATCCGGTGCTCTTTTTACGTGACACCAATACACGCATTTGACTATATTTTTGTTGTTTTCATCATCGAAAATAAACATTTTGATGCTCTATTACAATACACAGATATTAAGCTTAACACGTTCGCAACCAATAACCCGCCTGGTAGGCGCTCGTAATGTTTGCTCAGATGCCGGCTCAGATAAACCTACACGCCTAGCGAGTTCTGTCGGTTTCTGGTGTGTTGTTCCATTTTTAGTCCGGTTGCGAAAGTGTTAATGTAGTCTCTCACGAGTCATTTAGGCTTTCTGGCATACAAGAAATTAAACTTAATTTATCGACGAAATGCCGTCAATTTCTTCATAAGTCCAATACACATATGTTGTATTTATCTCGCAATTACCGTAAAATGCTAAGCTTAGTTATACATCGAATTATGCATAAAATCTAATTGTAAAGAGTCTATTCCTTATCATCGATCTCCATGTTTTCTGTAGCAATGATGTCATTATTGGTCTCCTTGTCTTGGACCGAGGAGTCCACTTTTTCGGTACTAGTTGGAATTTCATCTTCTACAGCTTTAAGTTTCTCCTTTTCTGGTTCTTCTTTTAGAGTTTTGATTTCTTCCTTCTTTGGCGCTTTTTCAATCCTGGTACATACAAAAATACACGTTATAATCAAGCGACAGAACGCATACCACTCTTAATGCTTCAGGGGCAAATAATCTAATAAAATATCCATTATGGTCGCGGGTACCACGGGATAAACGATTAGACAGAGCATCAGCATCATAATCTGTCAGGGGATGTCTGAAAATGGTGAATGTTTTAACTTGTATACTGTAATAATATAATAAAAATAGTAATGTAACAAGACCATAATAGGGCGGTTGATATTTATATTATCATGGATCTTAATAAATATCTGAATAGAACGTGTAAAGTAACAACATACTTGGATGGCCCATTGACGATTTCCACGACATCGTCGTCCTCGTATTTGATGTTTACGACGGCTTCTACTTTAGACTGGATGCTCTTAAGGGCAGAGTGGAAAATCTTGGAGCTGGCCTGCAATTACATGTATTTGCATTAAGAAATGGCGTTCATTCGTTTTATCTGGTAATTTTCATTATAATTTATTACAATTTAATTCACACTAAATGTCATCCATACAAATTTCAAATCAAATCAAATCAATTTTCATACAAATCGGGGGATATTTTACGTCCTCTGGGAAACTGGTGAAATGTAGGGCAAAATTTATATTTTTAATACAGATACTATCTATTAACACTTTCGCAACCAGACTAAAAATGGAACAATACTGAAACTGACAGAACTCGCTAGGCGTGTAGGTTTATACTGCTGCCCGCCTAGCGGGCTGAGCTGATCTGAGCAAACATTAAGTGCCTACCAGGCGGGTTCTTGGTTGCGAACGTGTTAATTGAGTAAGGAATGCAACAACAAGTAACAACAACAGACATCGTATTTTTTTGTAATTTTCTTTGTAAACCGCAAATAGAAACTAAAAAGTTGATTAACCCATTTAGTTGGCAAGCGAGCTATTTACATGAACTGCTTTGTCTGACTTTTGCGTCATCATACTAACACATTTTTGAAATTATTTTAACATATTAGTAGTGAAGCACTTTTGCAGCAGATCATCATCAGACTATACGTCCCACTGCTGGGCCCAGGCCTGCTGCCATGGATGAGTGAATGGGCAGTAGTGCCCACGCTGGCCCAATGCGGGTTCGGGACTTCATATACACCTTTGAATTTCTTCGCAGACGTATGCAGGTTTTCCTTCACGATTTTTTTTTTTTTAATTTATTTAGGAAACAAACGGTTGTTTACAGGATTATATTAGGTTATAGGATGTACGATTAAACCTATAGTTCCATTGAATATAGGTAGAGACAAAAAGTATTTTTACAAGTGTCGAAACAGAGTGGGTAAGTACCGGTCTATTTCGCAGTTATATAAGTTGTTACATATTATGAGTATTATGAAATGCTACATTTACCATGGTTTAGTTATACAAATAAATGTTATTAACCCTTTAACGGGCAACGTTAAAATTTATTCATAATTCAAGTCTCTTTGATGTTTTAGGTATAGACCTAGAAATTCTGACCCATAAAAAAATACAAAAAGAAGACCTTATGGATGGTCATTTTGCCTATGAAATTTAGATTGTGCCCTATAAAGGGTTAATTAGTTAACTTAGGTGTTTCTAATTCATGCACTACAATTAGGAGTTGTTGAACTATTGTGTGTAGATCAGGCTACGCAGAGCGCTGCGGTATTGACCAAGTGATAGAGAAAAAATATCTAAACTAATAAAGTTGGCGTTATAATCTTGACATGCTCGTCTAAAGAATGTGTTTTTGGCAAACTTGGTACGGCAAAGTCTCATGTGGAATGTTAAGGGGTGGCGACAGGGAATGCAGCGAGGCAATTTAAAAGTTAAACTTCCAAGAAGAAGGTGTGAGTCAATGTAGTTGTTTAATAGCCTATAAAGAAAGATTTGATCAATAAATACTCGGCGTTTGTCTAGAGAAGCTAGACCATGACGTTTAGCGATATTGTCTGTGGTATTCAGGCCCTGGCGGTAGTTAGTTACATTAAATAACAAATAATAATTTACGAATCATAAGTTCCGAAAAACATAGGTACGGGCCGGGATTCACACCCACGGTCGCATGCTGAACCACTGGGCTACCGAAATTGGTGCCGGTTGTACGGCCCGATAATCCGCGTCCATCTATCTTTCTCTCTCTTCATGAGACCAGCGCCGCCTCCAGCCGCGCGCGCGCGGCCCGCAGCCTCGCGCGCGCCGCCTCCAGCGCGCCCACGTCCACCACGCGCGACTTGTATATAGTGTACCGTGAGTGAAGTGACGCGGGCCTTGGCGTTGGCGAGCTGGTCGCCGAGGTCGGTGAGCTGCTTGTGCGCGCCGCGCTCGGCCTGCTGCGTGGCGGCGGCGGCGGCGCGCGCGGCCCGCAGCCCCGCGCGCGCCGCCTCCAGCGCCGCCTCCAGCCGCGCGCGCGCCGCCGCGCTGCGCGCCTCCGCCGCTACCAGCGCGCCCACGTCCACCACGCGCGACTTGTACACCACCACGCCTGACAACAGACAAATAACGTAATCAATAGGGGTGTAGCCTCGAAAATTATTATTACTCCAAAAGAAAGAACTGAGACTAGAAACTTGAAATTTACACCAGAACTTCTTTTTATGACGGAGGCAAGGGATAAGACGGGATTTTTGGAAATTCCATCCTTAACGGGGTCAAATAGGGGTGCAAAGTTTGTATAGGAGAAACATTATTTTTTGAACTAGAGACTTGAAACTTTGTAGGAAGATTACATATCGAGGGCTTCATGCTAAAGGGGCGTATAAGCAATAATATGGTTCTTGCTTATACGCCTCTTTACCATGAAGCCCTCGATATTAAGTTTCAAATATATTATAAAACTCTTGCGTTCCTAATCTATTGACAGACAGCGCACAGCCTTAACCGCTAACGATATAAGCATGAAATTTGGAACATATATTCTTTACAGTACGTGGACGTGTACTACGAAAGGATTTTTCGAAATTCAACCCTTAAGGGGGTGAAATAGGGGTCGAACCGTTGTATGGAAATTGTTCATTTGGAAAGTTATAGACTTGTATCTTTGTATGAAGGTTTCTTACTAAAAAACAAAACAAACGATTTGGCGGTGTTATAAAAATTCATCCCCTAAGGGGGTTAAAAAAGGGTTGAAAGTTTGTATGGAAAACATGTCGTTTTAAAAGTTAGCCATTCAAAACTTCGGTCACAAGCTCTTAATGTAGTCAAAAACATTGATAAGGGTTTTTTTTCTAATTCATCCCTTGAAGGGGTTAAGAGAGGGGTTGAAACTTCACACAAGTAATTTGTGATTTTTAATGATAAACTGTGGCTAGAAACAAGAAAGCAGGACAGCAGGTTTCTTTTATAATACCTATGTAGCTCAATACAGTTTTTTTTTTTTTACTTATAAACGTAAAACATATATCAATGTCTACAAATAAAGTATTAGTTGATTGTTGAAGAAAATAAAATTGCGATTTACGACGACCTTTCTTATATATAATGACAAAATAATTCTTATATAGGAGGACAACTATGGACCTAAACGCAGTATTTCGCGACCCAAACAGGAATTTACTTGATTTTCCATACAAGGATTAGTACAAATAGCAACTGTGACGTCACAATGCAATAGCAATGCAATTAGTATGAAGCATTTCGGCTGCCACCAGCGAGATCAATCTTTGAATATTTTTTTTGGGTATATATATGTTCCTTTATTGTAGTTGCTCCCATACAAACTTTTGTTCCTCTCCGAATACTGGTACGAATGGCATCGAAAAAAAAATAGGAAACAAGCCTATAGCAATGTCCGGGCCACACATTTGACTTGAAAAAAAAATACATACATAGGTACACACATTCACGCCTTTATTCCCAAAAGGGGTAGGCAGAGCACATGAAACTTATGTTCCAGCGCCACTTTTAGCATAAATGTGGGTATAAAAGATCGACAAAATGTGATATTGCAGTGGTAGGTTGTTAGCCCATCGCCCAGAACACACTTCAACCCTGCTTCCTTAGTCGACTTTTACGACACCCACGGGAAGAAAGGGGGTGGTGAAATTCTAACCCGACAGCACACACACGGCCATACAAATAATAGGAAATAAAAAATAATTTACCATAACGGGTTTTGACGAAGGGTTAAATTCATATAGGGGTAGTAAGTAGGCCGTTGCAGGCGTAACAATTCAACAGTTATTGCAAAATTACACTTACTACGCGGGCGAAGCCGCGGGCAAAAGCTAGTATTATATAATATTGCTTGTTAGAGAGAGAAAACGCAAACGGTGTGTGACGTCACATTACAGGACGATGCCGGGGGGCCGCGTCGACAGCGGCTCCGACCACGATGGGGCGCGGCACGTTGCCGTCTTCTGTGTTATCATGCTTCTGTAAGGTGTTTCATACCATCATAACTCGCCGACTGGAATGGTACTTGGAGAAAAATGACTGTTTATCTGGAGAGGTTGTAGGCTTTAGAAAATCAAGATCATGCTTAGATAATTTAGCGAGAACAGTAACGCGCATACAGATAGGTTTTACTATAGGAGCGCCCACTGTAGGATGTTTCATAGGCATAAATAGTGCTTACAACAAAGTCAATGTAACCAGCCTTCTGTCTATCCTAGACGATCTTGAAGCCGGAACCAGCTTGTGCAACTATTTGTGGGAATTTTTGCGCGAGAGGATTTTATCGGTCCAAACTGGTGAAGAAACTCTTACTCGCCCCACGGGAATGGGCATAGCACAGGGAGACCCCTTATCTCCGACCCTTTTTAATGTTGCAACTAGCAAAATATGTCATAACATGAAACATGTATTTATTTCACAGTACGCCGATGATTTCGTAATTTATAGTTCTAATAAAAATTTAACTAATGCAGTAGGGGATGTTCAAAACGCATTGTACTTATTTTCTAAATTAATAGAAGACTTAGGTTTAGACATATCATACCGAAAAACCAAAGTGTGTTTATTTAGTAGGGGAAAAAGAACAACGAATTTGAGTCTGAGTTTAGATAATGTAAATACCATCCAGCAGGTCGATAGCGTTAGGTACTTGGGCATGTGGCTTGACAGAAGTCTAAAATGGGGTAGACACATAAATGACATCAAAGACAAGTTACTGAGATATATTAATGTATTTAACCTTTTCAACGCTCTCATATTTGAATGAAGTGATCATTCACACGCCAAGAGCTGTTGCCTTATCAAAAATGACGAATCTCGTAGTGCTGTGCAAAACATTTATCGATCAAATTTACTAGCCTCGGTAATCGTACTAATCGTAGTACGAGAGTGAGTGCTCATTGAAGCAATCTTATTGACATTGACGTAAGTCCTTTAATTGGTGACTTGGGCGTGTTGCTGTGAGTACAACTTATTTTACTAACAGCAACACGCCCGAGTTATGGCATAAACGAATTATTACATTTATTAACCAGTAAGTAATTGTGTTTTGTTCTACTTACACTGACCTTGACGACGTTTGAAAGAAATGGTATACAAAGTATGTCAAATGAGTAGATATGACTACAGCAAGTAAATATTCTCAAATAAAATAGACGTGATAATGATAAAATTTTCAATAAATAAAACAACATATACCTACTAATACAGTTTATCACATTACAATGAAAAATACCGTTAAATATGTTTTTCAAGGACATTCATCACTGCAACCCAAAATATTTCTACATTTTCCGGTGGAATTAACAGGAGCATTTTTCTTATATTTGATTGCCGATTATTACACACACAAGATCGTGCGTTTTAATTTTGAGCCACAAGTACTTCTTCCCAACATATATACGTCAAGTTTAGTCATAAGTCAGCATGTATTTGTTTAAACATAAATCGAATTCCATTTTACGAATTTTGTTTCTTATTTACACCACTACGCCATCACTAGTACAGACTATTAACCGTCAATGACGTCATAGGCTAGCCTCTAAAGTGGTTGTTGGCGTATAAGGAACTATGATTTCCCGCGATCATAGAGAAGTGATTGTTACGCTATACAGATATATTTTTTGTATCGACAGATCAATGTTAGTAAATCTTAATTAGACTTAAATTTTGTTTCAGTAGGTTTTATGCTAAGACGATGATTTAATTAATGTTATAAAAAATTTACTAGGGTTACAAATATTGGAAAAGACATCTTCGTAACAATACTTTCACAAAAATCAAATATAATTAATACAGATCCGGCGACAGCACTAGCGACCACTTTATGGGCTGTTGGCGTATGGGACAATGACATTATTGCGTCAAATCATATCCAAAGAATAATCCCGAAATTTTCACATTTTGAGCTGTCCAAACATTCGTCAATTCTTATAAGGAACAAAACATGAATTAATGTAAAGTTTAAGCCAGTAAAAATAAAGCAAAGCAGGTCATAATAGATTTTATTCATGATCAAAGTACAACTTTATTCCGACCTTTTTATGGGTTGTTGGCGTGGTGGGCACGACAGCACTCGACCACTTTAGTGGCTCTTGGCGTTGAAAAGGTTAAAGTTCTTGCTGGAGGCAACTGGGGAATTCATCCCACACATTTGAGGCGCCTATATATTTCAATAATTCGCAGTAGAATTGATTTTTGTAGTTTTTTATATGATACTAGTATCAAAAGTCATTTGAATAAACTTAACACAGTTCAGAATCAGGCTATGAGGGTAATTGGAGGCTTTATCAGAACAACCCCTATTCATGCTATGGAGAGTGAACTATGCCTCTCCCCCCTAGACGTCCGTAGAAAATACTTGGCGGCAAAATTTTGGTTGAGATCCCAACAGTTTAAAAATAATATCACAAGCGAAGTTATAGAACAGCTGGATAGTTTATGTGATCACAGATATTGGATTAGGAAGAAAATTCCTCTCTTGGTGGTTACACGCAGAACTCTTAAACAACATACTATTCAGTCGGCGAGTAAATTACCAATGTACTCTTTGGGTAGTTGGATTACTTCTTTCGATTTGTCACATAATATTAAATTGAATATTGAAGGGGTTAACGCGGCTAAGCGGTCATTAAGCGTGTCAACATTAAAAGATAAGTGTAATGAGTTGCTTGATAAGGAGTATAACTCTTGCTATAAGATATTTACCGATGGTTCTAGGGAGAGTACTGAGTCGGGAGCAGCATTCTTTGACCCACAGATGAATATAAGAGTGAAACTTAGTATCGAGGTCAATATATCGATAATGCACACTGAACTTATTGCCATCTCAGAATCTCTGGCGTACATCTTATCGGTGGATTATAACCGGTTTGTCGTCTTATCTGATTCAAAGAGTGCTCTCCAACACTTGGCTCGGTTAACCTCGAGAAGTCGAGGACTGCCGATAGCCTATTGTATCTTAGAAACCATCGCTAGGATTCAAGCTTCAAATAAATCTGTAGACATACAGTGGATCCCCTCTCATATAGGCCTAATGGGTAATGAGGAAGCGGATCTGGCAGCTAGACAAGCGATTAACGAAGGAACCGAGTATAAATGCCTACCGGTATATACTGAGATTCTAAGAGAAGCCAAAGAAAAGTGTCGACAGCAATGGAAAGAGTATTATGATGAGCGTTTATTAACAAAAGGGATTTGGTACAGAACAATCCAGAACGATGTCCCTCGTTACCCATGGTTCGATAATACGGAAGAAAAGAGGAAAAATATTGTTGCGCTATTAAGACTGCGCACAGGACACATTCCAACAAACAAGTTTAAGTTTCTGATGAAATTATCTAGTACTCCAAACTGCCTAGACTGTAACATAGTAGAAGATGTGCAACACGTGCTAACGGAATGTGTCCGGAGCGCGGCCCGGCGACTCGGTCCAATCTCTGGTGCTATAGGTACATGTAACAGTGCCCTGGCTTCACCGACATCTGACGATGCCAGGGAGCTACTGAGTATTTATCTTGCCTCAATTCGGAAAAGTAGTTCGTAAATTTGTACTTATTGCATAAGCCTGTTTTACGGGGGTGGCATAGCATTAATGCTAAAACCCCCAGGAAAATAATAAAAAAAAAAAAAAAAAAAGTATTCTTACCCGTGTTTCCACGAAGTTTTTCCATGTGTGATATGTTTGTGTGCATCAAAATGAGAATGTGTTTTCCTTTTTCATAATGTGTGCGTGTGTAAACATACAGATCGTTTTTGCATGAGTGAGTAATCTTTTGCATGTGTTATTTCTTCACGCCCCCGCAAAATTCGGCAGACTTTTTTGTACTCAAATACGACATAAAGGCTACTCCAGGTCCACAGACCTGGGGGTAAGACTCATATATATTAATATTCATATATATATTCGTGCTCATCACACGGATAAAATGCCCTTGCCAGGATTTGAACCCAGGACATCTTGCTTCGTAGGCAGGGTCACTACCAACTAGGCTAAAGCGGTCGTATTGCGGCTAAACAATTCCTGTGTTGGATGAATGGGTCTTAAGATAAGATCTGGTCTAGAAAAAGAATCCGCACTATACTAGAATACTGAAAAACATATTTACCCTTGTCGCTAACATCCTTTGTCTCAGAAGGAGCCGATCCATCTTCAGATGGCCTGTTGAAGACTGGCAACAGGTCACGGTTACCCGATGCAATAGTGGCCTCCAGTTCAGCAATCTAAAGTAAACGATTATAAAAATGAAAACACCACAGTAATTAAATATGAAGAAGGATACTTTTTACATCCATCATCATCATCACGATATCATTACGAGGTCATCTCTGTGGATGACCTCGTAAGTCCGTGATTTATTATTAATTTTGAACCCTCGTTTAATCCGTTAGTTCTGATTTGTACTTGTTCAAGTACGCGGAGACTTACGCATTGCAATCATTGTAAAATTATAATATTTGGTAATGCGGTTTTATATAATATGTATAATTAATATATATAATATAATTATATTAAGGCATACTTTTTTCTTTATTTAATTTTACGAAGTGTATTTTAGTTTTAAGCGTACTCACGAAATTTTTAACCATTAAATCTTTTACCATTACTTTGTGTACCCAGATTTAAAATATATAGGTTGCTGATTTTGACTTATTAGTGCGATAAAAGAACTCTACGCGGACGGAGCAGCCGGCACGTATAATTAACAGTTTAGTGAGGTCACTTACGTGTGTCGGCACCTCCTGAGTAACCACGGCGGTGTCGAGCGGCAAGTCCTGCATGGCCTCGTGTGATCCCGCGGAGAGGTCCTTGATAGCCTGAATAAGGCTCCTGTGAATAACATGTTATTAGGATACATTTGTCAAACAGTAAATATTCACCCTTGTCAAATTGTCATGCAAAAATACTCAAGTAGTTGGGAGTTTGGTGGTACTAAAAGAACACATTCAGCAGAGTAGCAAAAGAATATTGTTCTAGTAACTTATCATGGAATTCCGCAAAGTATGCTTGATTCAATGAATAACTATTGTTCTGGTTCAGTCGCCGGGGCCGATACCGGTCAGGAGGGGTATTATTATTATTATTTTTGGTATTATTATTGTTCTGGTTATTCAGTGGTACATTGGTCAGAGTTAAGATAATATTATTGCTTCACAATGATATGTTGAGAAACAAGATCAATACATTTGCACCAAGGTATACCACAGCCTTTTCTATAATGCTGCCACGTTATACAATAGTAGATCTAAGGGTCTAAAATAAGCCATATTACCACGAGATGGTTATTTTCCCGAGCTAAGTGAGGAAAAATTGTTCGAGTGGTAATATGGCTTTTAGACCACCTTTTGACTGCTAGAAAATAGTAAAAACAAAGGTAGTAGGTAGTAGTAAAAGTAAAAACCAATAATAAATAATAAATTCCATGTTGAAGATTGTTAAATTTTGGCGGCATAATTACACAAACATCTAATGTTTGAATTGAATTCTGTTTCCTGATTGGTCGATTTTGATATCTAGCTGTATTCTGGTTAAACTCGACGCCGTATATATATTCCAAAAAAACTACCCATGGGTTGCCATTAAAATGAAATAGTTTTGCATCGGTAAGTTTTTACTTTTCTAAATTATGTACGTAAGTTATTTATTTATACATCATTGTAAAGTTAAAATTAAATGCAACCGCCTAAATAAATAATCTTATGTAAATATTAATTTCAAAAATAGATATTTGATTGAAACTGTTTTGTAGAAGAAAAGTTCATATTACTGTGGTAATACTTCCGGTTTTAACAACATTTGGTAACTATTAATATTCTCATTATGTGCGTAAATCTTTTTGATATGGACATTTTTTATTTTTTTATGATATAGGAGGCAAACGAGCAGACGGATCACCTGATGGTAAGCGATTACCGCCGCCCATGAACACTTGCAACACCAGAGGTGTTGTGAGTGCGTTGCCGGCCTTTAAGATGGGAGTACGCTCTTTTCTTGAAGGTTTGAAGGTCGTATCGGTCCGGAAATACCGCAGGCGACAATCCATTCCACAGTTTAGCTGTGCGAGGCAGGAAGTTTCTGGAGAAGCGCACAGTTGAGGACTGCCAACCATCTAAGTGGTGAGGATGGTAATGTTGTCGCGTTGGACGATGATGACATAGTAATATTGACAACAAATCACGTGTGGCAAAGTAGTGTGTATGAATATCTGTATGTTTGTCAGTCAATCTCGTAAAAACGGCTCAATCAACTGTGATGAATTTTGGCACATGGATAGTTTAAAACCAAACCATGAAACAGAATGTGTAGAATACTTTGTATATCTGAAGTCATTCCCAAAGGATTAACATGTCTGGTATTTAATAATGGCATTGTTGTGATAACCTTAACGCGGAAGAATTCGCTGGAAAAAGCTAGTAGGTACGTAATTGAGTACTTGGGGGTAGTGCTTTGTACATAATTCGTTTGATGTACCAAGCCGAGATGTGTTAGGCGATGAATGCATAGAAAACATCAAAAACATAGAATGATTCACATTCACATCTAAGTAACAACGAAATAATATATTTTTATGCATGGGTTGGTTACATCTGGAACGTCACAATGACAATGACATTTGTGACAGTGACATTCGGCCATCTTTGGTAGCTGTTTTGGAATCTAAGTACGGCGTTGAGTATAGTTGATAGGCAATACAAATGATTTTTAACGAGCTGTGATTGGTGGATTTAATATGGTGAAGGGCTTTGCCTGGTGAAATAAAATCCCTAGGGGCTAAATGTACTACTTTAGCCCTCCTTGCTAAAATGCCTAATATGACTCACTTATCGAGCATGAGACATGAAAAGTAGTATTAAGGGGCTACCCGAGGTTTTCATAGATTTTTGACGAGTTTTGAATGGTATCTCCTAGACTTTTGGAGTACAGATAGAATTATAAGTCAAACGACTATCGGTTCTTCAATCTTTTATCTCCAACTTAGTCTATCGGATTCTGAAAGAAATGAATCCTTAATATTGTATGTTTTTTTTAAACATTGTCTATTAAAACACTTATTTCGTATCTCTATTGACGTGAAAGATCTAACATATGCGAAATCTATATATTTGGGTTCGTCTATGACGTCTCTAAAAACGTATCTAGGGTTTTCATTTTAAACTAATGAACACAAAACTTTTGGCCAGAAAACCATTTTTTGGCCTAAAATTGTTCAACTTTGATGCCAAATATCTCGAATACAATGAACTTTGAAGTAAATATGGGATACTATATTGCTTAAAGCCGTTGTTCTTAATATAATAAGCTACAAAAAACATTATAAAACTAAGGGATTCAGATCGAAGGTCATTGGCGTATGGGAGCGCCTTAAACAACAACAACAACTTGAACATACTTGTAACTGAAATTGTCCTTGATGCACACTTTCTCGAGTATGGACCGTATCTGCGACCGGGAGAGGTGCAGGCCGAGGCTCATGAACAGGTTCTGCAGGTCCTTCTTGGTGACGTGTCCGCCGCGCGCCGTGTCGAAGTACACGAGCGACAGCAGCAGGTACGGGTCCGGGGGCAGCTCCACGCCGCGCCCGCGCCGCCGCGGGGACGCGCTGCGCTCGTCCTCGCTGTGCGACTCCTGTTCCACCGGGCAATACGAACATGGACATGGACTTCTACCAATCTTACCTATTCTAACCTGTGACCTTCACCTATAACCTAATTTGTATCTCATAAAGGCATTTAAAAAACCGGCCAAACCAAGTAACTCAGTCAGGGAACATTTAAAATGATAGTCGGGTTTGTATGAATTAAAATGTTTTTACGCTAAAATAAGTGATTTCACCAGAACCAGGCCACTGTTCTAAGAGCTCATAGACTTTAATAGATATGCGTAAAAATATAAATAATTGTGATCCTCCCCCAGTAGTGCAAATAACACTCTGTTGGCTTAGAGATAAATGTTATTCCTGCCTATTTTTAGTTATTAAATTATTAAAAATTCGCCGTGATTGTAATGCCTTAAACATTTCGTGATGTTTTTTTTCACATTTCTTGTGATAAACGAACTCTAAAAACTTCCAACAGTAAAAATTAAGTTTTAGACACTTACCCGTCTGTCACGCCGCCTCGAATCGCGCTTATCATCTCGCCTATCTTCTTTTTTGTCTTTTTCATCTTTTTTATCATCTTTTTTGTCATCTTTTTTGTCATCTTTTTTGTCATCTTTTTTGTCTTCTTTTTTATCATCTTTCTTGTCTTCTTTTTTCTCGTCCTTTTTCTCCTCTTTTTTCTCGTCTTCTTTCTTATCATCCTTCTTCTCAGCTTTGTCTACGATTTTCTCGTCTTTAACATCATTGGACTCTTTCGCTTTGACTTCCTTTACTTCCTCGACCTTCTCCGGCAAGGTATAAAGTGTTTTGTAAATGTAGAAGCCGAAATCACGCATAAGCATCTCGTTCAAGAGTTCGGCGAACACGAATAGCTGTAAAAAATATGTATTTTTTTTGTTACAAAACAAAATCTTTAAGGCTTGATTCTATATTTTACTACAATTACATATACACGGTGAAATAATATTCACCGTTTAAATTTGGGAGGTGATTCGGTGGGTCATCTCGATCAAAATCGAATAATAAGTTGTATCCGAATCGCGAACAAAAAACCAGCTGTTCCATACAAACGGCGTGACCTCGGCCGCCAAAATGTATGGAACAGCTGGTTTTTTTTAGTGTCTACACCCCTATTGCTTCTTGTAGCAACCTCCTACCAGCATTTACCCATGGAACATAGGATCCATGAAAACTCAATCTTAGTTCAAAACAAATTCATCACAGCATAGTTGCCCTTACCTCAAAACTATGTTCCTTATTGTCAGTGACTCGGTAGTCGAGCAGGAACGAGAGCGTGGCGATGTTGCTCGTGAACTTGCCGCCCTTGGCCGTCGTCGACGGGTGTACGAGGATGTGCGGGTTGTTAGGCACTTCGTATCGCGACTTGAGGGTCTGTTTGTCTTTCTCCAGCTATCAAATAAAACCATTAGCTAATCAAAAACATTATATTTCAAATATTAGTAACGGCTGAGCTTGATTTGAAAGATTATTTTAATTGAGATGGCTACATCTACATATGTATATATAGTGGCGCCATGGAGCTCCTTTATGCTAACTTCTCTATACAAATTCCCTTCATAATTAGCCTCCTTTTTAGGTTTCAAGTGTTAATTAAATTTAAAAAGAGGTTTCCACATGAGAGTACTACATATGTACTAGTGTCTACATAAAGGATAAATACATTTTTCGCTACTTTGACATTAGATCAAAAAACATATCATGGAATGTGAGATCTCTCTTTTACCTTTTTCATTTCCTGTTCAATTTCTTTCTCTGACTTTGGCGCTGGTTTTTTCTCTGGTTCCTGCTTCATATCTGATGCTTTCTCATCTTTCGTACCAGCCGTTGTGTCTTTCATCTCCACTTTCTTGGGAGACTCGTCTTTGTCATCAGAAATATCAATGTGATCATCGGCTTGCTTCGCAACCTTTTCTTTCTTCTCACCGCCTTCCGCGTCGTCATCTTCAAGTTCCATGACTTCTTCACCTTTGTTTTCCTTCTCTTCCTCCTGCTTCACTAGTTTCGACAGTCGGGACACCAGTTGTGCACGCAGGCCTAGTAAATAGAAAGAGATTTATAACCAGGGATCGGAAATTCGGGAGCTTTTATACCTAAACTTCGGCCCCAGTACCTACACGGCGTTGTTGTTGAGTAGCATGGAGGCGGACTCAATTTAATTTTACTAATAAATTTCCAGGGATTTCCCGGAATACCGAAAATTAGGATAACATGAACGCATACGTATTAAAGTATTTAAATAAACTATTTTAGTTGTTCCTATTTACGAAATATTATTTAATCCACATATTCATTTATATAACAGTTACATAACATCAAACCAAAATTGTTTTGTAACTTTTATTAAAAATAATGGTACAAACGTAAGTATCTGTTAAATCAATAAATTAAAAAAAATGTACATAGCCACAGAAAAGTGAATAGGTAATCAACCTACAGCGACACACGTGGTATTTTTGCATTTCCGTTCTTGTCTAATGTATGTCATATTACGAGAACAATATTTCTTTGCTATTCCGCTAAAAAAACGTGCTGGTCTATCAGTGAAGATAAGATGCAACTATTAGATATTAGATATTAGATAAGTCTAACGATATAAACGTGGCTTTCAAAACGAATAACACCTTGCGCTTTAGACTGTGCAATGGCAAGGAGAAAGTGGAAAGCTCAAAAAAGTCGGGAGTCGGGAAGGGAGCTTGGCTGTGACAATTGCAATAAAGTTTATGTGGGACAAACAGGCCGTAGTTTTAGCACAAGGTATAAAGAACATGTATTGTTGCGTCGTACCGGCATAATCACCCGGACAAGTCTAATTTTGCAAAACATTTATTGGAGAATAACCATGCGTTGTCTGACAATCATTCTTACAACATCTTGCATGTTTGCGAAAAAGGATTGCGTTTAAGTGTTCTAGAACAACTAGAAATAATTAGGTACAACAATAGAGGCGTTATTATTAACGAACAATTGAATGTTGCGTCATCACCGTTACTACGTGTTCTTCCATCTCTTTCACGCATGAATGGTAGTATGGGGGGACAGAATATAAATATGGCGGACGGCTCCGGGCGGCTCATCGCAGTGGGTGGGCATACGCATGGGTGGCCCCGATCCAGATGTTTGACCGACCCATCCCCTGGGTCAATGAGGCCAAATATCTTGGAGTGACCCTCGACAGGAAACTGACCTTCCGTAGCCACATCCGTAGGGTACGCAACCGCGCGTTGTTCGTTCTAGGAAGGCTTGGGCCGATGATCAACAAGTTTAGTAAAATGTCACTTAGAAATAAGCTGACACTCTACAAGACTTGTATTCGTCCAATCATGACATATGCAAGTGTAGTATTTGCTCACGTGCCTATGTCATCGCTCAAGCCGCTTCAGGTCATTCAAAATCGCTTCCTCCGTAGGGCGACTGGTGCCCCGTGGTACCAATCGAACCTCAGCCTGCACCACGACATGGGGATTAGCACCATGTATGGTTTCTTTAAGCAGGCTGCCAGACGTTATTTTGACAACGCTCCCCACCATAGGAATCCGTTAGTTAGGAAGGCTGCTGATTACGCTCCCATCCCTCCCCCCTCAGTCGTTACTCGGCGCTCACTGATTAGGGGCCGCACGGTCCGGCGTCCTAGGCACACACTCACGGACCCGGACGACGAAATCACAGCGTCCATCGAAAGGTGGAACGCTGCGCTTTCGGCGTCCATCACATCGCGTACACTTCGGCGTTCCCGCCGGCGGGGACGTCCACCGCGAGATCGCGACAACACATACAGTCCCTATTCGTCCCGGTACCGCCGCATACCGGGTAGAGTCAGTCCGACCCAGGTCGGGCCTAGCTGAGTTTCTTGCTGGACTCTTCTCAGCTAGGCTAGGTTTTAGCGAACCAGCGATAAAACTCCCAGTAGTTCGACACCACTCACACCCCAGATTCGGTTGATACCGTTCAACCAATCTCACTGGAGCGCAAACTCGTAGAGTATTCCAGTGCATAAACTTTCCCGCGTGGTCGTGCCGGAGGCTCCCCCTGGATTTTCCCCAGGCTACCCTCCAACCATGCAATTCGACCGCTATATTGGGTCCGTCCTATTATAGCCAGTCAGGTTCAAAAAAAAAAAAAAAAATAAATAAAAAAAAAAAAAAAAAAAAAGGTCGGCTCATCATTCCGGTTACGGCAGCGGTCGAGTGAGGTCGTGCTTAGCAGTGCGCTCTTGCCCTATTGTTGTTGTAGCCCGAATATCACCTCCGACTACCTGCTCGCTCTTATCGCTCCCCCGCGAGGTGATTATCGCAATTACCACGTGGAAGCATCGGGTGTGCTAGTTAAGACTTTCTTAAGTCTCCAGTCGACCCGCGTGTCTCTGCCCCTCTGGAAATCCACGCTCGTAGTGGTCGCAGTCTTTCGAGGCTGTGGGCTAGACACCATCAGTGGCTACCCGTTAGTTAAGACTTTCTCAAGTCAGACCCGGGTCTCAGTCCCTTAGAAAGACCACGCTCGCAGTGGCTGCACAGTGACGGATCCTAACGGTGCCAACGAAGTCGCTGCGTGGGGTGGATACCACCACGAAGCCCAGTAATACGATCAGTCCGACTCTCTCCCTTCGTGCTAGGACACACACATAGTTGACACTGACACGGCGGACAAGTGGACCAGACTCGACACCGACATCAGGATAGCCTTTCGGTTCACATTAGGCGTAGGAAAAAATATAGCGGCGACCGACCTAGTAGGATGGAGCTGCAAGACAGGATCGCGAGGATGGAGGAAGTCATGCGGGCAATGCAGGCCGAAATCGACCGCCTTGCCGCTGAGAATGAACAGCTCAAGTTGGCTCTCAACGGCAAGGAACTAGACTCGGCCCAGGCGGCTCCCATGCGACCTCCCACCCCAGCAATCGCTGACTCGCATCGCCAGGCCCATACGGCCACTCCGGCGGCCACTCTGACCGCCCAGGCCCCTAAGGCCACCATGGGACCGCCACCGCCGCCGCCGCCGGCGGCAGTTGCGATCCCCTTGTCCCCGTCCCAGGCCCCTAAGGCCAAACCGCCCAAAAAGGGCAAAAATAAGGCAGTAGAGGCAGCCGCGTCTGCCCCAGTTACTCCTCCGGCCCATCAGGCCCTCCCCGCAGCGGAATCAGACGTGAGGCAATCGCGTTCTCGCTCCCTTGGGGGGCGTCCCTTCTCGCAAGAGGAACGCGCTGTCCCACGCCACCGCTCTCCCCGCCCCCGCTGCCCCTCCAGAGACATACTGACCGACAAAGAGACCCTTGAACTCCTGTATTCTGACCACGAAGACATGGACACGTCAGAATGGATACCCGTAGGCAGCAGCCGTAAGGGAAAACGTGCGCTGCCGAAGTCTCCGAAGGCTGATTCGCCGGCGAAGAAAGCCCTTCGGACTCCCGCCGCCCCCGCGCCTTCTGCGCAGGCCCCTCAGGCCAGTAGTGCCGCTTTGGCAACGGACGGCGGGTCTTCGGCCCCCAGCTCGACTCCGATAGGTAACCCGGACAAGCCGGACTCATGTGTCCTGATCGACACACATAGGTACCACACTGCCATGGCCATAGCCAGCCAGCGTGGCATCCGTGTGGTCGGTTCGGAGATTATGAAGCCGCCCTTGGAAGGGATGCGCATCACGGTCCAGGGACCCGAAGACTACCGAGCTCTGACCCGTCTCTTCGACGAGCTGTCGATGGCCTACAACCGGAGGCTGACCGTCGAAGAGAAAGGTTATAGGGCCGTCCTCCGGGGCATCCACAAGGACATCCCGGAGGACGAGGTAGCTGCGGATCTCAAACGCAAGGGGATCGCCGTCAGGGAGGTTCATCGCCTCTACAATAAGCAAAAAGGGAAGTACGATATCGTACTAGTAGTCACCGACCCGGACCAGCGCAAAGCAATCCACTCCCTTAAGGAGGTCCTCAAAATGGCTGTGAGGGCGGAGACTCCTAACAAGAGGACCCACCTCTCACAGTGCCACAACTGCCAGAGGTTCGGCCACGGCGCTCGTGGCTGCCACTCTCCCGCCCGTTGCGTCAAGTGCGCTGGGGATCACGCGACTCGCGATTGCGAGCGCCCAAAGGGTAGTAAGGACCCGAACGGCATACGGTGCTGCAACTGTTTGGTTCGCAAGCTCCCCCATGGGCATACTGCCAACTATGGGGGATGCCCTTGCCGCCCAAAAAGTCGCAACACCGAAGCAAAGTCGAAGTCCTCACCTCCCTCAGGGCGCAAGCAAAACGCGGGCTGGGCTGCTCCCCAGAACACTCCGCAAACCTATCCCGCCCTTCCGGCCGTAGGTCTAGGTGCTCCTAGGAACCCGCCGCCTTCTGCGGCCGTAGGTCCCTGTCCGGCGCCTTCTGCACCCCAATGTCAGGCGAGCCCCTCTGCATGGGGGCCTGCCGCCAGTCAAGCGGGCCGGCCCGCTATAGATCCCCTCTATGCGCTTATGCAGGTAATTCAGGTACTCCCACCGGAGGTGGCGAGCGGCCTGACTGCCCGCATATTCGCAACAGCGACACAGTATCTCGCCGCACCAAGCGGCAGCCAGGTTCACGGTGCCTACTAGTATGGATAGTACGTCCCAGAAGCTTAAACCTGCTTCGATTACCATTGGCATTTACAATGCCAATGGACTGAGAGGTATGAAGGACGAGGTGATGAACTTCCTTCGCGATCACTCAGTAGATTTACTCCTGGTCCAAGAGACCTTTTATCGTCCCAGCATTAGAGCTTTTCGCGTCCCTGGATACGTTCAGATCAGAGATGATAGGCAAGATGGTAGGCCATTCGGGGGCACGCTCATTTTCTACAAACGTAACTTACATTGCATAAGACTCAATCCCCCGCCCCTGACTAATATGGAAGTGTCGGTCTGTCGCATCTCGATGGAGGGTCACCCCCCGATATCGATTGCTTCAACCTACCTTTCACCTCAACGAGACTTACTTTTGACTGACCTCAACTCTTTAGCCTCCCTAGGCCCTTCGGTCATCGTGGCCGGGGACCTAAATAGTAAGCATATTAGCTGGGGTTGCGTAGCAACCAATCCCAACGGCAATCGGCTTCATCACCTTTTGATCGATAGCCTCCCTTTCGATCTCCTCGCTCCCTTAGAACCGACTCACTTCCCTCATAACGTAGATCACCGACCTGACATACTCGACATAGCACTACTAAAGAACGTAGCGTTAACTCTGCGTTCTATAGAAGTGTTACACGAACTAGACTCGGACCATAGGCCAGTCCTTTTGAGACTAGGTCCTCACCCCAATAGTACTCCCCGAACCAGGACACTCGTGGACTGGGATAAGGTGCAGTCAGGTCTCTTACAGACGGATCCCCCCCTGCTTAGAGACATCCCAGACAATATAACTACAACCGAACAGACAGACCAAGCGATCGATTCTTTCACCAACTACCTCAACGCTGTACGAAGCGAGGCCTCAAGGGAGGTGTCGGCGGAGGACATCCAAAACCGACCCCTACCTAGGGAACTGAGAGAGTTAGTGACAAGGAAAAATCGCGCCATCCGCACCTACTCAAATCACCCTTCTGCCGAAAATCGACAAATCCTGAGAGACTTGTCTAACGAGTCTAAACAGAGAATTGCCGAATTTCGGGAGAACTCGTTCAGGGATCTGATGGGGGAGATAACGCCTAGTCATCTGGCTTACTGGAAACTAGCGAGATCCCTCAAATCCGATGCCTGTTGGACCATCCCTCCCTTGGATCGACCGGATCACTCAACCCCCGCGTTCGAGGACAGTGAGAAAGCCGAATGCCTTGCGAGTAGCCTAGAGTCCCAATGTTCGCCCAATCTCCTCCACACCGACGAAGCCCATATTAGCAGGGTCGATTCCGAGGTGGACAGGAGATCGCGTCTCCCCGTAACTTCACCCATTTTACCGGTGTCGGTTAAGGAAGTCAGTGACCATGTCAGGCGTCTCCGTATTAGGAAGGCTCCGGGTGCGGATGGTTTATCCAATCGCATCCTGAGACTTCTCCCCGAAACCCTTCTCCTCCTTTTGGTTGGCATCTTCAATGCCGCGCTGACCAATGCTCACTTTCCAGCCGCGTGGAAATGTGCAACGGTCATAGGGATAGCGAAGCCCGGTAAACCCCGGACCTCGCCTGCCTCTTATAGGCCGATCAGCTTACTTAGCTCCCTTGGAAAGCTATATGAGCGGATCCTACTCACGAGAATTCTCAGATTTACGGCTGAGAATAACCTCCTCATCGATGAGCAGTTCGGCTTTAGATCCGGACACTCATGCGTCCAACAGGTGCACCGCGTCACGGAGCATGTGTTGGACGGTTTCTCTCGATTCCAGGGGCTCAAGACCGGTGCGATCTTTCTCGACGTAGCGAAAGCCTTCGATAAGGTCTGGCATAACGGACTGGTATACAAGTTATACCAGCTCGGTATACCGGACAGACTCGTACTCACCATACGAGATTTTCTCAGTGATCGAAGCTTTCGATACCGACTGGAGGGAACGTTCTCGGACCCACACCCCATCCGGGCCGGAGTCCCGCAAGGCTCCGTGCTCTCTCCCACTCTCTACTCGTTGTTCACGAACGACATTCCCAGGCACCCTAAGGTGCATCTGGGGTTGTTTGCGGACGACACCGCGCTCTTTACGACCCATTGTAAGTACGCTACGATCCGGCGATACCTCCAAGAGGCAACCACCGACCTAGGCCGTTGGTTTAATCTTTGGCGTATCGAAGTCAACCCGGAAAAAAGCACTGCAATAGTCTTCCACCCGTCTGACTGCATTAGCACAGAAAGGCGGGTGGCCCCGATCCAGATGTTTGACCGACCCATCCCCTGGGTCAATGAGGCCAAATATCTTGGAGTGACCCTCGACAGGAAACTGACCTTCCGTAGCCACATCCGTAGGGTACGCAACCGCGCGTTGTTCGTTCTAGGAAGGCTTGGGCCGATGATCAACAAGTTTAGTAAAATGTCACTTAGAAATAAGCTGACACTCTACAAGACTTGTATTCGTCCAATCATGACATATGCAAATGTAGTATTTGCTCACGTGCCTATGTCATCGCTCAAGCCGCTTCAGGTCATTCAAAATCGCTTCCTCCGTAGGGCGACTGGTGCCCCGTGGTACCAATCGAACCTCAGCCTGCACCACGACATGGGGATTAGCACCATGTATGGTTTCTTTAAGCAGGCTGCCAGACGTTATTTTGACAACGCTCCCCACCATAGGAATCCGTTAGTTAGGAAGGCTGCTGATTACGCTCCCATCCCTCCCCCCTCAGTCGTTACTCGGCGCTCACTGATTAGGGGCCGCACGGTCCGGCGTCCTAGGCACACACTCACGGACCCGGACGACGAAATCACAGCGTCCATCGAAAGGTGGAACGCTGCGCTTTCGGCGTCCATCACATCGCGTACACTTCGGCGTTCCCGCCGGCGGGGACGTCCACCGCGAGATCGCGACAACACAGACACATACAGTCCCTATTCGTCCCGGTACCGCCGCATACCGGGTAGAGTCAGTCCGACCCAGGTCGGGCCTAGCTGAGTTTCTTGCTGGACTCTTCTCAGCTAGGCTAGGTTTTAGCGAACCAGCGATAAAACTCCCAGTAGTTCGACACCACTCACACCCCAGATTCGGTTGATACCGTTCAACCAATCTCACTGGAGCGCAAACTCGTAGAGTATTCCAGTGCATAAACTTTCCCGCGTGGTCGTGCCGGAGGCTCCCCCTGGATTTTCCCCAGGCTACCCTCCAACCATGCAATTCGACCGCTATATTGGGTCCGTCCTATTATAGCCACAGTCAGGTTCAAAAAAAAAAAAAAAAAAAAAAAAAAGGGCGGCTCATTTGCTCAGTGGACGTAGCACAAGCAACATCTCCTGCCAGCATCTCCTGATGATGCCTCGTAGAGAGGCGAAACACGTGTCGAGGTTTTTGTCAATATTGGTGGTGGTTTGCTGTAATTTTTTGCATGTTTATACGCAAATAGTTGCATCTTATCTTCACTGATAGACCAGCACGTTTTTTTAGCGGAATAGCAAAGAAATATTGTTCTCGTAATATATCATGGACTTCCGCAAAGTAACGCCTGATACAATAATTTTTTTTAATGTATGTCGTTAAAACTGTTTACCAACGTGTATGTTGACAAAAATCGCTGAAAATAGTCATAACCTAAAAAAAAGGTATGCTTTTCATGATGCTTTATTTGAATCCCGGAACTTAAATAATTAAAATATTCTTTTTAAGAAGCTGACTCCATACTTGCTTCGCTTTTTCCGGGATTTTGCTAGGTTTAGGTATAAAAGCTCCCGAATTTCCGATCTCTATTTATAACTAAGTTTATATTTGAAAAAAAAAAAAAAACTATAAAGTTGGAACTTGAATGAATAACAATTTACCTTTGCAGCTGACATTACGCGCTCGCAACTCTTCACGCAGCTGATCAACTTTAATTGTCCTCAAATCGATTTTCGAATAATGAGTTGGTTCCGGTTTATCTTCATCATCATCATTTTCATCAATGGTTATGGTACTGTCATCATGACTCGACGTATCCTAAAAACCGAGTTAGCATTGTAGGTTTTGTAACAATTCCAGGTGGTATAGAAGTGTAAAGAAGATTTTGATTCTAATGTTTCAATGAGACGTTAAGTCAAAATAGTTGTAAAAAGTCTGATCTTTAAGTTTAACGGGCATAGAGTGAATGAAAATAAAAAATGTTTAAATCTAATGTGAGATTATTTGGTGTTTGTCGCATCTCCGCGTCATCAGGGGGGCAGCCACGCGCCGACACCGCGCAACGGGAGACAGCCGGAAACTTAACCAAACAAAACTGGGAACAAACAATTTTGGATTTGTCCGCTGAGGCAGCATCGGGACCCGGAGCGGCGGGCTCCGCGTCGGGCGCCGGCGCCGCGCTCGCCTCCGCCGCGCGTCTCTCCTCCGCGTCGCCGTCGAGCTTCCTCAGCGCGTTGTCGCAGGCGGTCTTATATGTCTCCTGAACGTTGGCCCACTCGATACGGCTGGGCTGCGACGACCACACGTCGGGCAGGAACAACACCACACACTCGAGCCGCGACTTGCCGCCGCTGCCTTCGCGCCAGTAGTAAAACTCCACCATTCGGTACCTGCGCGGGTAACACAGTTATAGTACCATACTCACAAGACCACGGCGACCACGAACATGGACCCGACACATCCGGTACGAGAGTCGCTACACTGCCGATTTGGTAGGTCGTACATCGATACTGCATCCGATCGATCGCCATTTGTGATGTACGAACGCCTCCATACTCTCACAAAAGGAATGTGTTTGACCATGACTAACTTTACAGAATGGTATATCTTAAAAACTTCTTATTTTACTTCAGGACACATTTTTACTTACGCGTACATATTGAATGCTGATTTATCTATACGAATTTTAAAATAAGAAGCTTAATTCTTAAAGTTAACATAACCACCATAAATACAGCATCAGGGCAGGCCAGTTACAGGCGAACATGAAAAGTATGACATGACACTTACCATTGTGTGCAGTTAGACAAATCAATTCCAGTCAGGGCCTTGCATGTGCGTATGGCAGTTTTAACCAGAACACTGGGATCTGTCTGAGGGTTGTCGCCATCCAAAGAAGGGCTCCATGGTCCACCTATAGCAAAATTTTCACCACCTTTTCCTTTTTGCCCCACAAGGAACTTGATCAATCGGGTAGGATGCAATGGTGTTTTTGAATTATTGCGTTTGTCTTTTTCATCCACTTTAGTAAGCCCACATTTCTGGTAGAGAGATTCCAATGTAGGCATGCTGATTAGCATCACCTAAAACCAGACAACACACAGCTAAAGATTAATAAAAAATGTTTAAATGATTTAAACAAGTGTTTAGATCAGTGTGGTTCCAAACCTGACCCAGAAGGGAAAAATAATATTATACGTATGTATAAAGTAAGCACCAGTTGAAAACGAAAAAAAATGTAAACAAACAATGTATTGAATTTGACATTTAATATGTCAAATGTTCAACTGGTGCTTACTTTAGGTACATCTTGATAGGTCATGTGGGTAAACAACAAAGCTATATGATTATATAAAATTTACATCAATTAACAAAATAAATTAGACGTAGATGATCTTAAATGATTGGTGGAGGTGTCTGGCTACAAAAAGCAAGGGATCACAATATGCAAATGGAAAGCTCTGGAAAAGCATTTGTCAAAGGGGACAAGTTGTCGATAGAGGAAGTGGAAATAGATAAGCTCAACAATAAAGGCAATTTTTAGGTTGTGTGGGTAACGTGAGACAATAGGTTAGGAACATCCTGATACCCCAAAGCAGTGATTTTAGATTGTTAACTGCATTTAGGATATTACTTCTGAAAATTTGTATCTTTTACCTTAGCTGAAAATCTGTAATCTGCATCTGGAGGTTCCAAAACAGCATCATTGCCGATGGGATCTTCAACATCCTTGCTCATGACATAGTATTGACAAGGGTTGTTCAGAGATAGAGGTGACTGAGGAGGGAATGTCTCACCCCACTTCACTTGGGCATTGAAGAAGTCAGAAGGCACATAGAGGTTGGTGTACCTTTGAGACAATGCTGGGACATCCAATTTATCTCTATAACAAACGAAAATCAATGATTAGGAATATACCAGCGAACGAAAAAACCGTAGAAATTGAAGTATAGCGACGCAAAATGGGAACCATTATGCGAGGATGGGGAAGGGGTGTCAAAACGATGCCAGGCAGCCGTTTAGTTCGAACATGCGCATACCGGTTTTAGGCACGTGATTGCGTAGAAATTTGTAAGGAGCTCGCATTCTATGGTTTTTTCGTTCGAATATACGCTTTTTTTAAGCTGCCTGAATAATTTACATTGTTTTTAGTCTAGGTTTTTTAGTAACTTTCGATATAATTATATTTGTCAGCTTGTAAAGTGCCTTAAGTTCGTTTTTTATAGACCAAAATCTTTTTGGAATACTTTTTTGCAGTTCTTGCCTTTGACTTAGAAGAGATTTTGTTCGCTCTGATAGTATTCGATTTTCATCTGTGTTGTGCGCGGCGGCGGTACCGGTTGTATATTCGAACTAATATGAAAGCGTCCGCATAGAAAACCGGCCGGGAAAAAAACGTGGCGGTGGCGGCGCGTAGGCGGTGAAACGCGTGCACAGATAGGCGAGCGCGGCGCGGGGCGGTTTTGCGGCGGGATTTTGTATTACGCAGTTGTCAGTGAGTGGTGCGACAATTTGGATTTTTAGGGTTCCGTAGCCAAATGACAAAAAACGGAACCCTTCGTTGTGCGTGGTCCGACACGCACTTGGCCGCTTTTTTTTACAAATTCAGTTCAGATTATATTAACTTTTTCAATGGCTATAACTGAAAAATTCATTTCCTTGGTGAAAGTTAGTATCCTGTTTAATAATTCGTGGTTTTAAGCTTCAGAACTGTTTTTACTCATGTGAAAATAAGCCCTTGGCATAAATGATGGAACTCCAGATATTGAACCCACGTCTGTTTCGATTTCTTCTTTTTGTTTTGCCATAAGGCAAGTAAGAGCAAAATCTCGTCATCGCTATCTGAATCTGAGGATAACATTTTTGATCTTTCCGAATCTGTTAACTGTCGATTATCGCTTGATATGTCACACACGCCGCCTCCGCGCCGCTATCCCGCGCGAACACTGGGCGGGATTTTGGTGCGACATCCTCCAGACCACATTCGCTTTGCAAAGCTTTAACGCTACACTCAATATATAAACAGTTACTAACGTATAATATCCAGATGATAAGTCGATTAGCCAAATATCAGTTATCTTGTATGCAAAAACTAGCCAAGTCAAATCTTGTTTTATCCGAAGTTATCCTGCTTTGTGTAAATAATTTGACTGTTCAAATTTAAGAAGTTATACTTTTATATAGCAAATATTGTTGTGGTAGAAATAATGAGAAATGTATGTTCTTCTACTTCCACTAAATGGTGCTTTTCAAGAGCAAATGCACGAGTTCCTATACGAAATACCCAAATCTCTATACATTTAGGTATATAACATTTGAAGATTTCTTTATCCCATTCACCTGGGTTTCCTTAAGGGGCTACCCGAGGTTTTCATCGATTTTTGACAAGTTTTGAATCGTATCTACTACTTTTGCACTACAGATAGAATCATAAATCAAACGGCTATCGGTTCTTCAATCTTTTATCTCCATTTTGACAGACCGGATTTTGAAACAAATTAATACTTAATTTTGTATGATTTTTTTAAACATTGTCTAAAAAAACACTTATTTCGCATCTCTATTGACGTGAAAGATCTAACATATACGAAATCTACAAATTTGGGTTCGTCTATGACGTCTCTAAAAACTGGCAGAGGGTTTTAATTTTAAACCAATTAACACAAAAGTTATGGCCAGAAAACCAGTTTTTTGGCCTAAAATTGTTCAACTTTGATGCCAAATATCTCGAAAACAATGAAGTTTGAAGTAAATATGGGATACTATATTGCTTAAAGCCGTTGTTGTTAATATAATAAGCTACAAAAAACATTAGAAAACTAAGGGATTCAGATCGAAGGTCATTGGCGTATGGGAGCCTCTTAATCCATTTTTCAAATCAGTGATTCGTTTGCGAGATATTTAGCTTCAAAGCCCTCATTTTTGATCGAGTCATGTGTCCCCCCCCCACCCCTGCCGGCTAAATGGCTACTACTGGGGATATTAAAAAATTCGTGGTAGTAGTACATATAATGATTATAATGAATTTAAAAGGAAAACTATCACGGACAAGTAGGCATAAGTAGTTACCAAGTAATAGTCGACCAACTTAATGTGTACTTGGAAAGACCAATTTTCGTACAATTTCGGCCGACGCAACCGCACCGCACGTCGATGTAACTAAGACAGACAGGCAACTACGGAACCCTTCACTGCGTGGTTTTTTTATTTGACTCTTATATTTGTATACACACAATTACCCAGCCGGACGCCAAATTTCAACCTTCTAGGTCATCTGGAAGTGGGTTATGTTTTTGATCTATCCGTCAGCTAATAACTATCCAAGTCAGTGATAAAAATGCCGACTTTTAGACGTTAGAGGAAACAAAAAGGCCGAGATAATTGAGAAATAAGTATTTGTAAAATGTATTGCTGTCGCGCAGTGCCTGATCAAGCGAGCGCGAGCGCGATAGAGACAACCGCAGCCGGACCGAAAATACCTATTAAAAGTAAATGAAATCAACGTTTCGTAGTCCCCTGATTTCTTCTCCAAAACTTGACTTATTTAACTATTTTTTTATTAATAATTAAAGAAAACTTTGGCCGTGTTCCTGTTTTTCTTTTTTTAAATAATCTATTCAAAATTGTTTTCTGGATGTTTTAAAGAGGTTATTAATATCTCTTAAAAAAAATATGAAAAAAAGGAAAACATAGGAACATGTCAATAGTAGCCATAGATTTATGGAAAAAAAATATTGCTCTACTGCCATTATCCAGGGCGAAAACAGGGGACTATGTTTGTATGGAAAAACGGCTTTTGTGTTTCCTCTTAATATCTCAATAACCATTATACTTTTTTATTTTCCGTCATGTTGGCATGATCATCCACTTTCCCGCTCTTTTTTCATAACGTTTGTAAAAGTCATGTGATTGTCTGTGATGTCCATAATTTTCATTTGTTTTAGGTTTCTGGACTGATCCTTCCCCAAAAACCGTCAACATTATACCGAACATTCTCCTCATGTGTAAATATGTCAAAAAACTTAACTGATATTGTCAAATCCACCTTGCTAAATCAGCAAGGAGTAAAAGCCATGTTTAAAAAAAACCATTTTACCTGTCTATATGAAATGATTCTAGTTATTCTAAGGGGTTTTAAAACATATACCAAATTTCATGTTTCTATGTTATCAGATTATTAAGGAGACAAAAGTGGCGCTAAATAGTTCATGTAAATATACACATGGCTGCTGTGTCACCAGTTCGTCTTCGCTTTGAACTTGTCTAGATAAAATCTCATGTGGCTATTGATTAGCTGAATAATCAGGATGGATATGATATCACCATCTCCAACTTGCTATACAATAATAGAAGTAAACCAATGACTTACATGTCTAATGGCATGCGTGGCACTCTGACAACATATTTGACAGGAGAAGGCTGGTGCATGACAGGGCGCTTGCGGGGTGGTGAGTCTCTCCTGTTGTTGCGGTTATCATGGATGTTTCTTGACCGTGAGCGGCTTCTTGTTCTTGAGCGTTTCTGAACAAACATTTTCATTTTATAATTTAGACTACCATGTGAGGAAAAAGAACAAGAAAACAAACAAAAAGTTCTAATTATCTACAATCAAACCATCAATTTATTACACACTAGCTTCTGCCCGCGACTCCGTCCGCGTGGAACTAGTTTATATGGTAGCTCCATACAAACTTTCACCCCCCATTTTAAGGAAGTGGGGGGTTAGAAAGAGACAAAAAGTAGCCTATGTCACTCTCCATCCCTTCAACTATCTCCGCTTAATAAATCACGTAAATTCGTCGCTCCGTTTTGCCGTGAAAGACGGACAAACAAACACACACACTTTCGCATTTATAATATTAGTATGGATGGATATTCTTTAGGTATACTTCAAAAACAATCAGCCACTACAAGGGAGTCTTAATATGAATAATAGCCTTATAAATAAATACAATTGTGTGACCAACACCGCTCACCACATATTACTCATTTTACATGGTCATCATTCGGAGTAAGTCAGGGGTGCAGCCCCTGAAGTGTTGTGAATCCGCGGGTCAAAAAAAAAACAAAAATACATACTCCGCCACAGTAAACCAACTACATAGTATAAAACAAAGTCGCTCCCCGCTGTCTGTCCCTATGTATGCTTAGGTCTTTAAAACTATGCAACGGATTTTGATGCGGTTTTTTTTAATAGATAGAGTGATTCATGAGGAAGGTTTATATGTATAATATAGTACCCGTGCGAAGCCGGGGGGGCGGGGGTCGCTAGTTTTGTTATGAAACTACTTTAGTGCACAGCTGCAGTCTTTAACCTAGTATTGTAGAATCGAATATAAAGTTTTTTTTTCTCAAAATCACCAAGACCAATTTTGATGCTCTGCTGTCACTTTGAAGTAAGCATAAAAGCCTTTAGTTGGGCACATGTTTCAATCATGGAGCTTCTTGGACCAAGCTCCACACATTTTTGCCCATTGTCCTTTGGAGATAATATTTACAATCAATTAATATGTGGTACGGACATGTTATGCGGAGGGATGATAGTCATGTTACTAGAAAGGCATTAAGTATGAATAATAATAAGTGAATGTGGAGGGTTGTAAAAGAAGAGGTAGACCAAAAAAATGGTGGATGGACTGGGTGAGAGACAATATGAAAAGGAAGGAAGTAAGTGAGGAGTTGACGGGCGATAGTGGTAAGGAAGACTTCTCTTCATTACCTCTATTAATACTTATGTTATATATGGACAATGTGGGTAGTGTTGCATTTATGTATGAAGTGAGGTAGATGAAGAAAACCAGTCTGTCATCGCGATCCAGGCTAGCACATGTGCTAGGACCCCTAAACCGTGAGTTATAATAACTTATAAATAGAGGTCTTTAGCATGCAAAAAACATGCTGCGGCGACCACAGGTGAATGAGATAAAGAAAAGCTAATGATGATTTACATACAATAAATCAATGAATAAAAATTAAATGCCTGTTACAATTGTAATTTGGATGTATATATATATATATATTAGTTTAGACAATATATAGAAATGATTTACCCTGTCATCCCTGCGAGGCAAGCGGTCATCCCTGCGGTTAGAAGACTGTTTCTTGTTTGCAGGTGGTGGAACAGCATTATAATTATTGCTCTTAGGGTTGTTGTTTTGCTTCTGATTGCCAGGGCCATTCTTAGGCAGGACTTGTACTCTGGTGGCATTCCACTTAAATGGCATGTTAGGATTGTAATTAGCCTCCACGAGAACCCTGTCGTTTACTTTTGGAATTATGCCTTTAGCACATACAGAAGTTTGATAGAAGACGTCGTGATCAACAAAACCGAAGTCATTGTGGGTCTTCGTTACGGTGCCTGTGAACACTCGCTGTTCGCCGGTAGGTGCCGACGAGCTCGACGTGTTGTTTTGTTGATACATTCCCGGGTTCATGGCACGTGGTGTCGGGTACGCAACAACGTTACCCGGATACATTTGACCTTGAGCCATTTGATTCATCTGCATCTGTCCTGCCATCGGCATCGACATGCCGCTCTGGGCCTGCATCATACTCGGGTTAAACACAGCTTGGGTTTGTTGGAATGGCATCATGCCTTGTTGTGTCATCATCGAACTCTGATCCATGATTTGAGCATTCATGCCGGTCATACTAGTATTCACGTTTGATCGTGCCCATGGCGGGTTTTTAGCTCCACTACCCGTCTGCATTTTGACTTATTCTTATAAAACTAACACTCTATGCATAAATCACACTTTTAACACTTGCTTGTATAAAACAATTGTCGGCCACGAACGGACGCGAGCGGTCACAATATGGCGGCCGGAAGTGAAGCCAAGCCAAAGAGTATAATAAGTATATTTATGTAAAGAGTGGCAACACCAAGAAATTACTGGTCCCACAGCCACCTAGCAGCGAGTGGATTTAACTACTCTGACGCACGCATGCGTGCAGCGTGCACGCTTCACATACACACTAACGCACACATACATATTCACGCACCACGCACACACGTATACAAAAGTTGTATTCTCTGTTTTGACTTTGAAGCCTACAATGCGACTATCAAAGTTAGGAAGAAACCGTTTCTAAAACATGATATAAATCACATTTTAGTTACCTAAGTACGCTTCCCTTCATACTTTGCCAGTCACATTGTAGGTTTCAAAATAATCACACAACTATGAAATGGATCTGAAAAGTGAAACATGCAACATTCATAAAAGTATTTATTCAACTTAACAAATTATGTAACAAGAACTTAACAAAGCACAACCTTTTTAACAAAAAACACGAGACAAGGACGAGATTCAGCTTCAAAACTTTAGATTCAATCTCCTGGATCAGATTTAACAAATCCACGTACAGCCGATCTACACTGCATATTACTCAACTTCAAACTATTTACTGCACACATAATACCTAGATATTATTTTTATAAATAGATACTGTGGCTAAAACTATTCTTGATTTTATTTAAATATGATTTAAATGTGTTTTCATTCAATGTTTTTATAGACAATACATTGACATTTATTTACTGACTGACATGTATACTTCATCTAAAACCACAAAGGCCGAACAACAAACACAATTCCATATTAATGAGATATTTGTTCATGATCAGTTAAATAAAATGGATACTTAATAAATTCTATCTCAAAACATAAAAATATATTTTATTTAGTTTCAAAATCTTAAAATTTATTGTCGTGGGTCTATTGTACTGACATCTATTTCCATTTTCTGTCAACAACATTAAATACAGCGATCCGCTTCGCCAGAGATGTCACTACTTTCCATACAATCAATCGGCGTGTCGCCTCTTTTCTAAGTTTCCAGCCCCTGAGCCAAGCCAGCCGGAGAAAACAATGGTGGTGGCGCCTCGCGGCGATGATCATAGAGTACCTAGAGTAACCTGTATACTCTATTGCCATCGTCTCTCTCCCTGCCCCCCTAGCACACTAGGTTTTATGTCGGACATAAAGCATTCGTCCCATTCTGGCCAATATGCGAGTGCAAGAGGGACAAATGCTTTATGTCGGACATAAAACTTAGTGTGCTAGGGGGGCTGAGGGGCTACCGCGAAGTAAAAACGAACTTCGTTTGTGTATCTCCGTCTCTGTCGCACTTGCTAGTTCGAGCGATATGTTCTGCTGTCTCGGTCCGAGAGGTACATAATGTACACCCATGAAGTTGTACAACCGAATAACCTGCGGTCATAAAATTTGTCTTAAGGAAACGACGAGAAAAATCGAGAGAGCTCGCGCGCCGTCTTGTGATAGCCGTGCTCAAAGAGAATAAACCACTACGTTCTAAGAGACGGGACTTCGAAGTAAGCTTTGGATGACAGTGACATTGTCATTTGATTTTGACATGATAACTCAATTGAGTTTAGCTACTTTGCATTAAAAAGTCCAATACGGAAGTAAGTCGTACCAACATAATGGCACGAAAGGGATTAGGGATTTAGTACTTAACATTATCGATGTCGATAATATTAGTACGCAACGTTATCGATATCGATAAATTATGATGGTCAGGTCTACTGCATGAAGAGCAAATTATTGCACTAAGTATATCGACACTAACAAAGTAATAAAAGGATAATAAATGTTTTGTCAGTTTATTTATTTCACACCAATTTATTAATTATAAAAAATGTTTAGGAGTGGGTTTACTTATGTTTACAAAATTTCACCAATTTTTCCATACTGTCTCTTTTTCGTACGCAAACAGTCCAATGTATTTCCATAATGCTTCGTTATAAGACAGCTCCCTCTTGTATTATCCAAGTGCCGTAGATTTTCAAAAGTAAATCAATGTTTACGCTCGATATTTCGTTCGTTATGGGTATATACTTACATATTTCGTTGTAACATTATATGTTAAACAAACTTGTATGTACTTAGGTAGGTACCTAAAGTTCTTGGTATCTATTATGCTGGCTTTAAACTGGTTGATGACGAGAATCTTAAACATATGTTTATAAATTTGAAAATAATCAAGATCGTGTGTATTCGTCAAAAGCATTGGTTGTTTGACACACATGTTTTCTCCTGAAGTTACAATATCCATGGTTACCATCAAATTGTGTACTCACCACGGGCAGTAAAAAGGAAAGCCCACTATCACATATTTATAACCCTCGCCTGCGGCTCGGGTCACAATT
The DNA here is from genome assembly GCA_947578815.1 of Epinotia ramella. Taxonomy (NCBI): domain Eukaryota; kingdom Metazoa; phylum Arthropoda; class Insecta; order Lepidoptera; family Tortricidae; genus Epinotia; species Epinotia ramella. Next base: position 19,536,107 of record OX388205.1, read on the forward strand.
ACCTGTGATTTCGGGCTTTCTTTCTTTTACAGCCCTTGGTAAGTATGCTAGTAGTGCTTGTAGGCGTCACGTAGTGGTTATATTCTCTTTGGGCGTCAGTAGACGTATTGTCATATGTGTTATTATTCTACCGTACTTATTGAATTTCGCACATTTATTAGCATTCAAATGCAACCAAAATTCCATACAATGCACAAGCGATGTATCGTGGAATATAAAGTCGGAATAATTTTGTCGAAATTGGACAATGTCTATAGAATAACTGCTGGAACGACAGGTTATTAATTATTTTAGACTGCAAATAGGTGTTATATTCTGAATGATTATATTAATTGTTTTTTTTTTCAAACATGGAATGAAATATTGACGTAAATAATGGCGCTTCATAATGGTCTTCGAAATGGCACGTTGTTTCGGGCGCAGCGAGACGAGAGACCCGTAATGGCATTTCATACAAAATTGGAGGGCTAGGCCTGCAAGATGATCTTTTTTAATTTCCATTCTACAATTTGGGCACAAGATCACGGAGTTCAGCCAAGAAAATTAGTTTGATTTCTTGGGAGTTTTTTTAATTATTTCATTTAAGGTCAATGAGGGCATTTCTGTCATACTTTTTGATAAGTTCACTTTGGCTGGTCATAATTAAGAGGATGGGTTGGACTAAAGCAAAGGGGGCGCAGGACTTGAAAATTTTTGATGGAGTTGGTGTCATTATAACACCTATTTATTATTGTTTTATCGTAAAGATTACGCTAATATAAGCATGTTTTAAAGGAACAATTTTTCTCTAAAATCAAAAATGGCCGAGATATTCGCCCTCAAAGATTGATGGTTTTCAAGGGAGCTGGGACATAGAAAAATTGCATTATCATAAGACTTGCCACAGAACCGAAGCTGTCAACCCCGATTCCACGTGGTCTTGTCTGCCCTACCCCTAGAGTGTATATAAAAAGCCGGAGGCGCGGAGGGAGAGCAGCCCTCGCTTTGTCACGCAAGGGCGGAAGGGCTGCACTTCCCGCAGCGCCGGAGCTAAGGCAGTGTCTGACACAATATAAAAAAGACATGAGGAGATAGGGAAAGTCACTATTGACATTAGGTTAGAGAAATTTTTCTGTCCCAGCTTCCTTGAAAACCATCAATCTTTGAGGGCGAATATCTCGGCCATTTTTGATTTTAGAGAAAAAGTTTTTTCTATAAAACATGCTTATTTTAGCGTTTTGAATAAAATTTTCCTAAGTATTTTATGATTCCTATACAATTTTCTCTTTGGATCAAAAATTTCCTAAGTCCTTACTTTGCGCCCCCTTTGTTTTAGGCGGACCAGAGGATGTCTTATTTTTTAATAAACCTGATCACTGTAATAGATTGGGCATTTATACTATACAAATGTACTCATATTAAATTGCTAGTATTGCTGGTTATTTAAATATGTTTTTTATTTTTAAAACATGTCAGTTGACGGATTTTCCCGACGGTTTGGGGCTATTCCGTCAACCAACGATTTTTCTTGTATCGTGACGTATTACAAACATATTATACGTTAAGTGAACAAATACCACTGAACTTTTAATAGAAACTAAACTTTAGTGAACTCAATTTAAGGTTTATTTTAGATTTTATTGCCAAATATTTTTTTTGGGACAATTCCGGCCTATTTTTATAATGAGGAGTAGTAAACCTTTTAAAACAAATTCCCAAACCCTAGGGAAAATCCGTCAATTGACATCATGTTTTTAAAATAATGGGCTACTGTTTTTGTGTTCACCAGATGGAGCCACTGTTGAGTAAGATCCAGTACAGTGGCCAACTCATTGTTATTATGGGCGCGACAATATTTTTAATTTCAAATCATATTTAATAAGTAAATTGGCCATTTCATTTCAAGTATTGAACGACCAATTTAGTTAAGACCCTAAATGCTCATCAATCGAACAGCGTGATTACCATCATACTACTATTTTGCCTTTATCGATCAAAATTAATTATTTAACTTTGCAACCGTGCTTACAATTTTAATATTGAAATCGTATAATGATATGGATATATATATACCAAATGGGTATACGTAGACAGGGGTTCACCCCCACTTAACCTAATATCATTAGTGCTAATTTCACTACACCTACCAACGTTCGATATTTTATTTATTTATTTATTTGCCACACTTACAACTATTTTTACAGGAGCTAATCCCAATACAATAGTGTAACTATTTGCACGATTACGTTAGTACTAACTATATCTAAACTATATCACTACGCATATAACACAATATAAACAATGTAGACCTTGTGAATTCATTCAGAAAACACGAAAACAAATCAATATCCTCTGCTATTAGGTTAAGGGTCCGCACAGCTCGCGTCAGAGGCGCCATGTTGAGTAGGTTGGGGCGCCCGCGCGGCTCGGCGAGCAGCCGCGGCCGACGGCGGCGCCACACGTACCTATCAGGGACATATATACTAACACACCTTAACACCTGACTGTTGCATGTTTTACCCCTAATCAACTCAAAAATGTATTTGACCACGCACAGTTCTCTGCGCACCCGCAGCTCGTTGTACCCCACCATACCCAGTACAAATAAACTTGGATACATTAGCGGGTAAAATGGGTACACCCCATATTTCCTCCAATACAAAGATCGAATTAATTTATTCTGTATACACTCGACCATTAAATGGTATTTGGTTTCATGAGGAGCCCAGATAACTGCATTACATTCTAGGTTACTCCGGACAAGCGCATTGTACAAAGCGACAATGGCGCCTATATTTGTAAAACCCTGGGAGCGACGCAGTACAAATCCGAGCATTCTATAGGCTTTTTTTATAATTTTCATTAGCCCTAATATTCGGATAACTAATCTTATATGGCATAATTATTTGCTGGGCCTAATTTCATATCTCCTAATCTTTCCTAATACTAAATATCAAGTGTGCTAATATATTAAAAACTAATAATTATTTTTCCTAATGACTACTAAGTCTAATGATTAATGTGCCTAATGATTACTATGTTCAATGTTCACTACACCTAATTTCGTAACACCTATCTGTCACTTGACCTATTAACTTTTGCTCTAATGTTTCACTAGACCTAAGTAATGCATATTTCTTCGAAACAGCGAACTTTTCGGGTTTTCTATGAATATCAAGTGAACACGGATTATCGGGCCGTACATATCAGGACGGACAAAAATGGCTTGACATAAGCGAACTCTGTGTTAAGTCGGTTAGGTTAGGGTTCACTTGTGTCCCTCAGACCAGAAATAGACACCCCGCGCAGCGGGGTGGCGTCGACTCGCTGCACGGCTATCACAAGACGGCGCGCGAGCTGTCTCGATTTTTCTAGCACTATGTATACTTCTCTTTCTAAGTTTTCTAATAAGAGAGAGACATTTAGACATCAGATTACCCCTATTCTACTCTAAGGCGGGTTTAGTGTAGGTACTACAACGAGCGAAGCGAGGAGGAGTGTTAGGTAGAACTGCGACCCTATACAGCGCGCGAGCCGAGCGAGTGAAGCGCCAGAACCGACATAATAAGAAAAAAGAAAAAAACGGTGATATAAAATTAGTATTACTGACTATTCGGTCATGACACATTAGACATTATGAAAATTCGGGATAATGATATAAGGGCTAAAATAGTTAGGCAAAATGAAGATTCAAGTTAGTGATTTTAGAGACATTGATAATAAGGTGTAGTCATTATTAGGCATTGCAATATTAGGCCTAGGAAAAAATCGGTTAAATAAAATTAGTCTTAGTGAGAATTCGGTCATGAGAAATTAGACATTATGAAAATTCGGGTTACTGACATTAGGGCTAATGAATAATTAGGAACAATGAAAATTCGGGTTTGTGATTTTAGGGTTAACGACATTAGGTCTAGTGAAATTAGGTATGAAATTATTAGGGCTAACGGAGGGGAACCGTAGACAGGCATTAAAATGTAAACGTAGCTATCTTAAGTATTCTCTCCCAATACAAGTCACACTGCTTGCGAGACGCATGCGTGCTCACGTCACACAAGCGGTAAGTCCTGTCCCACGGAAATGTATACCTTCAAATGCAGTAGGAAGCGCACGTCTAATAAATCTGGTGTGTAATGCCTTTACATATAACCATTACCTACTGATTTTTAATCGGGACTAATCCCAAGCCGCCGAGTTGAAAAACAAATAAAAAAATCAAGCAAAATATAAAAATAAACTTGATCCTCTGCAAATTAAACTAAATCGTTGAAAATAATTTATAGTATAATAATCATAGTTATTATTTAACTACGCTACGCTACCATAGTTATTACTAAGCTACGGTAGCCTAGCGGTTCAGGCATGCGGCTGTCAAACGGCGGTCGTGGGTTCGAATCCCGGCTCGTACCAATGAGTTTTTCGGAACTTATGTACGGAATATCGTTTGATATTTACCGTTGGCTTTTCGGTGAAGGAAAAACATCGTGAGGAAACCTGCATACATCCACGAAGAAATTCAAAGGTGTATGTGAAGTCCCCAACCCGCAGTGGGCAAGCGTGGGGCCTACTGCCCGTTCCCTCTCATCTGTGAGAGGAGGCCTGTGCCCAACAGTGGGACGTATATAGGGTGATTTATTTTAATTTTATTATTTTACTAAGTCAAATCAAAAATGTTGGCAATATATGAAATGGGGAAATTCCGGCACATGACGGTTTTGCCCGTTTCACAATTGACGGATTTGCCTACTCGATCATTTCGTTAGTACCAATATTTAACCACCCATAGTTTCTCACCAACAGATTATAATTGAAAATTAATAAAACTACCATCAAAAATGAATATCGAACTATATAACACACGCATTTACTAAGCCCTAAAAGTAAATTTTTTCATTTCACCGTCACGAAACACAGCAGCACACTACACTCGCATTCGAGTTCAGCGGCGCTAGCACGAACTTCGAAAGTAGAAGTTCGTAATACATGCATCCCTGTCACTCGAGTAAGGGAGTGCGATAGAGATGGAAATATCCGAACTTCGACTTTCGAAGTTCGTGGTTATAGGTCAGCTTTAAGGTCGAAACACACTTTTGAAACGCCACGCGACGCAACCTGTCGACACCCCATGTGCATCGTGTACATTATCAACACGCGACGCCACGACACGATTGCAATTTCTGAATACAGTTTGCTGACAGCAGTGAATGTGTATGGTCGTGTTTCAACAACTGTCACAACTGACGCGCGGCCACAGATTATATAATGCGTTGCGTCGGGTGTTGACTAGAAACACACTGCGTGTGGTGCGTCGGGTGGCGTGTTTACTCCCACCACCGGCAACACCAACACGTCGATCTGGCAGGTAGGGATCGGGTGGCGTGTGGGCGCGTTTCGTCGCGTCGGGAGTTCATAATGTGATTCTAGTCATAGAAAATAGTACGATTTGATTCGACCCAACACGCGTCGCGTTTCGTCGGGTCGCGTGGCGTTTCAATAGTGTGTTTCCACCTTTAGTGTTGACTTGACGTTGACGTCTCGGTAGTATTGTTTACTTTCTTGAGTTGACACACTGGTGGGCAGTAGATGGAGACAATTCGTTAATAGCCTCAAAATACCGTACTATTCGTCTCATTCTAACTCGCTTCCAATAACCAATGTAGATGTGCTGAATAGAGTGACGCAAACCAGGCAGGTAATGAGAAACTTAGAAGAGGGACGATGATAGGGCACCTCATACGACATGACAACTTCATACTCAATATCAAGAAAAGATATACAACGTGTTCCCGCCAATTTCCGTTAATTGAAAGGGGGCATAGCTTAGGTCAAATAAAGGTAATTTCTCCAAGACCAGTATCTTAACTCTTACTGTTATCAAGATATTCAACATTTTAATTTAATCAGTTATGCAACTTTAACCAGTGTAAACGGTTTTTTGACGTGCATGTCATGTGATGTCATTTGAACATTATCACATTTGACACTAACTTTTCATTAACTCTTAAGACCCTTGTACAATAACCGTTAATGCTAAATTTAATTATTTTGTATAAAAATCGAAAAAAAAACTTTTTTTTTTTTTTGAAAAACGAATTATGCTACTTTGTTTCGGTGAATGGACTCTGCAATATGCCGAAGTTCAAGGAAATTCAGAAAAACACCCTGTAGAAGGAAAGGTAGAGGTGAAGCGAGGAAGAGGAAGACCTAGAATAAACTACATAAGTAGAGCAACTTAAAAAAGAGAGTTGATGTTATGTCGTATCGAAATGTCCAAGAGGTTGCCTAGGATCGGAGTAGATGGAGGGCCTACTTTGAGCTACACGAAGAAGAGAGAGGTATTCTATTATTAAGTGAAAGAAGTTACATAGTTTGAACTCCCGTAGCGACTGGCGGGGTGATTAAGTGCCTCGTCACCGTCAGCCCATAGGTAAGGACACTGCTCTGCTGCTGACAGCTGGCTAAGCTAATCACCACTCTCATCTACAATCGCTGCAACATGTTCCATGAATCCGTTATTTGCCTACTAAACCTGCCTAAAAAACCGGGATTTGACAAATGGTTTTTTTTTTAAAGCTATTTGACATAAAGTTTTGGGTTTTTAAAGGCAAAGTTAGACTTCATAGACAATATTGCAACAATTGTCATTATCGAGCGCATCACTACAGATGAACCCTGGTTCGTCTGGTCTGGGGCACTGGTTCGTGATAAATCTGACCTGAATGTGGATACCTAATTGTTACAAAGTGGGTCAAGTTATACTAGTGCTCACAGTTTATTAGTATTGCATGTTTGTGACACGCTAATTTTATTCGATTTATTTGCTTGGTTTATAAGCATTAATTAACCCACTCAAGGCCAATGGCTCACATAATTATGAGTCATGCCTCTACGATCGATTTCCGCTACAGAGCGGAAAAACGCTGCTAGTGCTGCTACGCGCTACACCGTAGCACACGTAGCGACGTACGTCCCAAGTCGTCGTGTGACCTCGAATCGCCGTTCTTGGTCAAGCTGGTACTGATAATAAATAATGATTATATTAATTTAACCCTTGTTTTATTGCACGATACAATATATATAAGTAGTTAGTTCAAAGGGTGGATTTAATGCGACTAATAATCACTGCCACTCAACCACTGCAGAAATGTCTACGTACCTATCTACATGGGCATTTTCTATATAGATCTTAAAACAGGGGCTCTAGCTTTATTACGGTTAACCAATTTTAAACCTAACAACAACAAAATAGTAGGTACATGCCTGGGGTTACCGCATCCATTTCACCTGATCTCCTCATCTAGCGAAGCGGTTGGATTTCTTGTCATCTTTATGTGCATATATTAAAGATCACGAGCCCGCCAACATTGCTTCACTCTCAGTCTGTTGCCAGTGTCTGTCCGACTACTGTCGCGTTCACGCGCACAGCTAAAATAGCCGCGACAAGCCGGGCAACTTACGGAGAAAATACTTAAAGAACATTACAGTGCACTGTCAAAATAATTGTAAGGGAAGTAAAGAAGCATATTTAAACTACGCGATTCAAATTAAAGTGACATTAAAATGGTTTGAAATTGATTTTAAACTGAATATTCAAGGCAGTGCGATATTTTGGTACCAGGGCAAACTGCCAGATTGTCTTTATACGATTAACAGCACGATGCATTTTAGTCATATGATGTAAATAACAGGAATACACTTAATTTTAAATTACAACCTAATGATAGTTAATTAATCATTAATTTCCGGCGCACTTTTAAACAGAACAGGCTATATTTTACTAGGATTTACATAAAACGCCACATCAATGGGTCATAAACAAGTGAGAAGCATGGTAGCGTCAATATTATGCAACTAATTGGTAAAAAACGCGTGAAACTGGTTCGGATTACGATATACTGCGCTGATAAGTGACTAAGAAGTGTGATTAAAATGGAAATGTCTTCATCGGATCAACTGGAGCCCGGGAACGGGGAACAGCATGCGAGCCCTGGAAGAAGAGCAGCTGTTCCCAAAGCCCCTTTGGCTCTGAGGCTCTGGAGCTTGCTGCAGCCGCTAGCTAGATTTTGGGGGCTGATCACGGCTGTGGGTAAGAAATTCAATACTATATTCTAACAGCTCAGCATTAATTATGTCTTTATTACTTAACTGCATCACTTTAAAATTTACTTTTTTGATGATTTTCATGTGAGTTACACTACATTTGCACTAGATTCGCTAGGTCAAAGGTCACAGGGTTAGGTTATAGGCCCCTTTTTTACAATAAAAAAGTGGTAGTGTGCACTGTGCCGTGCTGAGCTCACTAAACATTTTCTATTTTTTTCGTAGTATATTAAGTTTTTACTATAGATGCCTACTTTTCGTCTCGATTTGAAATGGTCATTAATCAAACTCACATTACATACAATTACCTTAGCATTTCATCTGACATTACTCGGTGAATAACTAAAATCTATCGGACACAAACAATGTGGAGGTGGAGGAACGTCTACCTACATACTTTACTAAGAGCTTTTTAACTGAATTATCAAATTTCGCGTAGCTTCGACAGTAGGTACGAACAGATTGCAGTGCACTTGCCAAACTACATGAATTATTACTAGAATGTTCACTATTATTCACTTTTTTACCGTCTTCCAAATAACGAGGAGGTTTTTCTCTTCTTTCAAATCTTTGCGTTGTAGGTAATTGAAAGCACAATTATCCTAATTCTGTCAAAACTGTAATCTAATGATGGAAACCAAGAGAACCGATGGAACTCCAAATTTGACGTTTTCAAACACAATTGAAAAGCATAATTTGCGTGATTAGACAGCATTAATTGAGTCTGGTTTCATAAAAGTTTACGTTGTAAACAAAATGATGTTTTTTGCATAATGTCAATATTGATTGAATTATATTTCCACCGAACCAATGCAACGGTTGAATAATTTACGTCGTGGATTTAAAACTAGGAATATTATTAAATTCTAAAAAAGAGCAGTTTTTTTTTATTGAGTCGTTTGTAGAGAAATTATAGATGTGATGCTTATTAATCTGGTTACTTATGCATAGAGGTTATCGTATTGCTATCACGTAGAGGTGGCTAACGAACCCATTTCCGTGTTCAAGTAGTTGTATTAAAAGCGTACCAATGTTGTTGATTTTTCGATAAGTAGGTACTTACTTACCTACCTATATATCTTGTTATAAGTACGAGTATAACCCTATGCCCATCTATTATGTTAGCTATTGTCTCATGCCAGTACACTATCGTAAACATATTTTATAGCGTGATAAGAGAATGCGTCGCGCCACTGCCTAGCTTATCGTGATTTCTGTTATCTTGAATATCTTATCCTATTCTATACTACTCGTATTAAACGAGCAATATTTGTATATACTTAAGTATATATTTCTTCTAAACTAACGAATTAAATTAAATTTGGAATATAGGGTTTTACGGGCGCGAAAAATCGATCTAGCTGGGTCTCTGTTTTTGAAAATTCGTTTTCTCCGTATTTTATCTACTTTCACCCGAGCAGAGCTCGGTCGCCCAGGGACTACTTACAACAGGGACGTGATTCGACTAAACGTCTTGAATTGGAATCGGGTTTTTATTGTCAAGTGAAGTTGGTCAAGTCGCGCACGATCGCTGGCACGCGTGCCACTTCTAAGGCCGCGTTAATGGACAGGCGACGCGTGTAGCGGCGCGAGCATCGCGTCTGAAGTTGCCCAAACTCAAACATATGGCGCAGCTTAGGAGTGTTTATTTACCTACAGGCATGATCGCATGCAAGTGTACATCCACAAGCGGTGTGACATGTCCTATGCCGATTCATACTTTACACCAGTGATGGGCAAAATGTAATCGACTAACGATTAACGATTAAGATTAACCTACTTAACCGCGACTAACGATTAAAAATAACGATTTATCAATTTTAGTCTAGTAAGAGTTTCGATTACTTTAGTCACGATTAAATTAATGGTCGATTAAATACGAGTGACTAAATCTTTAATCGATTGATTAATTAGATTAATTTTCTCTCGATTGATATCAGGAATAAATAAGCACTCTCGCTCTCTCATACATCTTTCTGTTTCTAATTTTCTACCTGGGCTTCATCTAAGCCCTTATCTAGGACACCCTTAGAGTACTGCCCTGTAAAAACCATCGTGTGTTACTGGAACAAGTTTATATCACACAGCATACCTACTAGAATGATTCCCAAGTGTACAATACATGACAAGACATATAGGTACTTAGAATGTTTGTAACGTGCTGTGTTCCAATTTTAATCGAGATTTAATCGTGAATCGTCAATCGAACTCTGCGACGATGAATGTAATCTTGATTAAATTAATCGTGATTAGCAAGGACCGGAATTCTTCAAAGCAAAAATCAAACTGTCAGAGGGAATGACCAAAGTGTTTTATCGACTATCGATAAATAAATGTCACTTAATGACACATCGTCAAAGTAATGAAATCAGGCTTTTGGATATATACAATGTATGTAAGCATAATGGTAAGGAATAAAACAGAAAATATTTTTATTTTACAGGTCTAATATGGCATAGTGAAAAGTTTAAACAATTATACTAAGAGTAAGCTAACCTTCATTCAAAGTAACAGAGTCGAAATCTGTATCTGTACTAATTATGTTTTCTATATTTTAGGATTAACAATTTTAGTAACACGGAAATTACTTATGACAATCAAGCGACGTAAATGACATATGTGACGTGGGCATGATTTATTTTAATATGGATATGCAGGTTGCTTATCAGAGGTCAAATGTTACAGAAAAATCGTATAAGTCGATTTAGTCGATATGCTATAATATTCCGTAACATCGATAAGTGAAATTGTCGATAAAACACTTTGGTCATACCCTCTGACAGTTTGATTTTTGCTATGAAAAATTCCGGTCCTTGGTGATTAGTTTTGTGACGATTAATTGTTTAATCGATTAATTAGATGATTAAAAAATTAATCGATGAATGCCCATTTCTGCTTTGCACACGCTTACTACTACGCAGCGCAACACGCTTGTCTACATCTTCGCTTACGCAAGCGGTGTGCCCAGGCCTTAACACTTTGATGGACACTATTCCAGACACAATAGAAATAACAATAGAATTACGCTTATAGGCGTCTACTGTCCATCAATGCATTAAACAATGCCTAAAGCCTGCTGTACACACTGGGCCAACGTTGGCGCGTGAGCAGATGCAGCTATGCGTTAGAGGAAGAGGGCTTTATATCGTTCTCATGCGTTTGCATAGCTGCATCCTGCTCACGCGCCAACGTTGGCCCAATGTGTACAGCCGGCATAATATGTGTGTACGAGCGTCCCAATGCTAAACTGATTTTAATATAAACACATTTCCTCAACTAGGCCCCCTACCTACTTTCATTCGAATTTAAGAATCAGAAGAAATTACTTATGTACAAATTCACAGAATGCTCAGGTAGTTAGGATGTTGATACGTACCTACATCATAGTTTCAATTAGAGTTCTAAAAACTAGGAATGATAAAGTATACCAATATCTTTAATTTACTTAAATGTACCTACACATGTTTCAGAGTAGGTAAGTAAGAAAAAGAAGATATCAGTATTGTATCGTATGTTGTATTCTCGTGAGCAGGTAGAATATCACTAGCAGAACTGATATCGTGTTTGAATGCTAAGTTAATTAGTTTACTACTGCCAATGCGTTCTTGCACGCGGATACGTTTCCTCGGAAAGTATAAAATCTATTCTTTGCACACCTAAATCTTTACCAAGTACAGTCATATAAACACCATATTAATCATCATCAAGTAGCTTTACGATACATTTGGTTACTATTTGTATAATTTGTCTACATCCTTAGAAAAAGACGTGTTGTTATTTGGCTACTTTGGCTGCTTCTAACTATATGATGCTGACGTTTATATGTGCATATACCTACCTATTAATACCTATTATTAACTCCAATATGGATATTATAACTCGAGTAGTCCGAAAAGTTTCATCAACCGTTCACACAGTGTACTCGTACAGCAGGTTGATTTCCTAACGCTGAGAAAATGACATTTGAGTTATCCTTACGTCCGAAACGTTACGTAATCTAATCACCTCTCAGGTCAATACCACACTGTCAAAATAGAAAAGGGATGACTAAGCTACGGTTGAAAAAATTAAAGAGAAAATTTAACAATATTTTTCTTGATAAATACAATGCTGCCGAAGTGTGTCGTTCTCGCGAGAAATTACTAAACTGGGCAAAAAGTTATTATTATGAAGTATCTAATCAAAGTTTTTCACGTAATTTAGTAATGTTGTTTTCGTGGACCTAAACGAGCGTTCAAGAAGGAAGTCAACAAATCAGTAACTTTACTGTAATAGAGTCGGCTCAATTTTAAGTAGGTAGTACCTACTTAAAATTGGGCCGAACCTACCTACTACCTAGAACCTACTAGGTACCTACATACACGTATGCGTACGCACACGATATATTGTGTTTCAGGTTTTTATGTAAAGATAATTATTTTTTGCTCTCATAGTAAATTTTAAATTGCTTTAATGTTAACTAGGTTTAGTTCTATTTTTTACGTAAGTAAATAAAAAAAAAATCTAATACTCAATTTCATGTCGATTACGGTAGTTTCTTTTGTTTATAGCGGATTAAAGCGTAATTAGTACTTGTCCATTTTCTTATTGATTATTGGTCGGAGGCATAAGTTTAATTTCTAAAATTATAAGTTTGACAAAATAAATTGATCATTTTCCCAGTCTACGCGCTTGACTAGATACTGGGATGCAAAGGGCTCAAAACGTGGTGGTGTTAGTACGAATAAATACATAAAGGTTACTAACAAACAACTAGCAACTTAGCAAGTGCTTTCAAGACTAAAGACTGAAGAGTCAATTTCCAGCAGCCCATTACGCGAAAGTCGCATTGCAGCTAATTAGATACAAATGTTGGATTTAGCAATAGGCCTCACGATTTTTGACTAACTCGGTGCCTATATGGCTTAACGATGAAGGTCGCAGCGAAAACTAACAAATGTTTGCAAGTCCGTGCCGATGACACATTCTAATTTAAAAGTTAAATGTTATGTCATGTAAATTTTATCGCCCGTCGTTGTCGATATCGCAACGTTAACATTCTCATCGCGTCGCTGTCATTTTGCTTTCCCGACGCCTAATGAATGGCGGGCTTATTGGCAACGTGCAAAATACAAAAAAAATATTATTTGTTATACAAGTTGTATTTTACCCGCGAGTGTGGAACGAGAATTAAATACATTTGCACTTTCAGCAGGTCGCGCCAGTCGGCCAGCGCTCCATGCAAATGTAAAAAAAATATCGCGTAAAAAAAAAAAAAAGACCGGGTTGCACTCCGGGAGTGCCGGCAGAAGTGAAAACTCAATAACATTGTAAAAGTTTTTCGATCAGGTCACGTGACATCTTACGGTGTCACCCTAAAAATGAATTTGACGCAAATTTATAAACAATTATCAATTATTTAGGCGGACGGCCCGCGGGCGCGTTGGGTGCGACGGGCCCAACGCGCCGCCGCGGCGCAACGGTGCCGCGGCGGCGGCAAACACAATACCAATTTGTTTTTGCCATTGCCAAATATTTTTCAAAGCTTTATCTCTTTAGGAATTACGTCTAAATTCGAACTATTCGAATTTGCAAGAACAGCAGATGGCGGTGCACGGTGGCGACCAAAATATCAATTTGTTTTTGCCGTTGATAAATATTTTTCTAAGCTTTATCTCTTTAGGAATATCGCCCAAATTCGAACTATTCGAATTTTCTCAATAGCAAAACGGTGAAGGACGCGTTGGTATTATTACAAACTTATTTGCAGAATATGCTATTGCAAAGTGTTTAACGGCTTTATACTCTTACGAATAGCGTTCAGTTTTGAATGATGTCGAATCGGCTAGCAGCAAAAAGTGACCTCCTTCACATCTGACGTCACAGAACTCTGTCGCGTATTTAACAATTTTTCCCCATCCCAGAAAGTGCTCAGCGCCGCTAAAGAAGTTTTCACTTCAAAAAACTTAGTTTTTTCTTATCAGAACACGATACCTGTTATGCCCTTGATGCGTTCACACCCCATTTTTGGTATACTCAGTATAGGTAAGTAATTGATTTTTTTCGGGTCGCTGTCATCGAAATCGATGGGGAGGACTATACCCAGATACCTATATGTATATAATTGCTAGCTTGAAATTCCGTTTCGCCTATAATGATTGTGCGTTCCGCGAGATTAATAAACCTTATTTACGATAACAATAAACAATAAGTGACATTCTGCATCGCTGTGACCATACTGTGACGTTTTAAAAGACATTGAATCGATGATCATTGCAATTAATACCAATAAAATCAATTGATGCATAAACAGAGATGCTGTGAATCAATAATGTAGGTATGGAAGTAGTAGGTAGCTACTTGATTTTGTTGAAAGCGTTCCGTTCCGCCTTAATTGTAGTTTGTAGTAGTTTTGTTTTAAGACTAACAGCTTGCACAGTTGGGTGCAAGTTTTCTGGCGCGGTCAGTTGGACTGGGACTTTTATTTTCCACGCATTTGTCTCTGACAAACTTAATCGGTGCTTGGCGGTAATTGGTAATGACAAATGTCTTGAAGTTTTACTTACTCATGTGGAATTCACGTAACGTGTTTGTGTAAAGAAAAGAATCTGTTGAGATGAAAAATATTTGTGCAGCAGCTTGGAAAATGAACCATGTCGTCGTTTGTGACACGTCTTTTGGCACCATCGTTAATATTCCAAACATATCCTTAGCGAGTGAACACGAAGACGATATTCCAGATGAAGGTACTTATATGAAGTATAATTTTAATGAAAGTCTGTTACATTGATACTTACCTACCTATCTACTCATGTTTTATGACGAGCGTTTATTTTTTACAACTGGCGAAAAATATGTTGACAAAGAAGTGATTTAATATTTTTCTTTTGTTAGGTTAGGTACACCACTAGACTAGGCATCAATAAGGAAAAACGTTTTTTAACTAAAAATATAATTATCTTCAAAATATCCTCCTTTAATTTCATAAAACACTCAAATATCTGTTAAAATTATCAACGAAATGCCGGAGCTAGAGCTACACTTGCAACTTTCATCGCGTCTATGTATATTTGTGTACTAGCGCAAACCCTTGCCTTTAAGATTGACCAAAAAGTGCAATCAATTGGAATTAAACCAGGCGAGTAGCGAGTCTACGCTTTAAGGCTTCTGCATCCAGCAAAAATGTCTATACCTACTTACACCGCTTGTACACACTAAGAACCCTTTAACTTGCAATAGCAAAAAAATACAAAAAGATGACCTTAACTGGTGGTATTTTTTGCTACGAAATTTAGTTAAGATACAGCAGAAACCTTCAACATTCACCGTTGGCTCCTAGGGAGAACTGCAGCAGCTTATTAGTGTAGTATGTCTCGATTAATCATGACATCTTTTTGTATGAATAAAGAAAGAAAGCAAGAAAAATACATTTATTCACAAACACACAGGACACACATGGTTATTAAATAATAAAATAAACAAGAAAAGCACATAAAACTTGAAACAAGTGTGTCACTGCGGCAGTGAACCGGACACTGGCTCAGCATTATGCTGAGGTGTCATGTCAGACATCTGCAGCGCTGATTTTCAGCCAGCACCGCGGGGCATATATATAGAGATTTTTATTTTCTAATTCAGCGTCCGTAGACAGCTAGAGCTCAGCGGAATTTAATTTCGGGCACTGGGTATGTACCTTACAGGAAACCGTACAATAATCAGTCTACTCCTTGGCCTCTATAGGCTTGTAGTGTTGTGTTCCTGGCAGAGAGTAAGGTCGACAGCACTCAAGATGGATACGCGGTTGAGAGAGGGGCTTGTATTTGTCTTTTGATGTCGACTTAGCGAACATACTGCAATCGGTAAAGGGACTGCAACATACACGTTACTCCTCAAGACTTGCATGCGTCCATTGGCTAAAGCGACTCCTCACCATCAGGCGGGCCGTACGGTTGTTTGCCAGCGTCTTGGTATAAAAAAATCTAGACGAAAGTGGCTGCACTACAGATTAAGTACCTATAGCACAAATTAAGAAAGTATATAAGTACCACTCATTGACGTATAATAAAGTAAATATAGACACACAATGCCAAACAAAAATGCTAACTCTAGCTACATTTCAGTAGTAGCGTTTACTTATAACCTGCATTAAAATATATATTTCATACAAGACCGAACTTAGTTTTTTTAGGCTTTAAGCGCCAGATTAGGAAATACGAATCATGGGTCAAGCTGCCTCGTGGTAAGCCAGTACAGTCTAGCTGGTCTAAATAGACACATTCAGATATACTCTTCTTTTTGATTAAATCAAATTATACAACTATAAATAGGAATCAAACAGATTAAAAACTTTTTATTTTATTGACATGTTACCATAATGTGAATTGCGTCACGTCGCTATTTAGTTTAGACGTGAGCCTAAACTAAATAGTGAATGAAAGGAGTCGCATTATAAAATTATTTTAACAATCATTTTATATATTTAAACACAGACATACATACATACATTCACGCCTTTATCCCTAAAAGGGATAGGCAGAGCACATTAAACTTGTGTTCCAGTACCACTTTTAGCATAAATGTATACCCACCCGGAAGACCGATAAAATGTGATATTGCAGTAACAGGTTGCTAGCCCATCGCCCACATACACTTCAACCCTGCTCCCTTGGTCGACTCTTACGACACCCACATGAAGAAAGGGGGTGGTGCCATTCTAACCCGACACCACACGAGGTTTATTTAAACACAACGACCAAAAACATAATTTTTTATTTATTTATCTTTAAAAGCAGGAAATACATACTAATACTACTAATATTATAAATGCGAAAGCGTATCTGTCTAATACTCTTCACGCTTAAATCGCTGAACCGATTTCGATATGGTATAGAGATAGTTTGAGTCCCGGGGAAGGACAAAGGATAGTTTTTATCCCGGAAACCATCCTCTAAGGGGGTGAAATGGGGGTGAACATTTGTATGGAGCTAAGATATAAACGAGTTCCACGCGGATGGAGTCGCGGGCAGAAGCTAGTTATTTATAAATATACACAAAACATTGTTCGGTGGGCAGTGCAGCTGACAGTCCTTAAAAAGTTCATTTGACGTATCTACTAGTTCGGTTGCGACACATTATTATGACTTACAATCAGAAAATCAACTTATCTTTAGTTGAACATTTATTTTTATAAGATTCATGTAAACTTGAAAAACAAACATAAGGAAAAGTGGTAACGACTCTTCGTCATCGACGTCTCCTATCTCGTACAACCTTTCAAAAATATCTATACACAGTCTTTATTGTTACTGACATAAGACGCATGTTTAAGATATTGGAGAACTCAACTGTACGTCGCTAAGGATTTTTTGGGAATGTTACATTGAAAACCATAAGTTACGTACCTAACTACAACTCCATAAAAAAATGTAATACTGACTGTTTAGGTTTTTGTTCCGTGATAATGTGTCATTTATACCAACCAAATTAATTATTTAAAACCATGAAACGGCAATGAGTTTATATCAAATTCTTTACGCTATCAATAAAACTTAATTGAAGAAACATGTCCCATACATTTTTCGAACGATTTTTTTCAAAGTATGTTCTTGTCATTTTTCACAAACGGTAAGTCTCACGGTCGAAACCAGACTAAACGCAAAAGAGCCGCCCGAGTCGATCAGGTGGTTCTTTTGGACACCCATTTTTTTCGGCTGGTTGTGTATCTAGTTAGTTATACTAAATCAATGGTACCACTGTATCTGTTACTCAGGGGAAACAACTTTATACTATTTTCATGTCTTTATGACTCACATTTTGTTTCTTTCTTTTGCAGTAATGAGTGGAGCCGGCTCTGAACTGCTAGTGCTGGGTCGAGGTGCGGGGCCAGGGTTGCTGTGAGTACGTTACATTCATCTGTACATATAAACGTAAAAGTTCTGACTGACTGACTTAAATCAACGCCCAGCCCAAACCGTTGAACCTAGAGAGCTCATATTTTTCACAATAGGTAGTTTATATAGCGTTGGTGCCCACTAAGAAAGGATTTCTGAAAATTCTTCCCTCAAGGGGGTATAAATGGGTTGAAAGTTTGTACGGGGATGGAGTAAAATTTTAAGTGAGAGACTTTAAACTTTGTGTACCTATGGACTCCTTACAATACAAGAAAAGTAATTTTAGGGTTTTGGAAAAACCCACCCCTAAGCGGGTTAAATAAGTGTGCAAAGTTTGTATGGATACACTTTTAGAAACACTTTTTTAGAGCTACAAAAGTAAAACTTTATGATAGACTTAAACTCTGTGAAAGATTCCTTGTCCCGGAAATCATCCCCTAACGGGGTGAAATGGGGGATGGAAATTTGTACGCTACGATACAAACGCGGAAGGAGTCGCGGGCAGAAGTTAGTATTCAAATATACACCATTCACGTATTCAATTGGTGGAAACATTACATGTTGATGTAAGACATCTATTTTCTAAAAAAAGCCTATTCATGATAAAATAACTATTATAGGCGGAAAGATCACTAATATCATAGTAGGTATTTTTGTAAATCAGACCCGATAACGGCCAAATATGAAAGAAGTTATGATTGAATTAGTCACGAGAATAAAACCTTGTCGGCTCTCCTGAAAAATCGTATTTTGTCCGTTACCATAATTGAACAGGGTTTCGACGATATTGACGATCGTTTGAGCCGATAGCTAGTAGCTGCGTATAATAAGGAAGTTGCAGCTATAATATTTACCATTATTTTGTGATCAAAATGTTGAAAAAACATAAAATAATAGCTACCGAAACGTTTTTACTTTACTTTATAGGTACTAATTTCAATCAAACAATCAGTGTCTGGTGACGTCACTCCTGTCAAAAGTCAAGACTTAGGGTATGCGCGCACGAGCAACTCTTGTCTCCGCGACTATTTTGTCTCTCACATCAAGTCTATGGGTTAGTATGGAAGTGCGCACACGGAGTCGCGTCGCTACGTGCGCGCACTTCCATACTAACCCATAGACTTGATGTGAGAGACAAAATAGTCGCGGAGACAAAAGTTGCTCGTGCGCGCATACCCTTAGGCAACTATATGACATCTAAAAGGACGAACCACGGACAGTCAGCATCAGAAGAAGCTAAGCAAAATAACACGTTCAAAATGAGCTACACAGATCCTTATTCCCTTGCCATTAGAGTTCGTGTGTAGATTGAGCGCTAGGACCGCTTAGCAACTTCTGCTGCTGACTGGACAAACAAATATGGCGAGTGACACACATGAGTGACGTTACAGGAACTGTAGATCATTTTAGGCGCGAAAGTTTAAATTGTCAGTTTGTAACAAATTTTTGACTATAAATTATAGTTTTTAATTTTTTAATATTTTCGTGGTCTATTCTACATACGATCTTTCAAAAGAAAACCAAATTCCAAATTAAAACTATTGCATCTTCCCTATATATTTTGCAGTAATTGACATCGCAATATACCTAACTATGTATATACCTACGTAGTACAAAAAGCGCTTTCTGACACCCTTTTATGGTTCTGCCGGATATCAAAGGCAAACACGGCACATGGATAAGCTAGTCTACGTCGCGTCGTCCAGGAATTATTCATTGAAGATGCATAATGTAGGCAATGATATTCCGTACTCCGAGATATATGTCCTATAGCTGAAAGGTAGTCACAGGCTTCGGAAGTAAATGTAGAACGTAGAACGGGTAAAATTTGCGTAGAAATCACGTGTCAGACGTTAAACGAAGTGTTTGTGTTGACGCTGTATATCTCTAATACCTATGTACCTATAGTTAATAACATTGGAGCTCGAGTCACTCTTTACGTAACACTTCGCATTGAAGTGTCAGTTTATATGTATAACGATATGAGACTTAATTGAGGTAGTTAGAGCACGGATGACGCTGTAAAAAATAAGATGAGTAAGTATGATTATAGGGAGAAGAACAAATGTATTAGGAGATTTAAACTGTTTGTTTACCAGGTATACATAAATAAATATAATAGGGTATATAACTTCTACAAATCAGATTACGCTAAAGTAACCCCGAAGATATTTTTTTTAACGGCTAGTTTTTTTTTGCTTCGAATCGATTGTCGGAGGTAGCTGTTACTCAGCAACATTAAAATCGTTACAGGTGAGCATGTAACTGTTATTCTTTATTAATCACACTGATATTATAAATGTAAAAGTTCGTTGATGTTGTCAGAGAGACATAATAAAGAGAATCTGAAGGAAATTGTATTTATTAAATACAACATAAATTAAAAACTTTAATAGCGCGATGCAGAACATCACCTTTTTCCACGCATAATACTGAACCGATTTTGATGAAACTTTTTAATATTGTAGTTTAGCTTTAGACCTCAGAATATATAGGACATAGCGTGGCGTTTTTTTTTAGATATAATTCCTTCAGAAGGTGATAACTTGATAAGGAGTGAAAAATTGTCTAAGGATTAATGTTTTTTTTTAAGATAGAGACTTCAAATTTCGTTATTTAATGAAATACAAGAAGTGATTTCAGCGTTTTCGAAAATTCTTACCCTAAGGGGGTCAAACATGGGTTGAAAATTCATATGGAAAGTGATTTTTTTTCGAGCTAGGGACTTGAAACTTCGTAAAATGTTTCTATATTAAAGTACAGTCGACAACACAGCTAACTGACCATCGGAAATCTAATCTGACCTTAAGTGCATTGTAATAAGGTTCTAGGTTTTCACGGTATGGTCAGTTAGCTGTGTTGTCGACTGTACAAGAAAAATATTTTGAGCGTCTTATAATATTCATCTTCTAAAGGGATTAAATAAAACTTGCTTGAAAGTTTGTTTGTAGAAATCCAGAGTGGAGAACTCCACAATAGATGGCGCTTCCGGTCTTATCCGATAGGTACTACTAAACGAGCAATATTTGTATATAATATACCTATATTATATTTATATATATATATTTCTAATCATGTTCTGAAAAATTTGCAGTATAGGGGTTTACGGGGCCGAGAAACCGATCTAGCTTGGTCTTAATTTCGAGAAAATGAGTGTTTACCGTATTTTCTCGCAAAAAGCTGGCTGTATGCTTACTTTTCTACGACGACCAATGGTTAATCTTCTTTTCACTTCTCATGCTCGAAAAGTGTGTCATATTAGGATTAGACAACGGGGCTAAAGTAGTACAGTTAGCCAAGATTTAGCCCCTAGGGAAAATATGTGAACATATTTATGATTTAAAAACATTTCAATTTGACCTATCAAAACACTTCAACGTACTAAATCCACCAATCACAACTATTTAAAAAAGCATTTGTATTTGCTATCAACTAATCAGAATACAGTTATATATTAAAATCAACCAATCAGGAAACAGAATAAAATTTCAAATATTAGGCGTTTTTTTATTCCTGAATCCACAATCATTAAAAAAAATAAACGCCACGGCCATAGCCTCGTCCAAGAAGCTTACATAATGGGAGACTGGAGGTTGCCCTTCCAACATTCGTTTGAAACAGGAAAAAATGACCTTGAATGACGTCACGTCTTCCTGTCATCTCTTTCTTTTAGGGTGTCCATGATTCTGCATACGTTAGGAATAACTGACGAATTTGAAGATACTTGATACTCATATATGCAAATTATTCTCAATAAATCATCCTACTACCTAGGATGAATAAATAATCGAAAAGACAGATAGGCATCTTATTATCTTCAAATACATTTTTCTCAAACTTGCAATGTAATGTTGACATCACTTACTTCAGTTTAGGTCCGGAACTAGTACGTATTCGGTGCGGTGAGAGAAGATGATATGTAAAGGAATTTCATACAGCCTAACACCTAGTAGTAGGCCTGTAAAGCAACCTTCTTTTGTTATGGCGCCGGGGGGCGCGGCGGAGGGCGGGGGCCAGGAGCTGGCAGCGCGGCGGTGGCGGTGCAGGCGGTGCAGTTCAGAAACGTATGATTTAGTTGTGTTAACCAACGAATAAAACAAATTGACTACTTTTTATTTTTATTTCATTGTAAGTTTGAGAAATGCACAATACAAATCTCCGCGAGAAACGGAGTTGACGGCCGCGTATACCTAGTAGTAGCTATCAACGAAATCGCAAGTTTTATTACATAAAACTACTTACATTTGTTGCAACACAGCCGCAAACCAGAGGCAAGTAATATGGGATAGCATTTTTTGATTAGGTGTCCTGGTTTATCTCTAAGTCCTAGAATCTTCGCAACTCTGAAATTATCAGTATAAATTAAGATTAATGGTAATCATATAAGTTAAAACTATATGATTACAGACTATACATTCAATAATGAAGACAGAAACTGTACAATATTAAAGATTTTGCTCCTTGCAATACGAATAAAAATACCTCGCAAGAGAACAGAATGGTCACCCTAGTTGTATCTTTACACGATTTCAATTGGTCTATAAAGTTAGTGTTTAACTTTAAATAAACAACAAGTACACTAAAAGGTTAAAATATAATTATTTGCGCGTTGGTTGATTGCATAGAAAAATAACAAAATTTACTGATATAAGCCCAAAATGTATTGCCGTAAAATTTACCGATATTTTCGTAAAATTCCCACTTACCTGTGTAGTTTAATATCCGATTTCGGTATATATGTACTTCTACAGTGCTGTACAATAACTTATACACTATACAATTCATGATTTATAAGTCCATTAAACCGTAACAGTGGGTTTATTTCACGGAAAATACTTTTGAGTTGAATGATGAAAGTTAGTTGACATAACGGTCATATTTTTTTTCATTAGTATTGCCAGAACAAGCAGTACGAGCATACCGTCAAAGTCAGGATTATGGTTGCGTTGGTATTTTTGGATTGATATATAGAAAAGTCAATACATTTTAATTTCAGTAAATTAATTTTCTTTTGCATTCAATTTTCTGAAATTATAACAAAATAAAATATAACATTAATAGCGTAGAGCATGTCTTTATAAATATGTCGCATTGTTTGTGTTTCAAGTTATAGCAACACATCACAAAGCTAGAAAGAGATGCCATGAAGACGACGCTTTGTGAGTAATGTAAGCTTCTTGGCCGCGTCCAAACGCTCAAGCGTTGTTGGCTGCATACATGACATAAGCTATGAAGATTGAGCGGGATCTCGCTTTATCGTATGCCCCGCGTATGCTGTCCCCCGCGCTCGGCCGTTTAGACGAGGCTATTAGACGGTCTGAGGGGCTACCGCGAAACGAAAACGAATTTCGTTCGTGTATCTCCCTCTCTGTTGCACTTGCCAGTTCGAGCGACAGAGAAGGAGATACTCGAACGAAGTTCGTTTTCACTTCGCGGTAGCCCCTCTGAGGTGTTTATTCGTGGTGTCAATATTTTGTATCTGTGTTAAAGCAGTTTATTAAAAAAAATGGCGCCATATTGAACAATCTTTTCGCCTTGGTATGATTGTTTATTGTGGAAGGACCATCTTTGTTTTTACCATTTCCTCGCAGTCGAAGTGAAAAGTAGAGTGTATTAACTCTGGTCTAAAAGCCATATTACCCCTCGACCAACCATCTCGTGCTAATATGGCTTACTTGTCATACAATCTACTATTGTTGATGGCTACGATTCGAACCCCAGCTATGAGAAGGTTTTTTGTTATCTTTTTACATAAGTATAAGTACATGCATATTCACGCCTTTATCCCTAACCTATCGTTATCTTTTTATTCGTTTATATTGTTTTATTTTTGGTAAACGTTCATTTATTTGTTTTTTGTTTCATTTTGTATAGAAATTGATTTTTCGTAGTATTAAAGCCGAGATAAACTCGGTCCCAGGTAAAAACAAATCTTAAGCATTAACAACATCGACGGTTGTGGATTTGAATGAAGCATTAACAACATCGACGGTTGTGGATTTGAATGCATTCATGCAGTCTTATCGTTTTTAATTTATGCCGATTTTAGTCCAACTGACCTCGACCTGGGCCAAACTTAATTACAATATGGAATGATAAAATGTTATGTTTCCGAAGTTATGGAAATATTCTATACATGCATTTACAGTTAGATTAATGTTTCTTTCATAATTTTAGAATCAAATAAAACCCATTTTATACTTTTGGGTATATTATTTTTATTGGTTTAAAAAAATATCAAAAACAGTAAGATAATAAGAGTATAAGTGGCATCTATCGAGCTGAAATTGGACTAAAATTAAGCTCGCTAAATGGCGCAAATCGACAAGCGACCTCTATCAAACTGAAATTGCACCAAAATGATGCTCGCTAGATGGTGCTATAATTAGTATAATTACATAATGCCAGTATTAATAATGTTTCTTTTTCATTGAATTTGTGACTCATAAACATGAATATTATATTATTGTTAATATTCGTTGGAAAAAAGATCTGAAATTGCGTAAGTATTACCTCGTTCAAAGGCACGCGGTGCGGCAGCCTACTAAACCAGAAAAAAAACTTCGAACTCCTATTTAAAAAGTCTGGGTTACAATTGTGTCTCCGCGGAAAGAAATAATCTTTCAGCGGGGGCATGGAGTCGCCGTCTAACCCCGCAGCCCACCCGGCGCGTTTCACCACTGCGTAAGTCCGACTCGATCTTGGCCAGTTTTATCCCTTATTTAATAACTAGCTTCCGCCTGCGACTTCGTTTTCGTGGACCCGGGATACGGCTATCCTATATTTTAATCCAGGCTATAAACTATCTTCGTGCAAAATTTCATTCAAATCGGTTGAGCTGTTTAAGCGTCATTGAGTAACAAACATCTAAACATCCAACCATCCAAACTTTCGCATTTATAATATTAGTAGGATTTACATTTTCACTAGTAAACTTCGGCACAATTCTACCATCGTAGCGAAAATCGTGAATAAACCTGCTAGAGTCTATCAAGTTAGTATCGTGTCCCTGGAAAATTAGCAAATCCTACTAATATTATGAATGCTTAAGTTTGGACCTGAATCACGCAAAAACGGCTAAACGGATTAAAATGAATTTCGGTATACATATAGTGTATACGAGTATATATTACTTTTTATTCCGGAAATCATCGTCTAATGGAGCGAAATAGGGGGCGAAAGTTTGTAAGGAGCTACGATTAACGAGTTACACGCGGACGAAGTCGCGGGCATAAGTTAGTTAGGTACATATATCAGGTAATGAATGGATGGATTTAGATATTCTTCATTAAATACATTGAAGCTAGTTTATTTTTAAAAATATGTTTGTCTTACGACAAATTTTTCGCCTATCCGGCTTTGATGACACCAGTGACGCACTCGGGAAGTTTTGTTTTATTTAAAATTAATTGTACGTCACTTTTCATTATTTCTCTTCCTAGCCCTATACGGTGGTGGCATCAGCTTCCCTCGTCTTACTCATCCACTTCGCTCTGTCTTCGACATCGGTTTCGGATAACTTGCACTCTCTTATGTCTCTTAGCACTACATACTTCCATCTTGTTCTGGGTCTGCCCCTGGATCTTCGACCCGAGACGGAAAGTTGTAGTGCCAAGTTACCCACATAGTTTGGTGGCCTCCTCTTCACATGAATTTGTGCGAAAGTTGGCCTTTCTAAGTACATTTAAAGTAATTTTTACATGTAAATATCTTAAAAACAAAGCATATAGCGAAACACTATGTTTTGCCGGTTGGCATTCAATATGTTATAATGTTTTGTTTGTTCATGCGATTGGCCTATTATCTATGATATCAAAATCAAAAATAAAACATTGTGTTGTCGACTATTACTCGGTAACTAGTTATGCCTACTTAGCCGTGATAGTTTTCCTTTTAAATTAATTATATGTACTACTGCCACGATTTTTTTCACATTCCCAGTAGCAGCCAGTCGGCGGGGGACGACGATGACGACACATGACTTATCTCGTAAACGAATCACTAAATTGAAGAATCATAATATTTTTGAACAAGCTATCTAATGATAGGTTCCCCCTATGGGTTTAACGAGGTACCCCAAAAAAATATTTTTCAAGATTTTATTCAACTGATTCGGCGTGATTTTTCTAGTAGTAATGGTTACTGAGCTAAACCGAAGAAGGACGGACGGACGGACGGACGGCCAGACGGACATGGCGAAACTATAAGGTCCTTCTCTCACGAGGCTACTCTCAAGCGATTTGTGTTTCGTACGCGTATCCTACGCGTCGCTTGTGAGTAGCCGCCATATTTATTCACTACGTTTCGCACACGATGAGACATGAGACGCGTCGACGACGCGTTTGATATTAGAGCTGGGTCGTTTCGACTTTTCCGTGAAACGAAACGTAACCGTTTTTTTCTCTCACAAAACTGTTTTGAAAAACAGTTTCAAAAATAACTAGTTTCTCCGTGCGTTGGCGCCGTCGCCGGTCGCCAAACGAAGTGAAACGAAAAAACGGATGAAACAGTTTACAGTGTTCGAGTTACGTTTTCACGTTTTGCATTGCAACCGTTGCGTGTGACCGTTCGATCGTTTTTATAAAAACAGTTTGTGTTTCTAGCCACAAACTGTTATTCCGTTATTGTACGAGAAACCGTTTTTGAAAACGCTTACGGGAAAAAACGCCCAGCTCTATTTGATATCAGTCGCACGCTACTGTTTTGCTGGTCGCACGCTACTCGGAGTCGTATATCTACGCGTCGTAGACAAAATGGCGGCGGCGGAACAAATTTTAAATATTAATTTCGTTCAGGAGGTGGAAAATTATCCATGTTTGTATAATTATAAGCTGCCAGATTACTTATGTCAGGAAAGATGTACCTAAGTAACAGAAAAGGCGTGGATTGACATAGGAAAAATAATAATTTGACAGATTTTCAATGTACGGGTGCCCCAGAATCTCTTTTATGTTTTAGCTTGTTCTTGCAATATAAATAGAGAAGAAGATTGTCTTCATCGCTGGATTCACTGGACATCGTCGCACGAATGTTGTTCCGCAACTGACACAAAATAGTCTCATTTGCGTAGCACCGTGTCAACCGTGTGCGGAAACGAGTAGCAAACCAGTAGGCGATCATGGTTTGCATCTCAGTCGCGTAGCATTTGAATAGCCTCGTGTGTCGTGAGAGAAGGGCCTAGCGTTCCTTGTTGACTACGGAACCCTAAAGAGACACCGGCTGAGTGGAGTCAGACTCCCGCACCGCATCTCACAAAGTATGTACGTACTGTCTGGTGGTCCCATTACGCTGGTTATATTCAAACAGCATTTTTATGCAATACAATGACAAATTCATAGTACCTACTCAGACTTTTTCCTCAATTTACCTATTCGATTTTTAGTTCCCTTGCGAATCTATTAATAATTATGCGGCATAAACGGCTATATCTTTTGATTGCGTTCACTTAGAGCCTTATCACACTTGCGATTTGCAAGCGTATTTTGTATGAAGGCGTTGACGCAGCGTGTACGCCGCGACTGATAATTGTATAGAAAATACGCTCGCAAATCGCAAGTGTGATAAGGCTCTTAGAAGTTCGTTTTGTTCACAGCTCCAATAAGGAACTCCAGACTTGATTTGAGGACCTTGAGGTTTTAATTTCAACTCGATACCTCTATGCGCCCCTGAAAAAAGGGTTTTGATAGACCGACATACAGACAGACAAAAAAGTGATCCTATGAGGGTTTTTCCTTTTGAGGTACGAAGCCCTAAATAATTCCTTCAAATTCAATGTAGCCTAGCCCTAGCCCTCATGTAAACTGTAGCCTAGAAACGCTATCAGCGACGGCGACGTGGGTCCGTTTTGTTAAAAACTTTGCATTACCATTATATGTATAATACAATACAATACATTATTGGGAAGTTTGTTGCGCCTGAACAATAAACAAAATTATCAGTGTCAGTACCTACCGGGTAGGTACTATAAGGTACACGATATGTTTCTAATATATTAAGAGAGCATGTTGCCATTATATTTGGTCAGGGCCTCATGTCAACTTAGGTTCAACAATGCGTGGTACAATAATAGGGACAGGTAGTTGGAGTGCTCTCTACTCTCGAAAATAACTGCCTAAGTACGAGGAAAATGTATGATGGGTCACGGTTTGAAAAACTTTAAGAGGAGATTTATGAGTGATATAACCTTGTCATTATCGTGGTTGTAATCAACTGGTCGAAATCCCGGCAACGACTAATACTAGTGCGATGAGCATGAATATTTGTTTTGCTTCTGATTCTTAGTTATTTTCTATGTACTTAAGTATTTATGTTAAGAATATATCGTCCTACAAGGCAAGCATTAGGTTACTACAGGGACGGCTTTGGGCTAGCTAGTTTGACTCCCTTAAAATGTATTTATTGAAGTGAAAACTTCTTTAGCGGCGCTGAGCACTTTTTCGGATGGAGAAAAATTGCTAAATACGCGACAGATTTTTGTGACGTCAGATGTGAAGGAGGTCACTTTTTGCTGCTATCCGATTCGACTTCATTAAAAACTGAACGCTATTCGTAAGAGTATAAACCGTTAAACACTTTTTGCAATAGCATATTCTGCAAATAAATTTGTAATTTTGTCCACGCGTCCTTCACCGTTTTGCTATTGAGCAAATTCGAATAGTTCGAATTTGGACGTTATTCCTAAAGAGATAAAGCTTTGGAAAATATTTGGCAATGGCAAATACAAATTGGTATTTTGTTCGCCGCCGCCGTCCGCTGTTCTTGGCGCCGAACATTCATTCAAAATTCATTTTTAGGGTGACACCGTAAGATGTCACGTGACCTGATCGAAAAACTGTTACAATGTTATTGAGTGTTCACTTCTGCCGGCACTCCCGGAGTGCAACCCGGTCTTTTTTTTAAATAATCTATTGAATGAATGCTGTACTCCACACTAGGCATTTCCTGGCCCTTGTGTTACGAGTGTTTCAATGAGAATGTTCTTCGGCAGAGTGGGGTCAGCCTGCGTGCTGATACTGGAGACGATGTGGGTGGCAGCACTCTTCGTGGACGTACTTTGTCGCCGCGGAGAATACACGCTGCCGCTCCGCTGCTGGGACTTCGCGCGGTGGTCGTGTGGTCGAGCTCGTGCGCCTTTGTACGCTTGTGTGGCGACCGCCTTACTTTTCGCTGATATCACCCTCCTTGCTACTATATCAGGTAAATAGATGATAATGCATCAGTAGGTATGTGTTGATACTAGCGACGACACGGCACTGTTCGTGAACGCACTTTGCCAGCGCGGCGAGTGTCACTTCGCTGCTGGGACTTCGAGTGGTGGTCCTGTTGCCGTGTGCGTGACTAATCTTATACGGCTAAGCCCTCATTGATTTTCTCCTTGCTCCTTGCTGATCTCAACGCCCTTGGCAACATATCAGGAAGATTCATGTCCGTGGCACATGCACACTTTCAATAATTTCGCAACGCTCGAAAGTGCTCAGTCCTGTTGCTTGGTGCCGAAAAGCGTCATGTGTTCCATCCTTTATTTTTTCTATTTATCTAACGGAAAGCTTAATTCCTTACTTACCAAAGTTCCGAGAAACATCTTGACTAACGAATTCAACCAAAAATATGTACCTCCAAGAAAGTTTAAGAAAAAGTATTCCGGAAAATAAAACACAGGCAACCATATAAGGAAAAGAGTTCGTGAATACAGCAAAGTTTAAAGGGTTTTCTTTCATAACTGTACAAACTGGCTCACTTCAGAAACTGCCTGTCCGAAATCGTGGAAGTTAACTCTCCAGAGACTTCACAACAGAAGTTAGGTAGGTATACATTCGTGAGTATTCTTACGTTATCTTGGCCGTTGCAGTAATCCTTGTATCCAATAAAATTGGAAATTGATTCAATTTGTTTTCCCAGGTATGGACATTTATCTGGTAAGATAATGTTTAAAGAGCACTCTTAAGCAAAACTGATTTGTTTTCAATGAATAGCATTACCAAAGTACTATACCTCAGTCTTTTGTTTTTCAGAGAAATTGATCAGCCAAAGAAAGGTTCAGAGTGAGATCTAAAAATCGTTATTATGTTTTACTTGCCCCATTTAGTAACAATTAATCGAGTCGAGTCAATGACTCCAAAATAAAAATCTTTAGTTTAATTTAGCTCATAATAAAGATGGACTTATGAGGCTTCTTCAATCAACATCCTTTCTGGTTAACATACCCTGAGTTTATCTACGTTTATTATAACATTTTATGGTAGGGATACTGGTTAAAACTGCTGGAAGAAATCCCTCTCAGGGATAAGCTCGCCTTTATTTATACATATGTTATCTGTTCTTACAATAATTGTTCAGTTGTTGTTCTGTTCCATGTTCAATAAATAATTTACGTACATACATAAAATAGCAAATATTTATATGCAGCTATTGCAGCTTAATGTATTTATTTTCCAACGAATGTCATAATACATTTTTAAATAAAGGAAAAATTGAAAAATTTAATGCTCCGAGCCGGCGACCACAGGCGTTCTTGGCCCGTCGCTACTAACCAACTGAGCTATCGGAAC
This sequence comes from Epinotia ramella, assembly GCA_947578815.1. Lineage (NCBI taxonomy): Eukaryota > Metazoa > Arthropoda > Insecta > Lepidoptera > Tortricidae > Epinotia > Epinotia ramella. The sequence goes on from OX388205.1 coordinate 19,566,603, forward strand.
AATCCGGTTCGGGCACCAAATGAATGTCATAATGTAATTTAGTACTATGTTGGTATGTTGCCATACACTCACACACTCACAGTACGAAACAGTAATAAAGAATAGGATTCTCCATTATTGACATGAAATCACAAAAAAAACGTTTACCTACTCTTATGTTACTCGTAGGGTAATTTTATGTGTCTTCATTGTAAATTTGTACAAACAGGTATGTAAATGCTGACAACAATTGATATTTACTGACCTCAGGTGATCTCTATACAATTTTACAAGTGAATAAAGTTTTGTTGTCGAGTTGCGGTTATTGTATAATTTAATGTGCTTGCTATTAGGGTTCCGTAGTCAACGAGGAACCCTTATAGTTAAGCCATGTCCGTCCGTCTGTCCGTCCGTCTTCGGCTTAGCTCAGTAGCCTTTACAACTAGAAAACTGTAATTCGGCATGGGTATACAAATCAATCACGCCGATAAAACAGTAGATTAAATCTTGTTTTTTTTTGTAATGAATACCGCCCCTACACCTAACGTGGGGAAGTATTTTTTTTTATCGATAAACCCAGTGTGTGGGGTATCGTTGGATAGCTTGTTCAAAAATATTATGGGTTTCTCAAAACAATTTTTCAACTCTGTAATTCGTTTACGAGATATTGGGCTTAGCTCTAATTTTTGTTTGAGTCATGTGTGTGTGGACCCGGGATAAAAACTGTCTTGTATTTTAATCCAGGCTATAAACTATCTTCGTGTAAAATTTCATCCAAATCGGTTTAGTCGTTTAAGCGTGATTGAGTAACAACGAAAAAACGAGTTTGTCCAGACTTTTGACTTGTATGATCGAACTGATGTACATATAGTCCAGGCAATGAACTGACAAGTTGTATGGAAAAAATGACAATTTTAGAAATAATTTATAATACGAGTAGCTTATTTTTTTGTACAACGGATATATTATCAATTAAATAGTTACCCAGCGACAGAATCCGACAAAATTTCAATATTCAGACATCGAAAAAATGATAAGTTTCTTCTAAAAAGTCAGTAAAAATATTAATAAATGTATTGTCTTTATTTTGGTTCATTTACATTTGCTCTATAATATTCAAGATAAATCGTACAAAAAAAGATAATGCATGCTTCATTTAAATCTACATAATTACTTCCGGGTGGAAAGTTTGTGGGATTCTTGACTAAATCATCTTAGAATAACATTTTCAAATGAAATCAACAAAAAAAACGCTATTATAAATTAATGTTTTTCAAAACCGTATTGTGCCTGCAGTAATAAGAAACTTACCTATTTTTATGGCTTTGTAATCTTCATTCTCAACTTTAGTCATTAGGGTACTAGCCAGGAGCTTGCTTCTCGGCCAACTCGATTCATCATTGCCTGACATCTCCTACCCAATTTCCAACATTGTATACACCATACGATAGATGTACTTCCCCCAGTGGCATGCTCTTGCTTCGCTGCAGCCGCAGTGCCATTCTTTCCCTACGCTCTACTCCGTTCTCTCTCGTTACTCCTCTGACCCGACTCATCGTTGCCTGACATATCACCTGTCACTAAATTTCCCACATTGTGCCTATATGCCATACGATTAAGATGTACTTTCCCCAGGTGGCATGCTCCTCGTGCTAGCTGCGCTGCGCGCCGCGGTCCCGTTCTCGCCCTACGCGACGCACGGCCCGCACTCGCCCCGCGCCGGTAGCTCGCTCCTCAGCCAACTCGACTCTCCGTTGCCTGACGTCTTTTATTCTCAGGCTGCTAAGGAAAGGTGACACTGATTTTCTATTTATACCTCAATATTTATGTTTTCCACGGAAGACGAGGCAGAGCTGAAAATTAAGTTTTTATATCATCGGCCATAATAGTTTAATACATTGATGGACAGTAGACGCCTATAGGCGTAATTCTATTGTTATTTATATTTTGTCTGGAGTAGTGTCCATCATCGTGTTAAGAGTTTTTACTTCTGTATTTTGAATAACCAATTTTTACATATTTTCTAAAAGTTAAGCGAATCCAGTATCAGCTACTATGGCCATCACGTCACGCATTGATAGTATTGATACCTACGTCGAAAATAAAGGTTGTACTCGTAACAGTATAACATTTGACAAGATATTGCATTCCAAAACCCATTAACATAGTATTGCTTCGGCAAAAATTTTGAACTCAACAGTAATTGTAAAAAGTAATAAGTCCCGATTACTTTTTTATTTATGCTTTCTCGGCCTATTCCCCGCCTCCAGTGTTTCCCCGCGGCTGCTGAAGACAGGTTAATTGAAAGCCTAGCTTTGATAACGTATACAAAATGGAACAAAGCGTAGAAATTACGTTTTATTTCCTTTGCGAACAACGTTTCTCACTAATCGCACTACAGACGTCTGGAATGCCACGCGCTAAGATTAGAATTATTATTTCGTATTCCAACACCCCTGCTTGTCAACCTTCAAGCGGGCACTCTGAAATGTATATTTTATGAATTATTCGTAAGATAATATCATGTATAATACAGAATTAAGTCCCTTCTCATCCATTGAAATAGCCGGAACACCGAGCATATACCCCCTTTGGGAACTATTCAATCCTATGGTATCCTCCGTTAAAATGTGTTACATAGGAGTATTATGAAGGTAGAGTTATTATGATTAAAGAAGTTGACCGTTTCCAATACTCTTTTAGAATACATCCATGAGGAAAATGTAATATTTACTCATGTACTTGGGATTTATTCGTACCTACAATGTCTTAGTATCGTATCTAACGTTATAGGTGTATGCAGGGACGCGTCTAACGTTTGCTTTGCGTCAACTCATTTGCTTTGTTTGTTTTCAGATGTGAAGAGATGACTGTTTTGGATCTGAAGGTGCCAGAGAGGCCCCGATCTGCGTCACCCAAGCCACCCCTTCTAGAGCTATGACTCGATTTTGCTCAATTTATTATGAATTTATAATGCTTTATTCATTGCCAAGTTTCCACGCAATTATTTGTCTTTACGGTTTTGGCATGAGATACAATGTCTAAATGTATAGTTTAGAAGAAAGGTAGGTAGTAAAGCTAATTGTGGAAGTAACGAGGATCTAGAAATACTTACTTAGGTATTGATTTATTACTCTACTAGAGTGTACACCTACCGAGCAACTGTGATAGCCTAGAATAATGTAAAACTTTATATCACTTAAAATGTTACAACGGCGTAAGGTTACAATGAGAACTTTTGTACTAAGTATATAAAATTTCAAAACACAGTGTTTGTTTTATTTCCGATTTTAATATCCTTTGACTTTGATGAATTTCTGAGGCCCTCTACACCTCCTTTTGACTCAGGACGGCATAGTAAGAGTAGGCCGCCTTCATTATCTGAAATGAAAAACGCCATATTTTTATTTGAGTCACGTCTTGGGATAAAGTTGGGGCCGTCGTTTTTAACATTACTGACATAACACATAACTGAACATATTCAATTTGTCCCACGTGATCGGAATGGCTTCGATTTTGGTACAATTTAAGCGCTAAATTAAACCTTTATGTAATGGATTTCCGATAGAGGGTTAATTAAACTTACCAGCTGTTTGGGTAGCTAGTTATTATTTAGACATACTGAGATGATAAGAAGATGGATGCAAGATGAGAGGTAGGCAGAGGGATTTCCACTTATGATACGATCCTGACAAACCTCTCTTTCTTCATTTATTTCCATAACATTAGTTATGCATGACGTGCTCCTCTTTTTAGGGTAATATTTCGTAGACTGGTACATTTCATATTCAAGTAAGAGCATATGCGTCATCACACGGAGCAACATACCTACAATCCGTGTCGTTTTAATTTTTGAGCACAGCACCGTTTGTTCATTTCTCGTCGACGCTGCCGGCTTTGTAAGAGATGAAAACTGTGACCTATATCACTAGCGACGACTTTCAACTACCTGTCCATTTTCTCTCTTCCATAATGGGCTGCTTTGAGCTACTGCCGAGCCAATTAACCGGTTGCTTCATATCGGAGTGTCGACTTTAAACGGGGTGAAGTTTTTATTACTTGAAAGCCGGTGCTAGTTTTAAAATGCACTTTTTATATAAGATGTAACAGTAATGCTTAAACAGTGTTCGTTAGATTGAAGAACAGGAATATAATCGGAAAATATACAACAGGGCACTTCTCAGATCATTTTCCCCGCTTTGCCGAAGTCAAGTACTAAGTAATAAGTATACCTACGCGTTATAGATCAAGTCGCCGTAATTTTCGAGTCCATTATTTGGATATTTGGCGACTATTGTTACCATTCTACTGACATTTCGTATTTACACACTAATATTTTTTTATGGTAGGGTGACCATTATTTGTAAGTAAAATTTTAAATCTCTAAAAAATATAAGGAAAAACGTGTGGTCCGTTTTAAGGCTTTTGAAATGGCTTTATACGATCGGTGCTATCAGTACCAGTACTATTGATATATGTGGGAAATTCATAATGAAAGTAGGTCATTCGTATCGGGTTATCAATAGCGCTCCTGCTCCCCTATATGAAAAACGTTATTGTAGGCCCGAAATAATCCGTAACGTACACATTAGCGCACATATTGATTCATTCAATTCATTCACATATTGATATTGCCCAATCAAAGCTGTTACTTAAGGGGCTACCCGAGGTTTTCATCGATTTTTGACAAGTTTTGAATCGTATCTCCTCCTTTTGCACTACAGATAGAATTATAAATCAAACGGTTATCGGTTCTTCAATTTTTTATCTCCATTTTGGTCCACCGGATTTTGACACAAATTAATACTTAATTTTGTATGATTTTTTTTAAACATTGTCTAAAAAAACACTTATTTCGTATCTCTATTGACGTGAAAGATCTAACATATACGAAATCTACATATTTGGGTCCGTCTGTGACGTCTCTAAAAACTGGTCCAGGGTTTACATTTTAAACCAATTAACAACAAAAGTTATGGCCAGAAAACCAGTTTTTTGGCCTAAAATTGTTCAACTTTGATGCCAAATATCTCGAAAACAATGAACTTTGAAGTAAATATGGGATACTATATTGCTTAAAGCCGTTGTTGTTAATATAATAAGCTACAAAAAACATTAGAAAACTAAGGTCTAGCTAAATAATAGGTAAAAATGCAGAGCAAAGCTCGTTCTCCCGCGAGGTGCCGGACGTACTTGTAGCGTCATCGTCACACACTTCCATCGAATACTGATTAGAGTGGTCAGACAAAATACTTTACTGCCAAGAAGCACCGGTTGTCCATATAGGCGAACCCGGCGGCGGTGAGTCGGAGCGGCCGCTGTGCCCGCATCATCGCCATGAGGAGGTTGCGACGCACACGTGGCGTCATACGTTCCCACTTGGACTGCATTACTGCGTCTGATACGCGCTCCGCCTGCATCAATCATATTAATTTAAAAATATATGTCTGTAAAGATATGTATGTTCTTCAAGAAAGGAGTGTACAGAATGTACAGATAACGCGCATGCGAGTCTTGCTGCTCCGGACGCTTGCAATGCAACTACGCTATCCGCTTAAGACTATCAGGCCATACCTACGCTTGTTACGCTATAGGTAAACTGAATTTAGCAGTTTTTATATTTTTTTATTAGGCAGTGTATGGCTGTTAAAGTTTATTTAGGTCAAATATTGCAAGATTTGCAAGTCTCGACCAACTTCCTCCTCCCTACAATCGAGTAAAATTTTTGTACACTTGTGTACGTCAGGTGACAATGCAATCTGTATCAAGCTGTATGGTAGCTGTATAAAGCTGGGCCAATGGTGGACGCTTGAGAGTGAGCATATAGCAACGAAGCAGATAAACCCGTCGTATATTAAAAAAAAATGGACTCTCTCAATGTGACTGTGCATATAAAAGCTAGTATAAAATACCATTTTTTACAGAAATGTATTTTTCTACATAAAATATCGATGTGTTTATTTTATCTTGTCATGGTACACAGATGATGTCGCAGAAAAATACAGTGTTGTTATCGTATGAGTGCCCTTGTTCACTCATTCCCGAAAATAACACATTCGTGTTTCAACGGATGCTCAAAATAACCACAATAATAAACAATCATGTTTACGATGTATTTTGAGTTAGCATATAAACATTGACATTGGTATACATAATACTTAGGAGTGAACTAATTCAGGCCAACAATCTTTCCTAGTACATACAGTCATCAGTAGAAGTTGCTAAGCGGTCCTAGCGCTCAAAATGATCTACACACGAACTCTAATGTCAAGGGAATAAGGTAGTGTGTAGGTCATTTTATAAGCGTGTTATTTTGCTTAGCCACTTCTGATGCTGACTGTACCTAGTAAACGTTAAACGAGGCGATTTAAGCTTTTACCAATAAATACACATTGTTAAGAACTACCATTAGTGAAATTAAATTTGTTGCACGATGTCACCATGCTAATCATACGTAATATTATATCCATACTATCCATACTTACTTAATATTATAAATGCGAAAGTGTGTCCGTCTGTCTGTCTGTCTGTCTGTTACCTCTTCACGCTTAAACCGCTGAACCGATTTGGATGAAATTTGGTATAGAGATAGTTTGAGTCCTGGGGAAGGACATAGGATAGTTTTTATCCCGAAAATCATCCCCCAAAGGGCTGAAGTGGGGGGTGAAACTTTGTATGGAGCTACGATATAAACGAGTTCCACACGGACGGAGTTGCGGGCAGAAGCTAGTAATATTATAAATGTAAAAAGTGTCTGTCTGTCTGTCTGTTACGTCTTTACGCTTAAACCGCTAAACCGATTGGGATGAAATTTGGTATGGAGATAGTTTGAATCCCGGGGAAGGACATAGGATAGTTTTATTCCGAAAATCATCCCCTAAGGAGGTGAAATGAGGGGTGAAAGTTTGTATGGACCTACGAAATAAATGAGTTCTATGCGGACGGAGTCGCGGGCAGAAGCTAGTACAATATCTATATGAAACTTGCGTGACGTAATGGAACGAATCAAATTTCACAAATGAAAGTTCATAATATGAAGTCGAATGATTCAGTCATTGTCAGATGACGATTGTCAAGCTGTTAAAATAGGGGCCAGATCTAGGGGCCGTAGACAAGGTTACAATCGACAAGCGCTAAAGCCAATAGAAAACTAATAAAATGTACGGGAATGACAGATGTAAACGAAAAGTGTTTCGTCGGCATCTGTCATTCCCCTACATTTTATTAGTTTTCTATTGGCGTTAGCGCTTGTCGATTGTAACCTTGTCTATGGCCCCAGATAGTCCTATAATGCGATGTTGTGGCGAATCTCGGCATCAAGATATTAAGTACTAGAAGAGGTGAGGTGAGACAAGTTGTGAATAGCATAGTATTTATCTACCGACTTTCTTATTGCACAATTATCACATATGCAACTTACTCCTACATGACTCTTAATAAGCTTGACCCCCGATTACGTATTGTAATGAAGCTCAGAGTCATGCATGCCTAGGAACAAGTGGGTCATACCGTGTAGGCTCGGACAAGAATAGGTCTACGGTCTCCCCCGCCTGTCGTAGAAGGCGACAAGGGGGTCATACCGTGTAGGCTCGGACAAGAATAGGTCTACGGTCTCCCCCGCCTGTCGTAGAAGGCGACAAGGGGGTCATACCGTGTAGGCTCGGACAAGAATAGGTCTACGGTCTCCCCCGCCTGTCGTAGAAGGCGACAAGGGGGTCATACCGTGTAGGCTCGGACAAGAATAGGTCTACGGTCTCCCCCGCCTGTCGTAGAAGGCGACAAGGGGGTCATACCGTGTAGGCTCGGACAAGAATAGGTCTACGGTCTCCCCCGCCTGTCTTAGAAGGCGACAAGGGGGTCATACCGTGTAGGCTCGGACAAGAATAGGTCTACGCTCTCCCCCGCCTGTCGTAGAAGGCGACAAGGGGGTCATACCGTGTAGGCTCGGACAAGAATAGGTCTACGGTCTCCCCCACCTGTCGTAGGAGGCGACAAGGGGGTCATACCGTGTAGGCTCGGACAAGAATAGGTCTACGGTCTCCCCCGCCTGTCGTAGAAGGCGACAAGGGGGTCATACCGTGTAGGCTCGGACAAGAATAGGTCTACGGTCTCCCCCGCCTGTCGTAGAAGGCGACAAGGGGGTCATACCGTGTAGGCTCGGACAAGAATAGGTCTACGGTCTCCCCCGCCTGTCGTAGAAGGCGACAAGGGGGTCATACCGTGTAGGCTCGGACAAGAATAGGTCTACGGTCTCCCCCGCCTGTCGTAGAAGGCGACAAGGGGGTCATACCGTGTAGGCTCGGACAAGAATAGGTCTACGGTCTCCCCCGCCTGTCGTAGAAGGCGACAAGGGGGTCATACCGTGTAGGCTCGGACAAGAATAGGTCTACGGGCTCCCCCGCCTGTCGTAGAAGGCGACAAGGGGGTCATACCGTGTAGGCTCGGACAAGAATAGGTCTACGGTCTCCCCCGCCTGTCGTAGAAGGCGACAAGGGGGTCATACCGTGTAGGCTCGGACAAGAATAGGTCTACGGTCTCCCCCGCCTGTCGTAGAAGGCGACAAGGGGGTCATACCGTGTAGGCTCGGACAAGAATAGGTCTACGGTCTCCCCCGCCTGTCGTAGAAGGCGACAAGGGGGTCATACCGTGTAGGCTCGGACAAGAATAGGTCTACGGTCTCCCCCGCCTGTCGTAGAAGGCGACAAGGGGGTCATACCGTGTAGGCTCGGACAAGAATAGGTCTACGGTCTCCCCCGCCTGTCGTAGAAGGCAACAAGGGGGTCATACCGTGTAGGCTCGGACAAGAATAGGTCTACGGTCTCCCCCGCCTGTCGTAGAAGGCGACAAGGGGGTCATACCGTGTAGGCTCGGACAAGAATAGGTCTACGGTCTCCCCCGCCTGTCGTAGAAGGCGACAAGGGGGTCATACCGTGTAGGCTCGGACAAGAATAGGTCTACGGTCTCCCCCGCCTGTCGTAGAAGGCGACTAAAGGGGGTCATCGGCGTCGCAGTGTTCTGGCGACAGCATCTCTTTACCCTAGGACGGGCCAAATGTGGCGAGGCGCGAGGGGCTCCAGTGCGTTCAGCTTGAGATCCATGGAGTCCCCCGCATGAGAGCGCAGAGGCACCGTGGAGTTTTTAGTGGATAGAAATACCCACATAACCCTGGTTCGCAGGTTTTCTCCACGATAACAAAAAAAAAGCGGCCAAGTGCGTGTCGGACCACGCACAACGAGGGTTCCGCCTATTAAAAAGGTCGTATCGTTACTGAAATCTTATGGCACTTATGCCCTTTTCTTTAAGGAAGGCAGTTTTTTAGAAATATCTCAAAAACCTTTGAACCGATCTTGTTCAAATCAATTTTCGCTGAGAGAATTTAATAAGCCCTATGAGCATGAATTTTTTCATATTTTTAAAATACACGGTTCAAAAATTAGAGGGGGGGGGGACACAATTTTAGTGACTTTCGAGGAGATTATCTCCGACTCTATTCACTTAATCAAAAAAATTGCTGAGAAACCTTATATTTATTTTGAAAGGCCTATCGATTCGTGATTATCGTGGGCTTGCAATGAAAAAAAAAAATGTTGACTTTCAGTTTTATGTAGGTATGGAATGCACCCCTAAAAAAAATTTTCTTTAGTAATTTAGTTACAAAACTATGTAGCGGTTAACAAAATACACCTATCCTGAAAATTTTATTCAAATACACCTTATAGTTTTCGAGTAAAATGCCTGTGACATACGGACGTAACATACCTCGGCGTGAAAAGGAGTCTATATGTACTCGGCCGGCCACCCCTTACTTCCCGGCCTCTGTAGTAATGTACTGTTAAGCACTAACTTTCGTATATGAAACTATTTTCGCTGCTGAGTGTACCTACTCATGAAATATCTAATAGACAATGCAGCGCAAAAAGAACTGGAGCTCTATCTGGCTCGACATCACTCATTCTAATATGATACTCTATGTGTTGTATGCATATTTGAGGACGGAATGCGTGGAAGCAAACGTGCGCAACCCACATCGTCATTGATATCATTTTCTATGTTAAAAGTCGAACCAAATTGACCCCATGAGAGCACAATGCCTGCAAGTGTGCCCGAAAAGGTAATCAGTTTTTATTACAACCGTTCCGAAAACTATTTTACAACTCGCCGGGTTCCGCTTTTTTGAATGGGGCAATGACTTGCTTTCTGGCTCAAGAATCTAATTTCGTATTGAATTCATGCTGTTTAATCTGATCTTACTTGTATTACCAGCCCGCTCTTACACACCAGCCGCTATTCTGTAACTTGTTTTAGCCTCACCATTCACCTACAAATCTGGAGGCACAGTAGTTGTGTATTTGTATTTATATATCCTTTTTTGTTATTTATTATGTACATATGTATGTTTATATCTCTCTCTTTTTGTTATTGCACCGCCCACAATTTGTCTGCTTTGCCCTAAGGTTAACTGGTAGAGAATGCTTACGGCATTAAGTCTACCTTTTGTACGTACTTTTGTGTAATAAAGATTAAATAAATCAATATTTCATCATCATCATATCAGCCGAAAGATGTCCACTGCCGGACATACACGTCCCCAAAAAGTGATCGGTATCTATAATACAACTTATACAACATTCATGCAATTTTCGATAGGTACTCGGTTATTTTGTGATTTACGATGTTGACGAAACAAGCACGGCGCAATTTGATATTGGATCGTTTTGGGAAAACTGCAACAATCCGCTATTAATGGTTTATCTCTTTTAATTAAAACTTATACGAGAGCTATTTATTGTGCACTCGCTGATGAAGTGTTTTCAGGGGTAAGTAACGCTTTGCTTTGCGATATTTCCACGCTTTGCTTTGCGATATTTCCAGTAAGTATATCTAATACTAGTGTATTCTGTCTTTGATTTAGTACGAGGTACACACCGCGACGAATAAATCGCACCATTTCAAACATTGCATTCAAGGGGGCTATTTCCAAGATTAAAAATGACATTTTAATTTCATAGTACGCCGTTCCGTGCCCTCGCCGTTACCTTACCAGGCCTACGCCGCCGGAACATATAACCCGACAAAATAAACTGTTCGTCATTGTCACATATTTCTCCCTTTAGTTATAGACATTCTGTTTCGTACGCGATTTCACAGGGTGTTGTCGTTTGCCGGACGGCGCACAGGTGAATGTATGGAAAACTCGGTGGCGATGGCGACTCGGCCGGCCGGCCTTGGTCTTGAGTCGGAACATGCACGGAAAGATTTACTGTGAATTATCCTTGGGCGTGAAAAGATGTTACAAATACATACATTCAGTCATACTTATATTGATTAATCTTAGTATTATTAACGAAACAATAACGCAGGTTAAGCAAAGATGGCAGCGGTGACTGCCTGATGTTTGAGTGGTTAATATGAATGAGCGCTTCCGTGCTTTGTAAGGCACGCTAAGCAGTTGATCCCGGCGGCTGTCTATGACAGTAGTCGTTAAGCCGAGTTAGAGGCCTTCGTGGGGCGGCTTAAGAACTTCTAACAGTCGAGTTGCCCACTCACATGACAAAGGGGGGACAACTGTTACTCGCGTCCGCAGGAGCTACCTACCACGCCATGCACGTGTCCCCTGGGTGGTTTTAAAGAGTGACAACCTTTAAAGGCCAAAATTATGTATGCCATACGATTAAAATAAAGCTAACCTGAAGCGTGAGCTCGTTTGCCGTGAAGCATTGTATGGCGAGCTGTATGATCATTGCGATAAAGAACGCTAGTGAAGTGACGAGACGGATTGACTTGAAACTCGATGCATCTTGCTGAAACAGAACTTCTTTAGAAAATGGCATTAAGTAATGAAAGAAGTATGATGTAGGGGTTTAAAGATTTCCAAAAAGTCTTAAGTATTCAACTGATACCAGATATAGGTACCTAAACAATGTTCAAATCTTCAAACATGTATTGCTTATAAGTTGTTGTCGACCAGCGAATAGAGGTCCATGTAAGAAATTTCAAGCTGTAGGTGATAAAACAAATGACATTTCATCGGCGATCATGGATTTTTTGCATCCCACCGCCTCTTGCCAACGGAACCTAATTAACCTTATTATATCTAGTGTTTACATGGTATAGGTAAAAATATACTTATTCCGAAACGAAAGTACTTATAGGCACAGTCAAGGTTTAAAAACACGTCCCCATTTTTGCTTTGTCACAATGACAATAAGGAATAAAAAGGTACGCGTTTCAGTTTCTTTTACCGTAAATCCGACAATCAAGCGACCGATTCCTCAATGCAACGGCCCCAACGCCCCCAACCAAAGTACCAGACATTGACATTTTATGTAGTTTTCGTAGCATTGTTACCAATAGTGATTTGAACACAAGAGTTGCAACGTCTACCATATGTAATAAAACTTACGAATGCACCAAACAAATTCAATATTGTTTGATTAAGAACCAAGTAGTTTTACCGAAACTTGCACCATAACGACGCAAATGGCAGCCATGCTAGACAGGAGTTGAGTCATGAAACCATATGAGTAAGTCACTCGGAACTTTTCCACGCAGCTGAAAACAGAGTCATTTATTAAAATATATATTCGTTTTATACCAAAAATGAAAATCATGACATTTTTGGTATAAGCTTCTATTGCCGACTGTACATTTACACGATAAAAAATAAACATAAAGACGAACTGAGAACCTTCCTCCTATTGAAGGTTAAAAATATAATCTCAAAGCGGAAAGGCAAGCAGAAATCTGTGAACTTCATTTTTATGTTCTCAAACAAAGTTGTATAAAGAACCGTATTATGTTGATAGAGGCGTAAAAAAATCTTGAGTGACAATATTACGGCGGTAATCCTGAGATATTGCAAGTCGTCACATAGATATTCCCTCTTTGCTTTCACATCGGCATAGGAACCGCCTATTGACAATTGTAAATAATGCGGGGCTGTTTTATTGGAAATTGAAACCTTGTATTTTCAATATTTTGTTACATAAGTCTGTCAGAATACGATTAGGTGCCATTGGTAGTCATCAGAACAATGAATGGGTTACTTATATAAGTACCTACACGTGAGAATAACACTTAGGAGTCTAATAAAAGGCACGGTCTTACGAAAATCGTCTGAACCAAAATATGCCGACTGAGTTCATTGATATGACAAGATTTTGAATTTTCCGGTTGACTTTTTATAGTCTAGGTCTAGGGGGTCGTTTAGGTTTCACAAATCAAAAATAGGTCAGGCGACGAAACCAAGTGCCATAGGTACGTGCACGCCGGCCAAATACTAAACACATGCAGTGCCATTCAATACCCTTTGTACGCGGCTATTTATTCGGAGTTCTGTTAAGTTGGCTCCCGTACTGGGATCGCTTGCCTCCAGTTCCAGTTCCCAGTGCTGTTTATGGCAATTTAACGCAGTCGGTTGGTCCAACCGATGTTTGCTTGCCAAAAAGTTACGAGCGGCTACCTAAGCCTCTACTCTAGCCAAAAGAGTAGGTACATTGTGCAAATAGAACATTTTAAATTGCAAGTATTCGTTTCTCATTATTAAATTAAATTTCACTTCAATATGGAGAAAAAGGTTCTCATTTCATTTAGGTAGTGTGTTATTTTACTTACTAAATAAAATAAAAACCGAATTCGATTGGGTGGAGACGGGGAAGCTTTTCCACTTGTCTTACATTACTTTATTACTAGGTACTTACTTAATTACATAAACCAAAAACAATATCATATTTTCATTATAAATTCGTATGAGAGTGATATTGTGATACTAACCTGATCAACAATTGGTGTTGACGAAGGCAGTTTATTACTGATGTTTCTATTGCGGCTTCAATTTGTTTTTCAGAGTAGAATGTTTTAACCCTTGCTTCTATTTTGTCTAATTGATTCTTTGGATGGCCAAGCTTGTCGCTGGCAGGCATAATTAAATTCTCTTGGATATCAATATCGAGAGGCATATCTGAAAGTAGCTGCGATAGAGCTCTCTCGTAGGCAGTAATGAATGCCTCTTGTAGGGTCGAGAACTGAGCACTCATGTGCAGAATGACTGACCCGATGAATGTGTCGATAGTCATAACGATGTGGCCCGTCCACAACAAGCCTACTGTCTCCAGAACAAACGTCGCGATATATGATTCATCTGATTGGTATTTCCATGGTATGTAGATAGGCTGAGGCAATGTCCGTAGAGGCTTTACTGCAGTATCGTTTAACAGAGCCACTTCTCTTTTCCATCTTAAATCCATAATAGTGCCGTATACGTTCGTATTACCAATAGTAATCCACCCGAAAAATACGAAGGACGCGGTCATTATTTTTGTAATTCTAATCGTTGTACGATTTTTATCAATATTCTGGTAATAGTCATAAATGTCGATTTCGATAGTACGGACAATTTCTTGGATGGCACGGTTTTTGAAGAAGAAAAGGTAAAGTTTGATGCAGGTTAAGTCGTGCGTAATGACAAATGAGAGACTGAACATGAATCGATCGATGTCCTTTTCGCCTACGAAGGGGTCGATGGTTTCGAGACCGACGAAACCCGCTACCCAAACTATTTGCGTGAGGATGGAATAGAACAGGTACCAGCCGGGGAAGTTATTAAAATTGTCTTCGTCAGGATGATGCCACCAGCCCAGCCCCAAAAACCTCAAAAGGCGGAAGTGTACGCTAAAGTAGCGCCCAGGACGATCCAGTCTTACATTATTAGACATCTTGACTACTCTAGTTTCAATTTGTAATTTTACTTGTCCGCACCTAAAGGCTTACTACGATGCTCTGATTTAATAAAGTTTGATAGGTTTCCTTTATAGCTTCATTGCAGCTGGCATTTTGTCCGAGCAGGGGTTTAAGATGAAGCGAAAGCGGTTATTGGAAAGACTTAGATCTGATAGCGACTTTGTGGAATTAGGTATATAGAGCAATAAATAGTGAAATATGTGTAAAATTTGCCGTGATCCATAATCTGGACAAATGGTAGTCTGACCCCGAATCTTGATGTTCTTGATCTTGAGATACAACATAAAAAATATACTATTTATAGACCATTCAGTTTTTAATTAATTGTAACTTTTTTGTTTGTTTGTTTTTATTTATCATGTCGTTATCTTCGTTTCGAAAATAAGTTTTACCCAATTAGCTACTATGTATACTGTCAATGTATTGTACTGTCAAATATATTGTTGAGTATTCTTGAAATACTTAAAACAAACACACAATGAAACCGTAGACAAAATTACCAATCGGTTTGTGTATTTACGTATCGCTTTCCCATTTGCTTTTCATCGAGGTCTCAAAATAAATACACACTTGGGCGTTCTCTAGTAACTCAAACCATACTCTAACGTGTCTTAATCCAAGTTAATATTAATAAGTTAATTTACAAAATTATTCGTTATATTCCGACGACGTAATTGCAGTAATAAGCGGTTAGCGATTGACACGTACGAGGTGTTATTTAATTTACAATTAACACTTAAAATTAACTAATTTTCCCTTATCTACATAATTATGTATAAATGATGAGGCCAATTTATAGTGCAGTAAAGTCCTTATTACTTATTCATGATACATATAAGGCCCGGCTAAAAAAACACATTTTGCTCTCGGGAACCACACATTTCGTGAAGTGGTACTGATGATGATAATCACAGATAACGTGTGTATCTCCTCAATGATGTAGGTACTTCACAGATTCCGATGAGATTTTGTTGACGTAGCATGTAATGCTCATTCAAAATACCCATTAAGTGGAACTGTTTATAGTACCAAATGTAAGTATGGGATCCTTAAGGTATGGATGGGGATGGGACTCCTCCAAAATCATCGGCCCTTAATACGATGATACTTAATATGATGAATGTGAAAATGTGCATGTGTCATGACGAAGTACCAAATTTGTGTTGGGCTTTTTGGATTTAATTATTATTGACATTACTCAACACCATGCTACTGGATATTTATACAATTTTAACCAATTAGGAAAGTAGGACGTACATAATGCGATTCCATAATCCGTGTTAAATGTAGGTCTGTTAGGTCAACATCACTCAGTCAACATTAGTATTCAGGAGAATTGGTACCAACAGACGGGAAACACTCATTGCGCAATTGAAATTAAGTCTAGTATCAATTATTGTGCATGTGCTAATGAGTGTAGGTATCAAAAATAATGAAATATGAAGGAAGTACCATAACGGCGCAGTTCATACGATTAAACATCAAAAAAAAACATATACTTAAAGTAGGCACGGCGCGCGTAAGTGCAAGAACGTATTGAATTTAAGGCTCTGCATTGGAAATTATCGCGTGCTTGAAACGCTGTTTAAGCTAGATTAAGTAACAATAAGGTCTGATTTTCAGATATATGATTCTTGACTATTTCAGAGATATGATTGTTTATCTGATGTTATCGATACATGATTGCTTAAAATTTCCTCGACAGAAAAAAATTCCAAAGTTGGGTCTGTATTGTCCTTTTTTTACTGAGCCTACTCAAACGATACATTATTTTACGACACAATCAAGTTAAATATTATTAACTCATCTAAAATCTCACTTTATGAAATTTAAATAAAACTTCTCTAAGTTAGGTATTTATAGAAATTTGTCCAAAAAAGCCATTCCCGCGAAGAGTGTTACATCTCTTTTCCTCGTGCGCGGAAAGCATCGCCGTGTCTCTGTCTAGGGGGCGTGTTCGACTAAAATCAAGGCAGTCTTTATTGATTAGGTACAAATTCTTATATGTGGTTAAAGTGACAAATCAGCTAGGTATTTATATTAGTAGTAAAATATTCATTACAAGCTATTGATAAAGCTTAGGATAAAAGCTTTTAAAGAGACGTACCCACCTACTAGAGCATCAACACAAACTTGATTGCTTTTTTTTAACTGACTGTAAAACAGAGACAACATTCGTCTTCTCGTCGAAGCTTAGAAAACACAAGGTTGATCTTTATTTCACGCTCCGTCTCCCGAATTCAAGAGGATTGCTGCCGGCTACAATGGTGAATGTTACTCAACTCCAAATACTAAGTATGCTCTGTATGCTTACAGACTCGAGTATTTTATTCATGCAAACCTTAAAGACAAACGGGCTTCAAGCCGTGACCCCATTTAACACGGCGAAGGTAAAATACGTGGAATACATAACTGCAGAATTCGAGATGAGTTCCCCGGCTGATGTTTTCGGGTCTCATCTAAGGTTTAATTTTCAGTGAATGTTTAAACCCTCCGCCCCGGTTAATCCTTTGAGTTTTAAAGACTTAAGTCAGAAGTTGACGCCGTGGCAGTCTTTCGATAGTCAATAGCATCACTTAATATGCGCGTTGGGCTGCAGAACCAAGCATTAACAACGTTACGGAAGTATTTTTGGTAGGTTGTTTCCACGCACCCGGTGCTAATGAGAATGATTTTCTGTGAGTGCTTATTTAGGCCTCACTACTAAAGCTTAAGTTAAGGCGCCGTAGGTTCAACGAAGTTAAGCGAATAGAGTTTTTGAAACAATATAATGCGTCTGTTTATAACAATATGGTTTCAAAAAAATATGAATAGCAATCTTGAGGCTTTTTTGCAGCGAGATCAGTGATTCGAAACATGACTTAGCAATTTTCGCTCGATAGAAAAAAATCACGAACAGAGGTCTAAAATACATATATTTAAAATATTCGTAACAAATTATGCACAAAAGCTATAAATATTAAAATTGCTTCTAAAAATCGGCAATATCATGTTTGACAGAACTCAGTGATTACTTTTTTATTTAATTAAACGGCCAAAAAATTAGAATGTAAAAACATGATATCCGCGCTTCCGAGCACGCACTTCCATCTCGCTCACGCTTATGCTCAGTGAGAGGGAGAGAAGACCATGAACCTACGGCGCCTTAAGTACTGGCTGCGTTTGGATAGATCCACAATTTTTTGACGTATGATTGAGGCCTGAGAGCCTGTCATTCCAGTCACTTCTTATAGCTTTTGTGTTAAAGTAGAATTTATGCAAATTTGTTATGACCAATTTAACACAAGCTTCACAAGTGAGAACAACTGCCAAGTACGGATGATAAGGGTAAGGATTGAAATTTAATGAATACCTTCGTGGAATACGGTGGGTGGTAATTGCATGTTAAAAACCGGTTACCAAGGGTTCCGTATAAAATCCATACTAATATTATAAATGCGAAAGTGTGTCTGTCTGTCTTTTATCCGTTCACGCTTAACCCGTTGACCCGATTTCGATGAAATTTCGTATAGTCCCGGGGCACATACGATAGTTTTTATTCCGGTATTGATCCCCTAAGGGGGTGAAATGGGGGTTGAAAGTTTGTATGGAGCTACGATATGAACGAATTCCACGCGGAAGGAGTCGCGGGCAGAAGCTAGTAGGTATAGAAATCAATTGGAGTCTGCAAGATTTTTCACACTTAGGCCTCTTCCTGATTTGGTGGTGCGGGGTGGTCGGTGCGGTATTAGTAAGCTGTACCGACACAGTACAAACTCTTTACTGCGCGCCTCTATTTCAAAGAGTGCTTGCTGATTGATCGTTGATACGCGGGAGCCAAGTGAGGAGGGGGCCGTAATTGAGAGACAACGTTTTTCACGTTGCCGTTGGAAAACGGTTGTCCCTATACATAGACATATGTTGCTATCAGTAGTTTACGAACTGCAAATAAGTTTTACGGACGCCAGTCATCAAATTTATATTCCTGTACTTTTGCTATGAGGCCTATGAGACATCAGAGCTTTCTAGCTAGGTTTGATTCATTTGGGAGTATCAAATTAAACGGCATATACACGGTCATCCATCTTGAGCACTCTATCCCACTAACACAAATTTGTTAGTTGGTTGTTAACAAATATTTGATTGTGATATCCAAGCCTAACGCCATTTATCAGCAGAAACAAGTAAAAAAACATATTTATTTTTGTAGGTATATATACACTCCTGTAACTGCAGGACGCGATGTAGAGCTATGAGTTAATTTACCAGTTTCGCCAGATCACGGCAAACTGACGGTCATAGGGCTGCGCAAGTTAAGTTTCAGTGCTGCAACAGCGCCATCTACTTAAAATAGTACTGTTTTCACACTAATGTAGCCACGGTTACTTACTATACTGCTTATACTCGGCTGCTGAATCGGCGAACTTTGTAACTTCCCATATTTACTGTAGATGGCGCAGTAGTTAATAAAAATATAAATCAATCAAACTGAAAAGTCGCATGGTTTCGTTAAAAACAAGAATAAAATATACAAAATGTAATTTTTCTTAAGGAAAATACAGATAGAGAGAGAAATACATTAATCAATTTGTTCCGTATTCAATGGTTTTGTAAATTGGTGTGGACGATATTATGCGCGCGCATAAATTTCAGCGTAAAGCGCTTTACTGAAATAGGAAGCGTGCATTCTGTCACATTTAGTGATGCAAATTTCTAATTTTAACTAGGATGAGTTCACATTAAATATGTCTCATAGCTTTTATGTCGGTGGACATAAGAGCCAAGAGTTTTTTTCTATTTTCTTTTCATACAGTAGGTAACATTATGTATAATTTATTATAATTTTAAAGTATTTTTCTACTCCTGTACCGTTATCTGTCAAACAAATTATATAGGCTTTAGCTCAAATACAATGACACCAATAATAAGTCGTCGAAAAACTCTATGCTCTATGGCCCATAAACGCACTGTTTAGCGTACTTTTATGGTTCATACATTTTTCATAAAAGCACTGTTTACCTCGATGTAAATCATCTAACTTTTTTTTTAATCGGCCGCTATATTGCAGTGGTACAGTCAGCGTCATATAGTTAGTAGCAGCCAAGGTAGCCAAATATTTCGGTACACGTCTTTATTACTGTAAGAATAAGGGTGTGTTACGAAATATTTGGCTACTCTGGCTGCTACTAACTATATGACGCTGACTGTACCAACTTCACAAGAAAGTTTATCGAAATAAAAAGTTTTTATTTGCGATTTAACATTTGTATATTATAAATTATTATCAAAAATAATAATACATCATCATCTACTGTGTGTTAATTTATATGTTTTATAATTACTTGGTATTATTTATAAAAATAAACAGTTCGGATTCGGTTCGGGTCCGGATTCGGTTTGTTTCAGATGGCAAGTGCACCTTTGTCATTTGCTAACGACTGTTTGTACGCCTCATGGCGAGAACATACCTACCTATTTTTTACAGATAAATAAATGAAATGAAATGAAAACAAATTAAAAACAAAACAAACCATAAACAAGAGATATTCATACATTCATATATTTCTGATTTATTTCCTACCAAAATACAGTTCCAAATTAAAAGACGAAAGATGATAAAATTGATAAACTATAACTCCTAATCTATTAAGATTTTTAAAATGGTCGAAGGAATTCATAACTGCATTTCTGAAGAAATTGCGTGAGTAGCAAAAGAACGAATAGAAAACTTGCTGCCCGGAAAGTCTAAATAATTAAATTTATAAAAGTCGTAGAAAAAGTATTGTATGCAACGGTGTATAACTGGTCTAAAAACACTCGTGGCGTCTTTAATTGCGAGGCTAGCCAAGGCTCGCATCGCAGCCCATGACACTCGCAGTTTAAGACCCTTCTTATACAACAGTTGCATAAAATACTATTATAGATCATCAAATATGTGTTTATTTAATCCAATAAATTATCATCGTGTTTTTTAATTATGATATTTTAATCGATTAACTCAAAACAATCGATTAATTAAATAGGCACATCACGAGTTGCTTGAAGCGCTTCAATGTGCAAAGTGTTGGCGGATATCGTACGATGTCGCCCAAAACATAACCTATACATACACTTCCACCAATGAATGAAAGCAATGCTACCATCAACAAGATCGTATATTACACCATTCCTCGAGAGTAAGTAACGCTAGTCAGACGTGATAGTTACAACATTATGCAATATTCTCGTCAAATAATACGATAAATTGTGACTCGATATTAAATTTGTAGGTTAACTTTTAGTAAGTACTTAACTCAACCGATTTCTTAAAAGGAAAGTGGTGATGTGATTAAAAAAATAACAAGGATATTCAGTGTATCTGAATTAGACGGTCGTCTTTCAACTGTTTTAACCTTGTAAGTATACCTAGTAAGAAGTAAATAATACATTTTTTATGTTATGAAATTGGTTACCGAAGAAACCTTCAAAATTTAGTCGATTAATTATCAGACCAGGGAAAATGCATCCTGTAACTAATGGGTATAATAGAACATATTTATCAGTATGTACCTACACACGATATAATAATATAAGTTTTATTCTTATTCTTCCCTCGCCGTCTTATAAATACTCATAATATGTAAGTGGCTATATTACATTATAGTAATCAAGGGTTGTTTGAATAAATTAAAATGCATTTTTTTGTTTCCATATTTTTTGATTATTTGTATTTTGCCGGAATAATTTTATTTTTAACAGTTTTGTTTTATTTTATTAGATTTGACCTTAATTTTGCATGAACTTGTAATATAGCGAGGGAACTGAGTTACTTAAGTATATTGTTTTACGAATTGTAGTAGATTCTTACTTATTTCAATCAGTATTTTATGGTCCGATTTCCGATTGTGATTTTAGACTACTATACGTTCTTAGTAATTTAATATACCTACTGCCAAAATAATAAACATTTCAAAAAATCTCTCATGTGTTTAAGGGGAGAGGGAGGAGGTTTATCCAAATCTCACTAAGTACCTATATGTCACGATATCGAAGATCCATTGTACATACCTACCGTGTTTTTTTACTCTACTGAGTAGGTACAGTTCCGGAGATTACCCTTAACCAGCCGTACTACCTAACTTAAATAAACATTACCTACCTCTTTAATTAAACGCGCGAGCGAAGTGAAAGAAGATCTTCTTTTCAGCTTTGGCAAAAAATATTTCGTATGACCAACGTCTGTCCATCTGTCCTCCTCTAGATGTCGCATTTCTAGACCGATTCTCATGACATTTTGTGAGCAGCGTCAATAATTATACGCGATTAAGTCCCGTTTAGTATAAATAATAATAATACTTATCTTAGTAATTGATCCCAACTAAAGCTTATAAACTTTATCCAATTTACAAATTGCAGCATCAGTTCATACGACAAAAAAAACCCTTCGGAGCAAAATGCACAAAAAGCAAAATGTACACTACACGCAAAATGTACAATTCGCACAATGTACCCCACGCTTATTGTGAAACACGCGGAACGTACACGAAGCAAAAAGTACATTGGCAAAATGCACACTACTCGCAAAATGCACATTACGCAAAATGTACAAAAATCGAAAAACGGTGCCATTCAAGACTATGATTTATTGATGAATTTAGGCAGACCAGATACTGGTTAAGGCATTTTGAGTACACAAATATGCAGCTTTAGAAACGATCAAAAGGACGTAGTTATAGGGAAAAGGATCTAAATCTCTATTCGGCCAAAACTAAACAAATTAGATATATGAAACAAAGTTCAGACTTAACTTATGGAAAATATTTCACGCAATCCTGGCTTTTTGTACATTTTGCGTAATGTGCATTTTGCGAGTAGTGTGCATTTTCCGATATGTGCATTTTGCGAATGTACTTTTTGCTTCGTGTACGTTCCGCGTGTTTCACAATATGCGTGGGGTACATTGTGCGAATTGTACATTTTGCTATTGGTTACATTTTGCGTGTAGCGTACATTTTGCTTTTTGTGCATTTTGCTCCGAAGGGAAAAAACTCTGTAAACGGTCACGCGGCGCTTGTGCAGAAAATTTCAACAATCACGAAGGTATACCTATAGTTCGATGGTTATGTCTACCTACTAATACTAGTGGCTCTGTGAGCTGTAGACCTCAAGAGCCAGTTTTTTTAATTTTTCGATAAATTAAATCCACAAAAAATGTCTATATAATTAACTTATTTTATTTACCTCACTGAGGTCTCCCGACGTTTCGGATGTGTTGCAACATCCATGGTCACGGGACAACTGGCTTGAGCGGGTATCAACATCTTCTTGCTGCGCGGGTTTTCCGAACTACCCGCATTTGGCCTTTATTAACCACTTGTACACTAGGGTTGTCACCCGGCCGACACACAACACTAATAATATCCGGTGATATAACGGACGATGTTTTTTGACGCTGGCATTTACTTATGATAGGATTCCACGAAGATGAAATCTTAAAACCGTCGTCCCGGTTGAAATTACGATGTTTTCTGATTTCAACGGCTTCACGTATTTTGGCGTATTTGTGGAATCCTATCATAAGTAAATGCCAGCGTCAAAAAACATCGTCCGTTATATCACCGGATATTATTAGTGTTGTGTGTCGGCCGGGTGACAACCCTAGTGTACAAGTGGCTAATAAAGGCCAAATGCGGGTAGTTCGGAAAACCCGCGCAGCAAGAAGATGTTGATACCCGCTCAAGCCAGTTGTCCCGTGACCATGGATGTTGCAACACATCCGAAACGTCGGGAGACCTCAGTGAGGTAAATATCATAACATAAGTTAATTATACGCGATTAAGTCCCGTTTAGTATAAATAATGTGTGAGAATCGTGAAAGTTTAAATTTATTATATTTCATAGAAATATTTTGAATTTGTTGATTGTTTTCCATACCCGTAAAATACGTAGCATGCAAGCGTGTGCGCAAACTGCGACCTTGCAAAACGTTTTGCACTGTGCGTAAAATTGCAGCAAGTTAGATACGCGCATACTGGGCATTAAAACTGTATAATTCAGCATAAAATTAGTTTGGACCATAGTAGGTACCTACACAAGAAGTTGCTTTCGATTTACCTGCCAGTTAGGATAACATGAGACAGCCGCGTGACAAAGTCAATGAACTTGGCAAAACACTAATTCGATTGAAGCAAAAGGCAAGGCTAGGCTAATTATTACAGCCTTATTGTATTTTTCTGGAGGCATTATAGTGTTTATGTTGGACTAGAGTTAAAGCAGTCGTCCTCCACTAGCAAGCACGCAAGAGCCAGGGGGACGAATATAATATGTAGAAACATTTATTTATGGGTAGGTACATACTAGGTACTTAATAAGAATGACATAAATGTTTGAATGTAGAAAAATATCACATCATTAGTTATTCAAATCGCTTTAATTTTCCCAGGGCAAAAGTTCAACAACTTATTGTTGCCTGAGTATAATAAAATAATAACTGTCTCTGAGGCAAAATAGTACATCGTGATACAAGCGAGGTATGTTGATAATTACATCAGAGGCGGAATTGTTCACGCGAGCGTGAGCGTGGTGAGCGTGATCAGAGAGCCGGGGATGTGATTATCAAAGCTCACGCCACGCGTTTCATACGACGTTTTTCAACACATATTGCGAGGAAAAAATCCTTTTCAAAGTGAAAATTTTATAGGCCTGCCAAGCTTTTTTTATTATTTTTCTTTTTACTGGCAACAGGTTTTTACTCATATTGTACATCGCCAAGAATTTCCAGTGGCGTCCATTCTATTTATCACTTTTCTAGTCACCATCGAGTCAACATTTTTGAAAATAACCAAACACGCATTAACAATGTTTACAAATATTTATTTGTGAAATAAATAACCTATAATGGCGCGCAACAGTTTCTTTTCGTGAAGTTTGCGAATTGCGCGCGCATGTGATAAGCCAGACTTAGATGAAATCTCTAAACAGCCAACAAAAATAAAATAAGTAAATATTTTCGTTTTAAAATGTTATCTTTATTAATTCATGTAAAATGTTATCAAAAGTGAATAGTTTTATTAAATTAAACGTTTCTATATCATAGCCAAAAAGAAATAGCCAATTAATTAACAAAAAGGATTTAATTTGTTTTTTGTTTAGTCGAGTAAGAATCCATTTGCCGAAAATAAAATAAAAACTGCACGTGTTCATGCCTACATCTTGCTGCAAAGTGCCAACGTGACTTAATCGGGATATAACCATAACACACGAGTGTCGTAATGTTATAAAACACGCGTGTTTAATACCCATGATTATGAGCCTAAAAGCGACATAATAAGAGGTACGTTACGAGCAAATGTGTTGAAAAGATACATTTTTTTTTACGTGGCAGCGTCCAGCGTAGCGCCTTAACCGAACATTATATTTTTTTCCTAGTTGAATATAAAATAATTGCCGCTAATTCCCCTGGGTGATCGGGATCAGGTGATTAACATGGATAACGTGCATAATAATGTGGGTATTCCATAATTTAGATTACGATTAGGTGTTACTTATTAAATTATGAAATAAGAATAACCTAACAAGACGACTGTTTTTACCTGGTATTTTAAGATTTTAAAGTAGTTAATAAGTGTATTTATAGGAGGCGCCCAAAATTTTTTATTGGAAATGATTATGATCAGAATTGGCGGAACGTTTGGTTACAATATACGAATTTGGACTTTGATACAATAACGTCACAGTGCGTCGCGTCGCTCGGAAAACGTTTTATTCCTTACCTATGTTTCAAATAGGTAACAGTCGACAATGCTGCTTATTCGTATGGTTAAAATAAAAAAATATTATAATTGACCTTAAAACCTTATCAATTTGTAATTTCCACGTTTTTTTAACGCGCGTTGAAAAAGCGCTCGTGCGAACGGGGCCACACTTATAAGTATTCAAGAATTATTGATAGATGCTACCTCGGATGATGGGTCTGACTCAATCTACTGGGTGTATTACTAATACCTAATACGTTTATTGGGCAGTCAAAATTAAATATTTATTTATTACTAGCTGTACCTACCGGCGACTTCGTTTGCATGGTAATCAGTTTGACTATGGGATCTGAGTCTCTTCGCTAACTAAATTAATTATATCATTTACTACTATGCTATCAATATAATAAAAAAAATATTCTTTTAAATGTTGCTCTATTGGCCTCCAGTCTGATATCTCGGCACCTAGTTTAAAATGTAGGGTAGGCGTTTCCGCAGGATTCTATCAACATATAGTAGTACCCTTGGTATATTGTACTTGCCCGCAGCTACCGAGCTGGTGCCGTAAGTGTGACAAACATGATGAGTGATGACGTTGGTCGGACTTGTCGGTAAAGTAATGGCAAATCGATACGGCCTTATCTGTTACAGATTCACTTTTAAGACCAATTTAAATAAAATCCTAAAACTTCCAGTCAACAAAAAATCTAAACTAAAAAAAAATGTAAGACATATTATAACAATCTTTTTAACTTGACTTTACTTGACTTAAGTTCCTAAGTCCCCTGGATGGGGCAGAGGGCGTCCACAATGCGTCGCCAACCCGATCGGTCTTGAGCTTCACGCTTCATTTCGCTCTTCATTTCTTTATGGCTTTCGCTTCTGCCATGATCGTCCGCCGCCAGGTCTGCTTAGCAAGGCCACGTTTGCGCTTACCTTGGGGATTCCAGTCCAAGGCTTGCCTCGGTATATGATCTTGATCAAAGTCCCTTCGAAGTGTGTGGCCAATCCAGTTCCATTTGCGGTTATTGATCGGCTGGTCGATCGGACTCTCATTCCAGCGTTCCCAGAGATTGGCGTTGGATATCTCCTCGGGCCAGTAAATACCGAGAATCCGACGGAAACACCAGTTGATGTAGACCTGCAGTTAGCGTGAGATGTCTTTTGTGACTTTACACGTCTCGCTACCGTATAGCAACACGGTTTTAACGTTGGACAGGATTATTTTGAGCTTAATTCTCCGAGACAATTTCCGTGGCAATACAGGGCGGAGCCGTGTAAAGGTTGCTCTTGCTTTGGCGATTCTCGAAGCGATGTCCTCCTGGGTCACTCCAGTTTCCGACACAACACTCTCGAGGTCTGTAAATGTGAAACTCGTTCCACAGCCTCTGTGTCGATGAGCAACGGCAAAGAGCTTGTTGCCCCGCATGTTATCTCCTTAGTCTTCCGGATGTTCACTTTTAGTCCCGCTTTCCTTGCCTCTCGTTAAAGGTCGTCCAGCTTGGCTTGCACATCCGTCTCTCTCTTATTAGAAAACTTAGAAAGAGACGGATAGTGTGAGAGAGCTACGCGAGTGACAGTTGTGACAACCGCTTGAGCGAAGTTCTCTATTCAAAAATCTTACACAAGTTTGAATATAGGGAACGCTGCGTCATAGTTTTGACTATCATTCATTAGTTGGGCATTTTACGACGTGCGTTTTACAATTCCAATACTAGAGTGTTTTATTAAACAAAGAGAAAAAAAGACCGGGTTGCACTCCGGGAGTGCCGGCAGAAGTGAAAACTCTATGACATTGGTACAGTTTTTCGATCAGGTCACGTGTCCGTCTTACGAATTTTCAATCTGTCGAAACTTACGGTCACGTGACCTGTGGCGAGTTTAACCATTTTTCCCCATCACAAAACGTGCACAGCGCCGCTAAAGAAGTTTATCACTTCAAAAACTTATATCACGCCGAGAGTTGTGCATGAATATATTATATCGTTTCCCGTACTATTTCTTAGGTAAATAACATTCTTTTTGTATAGTACCCTATAAAATAGATAGTGTGTATTTGAAAAAAATCGACTCTATTTCAAAGACGCCAAAGCTTTCATTATTTCTATCTCTACTAGCTTCCGCCCGCGACTTCGTCTGCGTGGACCCAGGATGAAAACTATCCTATATATTAATCTAGGCTATAAACTATCTTCGTGCGATATTTCATCCAAATCGGTTGAGCCGTTTAATCGTGATTGAGTTACAAACATCTAAACATCTAAACTTTCGCATTTATACTATTAGTAGGATTCGTAGGATAGTAGGATTGCTCAAAAGAGCTCTCGAAAGGCGAACTCAAAGCCAAATAGTATTTCTCAATCGGTCACACATTTATAGGAACCAAAGGGTTAGTCGCACTAAAATATCTAGGGACGCGCGTGCAGCAACAGCACGGTAAATACTTACCTACATTAGCTAAAACGGTATAATTATATCTCATTTAGCGTCGTTTATTATCTTTCTACACCTGCGTCCGTTAAAACCTATGAGGCGCACGGCGCACGAGTGGAACGCAAACTGATGTACCGCCGATTACCCCGACTTGCACTGTATGTGTCGATGCGTGTGTGTTGTCAGTGCGTCACATCGGACGTCTGTATGGATTTGTTTCACTGCATCATCTGCTGAGGCAACAGTGAGCAATCGCGCAGGGCATGAAGCGTGTACGACTTCCTACATAAGAGGCTCCTATACGATACATCGAAATCATGTATGCGCGCCGCCCATCGCCTCGCGTTTACATAAACGAGGCTTTACATACGCGATGATATGTAAGACATTTAATTTCCAGGGCAATATGACGCAACCGGTATTCGGAGTATGGGACTACGCCATAATGGCGTTAACAATGATCGCCTCAGTAGCAATTGGACTTTATTTCCGCTTTAGCGGCGGGAAACAGAAAACAAATGAGGTTACTTTTTAGATCTTTATTTATGTTTTTGCATGCAGAAATGTTTTTTTATTGCTGCGTTTCTCATTGCGCCCTAGTTCTTGTTACGTCAATAATGTAGGGTGCGTATTTTGCTGCGTATAATTAGTAATTACAATACATCGTTCAATTTAACCAAATTAAACGACCCACAGCACAGTAATATGATGCCATACAGATGACAACCTCATTCGTATGTTACTCTCGTAATAAGTAAGAAGATTAGTAGGTAAATGCTTCACACTTTCACAGTTCGAGTTTGCATAGTATCTTCACATCCTCAGATTACAGCCAAGCCATGATCCTGCTACAACTTACGTGCATCAGGAATGCGGTTACTTACCTATATCTACACTATTTTCTGCATGATATCTAATACCAATCCACCTACTCGTCATTGTCATGATAATACAATCAATATTTGTTTACAGGAGTATCTTCTCGGAGATCGAAACATGTCTATAGTACCTGTGGCAGTGTCCCTGATGGCATCGTTCATGTCGGCGATCACGCTTCTAGGCGTGTCGTCAGAGAATTATTCCTACGGCATGCAATTTGTCGTCATCAACATATCATATGGTATCGCTACACCGATCGCAAGTCGGTATTACCTGCCAGTTTTCTTTGGACTACAGAAGACGAGTACTTACGAATACTTGGAATTGCGCTTCGGACCACACATACGAACGATAGCGTCCCTCACATACACTTTACAAATGGTGCTTTACAACGGTATAGTGCTTTACGCACCAGCCATAGTCCTAGAAGCAGTCACAGGGCTGGACAGACTGATATCTATACTCGTCGTTGGATTGGTATGCACTTTTTACGCAACATTAGGCGGAATGAAAGCCGTAGTATGGACTGATCTTCTACAATCCCTGTTGATGTTTGGTGCTGTACTCAGTGTAGTTATATTCAGTTCGGTACAGCTTGGGGGCTTCGGCAAAATATTTACAATTGCGAAAGAGAGCGGAAGACTTGATTTCAACAGGTATGCTACTTGAATATTGCTCTAAAATATGTTTATGAGAGCATTTTGTCCTGTTATTTATATTGTTTTTCATATTTAGTTTTAGTCTTGACCCGACGATAAGGAATAGTTGGTGGTCACTAAACTTCGGCGGTATGATCACCTATTTGTCCCTGTACGCAGTGAACCATACTCAGGTTGGTTAGTTATTGTATTATATCGATATATTTTGATAACATTGATCTAAAAGAATCAAACACCAAACGGTATTTACTTCATTTGGCTTCTATTGTCATGTAATTTTTTAATGATGTTTTGTGCTCGCTTAAATTCCATGCAGGCAGTTTTTATTATGTGGTAATATGACTGGGATCAAGAACTTTGTAATAGACCCACGGAAATACTAAAAACTATTGAGTGGAAACTATATGTTAGCCATGTCACATTCCAGGTCCAGCGTCTCCTAACAGTGAGCACCCTTGAGCGCTCGCAGACGTGCCTGTGGCTGAGCTGGCCGGTGCTCTCGGCGCTCAGCATCTGCACCTGCATCAGCGGACTGGGCATCTTCGCCGTCTACAAGGACTGCGACCCGATAGCAGCTGGGAAAATTTCAGCGGTAGGTACTTTATAGATGTACTTAGTCTGATGATGCATGAGTATACCAAAGTATTTTTTTTTACAATGTTTTCAGATGAACACAGAAATGCACACCTAATCGCATAAAATAGTTGATTTTAAATTTAGGTTTATGCTACCAACCTATCAACATGAACGCTATATAAGCTTTAAAATATGTTTGCTTTGCATTATCCTTACATTCAGTGTATAGGTACGAGGGGCGTCTGAAAAGTTCTAAGCCTAAGGTATTTCGAGGTTATATATGCGTTTATGATACTGGCCACTAGAAAGGCCATTTAAAAACCAATTATTAAAAAATAACATGTCATGTTTTTATCATTCTGTTTCGAGATATTCAACGGAAAAGTACATCATGTGTGAATTACCAACGAATATTACTAAAATTGAGCACCGTGCTGTAATTAAATTCCTTACAAAAAGTGACAAATCACCGCAGTGTATTTTTGAGGAAATGGCTATTATTTACGGTGATTCTGGGCCTTCTTATGCCACGGTCAAAAAGTGGAGTCGCTTATTTAAACTCGGACGGGAATCGATCGAAGACGACCCCCGCTCAGGGCGGCCAATATCGGTAGTGACCGAAGAAAACGTAGCAAAAGTCAAAAAGCTGGTATTAGAAGATAGAAGAATGAAGGTTTGGCAAATAGCTGAAGTCTTAGGTATTAGTAAAGAAAGAGTCGGAGAAATTTTACATGAACATTTGTACATGAGTAAAGTCAGTGCTCGTTGGGTACCGAAAATGCTAACGGCCTTCGATAAAGTACGTCGTGTGGAAACTTCTCGGGCGTTTTTAGAATTGTGCGAAGATGATTTAGATGAAGTTTGTTCCCGAATAGTAACTGTTGATGAAACATGGATCAGACAGTATGATCCGGAGTGTAAGTCTGAGTCGATGCAGTGGATTGAAAAGGGTGAAAGGCCGCCGAAGAAATTTAAAGTGCAAAAGTCGGCCTCTAAGTTAATGGCTACGGTATTTTGGGACTGTGATGGCATTCTTTTAATCGATTATTTAGAAAAAGGCTCTACGATAAACGGAACTTATTATGCAAATCTAATAAGACAGGTGCGACAAGCCATAGTTGAGAAAAGGCGGGGTAAACTAAGGAAAGGCATTTTGTTTTTGCAAGACAACGCACCCGTTCACACCGCTAATGTTGCGAGGCGTGCTCTGAAGGAAGTTGGTTTTGAGGAAATTGACCACCCACCCTACAGCCCAGATCTAGCCCCAAGCGATTATTTTCTATTCAATAATTTGAAGAAAGAGTTGAGGGGAAAGCGATTTAGAAGTGACGAAGAGATGAAGGCGGCGGTACAGGAGCATTTTGAAGGGCAAAATAAAGATTATTTTTTTAATGGCCTAAAAGCACTGTATAAAAAATGTAAAAAATGCATTGATTTAGGAGGAGACTATATTGAAAAATAAACACGAGTTCATTTTTGTAAATTGTTTTTTTCTATCTTAGGCTTAGAACTTTTCAGACGCCCCTCGTACATAAGATATTCCACCGTCATGTAGGTTTTGAAGATTATGGGACTCCCTTATTTTACCCACAAAAGTTTCATCGAATGCATTGTTTCGCCGAATTTTCATTTCATCGAACTTTTTTTCTCAGAAACCGTCAACTTTCTGGGTATAAGTAAATGGTAATTGTGTAAAACCTATTGTTTAGGTTCGGTTAGGTTTATTTTATGAAGCTGCTGAAAAGTATACTGTTTCTGGAAAAATATGCTTTCGATGAAATGAATATTCGGCGAATAATTCATTCGATGAAACGGTTGTCGGTAAAAGAAGGATAAACGTGAAGATTATACTTTTAATAATAACGATTATAGCCTAAACTACCGATTTGGTAAATTTCAGATGGACCAACTAATGCCGTACTACGTCGTGGACGCGATGAAATCCGTGCCCGGTCTAGCGGGTCTGTTCGTGGCCGGCATCTTCAGCGCCTCTCTGTCCACCGTGTCGGCCGCCTGCAACGCTCTCGCCGCCGTCACACTCACTGACTACGTTGGCAAGTATGTGACTGCCAATCGCGTACTTGGTCTAGGTCTGTTCGTGGCCGGCATCTTCAGCGCCTCTCTGTCCACCGTGTCGGCCGCCTGCAACGCTCTCGCCGCGGTCACACTCACTGACTACGTTGGCAAGTATGTGACTGCCAATCGCGTACTTGGTCTAGGTCTGTTCGTGGCCGGCATCTTCAGCGCCTCTCTGTCCATCGTGTCGGCCGCCTGCAACGCTCTCGCCGCCGTCACACTCACTGACTACGTTGGCAAGTATGTGACAGCCAATCGCGTACATGGTCTAGGTCTGTTCGTGGCCGGAATGTTCAGCGCCTATCTGTCCACCGTGTCGGCCGCCTGCAGCGCTCTCTCCACCGTCACACTCACTGACTACGTTGGAAAGTTTGTGCTTGTCTAGGCCTGTTCGTGGCCTGCAGGTCGATCACGTAACGCATTGTACGCGTGTCAGGCAGATCTAAATGTCACTTTTTGTATGAGATAATGACAGTTGAGTTGTCCTCGCGTGCGTTCGAAAAGTTACGTGATCACCCCTCTGGTCTGGAGATAAACGAACCACCGTGCACCGTTCGTTTTCGTTTCGCGGTAGCAGCTCACGGCTGATACTATACCAAACTCAACTTTGTATTTCCTACAGTCATCATCTCCACGAGTCGTATACAGACATCACTTTTTTATGGACAGGTGGCGCGTGTAACGGCGCGACATGCGTGCTCCCAGGCGACTACGGAAACGCATCAGAAATCAGAAATATTTATTAATTTGCTCCGGTACAGTTCACAAGGTTTGCGTCTGTACATAAACACTCTCAAGCCAAGCCATTATGTTTGTGATTTGGGGAGCGACATGTGGAGATGATGTGTGGTATCTTCTCTGTATTTCCGTGTAGGTTTAATCAATTATTATTATTCCACGCGAACTCAAGAGGAATACTATCGTGAGTACTTTTTTGATCAAACCATTTTTAGGGTTCCGTAGTCAACAAGGAACCCTTATAGTTTCACCATGTCCGTCCGTCTGTCTATCTGTCTGTCTGTCCGTCTTCGGCTTAGCTATCAGTAACCCTTACAACTAGAAAACTGCAATTCGGCGTGGCGTGGCGTGGTAACATGTAGGGGAGGTACCCTAAATATATTTTTTTTAGATAACTTCCCTACATGTAAATTGGTGATGTATTATTTTTCTCGTTAAACCTATAGTGTGGGGTATCGTTGGATAGCTTGTTCAAAAATATTATGGGTTTTCTAAAACTTTTTTTCAACTCAGTTATTTGTTTGCGAGATAATGGGATTTAAAGCCCTAATTTTTGTTCGAGTCATGTGTCCCCCCCCCCCCCTGCCGGCTAAATGGCTACTACTGGCGACGTGAAAAAATTCGTGGCAGTAGTACATACATATATAATGAATTTAAAATGAAAACTATCACAAATAGTAGACATAACCAGTTAACGAGTAGTAGACATAACTAGTTAACTGGTAAGAAATGCACTTACTTAATTTCGGGTGCATATACATTGTCATTGGAATTTGAACCTTTTACCGTGGACGGTAGAGTTGCTTTTTCACAGCACGGTGCTTCTTGCCCGCGGCGAGCGCGCAAAAGAGCTGCCCTGCGACATGCAAGTGGCAATGCTAAAACTTAGGCGGACTTAGAGCCTTATCACACTTGCGATTTGCGAGCGTGTTTTCTATACAATTATCAGTCGCGGCGAACACGCTGCGTGATCGCCTTCATACAAAATACGCTTGGAAATCGCAAGTGTGATAAGGCTCTTAGGGCACGGTGCTTCTTGCGCGCGCGGCTAGTTGTGATGTGCGGCTTGATGCTGTTCGGAGATTTTCGTAATTATTTTACGTAAATAACCTGTTGCTGCTAAAAGTTTGCGATTTGCGGTTAGATTAGTTTATGTAGTATCTAATATTTACGATTATTTACGAGGGTAAGCTATAATAAAAACCCCTAAAGCCCCTTTTAAGTCCGCATTCTGTAATAGACGGGCAACTACGGAACCCTACCCTGCGCGTGGCCCGACACGCACTTGGCCGCATTTTCTTAATAGTTAAGTGAACTATTACGTTTATTGCGTGCGTTAAATAATATTAAAGCTGATTAACGTCAACATAAATAAAGATACATAGGTATAGCAGGTCCTTATTCTTGCTTGATAATTAACTCTTCATAAACACAAGGCTGTCTAGACAAGGTTGTCTGCGAGGTGAAACATAATGAACAAAGTGTAAATGTTTTCATCATAAATTTTTATCTCTAAACTAATCTTTAAAAATACCGGCACGGGTCGGGAAGTTAAGTTAGTTGTGATAGTTTATGTTAATAAACTGCACGCAAAATTGGTTTTCAGTGTGGTCAAAGGTCAACTTGAGATTAGGGCACTGCCTATTTTTATAAGGGCGTGCATTGGAAAATATCGCGTTCTGACCAAATTAGGAAACATGTAGGGACTGACTTACAGACATATGAATCGTGACTATATCATTTTTGTCTGATTTAACCAAAACATGAGTACCTACTTAAAATCTATAGAAAAAAAAGCAAAAATGGGTCTTTCTTTTCCTTTTTACCTCAGCCTACCTTTTTTGAAGTGAAAACTTCTTTAGCGGCGCTGAGCACTTTTTGGGATGGAGAAAAATTGTTAAATACGCGACAGAGTTTTGTGACGTCAGATGTGAAGGAGGTCACTTTTTGCTGCTAGCCGATTCGACTTCATTCAAAACTGAACGCTATTCGTAAGAGTATAAAGCCGTTAAACACTTTTTGCAATAGCATATTCTGCAAATAAATTTGTAATAATACCAACGCGTCCTTCACCGTTTTGCTATTGAGAAAATTCGAATAGTTCGAATTTGGGCGTTATTCCTAAAGCTTAGAAAAATATTTACCAACGGCAATAAGAAATTTATATTTTGGTCGCCACCGCCGTCTGCCGTTCTCGCAAATTCGAATAGTTCGAATTTAGCCGTTATTCCTAAAGAGATAAAGCTTTGAAAAATATTTGGCAATGGCAAATACAAATTGATATCGTGTTTGCCGCCGCCCGTCGGCGCGCCGACGGGCGAGCCGGTGGCCCCTCGCGCCCAACGCGCCGGCGGCCCGTCCGCCTAAATAATTGATAATTGTTTATACATTTGCGCCAAATTCCTTTTTAGGGTGACACCGTAAGATGTCACGTGACCTGATCGAAAAACTGTTACAATGTTATTGAGTTTTCACTTCTGCCGGCACTCCCGGAGTGCAACCCGGTCTTTTTTTTTGTTTTCTCAGGGGAAATCCCTTATGGATCCCACCCGGCTCGGGAGAAGCCGAGTGGTTATGTCCGACTCTCACGGACCAAAACTCCTGGGGTGGTACAGGGCTCGCTTTTAGACAAAGCCCCGGGAACGCTATTGCCCACATCCGGAACTCTGTCTTGCCCTTGCAGGCCTTGCGGGCGGGACGCAGGTGGCAGGGTATTTTGCCCTACCCACTCCGCTGTTGGCACCCCAGAACACCAAGGGGGCCCCTTCCTGCTCGGGACCTTTTCTAGGCGAGTGGTGGAACTCGCGACCCATCACCCGCACAGGTCCCCGGCGTTGACCGTTATGGCGGCAGCATACGGCCTGCGAAGGCCCTTCGCCGCCTGCCTGGCCGCCTGCGGTGCTGCGGGGCCGAGTTGACGCTCGCGCGTCCGCTCTGCTGCCTCCTTCTGCGTTAAGTGCGCGACGCTGAAGGCTGCCACTGCAAGCAGCCATGCCCCCGTCAAGAGCTGCATGAGGTGAAATGTGGGCGCGCCATGCTTGCGTACGACCCATTTTTGAAGAACAGGCCGAACAGCATCCACCAGGTCCCGGCTAGCTCCCGGGATTTCGAGTCGCTCTGACCATTTCTGGTAGAGAACATCACGCGCCTCTTCTCGCCACTGGCGTACCTCTCGCGGGGCAGGCCAGTTTTCCGCCCTTCAGCCCTTCAGCAACCACCAGTAGACCCTGGCTTGTAGCCCAGCCTCCAGATCCCACGGTGGGCTACCAGCCAGCAAGCAAGCACCAGCGTACGACCGTGCAGTAAGCCCTTGCTGCTCTGAGCGCTTTAGCCCGCTGCGGATGTCGCAATAGGGCCACATTTCGAACGCTACGAACGAACTATCTTTAAATGGATGGCTAGGATTGAAGCCTACGCACTCAATCTCCGTAAGCCAACGTTCTCACAATGCGCCATGCGTTTATTACCTAACCTAACCGACACAAACAACTTTAAATTATGGTATTTACTTACCTCATCAAAAATCTCACTTAAGGAAGTATGAAAAATTACCTCACATTTCTAATCGATTTAAAAAAAAAAGGAGGAGGTTCTTAATTCGGTTGTGGTTTTTAAAAATACTTGTTACCTCAAAACTCCGTCATTTATGAACCGTTTTTTTTTGTTTGCAAGTATTTGGTTCCAGATTGGTCTCTTTCTTTTCTTATAAATCGTGTATTTACACCCGGAAATCACAAATGTGGTGAAGTGGAACTGATGATGGAGACCACAGATGATGTCTCCTGGAACTCCCCAATGATGTGTTGAAAACTACATAAGTACGTCACAGATTCTGATACGATTCCGTTGAAATAGTAACGAATGAAGTGCCGAAGGCCTCAGAATCACCTTTCTTGATGTGGCTTGGCGGAATACTGAATTGAAGTCGGTGAAAACATTGTGTTTTAAGTAAATTATTCTTGTACAGATGGTGCAACGTCCGCGACTCGTACATCCCGTGGCTGACGAAGCTGGCGGCCTGCGGCTACGGACTCCTGTTCCTGGCGCTGGCGTTCGTGGCCGAGCACTTGGGTGGCTTGCTGCAGGCCGCGCTCACCATATTTGGGGCGGTCGGCGGACCCATGTTCGGGGTCTTCACTCTTGGGATGTTCACCACGATCGCCAATGAGAACGTAAGTTGAGGCATTTTAGAAGATTATTTTCAGGAGTGTCAACGTTCCTGTGTACTACCTACACCGTGTATCTGTTAAAGCTGGCAAGGAATTTGGCCGCTTGAAATCAATCGTGCAGTCAGATTAAAATTATAAAACAAGTAGGTTCTTACTCGTACAGCTGAAATGGTTACACGGTGCGAAAAAAGAGCTACTGTTAAGCAGCTGTTAAGTATGAAATTAGCGGTAAAATTACGGAAATTCGAAGACCATGTTTTATTACATTGTAGATGGGTAAAGCCAAAATTTTATCACTACTAACATAAAAGTAACAGAATAGTAACGTTAATACTTTTACGTAACCGTAACGTAAAAGTAACGTAAAAGTTTTATAAGGCTGCATGCACAATGAGGGCTACCGTTTACAACACTATTTATTTTAGAAATAAACGAGCGTAGCTTACAAAAATGTATGTAATTTGACGTTTTGATGACCTCACTATACAGCAGCGCCTCTAGCGGCGAATTCACACGCGTTAACCCTCATTAATGAGATTACGCAAATGACAGGCTATTGTTATTAGTCAAAATAATACACCTACCTTTATAATGCTTTTACGTTACGTAACATAAACTTTTAAAAGGGGTAACGTAAGAGTAACAGAAAAGTAACAGAAAAGCAACGGAAAAGTAACAGAAAAAGCTTCTGTCTACAGCCTTACACTAATTTATAAGAAAATGGCGAGGAATTGTTAGTTGCGGCTGTGTTCGCACAAATCTTACGTTCTCAAACGTTAATCTTACATAAACAAGTAGAAAAATAACTTGAACTTACTTTGTAAATCGCAGGTACAAGTTCAATAGTTTTTTATCACGAAAACACGCCGCCGATTCACTTGTTCTATGACAAACAAAACAAAATGGTTGACGGCTAGAATTCTGACAGCGACAGATGCTATAAGTTTTGCTAGTGTAAAAAAAAAAATAACTACTACGATTCCTTCAGAAATTTTATAGAAATTTAGTAGCGTAAATAGGGTAACCTAAAAGCGCGAGAATCAAAGACAACACAATAAAACCTAAAAAAATGCTCATTTACTTTGAAGCTTAAAGTTTATGTACTTAATAAAATCGACATTCCAGTAACCTCACACTAAATTATGAATCAGAAAAATAAGTATAAACGCTATAGAAATTTCACTAGGGTACTCGACATATTTGGGTAGCAAAAAAGGACATTTCTTTTTGTATGATTTTTTTTGTTGTTGTTAATTTGTCTTTAAATTTATAAACAAAATAAACGTATACGTTTGAAATTGATATTTACATAACTAGTAAATACCTCCATGTTACAATCGGAAACAAATACTCGTCATATTACTCAATATGTTTCTTTATTTATCATTAGACGCAAATAAAAATCTAAAAGTGTAATAAAATTTTGGCTTTACCCAGATATGTACCCTATCCTTATGAATATATCATGTATTAATTTAATACGCATGCACAATGCCAAGGTCCCTTTTTTATGACGATGCCAGTTACAACCTGGTCAAAATGGTCACTTGTCTTTGGTTTGGCAGTTTAGACTTATGAAATTTCAACTTGACCTTCTTATTCTTAACCACTCAAGTGCCCAGCGCAAAACTACGGTTGCGATTCGCCAAATCGCAAAGTGCTCTCGCAACACTAGTTGCGAGGTGGAGTTCAAACGGTTTTTAAATGATATCTATGTGGAACGTGCGAAGAGCTCTTTTCTGTTGACTTAGTTAGGTAGAGGATTAATGTGGCAATATTAAAAAAATTAAAACCGCAGTCTATGGAACAATTTTACAAAAAGTAAAGTTGTTTTGTTGTTGAATTGCGAAACTGACATTTTAGACATTGCAAATGAAAAAGGTTTTATGCGGAATATTTCCCCGCGACCATATACTTTATTTAGTACCAATCAAAGCGTAAACTATTAAAGTTATAAATAAACATAAAAAAACACACATGTAATTTAGATTTTACAAACAAAAATATTTCTGCCATAAGTCCCTATTCGAAACTGTACGTCAACTTTGTGATTTTTTTAATATTAATTTCACTATTTTGACTTATTTCATTATTTATATGAATAAATTTCCCGTTTCTTTAGCATTACAACGTAAAAAGAATCAGATCAAAAAGTTCAGTGAAAGCCAAGCAATTGATTTATTTACAAAACATGACACGGCGCCGCTGGCGCGCGGTAAATCTTAGGCACTTTACAGCACTTTTTTTTAAATCGCGGGCACTCAAGTGGTTAAAAAGGGTGACTCACTGTTTTTTTCTTAACTTAATAGATATAGAGGTATGCTTTAGGCATGAGCTTATTTTTTTCCAGGGTGTCTGTGTGGCACTGCTCAGTGGGATGGCTCTGACCCTGTGGATCAGTTTCGGCGGCCCCCGCCCGCCGCCCGTCAAGCTGCCCGTCAGTGTGGCTGGCTGCAGCAACGTGACGCTCCCCTCGGTCCTGCCACCTAGTAACCCTAGCGAATACTTCTACATGTACAGAGTCTCTTATTTGTGGACAAGCCCGGTGAGTGATTCTTCTTCCATTTAACACAGACCATTGCGCTAGTCAGCTATTTATTTCCTCAGCCTTTACTTTCTGGTATGGCACAAAAAAAATAGGAAAATTCTTGTTCGAAGCAATCACGATATTCTACAAAAAGAACCGATTGGTTTTTCATAAATCTTATATATTATAGCTTGGGTCACTTAGTCCTACGAGAAGAACCTAATGAGTAATGACTCACATCATGTTAAATTAAAATCCAACAAGCCGTTTAAGCTGCTCTGCGTGCCAAAGAATAACAATTCTTCTTCTGCCGCAGTTGGGTAAAAAATACCGCTTACTGATAATCTATTAATCTTATTTCATGACACAACCTAATAAGCCGCGTATTCACTAGCAAGCCGTAGGGTCATTTCGCTGGTTACGCGACCACCTTCGGTTAGCGACCACCTGAAGGAGAAGGTTTTTTCTATTGAAGATAACATCAATTCTACACACCCTATTGAGACAATTACTTGTACATGCATTTTTTTGTTGTTTTAGAATAGAAATCTACTAAAAAAACGAGAAAATATCCTTTCAGTTCACCAACTCAGCTTAAGGGGATGCCTTGATTTGAATCGTACACGCCCCCTAGACAGAGACACGCTGATGCCTTCCGCCCACGAGAAAAAGAGACGTAACACTCTTCGGGAATCGCTGTTTTGGACAAATTTCGATAAATACCTAATTTAGTGAAGGTTTATTAAAATTTCATAAAGTGAGATTTTAGATGAGATAAAATACTATAATATTTACTTGATTGTGTCGTAAAATAATATATCGTTTTAGTAGGCTGAGTAAAAAAAGGAAAATAAAGATCCAACTTTGGATTTTTTTTCTATCGAGTAAATTTTAAGCAATCATGTATCCATAAAATCAGATGAACAATCACATAGTCAAGAATCATATATCTGAAAATTAGACCGTTTCTTAATCTAGTCAGAACGGCGTTTCAAAGCACGCGATAATTTCCAATGCACCGCCTTAAGTGGTCGCCCACCGGCACATGAAATTAGGTGGTCGCTAACCGGCGAAATGACCCTATAAACGAGCGGATACAGTAACGAGACTCTATCTACTGTGTACAGTCAACAGCAAATATAGATTACCATTTTAGTATAGCGACAGTTGGAATGCGTCAAAGTATGGAAAGTGACGAGGTACTAAAATTATCATCTACTTTTGCTGGTACTATACGTGTGTAACGGGCTTACCCTTCTTTTACCGACAAACGTTTCATCGAATGAATGTTTCGCCGAATTTTCATACAGTAAACTCTTCAGGATTGTTATTATGGAGTATTCGGCTCTGTAGGTGAATAAATCAAACACTAACTCCACAAAATATAAAAGTATTGTATTGCCGTATCTTAGTGATACGTACCTATCGGTTAACATGCGCGGCAATATCAAGCGAAAGCGTAAGCGTAAGCGGCGGGGCAAGGTGGCACAGGTTCGGCGTCGAAGGCGATCGGATGCGGTCTCGCTGTAGAGCTGGGCGTTTTTTCCCGTAAGCGTTTTCAAAAACGGTTTCTCGTACAATAACGGAATAACAGTTTGTGGCTAGAAACACAAACTGTTTTTATAAAAACGATGAGAAGGAGCTACGAGTAGAGTAGAAGGCGACAGTCGCACGCAACGGTTGCAATGCAAAACGTGAAAACGCAACTCGAACACTGTAAACTGTTACATTCGTTTTTTCGTTTCACTTCGTTTGGCGACCGGCGACGGCGCCAACGCACGGAGAAACTAGTTATTTTTGAAACTGTTTTTCAAAACAGTTTTGTGAGAAAAAAAACGGTTACGTTTCGTTTCACGGAAAAGTCGAAACGACCCAGCTCTATCTCGCTGCGTGCCGCGGTCTGGGAGCCGGTCAGCGTCGAGCCCCCCTGCGCGCGCGCACACGCGCCGCTGTCACCTGGACGGGTTTTGATTAGTGATGGGGGCACGCTGCACTAGTGATGCGCCACATTATAAAACAAACCTAAGTAACCTGACATGGGTTCTACACAATTAACTTAATTAGTTTTACCTGTCTAAAATGTTAAAGATTCAGAAAAAAAAGTCCGATGAAATGAATATTCGATGAAACAAAGCATTCGGTAAAACGTTTTTCGGTATAATGAGGGGATTCTCTTCGCTCGCTACACCCATCGAGCCGCTTGAAATCACGTGGGTACCTACTCATTGGCGAGCCGTGACCGTATCCACTTACATCACTTTCAGATCGGTCTAGTGTGGGTGGTCGTGGTGGGCACGCTGGTGTCGCTGGCGTGGCGGCGGCCGCAGCCGTGGCAGCGCGCCGGGCGCGCGCACCCCGACCCCGCGCTCTTCACCCCCCCGCTCGCGCGCCGCCTGCGCCGCCAGCAGGAGGCCAAGCCTGACATACAGGTAACTTACAGTCTAGTGTGGGTGGTCGTGGTGGGCACGCTGATGTCGCTGGCGTGGCGGCGGCCGCAGCCGTGGCAGCGCGCCGGGCGTGCGCACCCCGCCCCAGCGCTCTTCACCCCCCCTACTAGTAACGCTAGAAGAATAAAGTATTCTAAAATTACCTAATTATTGTTTGTTTTTCAGTGCGAGCTGTTAAAAGGTTGAGCGGCGCCGAAAATTCGAAAAAGAATCTAGTTACAATAATTAGTTTTATAGCTATCAAGTATTGTGTACTTAGTACCTAGGTCAGTGGTACCTGAGGGTAATATGGTCATCCGGTTAATATGGTCACTTCGCTGTATTCCAATAAGTACAACACGTGGATAAATGGCACTGCAATTAAAAGCGTTTAGTAGCCTAGTGGAACCTTGCAAAGTTTTATCGGAACTGCTTCACCAACTCAGTTTTGACACATCAAAAACACGGGCTGATTCGCAACTACCGCGGTCCTCTAATTCGCAAAACGATTAAAAATAAACACACCCTCGAAAAAATGCGAGAACGATTAAATTAGTTATTTACGATACAAGTGCCGAAAATAGGACGTGTATGTTACAACGTTTTACTGTACATATGGTATCTTTAAAGTTTCGACATATGCACGGAAAGTGCTCTTTCCGCACTAGTGCGTAGTCACTGATATTTTACTGTTCGTAAAATATCAGTGAAACGTATATTTATCTCGTTTTAACCTATTGAAACGTGTTGTGAACGAAGCAAGACAGCAAGCAAGCGAACATTTGAATGCTCAACGGTGGAAAAAAGTCGTTTTTTCGTCAGTCAAAAACGTGCGGTATTTTGGTAAATTTTCCATATGATGTATATTGTAAACTTTACTCATAAGCCTGTCATTTTAAAGTTTTTTTATGCGCATAATATAATTATGTACTTATTAAAAATATAGCTAAGCCAGAAAACTGTTTATTTATATTTAAAATCGGAAAATGAGATAAATTTTGGTACCCCTACAATGAACCCAGCTGTACAGTTATTTCACGCGTGTGCTGTCATGGTAATACATAGCTACAGTTAGATAATTTAATAGAGAGCAGATATATTCCAAAATATAGACTGCAACTGAGTAAAAAACGGAATAAAACGTAATTTTCCACCTGCACATGCACTTGGAAATCTGTCCGTGAAGCAGGCCCCACGGGCTTCCACAGACGTGGGTTATCTGTCATTTTATCTCCCACAGTTGAGGGGATATGTACAGTAAAACGTTGTACGATACACGTGCGAATAGGTAATTCGCAACTCGTGTCGATTTAAAACACTCCCTTCGGTCGTGTTTTAATTTATCACCACTCGTTGCAAATTTCCTATTTTCGGCACTTGTATCGTAATAACTATTACGATTGAAACAAACTGAAGGCTCGTCTCGGTCGAAGACTAGTCCTCAAGTTGGAGGAAGAAGATAAAATTGGGGATGGTCATAATAACCGCACGTGCCGGAAATATGGTCACTTACCACTTTTTTTTAAAGGCGATTTTTTAATAGTTTCTAATTATTACCAAATATATTTTTTAATTATTTTATGGTATATTCGTTGGTTTTA
The DNA here is from genome assembly GCA_947578815.1 of Epinotia ramella. NCBI lineage: Eukaryota > Metazoa > Arthropoda > Insecta > Lepidoptera > Tortricidae > Epinotia > Epinotia ramella. The sequence continues at coordinate 19,610,117 of OX388205.1, forward strand.
ATAACAGTTTTTTATCCACAACCTGCCTTTACTTATTTTTTTACAGAGCGTCAAAGCTTAACGTGTCCATATTACCCTCACATATATAAAGCCTCGAATTTACTAGGTGAAATTGGTCCACACGGGTCGATATCGACGTCAGACGAGATCACACAACTTTAGTTGACATATGTCTGAGAACGAGGAGTTACAATATGTTTCCATTGTTACTTAACATTGTTATCGCTCAACGGACCAAACTATCAATCTGAAAAAAAAGAGCGACATGTCGAACAAGCCATCACGATACATTTGGCATGCACATGTATTGTATCCTCCTATACTAGTAAATATGAGGCTTAGATACGGTTTAGACACTGCACTATAGTGGAAGTTTTTTTTTTTAAATGAGTGCTGAACTTAAGTAGTCCTATACTGGTTTTTATATATTTTATACTCATGCAGGTATATCAATGGCATAAGGTGCACATTTAATGTACATATTTACAAAGCGTCACTCACACCGTACGCTTCACAACTGTGTGGCTTCTCGAATATATTAATTAGGTACATTTTCTTTGCGATAATGTTTGACAACTTTGCCAGCTATAGGTACATATCATGGGCATCACGAAGCGAAGGGACGGAGTTTTTGTTATAAGTAGTTGAAATTATTTGAGGCAACGAATTTGTTTGTAAATGATATCGCTATATTAACTGATTCGTTAATAATAATAACAGACACTTCTCAAAAACGAAAAACTCAGCCACATCAAATAATTTCAGGTTTTTAATATAAATAAAAGATAACTATTTATTGTGAGTTACATTGTAGTGAGACATATTAAATTGTTGTATAGTGTGTAATTCGTGTTGACATGACATTCCTAGAGTATTATATAAAAATTAGTTTACTATATAAAATATTGCCGATGTACTTACCTATATGTTTTATTTGGGAAATAAATTAAATTCGATATAGCCACATTCGAATCGACTTTAGTGCTAGGCTTGTTTAAATATCTTATGAGTTCTTATGAGGTTAATTTGATGAGTTTACCATATCTTTTACAAAAGATCTATTCAATTCAGTTGATCTCAAAAATGTTCCAGTTTGCCGATAAAACAAGGAATATTACTTAATTTTGACCTGACTCCCGCAGAATATTTTTCATACATGTTGGATCCAATCTATTGGGGTGCTATAAATTTTTTTTTTTCGTTTGTAGGCACCTAGATACCGCATAGCCTGCAGTCGGAGGTTTCATCTCGTTATATAAGTGTTTGGATTTCAGAAAAAATAAGTTGATGTATAACTATTATATGTAATCGTTGGATGGGTACAAACGCCAACACAGTTAGCTGGCCATCCTGTATGTATACAACGTGTTAATAAAATAACGCAAAACCTGAAAACTGTTTGTTCAGAATCGAGAGTAGAATGCGAAAAAAATAAAAAATAAATTTTTTGACAAGATTTATTTTTTACATTTGTATGGAGTGTTGGCCGACTGGGGCGACCTGCTCCATACAAATGTAAAAAATAAATCGCGTCAAAAAATTTTATTATTATTTTTTTCGCATTCTACTCTCGATTCTGAACAAACAGTTTTCAGGTTTTGCGTTATTTTATTAACACGTTGTATAGAACCTTATTACAATGGACATAAAGTGCACGGGTGGTGTTAGCTGTGTTGTCGATAGTACGGTAAAGGTAACTGAAAGATGTAACTATTATTGCTTTTTGTAATAAGTGACGAGAGCGAAAAACGTACGAGCTTCATTCAATTTCCTTGACTGTATTTGTTAAGTCTGAAAGATATGGTCGAAGCCGGTCACTGATTAGAAATGATAGACTACTTTGTATTGTGTTTGATTTGACAAGAAAATGTAATAGTATAAAAAGGTATTTATATACAGTAAGCAGCAGAAGTAGCTACGCAAAATAACACGCTTATAATGATCTAGACAGTCCTTATCTTCTTGACATTAGAGTCGTGTGTAGGTTACTTTGAGCACTTGACTCGCGTAGCTACTTTTGCTGCTGACTGTACATTTAGGTAGGTACACTGCACGCCTGTGATGGTTCCGTGAAAATCGATCTTCCATAGCTGATAAGAAATAAATATTTTTACGTAATACGTAGGTTTGCTTCGTATTGTAAGTAGGTATTATGATTAAGATAAAGGTTGGTTGCATTTTTAGCAATAATTGACTTAGGTAATTAAATTATTTTGCAATTTCTTAGGGATATGAGTAATGTTTTATATGTTCTGGCTTTGTCATTTTTATTAGGTACACCTTGATAGAGATGGATGTAACGACGAGTCTGCCCACGCTAAGTCTGCATTCAAAATATTTGGCAACTCCACCTTAACTGTCTTATAGAAATACTAGCTGCCCGGCCCGGCTTCGCACGGATTACCCGTTTTCCCGTAGGAATGAAGCATTTTCCCGCGGTAAAAAGTAATGTCGGCTTCTAATGGTAAAATAATTTTACAAATCGGTCCAGTAGTTTAGGAGCCTATTCAATACAAACACACAAACAAACAATCAAATCTTTCCTCTTTATAATATTAGTGTAGATGTAGATCTATGTAGATGTAGATGACATTTAAAGAGTGGGTATTGCCAAATTATTTGATTGCAGAGTTATCGTGCGTCCAGTCTTGGTACGTACCTACACTTTATCCCATATTACACTCGTATTATTTTCGTACTTACATAGGTAATAGGCTCAAGAATACTTATTTTCTGTTGTTATTGTACTTATTTGTGGGTGTAAATACTCAAACGTCGATTAGGTAGTACCTACACAGTTGACATTTAAGTAGGTATGTGTAGATTTTCTTTTGGCTGTTTTATTATGATACAAAGGGAAGCAATTAAGTGATTTTCACTTTAGTGCTTACTTAAATATGTCATTCTATAAAACTATCAATAACATTGTACTATTTGATACACAAACATGAATGTCGGTACTCTATTTTCAAGAAGTCTACAAAGCATATATATTAAACGTGTTTTATGCAAAATGCTGTGTCTTACTCCAATACCTACCCCTAAATAAGTTAGCCACAGGGTAAAGGCAAAGAAAGGGACCTGTGGTAGCTTTAGTTCGGCGACTTACGATTGATATTATGTTATGATGTATAATTGTATAAACATATAAAAAATCTTGAAACAAAATGTCCCAGCACCACAGGTTTTTACTGAGATGAAATATTCCCTCTGGGTCATAAGGACCCCAGAGAGGTCAAATAGGGCATAAAAAATTAAGAAAAGAAATTGTACAAATTTGATTAAGGTAAAATTTTCAATTTGTTTTTAGCCGTGCCGTTTACGTGAGGCACATAACACCTGGGCATATTGATGTACCTATGGAGCGAGACAACAATAAAAACATGATGTAAGAGACGTCATTCACGAAACACGTTGATGTAAGGGAATTTTTTTTTTCTAAAATATTCTATTCATGGAAAAATAACTATTATACACGGAAAGAGCACTAAAATCTAAGATTTATGTGCAGTTTGGCTAAAAAATCTAGAAACGGAAATATTTTTTTCGACCTTGTTACACTTGTCAGACGCAGACAATAACACTTATTCTATGTATGTTGTTATTTTACCGTAGGTACTTATTAAATTTTGTGGATGTATTAGCATTCAAATGCAGCAAAAATTCCGGGCTCGGGAAGTAATTTATACAAGCGATGTCTTGCGGAGTATCAAGCCGGAATATTTATTTTCTCGGAATTGGACAGTGTTTACAGATGAACTGCTGGAATTATGATCAGAGGGGGCAAGTGCGCCTTTCATCAAACATATCGAGATCTACAGATATTTCACAAATAACGACACTAAACCAAGAACGAAACTAAAACAAGTTTATTGCATGGATTTCAGCGAATTTATATTGATTTAAACGACTGAATGATGAATGAGGCGCACTTTCCCCCCCTGGCGGACATACCCGAACCCCGAACTTACCATACAGGTTTTTAATTATTGTAGACTACGAATAAGTGTTAAATTATGAATGATTATATTAATTTTATTTATCCCTACCGGTACAAATACAGTAAATTGATAATTTTCGTTTTGTTTACATAGTGCATTTTAGAGTTTATGTCTACATATAATCCACTTGGTACCTACTTCCATCTTCGTCTAACACGAAACAAAAATATTTAATAAAATAATTTGTTTTGTTATAAAGGTATAATGTACACCAGCGCCATCTCTCTCGGTGAAATCTGAAACTACCTGTACGTCTAGCACAACTTGCCGCTTAGTCGCTCCGCGCGCGACTGAGCGACTCCTGTCTCACTCGCACCGTGTAAATTAGAATGAGGAGGGTAGATCTGTCTCGACTCGCGTCGCGGCGCAGCGTCTGTTGTGCCCCGTTGATGTGGTTCGTTTGGAATGCAGTGGGCGCATAGCTCGCCCATTAGAGTGGTGCCAAGGCTGTGAAACAAGTCTTATAAGATGATACAGAGAGGGCGCTAGTCTTAGCGGGAATGTAATTGAAAAATATACAACTTCCGTCATTGTCCTCGTAGCTCAGTTGGTAGAGTAGTCTAGCGTTAATAGAAAGGTCGCAGGTTCGAATCCTGTCGGGGCTACAGATGAAGATGGTTTATTTTTCCATTATATTCTTCCTCTGTATCATATCGTTTAAAAATGATCGGGGTAACTTCCTCATTAAAAATAACACGAAACAAAAATATTTAATAAAATAATTTGTTTCGTTATAAAGGTATAAAAACGAAAATATGTAGGTATTTGATAAGTATCATAAAATTCCAAATAACCTCAATAAACAAGCCAGATAGGTACAGTCATCAAAATTAATATCTGCTACAGGAAAGAAGCACGCATAAATCTCTGAATATACAGGGTGAATTCTAAATCGTGAATCGTAACCACGTTTACCGGTAAAGCTACTTAAGACTATTACAGAGCACTAGTGTTAATTACAATTAAGGACCCGCTTAATTAATTATGAACAAAACCAGAAAGTGCGTCCCCACTTGTCATCCGCCTTGGTCACCCTACACGAGTCACGTGACTTGCAACGCAATGTTTACCTAAGTACAAAGGTTGTCTTATCAATATCATGCATTAAATGCATTGTGCAATTTGTTATTTAAACACTCATAAAATTTTCCTTTAGTTTACTCACATAAAAAAGAAACAGTTTTGCACCATCCTCATAATTAAATTTTGTCTCGGTACCGGCGACTCAGGATACCTTCTTCCGAATAGTTCTTGCGTTTGACCAATTCTGCCAGTCTGAGCGTACCAAGATACCATATCAAACCTTTGTATGTTCGTGTACGGATACGGTGGAGGCATTTTTATACCATTAATCGTAATAAAACTAAATTATTTTATGAGTAAATACGATTTAAATACTTATGTTGACAATGTCGACGATGTTGACATTATTGACAATACATGCCAAAATTCTATCCAGCCAACCTCAATATTAGGAGGTTGGATATCTAATGTTGAAATTTTCATGACAAGTGCGAAACATAAATGTAAGGTGACCACGAGATTTTAAAAATTAGGATAAATCAAATTAAAAGTGGGCAAAATAAAAACGTACTTCATTTAGGTTTAAAATCATTGTAAGTTATTGTTAACTATGTATAGACTTCAAAAAAAATATTACGATTCACGATTTAGAATTCACCCTGTATATGCACGCACGCATAATATCTGACATGAGTATATTTCGAGGTGTGAAGCTGAAGCTCTTGCAAATACGTATTAGCTCCTACAAAGTAGATGCCATTATCGGAGTATATAAATTTGACTGGACAACATCTGGATAGGAATCGTTTAAATACGGTCAGAAAACTTGCGGTACCTACTTAAATCAGTAGCAAGTTCCAAATGATTAGCACGAGGCATGTAATTAAACATACATGATTTCAACTTCCAAAAAGGGTCATACTCAAAGCGATATTTTACGCGCTGTATAGCGGTATCCGTTATAACGTTCTAAATCTAAACTAATAGTATATATAACGATACTTGCTTAAGCGATATAATAGCTTAATAACGTTATAGAGCTTACAGTGTGTCTTTTTCGCATTTGTTGTTTCGCCCATTCGACAGCGCGGCCCGTATTTTAATACGAAATTATAACGTTATTTGACCGTATTTTATAATGTTATGATATTCATTCTGTTATGATAGTAATATCGTTATGGGGCATACTGATTTTGTTATAACGAAAAATTTCAACACTAACGTGAAACATGCCTACTTTGCCACCAGGCAAAACTTTGCCCAACAAGCTAATTTTAAGCAAATCTGGTAATGAACGAAAACACTACATATATATGACAAACTTACTATTTTTAGTGTGTCTTTAACTTGAGCCAGGAGCTTGCAGCAAATTGTGGAATGTGAGGTGTGATATGTATGGCAAAGTTGTAAATACCTAGGTAACATTGCACATCTGTACTGTGTAAAACTTTTCGTACTTAAAACCAAGATGTTAAAATGGAACGCAATGTTTGCCCAAAATCTCAACATCGTAAGAGCTGTTGAGTCAATAATTCGACATGGTCAATGTTGGCAAAAGTCCAGATAACTTTACCTGCGATTAAAAGCGATAAAAAATTGGAATCGGTGTTTATTATAAAAATATTTCTCCTCATGAACACATGCGTATGACTACGAAGGATTCGTTAAGCAAAAAAAAAACATCTACCATATAAAAAATATGAGATACCTATTCGTGTATTCCGAAAAAAGCGGGCAAAGTAACATGTTACATGTTTCACGGTAACGAAATATACCTAACGTTGTGATATCGCTTTTTTTCATAACGTTTTAAAGGTGTGGTCCAAACTATACCTTTAACCAAAATTTCAGCTCAATCGGTTGAAGATCTGTTTCAAAATTCAGTTGCAAGATTCCACCCGGACCAACATACATTGCAAGTTAATTAAAAGCTTGTAATAATAATTAATCTTTATTCTCAGACCATACGATCCATAATTTATTGGTAGATACATTACATAAGCGTGCGTGACACAGGTGCATACACCCTACCATGAAGCAGGAAGTCTGGGCCACTTAAAGGTCACCTTGAATTAATAAATTTGCGTTTTTATATCGTACATAAATTAAGTATTTCGTTTTATTTTGAAATATCTTTTAGTTGCGTTAATTGTAGATTTTAACCACTTTAACCAACCAATCGCAATTCATGTTACGAATCGCAAGCACTCATTGTAAAATGATGAGATAGCGATAATGATCTCCAGTAGACATGTGTCTTAGGCTGCGACGATTGTGTCTGTTCTTGCTCTATCGTAAAATACCAAAAGCGATACCAATGTTTTAATAAATAAGTGGGTATTTATACCATTGTGGACCGGCCAGCTAGTGAATATGCATCAAAGGACTGGATAGATATTCAACGAGAGAAAGTTTTGTGAAGTTATTTGATTGTTATAATTTTAAGCATTTTAAAACTAAGCGTGACCGGCTGTGTAAGTATTGTATATAGGTACCAAGCAATTTTTCAAGATACAGTTGCTATAACAAAAACAAAAAATTACATCAATTTACTGCAACCACTCTAATTCTATAAATATAATTATAGAGTACCTATACTGCTTAGACTATAACTAAGTACTAAAATAAATATTTCCATTTCAAGGTTTGTACGCTGTTAACTTTAGTAATTAAATATATGATTTGCACATCAGTACTTATTCCTACCCATTAAGATGTGGTAATAGTTAACGTCTTTAATTGACACGCTCTCATCTGTATAGACCTACTTTTAATCAACAAATTGGTATCAGACTGATGGTCCAATATTATACGGCCATTTCATCAAAGTAAGTTGGATTATTCCCGATCAGATATGTACATATATGTTGTATTTTCGCTGGTGCGGGAGGGATAGAGCCACAGTAAGGTAGAGTCGGCTAACATTTTATCACAACGAGAACAGTCAGTGTACCTTGTTTATAATTGGTAGACCATAGTAGTAGGGAACCTACTCTGTGAATACATCAGTACATAAGTCTCACCATAAAATTTGTTGCTACCCATTTTTTACCTGTTGACTTCTTTTTATCCACAATATGTCAAGACCGTATTCTTAGTTTTTACATACTTTGGACACCTCACGACGTTCTTCGGATAGCCTGCCCCCCCCATTCTGTAACTTGTTTTAAGGTCACCTCAACGCTCACTCACAAATATATTGGTCAGGCCGTAGATTTCGGAACATTTTGTGTAAAAATTTGTCCAGCGCATTTTTTTTGCCCTTAATATCTACCTATACTTTTCAAAGTCGTACATTATATTCCCCAAAAAAGGTGAATCACGGTCACCAAAGATATTTAAATAAAGTGATAAATTACCGAAGTTATTGGAGGCGTTTACACGAAAAATGGTGAATTTTGCATCAAAATCGCTTGTCCTTTGTGGTACTGGGTACACTTTGAGCATTTGTAAAAAAAAAAATAGTACATTGTGATACGATTGAGGTATGTTGATAATTACATCAGAGGCGGAATTGTTGATGGTAAAGGCGGAATCAGACGGTTCATTTTTCGTTCATTTTTATGTTTCATTCCGCACCTTTCACCCGAAGTGACACGTCTGATCATGAAGTGAACCAAAAGTGCCGAATGAATTCACTAGTGAACCGATCCAACAATGTTTGATATTTTCATTCGGCATCTTTCAAAAAATGAACGGTTTAAACACGGAAAGAACGTTCACTAGTGAATTCATTCGGCACTTTTGGTTTACTTCATGATCAGACGTGTCACTTCGGGTGAAAGGTGCGGAATGAAACATAAAAATGAACGAAAAATGAACCGTCTCACTCCGCCTAGAATAGTGAATGTTCATTTATATGTCATTTTACCTGAGTTGTGTGAACATTGAGTGAAAGAAAAAAGAATCAATCACCCGAGGGAACATTCATCCGAGTGATTCCGCCTTAAGAGAGCCGTGGATGTAATTATCAAAACTCACACGTTTCATACGGCGTTATTCAACACATTTTGCGAAGGAAAAATTATTTTTCATAAGGTGAAAATTTTATAGGCATCTTGCCAAGCTATTTTCTTTACTTAATAATGGCAACAGGTTTTTACTCACATATTGTACATCGCCAATAATTTCCAGTGGCGTCCATTCTATTTATCACTTTTCTAGTCACCACGAGTCAACATTTTTGATAATAACCAAACACGCATTAACAATGTTTATTACTATTATTATAAAAGAGAAATGGCAGCCTCGAGGGCCTTTGCCAGTAAGTGTATAAATTAACTACGAATAACGAATTAAACCATTATAAAAAGTGGTTATATTCTCTTTGATCCTAACAATGTTTACAAATATTTGTGAAATAACCTATAACGGCGCACAACAGTTTTTTTTGTGAAGTTTGCGCAGTGCGCGCGCATGTGTTAAGTCAGACAGCCAGACTTAGATGAAATCTCTAAACAGCCAATACAAAATAAAATAAATATTTTCGTTTTAAATTGTTATCTATTAATTCAAGTAAAATGTTATCAAAAGTGAATAGTTTTACTAAATTAAACGTTTCTATATCATAACCAAAAATAAATAGTCACTTACTTAACAAGAAGGATTTCATTTGTTTAGGGTCTGTTTCACAATAGCCGGATAAAGTTATCTGCCAGTTAAAATTATTGCTATCCTTTTCTCCCGTCATATAAAAGAAAAGTGACAGCCAACATTTATCTGACGGATATGTTTTAACTGGAGATTGTGAAACAGGCCCTTAGTCGAGTAAGAATCCATTTGCCGAGAATTAAAAAAAAAGCTGTACATTCTCAACTCGACTCACCACAACTCGGACAGACGGACATGCATCTACGTGACGTCGTGGCGTGATCAGTAATCGCTAGCTTTCTGAGCTAGAGGTCTCGGGTTCGAATCCCAGACAATGAAAGAAAACTCAGACACAGTGATGTTGCAGACATTCGCATCCGCATCAAAATGGATGCAGAGTTTTTGCGGATGCGGATGTAGTACAGTTCGCGACCAGATAGGGGCCAACACGGCGCGTTCAGTATTTTCGTCATTAGTCAATATGAATCTTCATTTCGTTTCTGTAATCTGACGATTCGCCGTATTCGCTGTTGGTGATGCGTTAGGTTTGCAACGATTGTAAATCAGTCGCAACGTGTGCGAGTACTGCGTGACTCTAAAGACGTTGCGTATTTGTTTTTGTCAAAATCCGCATCCGCGTCCGCGTCCGCGTCCGCGGATGTGAGCCTCGAAATATCCGCATCCGCATCCGCTTCTGCATCCGCGGATGTCTAAAAAGTCGCATCCGCGGCATCCCTGATCTGAACTCAACTCGGTTAATTTAAGAATGGTGTTCATACTGCAAGGTGCCAACGTATCCTAATGGGAATATAACCATAAAACACGCGTGTTTAATACCCAAGATTATAAGCCTAAAAGCGACGTAATAAGAGGTACATTACGAGCAAATGTGTTGAAAAACTCTATATAGCGCCATAAATATCATTAAATTAAAAAATAGGTATATAGGTAGGTTGTATATAGTTTATAGAACCTGTTCTTGACGCACAAAACTTTTGACATCTTTTATACCAAAGTTTGACGTTTCAGAAAAAATGGAGCACTCATACTTTGGGGTCTGGGATTACGTTATAATTGTGGCAACTCTAGTTGCCTCCACCGCCATTGGAGTGTACTACCGGTTCAGTGGAGGGCAACAAAAGACTAACGAGGTTACTTATCTTCCTTTCCTCTCTTACTTGTCCTACTTTGTATATAAGTTTTTTATTCTTTGCATAGTTATCAAATACATAAATATCACTGATAAATATTCTGATTATTTGATTGTCTAATGTTTATTATCAAAATTAAACTCGCTTATCATTCCAGGAATATTTGCTGGCAGATCGTAACATGTCTATAATGCCAGTTGCAGTATCCCTAATGGCATCCTTCATGTCAGCCATCTCCTTACTAGGAGGGTCATCGGAAACTTACACTTATGGCATGATGTTTATCCTCGTAAACCTCCCATACGGGTACGGTACGCCCATCGTAACAAAATTGTACTTGCCAGTATTCTTTGGACTTCAAAAAACCAGCACATACGAGTATTTGGAACTGCGGTTTGGTCGTTACATACGGATGCTCACATCCCTGACATACACCCTGCAGATGCTACTGTATAATGGGGTCGTTCTGTATGCGCCAGCTATTGCCTTAGAAGCAGTTACAGGGCTAGACAGACTGATATCTATATTGGTAGTTGGGTTATCTTGCACTGTATATGCTACTCTGGGAGGGATGAAAGCTGTTGTCATCACAGACGTCTTACAATCTGGCCTGATGTTTGCTGCTGTGCTAAGCGTTACTATATTCTGCTCCATGCAGTTGGGAGGTTTTGACAAGATTTTTACTTTCGCTCAAGAAGGTGGACGCCTAGATTTTTCAAAGTAAGATCCGAGTTGGACCTGAACTGACGTTATTTTAATGGGCTATAAGGCTATAACGTAGTAATTCCTCTTTTTCAGTATCAGCGTAAGTCCAACGGAAAGACATACATGGTGGTCTCTAAACATCGGAGGGCTGATCAACTATTTATCTCTGTACGCAGTCAATCAGACTCAGGTTTAAAGTAAATCTTAGTTATATCTTAATTTGCTTTCCTACACATAGGTACTAATTAGTGTTTGGATAATTTGTGTAAGCTTAGTAAACATGTAGTCCTTATCGATATATTGTTAAATATATAGCTCTCTATTCACACGAAAGCTATGAAAAGTTTATAAAAAAATACAATATTAGTAATATTGAATGACCTGAATCTATACTAATATTATAAAGAGGAAGTGTCCGTGTTATTGTAGCTTTTTAAGTTTGTATGGTTTGGGTAATATCCGGAACCGCTTATTCTTTCACTTGCGTGTAGAAGAAGACCATTGTCTTCCTGAATTTTTATAAGCTACTAGCTTCTGCCCGTGACTCCGTCCGCGTGGAACTCGTTTATATCGTAGCTCCATACAAACTTACACCCCCCATTTTAGGGAAGTGGGGGGTTAGAAAGAGACAAAAAGTAGCCTATGTCACTCTCCATCCCTTCAACTATCTCCACTTAAAAAATCACGTAAATTCGTCGCTCCGTTTTGCCGTGAAAGACGGACAAACAAACAAACAAACACATTCGCATTTATAATATTAGTATGGATTTCTTATCACGTTGGTTGGCCTAGGTTCTTTGCAATACGGGCAGTTAGTTGTGATACAAATAGGATTTATACCAATGTATTGTACTCGTCATCTTAGCTCGTAGGTCATTACACAAAAAAAGACCGGGTTGCACTCCGGGAGTGCCGGCAGAAGTGAAAACTCAATGACATTGTAACAGTTTTTCGATCAGGTTACGTGTTCATCTTACGAATTTTCCATCTGTCGAATCTTACGATCACGTGTGGCGAGTTTAACATTTTTTCCCCACCACAAAAAGCACAGCGCAGCGCCGCTAAAGAAGTTTTCACTTCAAAAATAAAAATGTTCATAAATGTGGATAATTGTACACAGGCGTATTTTTAGGTCCAACGTCTGCTAACAGTGAGTACATTGAAGCGCTCCCAAGCGTGCCTGTGGTGGAGCTGGCCGGCATTGCTTTTGATGAGTTTTTGCAGCTGCCTGGCTGGTATCGCCATGTACGCTGTGTATAGAGACTGCGATCCCCTCACTTCTGGGAGAATTACTGCGGTATGTTTTATTTTGCAACTTGTGTGAAGAGTCGTTTTATTTAGTGTACGATTTTTAGAATCTTTTTTTTATTATAATTACTGACATATTTATTTAATTTAATTTATTACGTGAAGAAAGACATTGAAGTCTTTTACGTACTTACTACGTATGGTGCTACTTTCCCGCACTAGTGCGGAAAGAGCACTTTCCGTGCATATGTCGAAACTTTAAGGAGCCATATGTACAGTAAAACGTTGTACGATACACGTGCGAATAGATAATTCGCAACTCGTGTCGATTTAAAACACTCCCTTCAGTCGTGTTTTAATTTATCACCACTCGTTGCGAATTTCCTATTTTCGGCACTTGTATCGTAAATAACTATTACTCACCGATCCTGAGATATGATACCTCCTTTTATCTCATGTTATCTTTACTGCAGCGGTTGTTAATATTATAAAGCGAATTTAGGTTTATTTGTGTCTGGTTGATAACAACAATCTCGTTGTATTTTACTTATGAAAACGATAACTAAGTATACGTGAGTTATTGTTACTTACTTGAACAAGAAAAGGAAAGGAGTTATCAGCAAAATTCATTTAACTCAATAAAAGTGCTCCTTTTGAACCACTACGTAGACACATGAGTTCGAATCCTTCATCAAAAATTAGTTTCTTGAACTTGTGTCTTAAAATGTCCATGTTATTTTACCCAAGCTTTTTGGCGAAGTGAAAAACTGTGAGGACACCGGCGACTAACAATAGTTATTTACGATACAAGTGCCAAAAATAGGAAATTTGCAACGAGTGGTGATAAATTAAAACACGACCGAAGGGAGTGTTTTAAATCGACACGAGTTGCGAATTACCTACATATTTGCACGTGTATCGTACAACGTTTTACTGTACATATGGCTCTTTAAAGTTTCGACATATGCACGAAAAGTGCTCTTTTCCGCACTAGTGCGGGAAAGTAGCACCATATGTACTGTAAAATTCATTTCAAAGGTGTATCATCATACTTTCAAATCCATAGGGAAATGCTTGTGCTGTGCCTAATAGAAGTGCGATTGTGTAAAGGCTGATGATGAAAAATGTTAATAGATGGATCAGCTAATGCCATTCTACGTGGTAGAGGCAATGCGAAGGGCACCAGGCATGTTGGGGCTGTTTGTGGCGGGCATATTCAGCGCAACTCTATCCACCGTGTCTTCATCTTGCAACTCCCTCGCTGCTGTCACATTAACGGATTATCTTGGCAAGTAAGGATCTTCCCCTTTGTGTTCCGAATACAAAAAAAAAACAGATAACGCAACAATGGATTTCAATGTAAAAGTCATTTGATTCCAAATTTCACCCCGCGTGATTCACTTAAGGCGCCGTAGGTTCAGCGAAGTTAAGCGAACATAGTTTTTGAAACAATATAATGCGTCTGTTTATAATAATATGGTTTCAAAAAAATACGAATAGTAATCTTGAGGCTTTTCTGCAGCGAGATCAGTGATTTGAAACAATTAAGCAATTTTCGCTCGATAGAAAAAAATCACGAACGTAGGTCTAAAATACTCTTAAAATATTCGTAACAAATTATGCACAAAAGCTAAAAATATTAAAATTGCTTCTAAAAATTGGCAATATCATGTTTCAGAGAACTCAGTGATTACTTTTTTATTTATTTAAACGGCCAAAAAATTAAAATTAAAAACATGATATCCGCGCTTCCGAGCATGCACTTCCATCTCGCTCACGCTTATGCTCAGTGAGAGGGAGAGAAGACCATGAACCTACGGCGCCTTAAACGTTTTTTTCAAAGATGTTGCACCGTCCGTCAGTCGTACATCCCATGGCTGACGAAGCTGGCTGCCTGCGTCTTCGGACTGGTGTTCCTGGGCGTGGCCTTCATCGCCCAGCACCTGGGCGGGGTGCTGCAAGCCGCGCTGACGATCTTCGCCGCAGTCGGCGGCCCGGTGCTCGGGGTGTTCACACTTGGCATGTTCACTACCTTCGCTAACGAAGCCGTAAGTACCTACTTTAGAATATGAGCTGCCTGAATTAGTCTGCTAAACACTGACAATGATAGCTATGCGTGCAGTAACCATCCGCCCATACGAGTAGGATAGGGGATCGGCCAGGCGATCATTCGTGAAAAAAAAAAATAGATTTTAGTAATAAAACGTAATTAAGTTTGAAAAATCCAGTATGGCGCGCGGCGCGAAGTTCATTCACCCGGTTAGAGTTCGTACCTATCTTCATAAGATGGCGGCTAGCGGTCACTGCGGTCACTCGCCTGGATGATTAACATGAACATTAATCCAAAAAAAAGGCAATATAATATAAAAAAACATTTTTTTAATTTCTTTGTAATGTACCTATACATTAACTGGGCTTCGGCTCTAAGACGGTTAAAAGAACACCGTGTATACTCGTACTTTTGGAGCTAAGTATGAACACTTGGCAAAACAGAAGTGGCCGCAAAGTAACCAACACGTAATAATGTTTGTGAGAAAAAATTTGGCAATGTTTGAGCGAACACATGCACCTGGAACACAATCTCGTCGCGCGGGGCAGCTGAAAACATTCCCACGTCGAATGGCCCTAGCGACTAAAAACGTAAAAACCCACGTATAATAACTTTTTATAACCACCTGCCCGCTGACATAAAATCTGAAACGTCTGACGATGCATTTGGCCGCAAGCTCAGAAACCTTTTATTGGATCATGTATTCAACTAGGGAATTTATGGAAATGAGTACCGTCAAACAGGCCTACTTTGCCACCAGGGGGAACTTTGCCCAAAGAGCAACTTTTAAACAAATCCGTTAATGTAGAAAAATTCAAAAGGTTGGTGGCAACACCACTATTTTTAGTAGAAAATAGGTTATATCTGTGGTATTACTACGCATCGCCTTGGCGTCTAACTCCATTCAGTAACGTGTCGGAACTGGTCGAGTGAGGTGTGCGATTTGGCGGGCCAATTCATGCGGAAGTGTTAGTGCTATTAGTACAGAATGGGGAAGCCTCAGGTGAGTGAATCTTCTACTTGTAATAAAATAAGAACTATATATCGTTTTTATTATAATTTTACCTGGATATACTTATTACAACAAAAGTTATTATGCTGGGCAATGTTACGTAGTATTCTGCAACCTATGAGTGTAAACATTGCCCAGCCTCAAAAAAGGCTTAGGGTTGTCACCTTCATCATGTTTACCTTATTGCGCTAGTAAAGGAAGGTTATGTATTTCATTTATGTAGGGTGTACGGTAAAATATATTTATATTAATCTGTCGAGTTTTAGTAGTAGGTATGCATATACGTGTGGTTGTGTGGTTTGACGAACGGTTTAGCCTAGTGACCCTGAAGGTCCTGGGTTCAAATCCCGGTAGGGGCATGTATGTAAATCATTTAACCTGGTTACACATATCAATGACGATGAGTAAAATATCTTGTTAGGCTACGAGAAATAAAAAAAATACCCGTTGCACTCTTATTAAATTTCGATCAGAGTGGAAAATTTGTTGAACCCGCGACCTCTGGAACCCGTCCATATCGTCCTACCGACCGTCCGTCCGTCGTGCTCGTGGCGAATAATTTTTCAATTTTCCATTTTGATCGAAATTCAGAATTTCGTTATCGGACTGCTTAGTAAATAATTTGATTAAAAGTTGATTTTTGTTGAAATAATCTGTTTTATTTTTTGGTCGTGTGAAAAAACGGCACAAAAAACCACTACAAAAGATTAAGTCAAAAGTGACAACCCTAACAGTTTCAAACTGCTTGATGCGACTTGTATGGAAAAGAGCAAAATGCCTATGTAACATTGCCCACCCATATTTCTCACGACTTTTCAAGTTAAGACTAGGATGATTAAATGGAACGCCAAAATTACCCGAGATTTCGCACTGATCCTTGTCTTAACGTCATAAGAGCTATAGTTACGGAAATAATTGACATGGGCAATGTTGGCTAAAGTCCAGATAACTTTGCCCGCGATGAAAATCGTTAAAAAAATAGGTTAAATATGGGTTTAAAAATATATTCTCCTAATGAACGCATGTATGTGTCTACAATAGATGCACTTATGCCAAAAAACCAAATCCAACCATGGAAAAAAATTGAGAAATTCGTGTTTTTCTGAAAAAAGCGGGCAAAGTAGGCCTGTTTGACGGTACTACTTTATTTCTGCTAATGAAATTTCCTCTGTTTTTGTTTGATTGATGTATTTTATAATTGATTTACATTTTCGTATATTATTATTTATATTTTACAATAAACTGTACTTTGACGATCCTGATTAGGTGATACGAAATAATTAAATTGGTGATCATTGTATTTATAATTTTGAATATTGTTATTTTGAGACGATTGTGATGTAAATTCTTATAATTTTGACTAAGCCAACTTTGTAGTGTAATTTATGTCATGAAATAAATGAATCTGAATCTGAATCTGAATCATGAGTAAGTTCCTCGTGGATTTAAAGACTTTGTATCGTAATTCCAGGGTGCCTGCGCAGGCTTGCTCAGCGGGCTAGCGTTGACGTCGTGGATGAATTTCGGCAGACCCCGGCCTTTGCCCGTCCGGTTACCTGTCAGCGTTGAAGGCTGCGCTGTGCCGGTGACGGTGCCACCATCAGCAGTCAACCCTAGCGACTACTTCTACCTGTATAGGGTGTCTTACTTGTGGACGAGTCCGGTTAGTATTTTACTGTCTTCCTGAAAAGATGGGATATCTGGGTGTAAATGGTCAAGGACATGGACCTATTAAAAGGTACCTATAGTTCCTGGATAATGAAATTTGCATTGATCTTTATATATTATTGTGTATTTAAAAAAATACATCACCTGTAGTTGTGACTGAAGTTAGATAATTAGCTTCTCTATAATAGGTATCTATATGAACAAGAACTAAAACCAGTTACCATTCAATAATAGTAACGGTAACTATTATATGATTTATTTCCGGAATTAGGCACATAAGTTAGCCCTTTCAGACCCGTAAAACAACACCCTGCTAACGCAAAATGAAGTATATTGACATATGATTTTGATTTGACAATTAAATGTAATCAACCCGCACGATTGTATTGGCCGGGTCTGAAAGGGTTACATTGATCTTGAACTTACAAGTAAACATCATATGCAATGCGTAACAAGTTTAGATAAGATACTTGTAATACAATTTTCGAGGCCATAATTGTAACAGAAATAGTCACGCTTCACTCGGGTTCAATTCTGATGCGACAGGGCAGCAGATAAGACAAGATTGTTTATTACATCACCCTTGATTATAAAGTGACAATTGACGCTCTCGCTACACGTGCGGAAAACCCCTCCTCCTGGCCAGACTAGGAAGTAAAGTTGTATCCACGCCTAGTATTCAGAAAAGAGTAATTTTTGGCTTCAAATGAGGGATCATAATTGTTTAATTAAATTTTTCCTCATAGAAGGTGTGTATAGCTGTATGTGCCACTTGGTTGCAAAGTTATCTCCGTCTTGGGCGTATACAACCCTTGAATCCCTCGGCCTCGTTACGCTCAAGGTTCTATTTTAGAGTCCCTCATAGTAATGAAACTAATGAATGTATGACTTATTTTATATGTAAGTGTTTTGGTCTTGCACTGTAAACTTGCTATAAATGTATAGTAAATATACCCATCACTTTGCTCCCTTGAGACATAATGTATTATTAATATTAATACTCAATCACTTTTAAGTTACTTAATTGTATAAAAACTCCTCATTGCGTGCTCGTTTTTGGTTCTTTGAACGATCTAAAGCGTAATGTCGTTATAAGTTAGCTTGGGGTGCTTATTCGTCCTACGAGTAGGTATATTGTATGTTTCTTATCGTTTCAGATCGGTTTGATCTGCGTACTCGTAGTGGGTTCTGTAGTATCTCTTCTCTGGAGGCACCAACAGCCGTGGCAGCGCGCGGGGCTCGCGCACCCCGACCCCGCGCTCTTCACCCCCCCGCTCGCCAACAGGTTACGGCGGTTGCAACAGGATAAATCAGATGTTCAAGCGCTACCAGTACAACAGGTAAGGGTTATGCAGTGCAACTAGAATAAACTAACGGAGGTAACCATGAGGCTTGCCTCGATTTACTGATGGAAAATTCGTTTGAACAACAGTAAATTGATAAGTACCTACAGATGTAATGATTAATCCTTTCCCATCGTGAAAACTTGGCACATAGGACTACTTCCGAATGGTGCCGATGTGTCCAAGAATTATTGTTTCTATAGACTATTTGACACTACCAGTGTAAATAATTTGTATTTTTTTTTTATTAGCAACAGATAATCATTACGATTTTTTCGTCACGATTACGGTTCACTCATGTTTGCTATATTGACATTTTCGAATTCACAAAAAACGAACAATAAGGACGTTATTTGATTGTGACGTCTCACGCAAGTAATCCCTACAAATTCAATACTAACGAAGCATTTTTGACGTTTCATAAAAAGAAGCTGATTTGACTATTCCCATACTAACGTAGGCTACGAATAACTAACCCCGATTGGACCACCTTTGTTGTCTTTTAATAAATATAATAATAATAATATTTCCCATATTATTAATATTTTTTTCAAACCACATGCTCGACAATGCCGAATTATAGGTCATGTAAACCCTACCGAAAGCAAGACATTAAATCCCTTGGTATTAGCCGGGTTATAATGTTTTTTCATTATAACCCGCTGGTTAATAATATGATTTCACTTTTCATAATTCTTATTACTATATGCATAAAGTTTAATTTTGCTAAATACAATTTGTCCTAGGCCATGGCCTACTTGATTTGACAAAATAAATGAAGTTTGCCTCCGTGTGAACCCCGGTCCGGAGGAGCGCGGTGTTCGAAATTCGAATTTCGAATCTAGGACCACGGCGGCTTGTGCTTTCGAATTTGGAACGTCGCGCGCCTTCATTTGTTCACGCGTGACGAACAAATCGAGTTCTTGTAGGTGCCTATAGAAGATTTAATTTCAAAAATAATATTGAAAATGTCGAGTGATGAAAGTGTTTTGACTCCTGAGTTTATCAAATTAGATGCCATAGGCATTGTCAACAATCTGCTGCCAGAGAAGTCAAAGGAAAAATACCTAAAAGCCTACAACGATTTTGACAAATGGAAAGCTGTAAAAGGCGTAAAGTCTGTGTCTGAATCAGTGCTTCTGGTCTATTTTGAATATTATCTACTGAGCCTGTTTTTTTGTCTCGCATAAGGTGTGAAAAGTAGAGTATACACCTCGGGGATAAGACTGTTTTAGTCTTGGGCGGTTGAATCCCTCACTGCACTCAGGACTCAGTCTTAATTCCCTCGCTTCGCTCAGGAATTAACTTATAACTCCCTCGCTACGCTCAGGAGTTAAATTATGAGTCCTTCGTTACGTTCGGGATTCAATTCGCTCCCGTGACATAAAACAGTGCTTTATCCCCTTAGTGTATAATCTACTATTATTTATTGTATTTCAAAATAATCAAATTATTCAATATACAATAAAGACACAATTTAAAATAATATAACATTAAAACCACCAATTACCTACCTAATTCTAACTTTAATCGCCCCCAGTCGTTCCTGGTGCAAAAGTCCCCATATAGATCAATAGTGGGACCGGATTTTTGCCCTAAAAGTTTTGATAATTCTAAAGATGGAAAAGTGATGCTTATATGACATCGGACATATTTTTTAAGTATATTTACAATATATGATGAAAAGTTAGAACGAGCGTTAGGTATAAATTAGGTATTTATATATTTTTACTTATAATTTGTGAATATTGAATTAAAGTGCAAAGTTTTAGCTTCATCGTTTATAATATGTATGACGCTATATGTTATTAAGTTTGTAGAACTTTTTTTACGCAGCTTCTTTGTCAAACCAGAATTAGGTTATTACTTTGTCGATATTGAATTAAAGTTTAAAAATCCTCAACAATATCTCTAATTTCTTAAGTTAATAGACAAAGCTAAAAATGTAGAAGAATAGGATACATGCTATAAAAGTAATACGCGTTTTTTGTCCTGTAAGATCTAATATTGAATTAGAGTCTGTAAAAATAAGTCTAATACTATAAAATAATATATGCAACCATATTATGAAAAGTAAGAAAATTCTGTGTATTGCTTGCATTAATAATAGTATAATTTATTTAAAATGGCGCGAAATTCATAACCACGCCGCGCTGGCCCTTCAACGGCGGCGCGCGGGAGCCGATCGTAGCCGACCTAGCGAGCGATACCTCGCCCCGCCGTCCCCGCATTACCGCGCAAGCGCTGCTGTTGTCTTTTAAATCATTCATTTGTTTGTTTACCGTGCACATATTACATGCAATTTTTAATACATTTGCTCAAAAAGTTCTACTTTTACGTAGCTGTTTAGCGTGCGGAAAGTTGATTTTCACGAACTAGTGCTTTTCACTTTTCCCACTCAATAATCGTACAAATTGTACCATTAATTATTATGTCAATAAAAAATAAATAAGATAGAGCTGTACTAAATAAAATGATTTTTGAACTTCATCATTTTTTAACTGTATTACAATGACGTTACAGAATTAATAATATAAAAGTTTCAAATTCCTTACTTGTTGTTTTTCTTATTTTTTCGCAACTGTATTAAAAAACGTCGTTGTGTAGATTACTATACATTGATTCGAAGGCTATATCGGCGCACAAAAGAAGAATGGAGATGGAGGCACCAGTAGCACAGCCTAGTGACGATGAGGAATGCTTTGATTTTCAAGACTTTTGTTTTTTTTTTGCAACGAAGCTGCCAACGAAGTGTTTAAACAGGGTCAACTCAAACGCCCTGTTCAAGTCACAATCACTGTCAGCAAAATAAAGAAATGTACTACACAGATGTTGTTAAACGCAGCTATAGCTGCTCCCCGCAAGCAAACCAATGTTAGTTTGCCCCTGATTACGGATTGCTGTTACGAACACCAGGGTGATGTTGCAGGGTAATATCGCCGGTTAGCGACCACCTAATTTATGGTTCCGGTTTGCGACCACTCATTTCAATTGGTGTCAGGAATCTACCGCAAAAACCGACAATATATCCTTTCAGTTTTTTCAATAGATTGCATACATACATACATATACTCACGCCCGTATCCCATTGGGGTAGGCAGAGACTAAGGAACGCCAAATACTACGGTCCTTAAATACTTCTTCAATAGATTCCTGTTTAATAATTACTTTAAATAATACATGCGGGGCACGGTTTATTTAGAAAGCGTTGTAATGTCATTTTATTAGGTATATTTAATTGAAAAAAAAAAAAAATACGTTGTCTTTCACGTGGTCGCTAACTGAAGCTGGTCGCGTAACCGGGGCGGCGTATTGACCCAACGTTATTAAATTAAACATTCCAATTTACGTTAACACTTAAAATAGGCCGTTTCTGCTCTAATAGTACCTGATTAAAGAAAACTTAGAAAGTAGAGCATAATTTAAACCAAAACAGTGAGAAATATATTCTTTGATTACAAATATTATTTGTATGCAGAATGTAATGATAGTGAATGAAGCAAGAAAGGTTTGTCAAGATCGTAGCAAGTGGAAATCCGTGATCTCTGCCTATCCCTCCGGGAAATAGGCGTGATGTACATTTGTATGTATGTATGTATATTATTTGTAGTAAGGTAAATCTCCAATAACTGGCCACCCTTGAATAATCGGCCCCCTCATACTAAAAATTAACTCTATTCACGTATAATAGAATAGATATAGATAGTATGAGGTGGCCAGTTATTGACGATTTACCCTACTTGTTAGGAATATTGGAGACAATTAAATGTTTACTAAGCAGAAACGTCTGCTAACGAAGTTTTAAAAGACAACGCTCCCTAGGATGAAAAAAAAGTCCTTACTTAAAAAGTTTTTGTACCTTCATTATTTTTAAACATACTTAACACAAAATATTTTTTTTTATTCAAAATATTCAGGTCTTTTTTTCCATACTAGGTGTGCGGTGTTTTTTCGATCAGAATAAAAAAAAATCGCCAGTAGCCTTTTCAGGTTTGCGTAGGCAACAAGGAACCCTTATAGTTTCGCCATGTCCGTATGTCCGTCTGCGGCTTAGCTCAGTCACCCTTACTACTAGAAAGTTGTAAGATTAGAATATAAGACTTTATTCTATTGCACTTCGAAGAAGCGAGATTAGACTGTAAAAATAAGAGTTCAATTTTAATAATAATGAAAAAAAAGTTCCGTCTTTTAATTATTTTAGTTATTTTGTGAAAAAAGCTGCACAGAATAATGATAAGTCGCAGAAGTTCACTTAGAATTGTCATTAGGTGTAAACAAATATGAATGATTAATACTTATACAATACCTACTTGCAATTTTATTATAATGTTGTCGTAAATGTTTGTATTTTTTTGTAATTTTTTACTATTGTGTTAGCCATCCATACTGACCTTAATATAAAACAATAAGTACCGACTTTATAAAGGACTTAACGTCGAAAATGTATAATATTTCGACTGAAAATTTTATTCTTTGACACTTCGAATAATCGAGATTATACTGTATTAATAAAAGTTCGCTATCAGTTATATTATAATGTGAAAAAAGTTTCAATTTTTTTTTTTACTGTTATTGTAATAAAAATATACGAGCTATTCACAACTATTTTTATTATTTCTGTTTATCCTGGTTCCTATTGTCATATCTTATCCAGTCCTATTCGCCGTCATGTATTATACTTACCCCACCATATTATACGGTCATTACGCCGGTTACGTGACCAACTTCGGTTAACGACCACCTTAAGGACGAGGTTTTTTTTTTCAATTAAAGATATAATAACATTTAAACAGGCTGTAAAAATGCCTCGGTACGTACGCAATTTTTAAAGCAGATATTAGGCAGGAATCTACTTAAAAAACGAGAAAATATTCTCTCGGTTCACCATTTATTACTCCCGAGTGGTCGCAAACCGGCACACTAAATTAGGTGGTCGCTAACCGGTGAAATTACCCTACATCCTAAATATACAATTTCATCTAAGGTAAATTGAGTTTAACTATAGCTTACTGCTGACCACGTCGCAAAAAAATATATGTAGGTTATTTGTTAGTAGGTATTTATGCAGCTGGCTTAAAGGAGTAACAAAACATGGAAGAGTGGTCATTTGTATAAGGGGTCCCTAAAATATTTTTAAATTATGTGTATAACGCGATAACCAGTTCGACGAAACCGCGGGCAATCCCTAGTATAGTTGGTAATAAATAAGGATACATTTCTTCTTTGTATTTCCATTAACGTACGTATAACAAAATAACATGTGTTTTGCCATTGATATTTATTCTTTGTGGATTTTTTTATGGATCGTGGACGCAATCAAGGGCACTCCTCTACCGTTGCGTTGATCGCTGCCTGCTGCCACAGCGCACAGCGCGGCGCGCGCATACATGCCGCGCTTTTTAAATGTATTCATTTACGCACGGAGTACTTAGGTATCAATATTTAGTGTCGCCGTAAGTTTATTTTTCTTAACTTTTGTTTGGTAACTGATATCATTGTCATGATCGTTTACTATTAACTCTACAAACTTTAATTCAATATTGGCTATACTGTTTAACCGGAAATCAATATCTAGACAAGCCGATTGTCTACATTTCTAACTTTTTTCCAGTATGTTAAGTGGATCGACAATATCGTAACTTTGCAATATCAGCTACTCTAATTCTTTATTTACAAAATTATTTGCATTTTTACGCTCACCAGGATGCAGAAGTCCCAGATTTCTAAAAACAGAATATCGTATATAAATTAAAGTGTTAATGGATATGTTACAGTTTTTTGAAACTCTAATTCTATATTGACATAGTTATTGGCAAAAACTAAAATATTTCAATATAGCCGAAAGCTCCACCTAAAATTTTCTAACTTTTTACATAAGTATTATTTAACATGCCTCCAACGACATATCAAAAAAGAAAAAACTTTAATGTTGTAATAACCCATTTTTGTTCAACCGCTGGTCTAATAATACTGGCGGCATTTCCACGTTGGAAATGCTTTACATGCGCGCTGCTGTTTATTGATTTTATTATTATTCAAATACCGTAACCGCAATGTAAAGTAAAATTTCGTAAATTTACGTTAAAAAAAATTGCATACCTGGTCTTTTTTTGGATCTACCTACTTGTCGCAAACGAGGCTTGAACTCACGATTATTATTTAGTTTGAAAAGTAAAAGTTTTAAGATCGAACTTTGCAACGGTCCATGGCGAGGAACGTAACGTTATAGTAACTCATTATTTCAGCGAACAAAGCTTACTCTACTCAAAAATCTTACCCAGCAGTTATGAAGGCGCCACAGATATAAAGATGTTAATCACAGAAATATGTATATCTATATCTGTGATGTTAATAATTGATAACGTAACCTAGGCTACGCTATACATCTCTCAATATAGGTACCTACACGGCAGATAACACGATACGAGACAGTATACGCGTGTTCCATTCATTCATCACTAATGAAATCATCTGATCTAGTCCACATTAATAATAGCAAATTATGCCACTCAACATTAAGTCCCTTACTGAATACGTAATAATTTAATAATAATAACACACAATATGACTTAGTTCATTTATTTTCAGGGGGACGTTGCAGCAGCTTCGACAAAATGAGTTGACTAAGAACAGAGTGCCTCGGTCGTGTAAAGGTGTATTTCAGTTAAGTGCATTCCATTCTAATATGGTAGTTCCATATATATGATGTATCACTTTTTAAATTAAAACTTTAACAGATAAGTAAAGAACTCTCACTATAGTGTCGTGTTTGTTTTATTTAACACGAATTCTACTCTGACGTAAACCTTGGTAACCGTACGAAATAAACGCAATCGTAACGATTTCATTTAAGTACTTGATCTCTTTGATAACGTTCGTTAGCAAATTGATAAGAAATAAGGTCAATGTGAGTACTTACTTGAATTATTGTTCTCGTGAATATACCTAAGAATTATTAATATTTTAATGGCTTGCAAATATAATATTAGATATAAGTATTTTATAATTTAGTCTTGGTTACTAGTTTTGACAAAAGTTGTCACCAGTAACTAGTATGAGGTACTTAATTCTGGAACTACAGACAAAAGTTATGCAAAACACAATTTCGTGGCACTCAAAACAAACTTTATGTTCAATAAAAATAATATAAGTAATGTCAAGACAATTTACATTACTTTCTTACGGCTTACGTTTCGTCTTAAGGCTTATATTTAAACTGAAGTGTGTGAGTACTTAATATTGTAAACACTAATTAGTCTAAGCAGATAAGCTTCCTTCCGGGCGCTTGGTGAGATCTTCTAAACGTCGACGTAAATACGTGTTCTAAAACAAAGGAAAAGTAAAATTGTTACTTAAAGCACTCACCATTAAGGCCGGATTACACCAAACAAGAGTAAGGTTAATTCCAAGATTAGACCATTCTATGTTGACGTTAAACCTCCTATTAGTCCTTATTCCTGTGAGTGTGTGAGTTGCGAGTGCGGGAGGGATGTATTTGTGTGACGTTAGAGCTCAATTTAGTGTCTGTTTCGCTGGAGCTGTCACCCCTTTCGCACTGTGCAACTACCGCAGAAACTAACTTAGATAGCTAGCAGCCACAGAATAGAAAATAAACAGGCTTCTGTCAAAAATTTCATTTTTAGTACAAGCGTTTATTGCCGACTCTACTTTTCTGTATACCATCATCAACTACCTATTGAGACGATTCTAACAAGCCCAAACTCAACGGGGTTACGTCGATTAGGTACTGAATTCCCATGGCCACCTTCTGTCTCTATCATCAGATCAGCTCGATGGTACCATAATATTGAATTGACATCCAAATTATACTTATGGGTACCCAATATTCCAGCCCAATCGGTCACCGGGAAGTGGGTCAAATTTAACTTGCAAGATTTGATTACAGACAGACAGACAACGGGACAGCTGAAACTAAATAAAAGCTTGTAAAAATACGTACCTACTTATACTGACAACTTTTCCAACACACATAATGAACGCTGGCAAAATGAATAGGTACCTTACCTACGGTACCCATATACTTAATGGCACCTAAGTAATATTTTGTAAAAATAAATTAAATAAACTAAATTTTAATCGAGGCTATAAACTATCTTCGTGCAAAATTTCATTCAAACCGGTTAAAACGTTTAAGCGTGATTGAGTATGTAACATCCAAACACCCAAACATCCCAACTTTTACATTTATAATATTAGTAGGATGAGATTCTCGTATGAAAGTCAAGGAAGTATGCTTCACCTGGTTTTAGTTTTTTTTAATATTTATCTTACAAGTAGGACTTTAGGGTCTTTTACATGTACTTATAGGGACAATTGTAACTCGCGCCTTAGTTTAGTATTGCATTGCAGTCATCCGCCGCCTTACAAATATAATTATACACGGTGGAATTTAATCGGTGAACAGGAACCTATTTTTCTAATTCAGTAATCGATGGCGGTCACGTTTATGTAGTACTTAAGTGGAACCAAGTTTTTTTTTATCATAACTAATTTTTAAGTTGAAATAAAATTTTAATTAAAATTTATTGTCACCCTACTAATGGTTTAGTCTGAAAAGTTTAATACCTCTTTTCAAACTATCAGCCATAGAAACTTAAACATAAATGAGCAATAAGCTGTCAATTTGTCATTGTCAAATTCATAACAAACGTTGATCTGTCTAGTTTCCCGCCAAAGCCAGCAAGCACTTGACGTATGTACACTTACGAGTAACTTCCCTTCAATAAAAGTAGGGTGTCCATTTATTCAGTCAGTGTACATTTTACCGATGTTAATTAAGTGTGATTAATTAGATTGTGAGCTATATTGCACGAGATCTCACGTATTCGTTTCTGTGTAGATTGATAATTAAGATTTTTGGATTCCTGATCACCGATTAAATTCCACCGTGTATAGGTATAAGCGACATGAATATTGAATACATCAACTTCAAAAATACCTCTTGCAGTAGATCTTCCTCTCTTTCAGCAGCAATCTTGAGCATTTCCTTTGACTTCTCCAACAATAGGTCTTTGTCTTGAATCGTCCGCTTAAGATTTGCTATTTCGACTCGATATGGCTCGAGCTGATGACGAATCTAGAATAAATTAGTATGAATTACGCATGTGTTTTAATAAGTATTATCTTTGAAACACATTGCGTATGTTGTGAGATGTGGTTGGTTGAAAAGTAAATTTCACTAAACATAGAAACAAAGAACTAGGTACTTTACATCATAAATACCAGCGACAGACTCGTGGTCACACCATTTTGTCACACCAGTGAGACGACGAGTAATTACTTTTACTCGTGGTCACAACTAGAGATGCAACGGATATCCGGTCACTATCCGGTATCCGGCCTATCCGGCCACAATTTCAGTATCCGGCCGAATACCGAATAGTGGCATAGTATCCGGCCGGATACCGGATAGTATTTTATACCGGAAATATAACTTTTTTTCGGTATTAAATGTAATGTATAGGCCCAGAATATTACAATGGTAAAAAGAGAACTCTCGTACAGTAGGTAAAATAAAGTTGAATAAAGAACGAACAACAAAGTAATCAATTGTCAAAGTCAGTTTAAAAATTTGCGCATGTTTCTATCAAAGCCTGCTATAGCGAGTGACAAGTTGCAACCTACATCTGTGTGCGCTCTGGCGCCGCGCACGGGTACGGTCGAATTTGCTTAGGCATGTAACTTTCGGCCGAATATCCGGCGGCCGGATAGCGGATATCCGGCCAGCTGCACCGCCGGATATTCGGTATCCGGTATCCGGCCAAACCACTATCCGTTGCATCTCTAGTCTTAAAAAAGCACTGCACTTGCACTTTAAAAAAGATAGCACTTTAACAGGTTCGTGTAGGTACGACGACGAGCGAAGCGAGGAGGAGTGTTAGGTGTACTGCGACCCTACGCCCGCGAGCCGAGGGAGCGAAGCGAGCGTGCCGCGGCAGCGGCCGGGGAAGCGCCAGGACCAAACAGTGTGGCTACGAGGAGAATAAATTCCTCGTGGTCACACCAGTGTGACAAAATTGTGTGACTACGAGTCAGACGTCTAAATACCGTCGGTTGACAATCAAAACTCGCTAAGTAACTAATTGGGAAATTTCAGATAATCATTATTTAGTTGTAGTGTAGTTAGTTTAGTTTATTTAGTCAAGTTGGTCCTAAATAAAACATTATTATTATTATTATTCTCTTTATTCATATATAGTTACGTTATACGCTATGAAGTTAAATGAAAATGCCCACAAATACAACGCATATAAAACAAAGTTCGTATTTCAGTATTGATTCATACTGCGATAGGAGGTTTTTACAGAGTACCTAGTTACAAGTGGGTAAGTTTTGTTTGTCAACTGACGATGTGCTAAAAACTGCAGAATAGAGGTGTAGACTCGAAAACTATTATTACTCCAAAAGAAAGATGGCACGGCACATTGCCGTCTTCTAGTGACGTCACAATCTTCCAGCGTCATCGATTCATATGAAGTTGCGTTTTGCGAAAAAGGGAAAGACCCCCTTCTTAAAACTTTGGACACTTATAACTTCGTGATTATTTAACCTTTTACGTTGATTTTTTCTGCATTTGAGTACATTTTTAATCCTTTTTCGAGAAAATATGACATGATTGATTATTTTATTTAGTGTCTACACCACTATTAGAAGTAGGTACCTTGTCTGTTCCGCTATGCGCGCTGTTTGGTCTGGAGCCGGGTTCGGATCTTCTTTGCAGCGCTGATGATTTCTGTTCAGACTGGAGTTTACTCACCAATCCTAAGGGAACATAATACAGTAAGTTTAATCGTGTCGCTTATCAAGTATTTCTCATCTTGTATTGGTATTGCCAACAATAACAATTTACCAACCCAAACTGACCTTAAAATTCTCTAAAAGAGTTTTTAAGATGAGTGTTTTATAGAAATACCTCTTAACGTAAGTATTGTTTGCTCGAGGTCATTAACTCGCTGTTGGTGGGTATTGGTTGGACTTGTCTCAATTGTATTAATCCTCATAGTAAGATTCATATTTTCTTCCTTTAACATTTCGCAGTAGCTGAAACAACACAATCCTTAAGTACGAATCTATTTTGAAGGAGACTATTAAGATTTCCTATGCTGAGATAGAAATGTATTAGTCAGAAATAATACCTCTTGAAGTACTCCAATTCTGGTTGCGTGTCCTGTGTGATCTTAAGTGGTGAACGGATTTGCGATTCCAGGAGAGATGACTCCAGTTTCAAAACTTGTCCCTTAAGGACGGTTATCTCTGCCAAACTTTTCTCGTATTCCGATACTAGGATCTCATTACCCTGAAACATTTCGAGGTCGTCACGAGTATCAAATAAATCTGTAATAGCTCATGATCATACCTGGGATAACTCGGGGCACTTATACTAAAGTGACGTAGCAAAATATTTTATCGACAGTTAAATATATCGATGTTACTGTCAACATCTAAATGTTCTACAAAATAAATCTAATTATAAAAAATCGCTTTGTAGACTGCTTCTTAAATTCTAAAAGGATGTTTTTCGAAGAATTTTTTTCATTTTTTAACCAGGTCCGTATTTCCACATTGGCACTAAATGTTTTATTGTAATCATTTTATTTATTATTTCTTAAGCATTAGGTACTCCATTTTCATTTATTGCTAAAAGTACATAAATAATTGTGCCATCCATGAGTTAATAGAATATTCACTTGGGCGTGACTTTTACTTGGGCGGCATGATTATTTTGGACTTCGTAACAATCGCAGTGGAATATTAGCTCATATATTATTCTTACACTAGCATATGAAAGGCACTGACTGTAAAATTTAATTTTGTTTGAAATGACATCCGCATACATTTATTATCTTAAGAAGCTTGATATCAGGTGTGATATCGAACCTTTTTATAGTAATCGAGAATTTTCAAAGAGCACATGTATTATTATCGACATCTTTTTTATCGATATTAAATCCCTAGAATGTGCCCCGAGTTATCCCAGCCCGTCTAGTACACTAATCGGCCATATATTTACGTTCCGCCTTATAACCTTATGTATGTGTTAATTTTTACGTTACTTAGCTACAACACTAATGACGTGACGTATATTTATGCCCTAGCATAAAATATATGTACCCAAAAAACTATGTTGTTGCCAATGTGTAAAACTGTAATTCTACCAAGTATTACATTCATTTCATTCGTTCAATTATAGTCTATGGATAAAAGCCTGTGTTTTCTGTCTCTTTCCATCTTATAGCTGTGTCTCTAGATTATTGTGAAAGCTAGTGTATCTATTTACTTTTCTCCTTGCGCGAGTTTTGACTGAATACTGATGGATGCAGATCAAATGTAAGTTTTTGATGAGTCCATTTATCATAATATTTGTAATGCCGATCTCGTATCGGTCTTCACAGTCACCAAAAACGATGTATAGACAGCAATGCTTAAATCGTCTGTAATAGACCTAAAGGCCTATGACGATGATGATAAATAATAGTAAATCACCTTGTAAGTCCCGGTGCGAAACCTTGTCCAATATACGTAAGCGAGGGTCATCGTGATATGCGGTAATATCGAAGTCCAATGATCAAGCGAAATGTCGTAAAAAACTAAATCAATCCGAGCTAGCGTTGAAAATGTCGGAAAAAATCAAATGATTTTTTCGGGAATTTATGAAATTTTCGTTTTTTTTCCGTTTTTTTCGGATTTTTTACGAAAAAAACCAATAAGGCATTGTGACAACTGAACTGAACTGACACGGATGTCAATAGCAAAGTAAGTCTATAATCATTCACCTACCCACCAGTATTAAGAAAAATAACCGATTAAAACCTGTTTAAATCGTTTTTTTCAGAAAAATTGAAGCGGAAAATCACATGGTATTTTTCCGTAAAAATCCGAAAAAAACGAGGCGTTTGGAAAGAAACGGGATTCTTTCCGGAAATTTTCAACGCTAAATTCCGAGCATGTAGATAGACAAAACAGCAAACGAATTTAGTTTTGAAACTGAACCGTATGTATTGTGAACTTGTGACAGAAGATGTTTTCATAGTGTAAAATTTTACCGGGGGTCTCGAGCGACCTACATAAATTTACTCCCGTCATCGGTTTATACGGCAATTTTATATGTCTAAATCAAGAGCATATTAGCACTTGACGTTTAAATTTTCGTTTTATGTGCAAGACGTATGAATGGTTACATTTTACGTAGCTGACGGTCCACCATATTAGCCGATGACGTTAAAATTTTTTACGTCTGTCTTGGACGTAAAACATGACGATAGAAGCTGTCAAAGTGCTAGTGTACTAGCCCGGCAGGTATGCTCATGATATGCTTAAATCTCTCCACAAATACCATAAACCTTAAATAATGACGATGGTGGGTAGGTAAATGACTAATGGGTAAAAATAAAGCATGTGAAAACATCACTTTCTCGTTTCCAAACGAATCGTATGGAAGTTTTCTTCACATTTCTGCTACCTTTTGGGTTTTTTCAGTAATCTATTAATGTTTATTGTCATAACTTAAAAGTAAGAAACAAGCTCCTATATAACATTTTGCGGGGTCTCAAGCAAGATATTGTTTAAATGGCCTTACAAACCAGCAGATTTTCACTCTTTATTATAGCTAAAAATATAAAAGTAACCTTTTCAGCAACTTCTAACGCAGCAATCCGCCTCTGCTGAGCCTCCACTCTATCGAGAAGGGCTCGTGAAGAGACAGGCAGCGACGAAGGCGACTCATAACGGGCACTGTCTTGCTCGCGCAGTGACTTCTCCGAGTATTCTGCTTCTTGCTTCTCAACCAAGATTTTGCTTTCATCTGTAATAACAAAGAAGCTGGATTCAGTAAGTCATAGACCGTGTAAGAGTCATGTGTCATTCTGACTACGGTTGTCTAGCACGTACGCTTCACTTCGTTTAGTCTTGTCAACAGCACGCGTTTTTCCTTCTCCAGCCTCGTGAGCGTCGCTTTCACAAGATGTAAACTAGCTTCCAGTTTTTTGACTTCTTGGCATTTATCTTCGTATCTTGTTTGCCAACGATCTGAAGATTGCTGTGCTCTACAAAAAAAAGGTTTATCTTAATAATGTTGAGTGCCGAATAATAATGATTGTTATTTATTTTATGTTATAACCAGGGAGCGTACATTTCATGCCGGTTTCGTCATAATGACGTATTCATATAAACACACAGGATGATGCAAAAAACGAAGTGACACACAACTTAGTAACCGTAAACGTATTTAGTAACTAATATTTTATTTTATTTTAAATTACTTATAGGCCACAACAACGTGTCTATCGATGCTATCATGAAATTGGTCAAGTCCATGTTAAAATCAAACTGTGTTTCTTTATGTTCCTCATGTTCTTTGTGTTTTATTGTTTGCAAATGTAATTTGATGTTGCTTGCTTTTGGTGGCAAAGTTTGCTGACAGCAGGAACAATAAATTTGTTTATTATCTATAACTAAACATGGATTTATTTGGCACAATAATTTTATAGCCTCCATGGCGACCTAGGCCACTAGCAAAGCATTAAGTTTCCTGATCTTATTAAATTTAACTGAAATGCTGTTTCCGCATGTCTCCTATTTGTGACAAAGAGTAAACTTATGTGACAATGTCAGATAAAGTTCTTTCAATGTCCGTCTCAAGTGTCAATATATTAGATCTACTTAAACGGAAGAGGTTGATTAGATAACAGTGATTAATCATTGATTAATCACATTTTCCATTATTGGGTACGGATAAATAAACGTTCGTTATGCCGTTGCTCTTTTCAAACTTTTTCCATCCTGTATGTAGCTTGACGTCATACGCCTGTCATCGGCATGAAATGTACGCTCCCTTGTTATAACATACAATAAACAAGAATCATGGTTGTTTTATAATGGGAAGTATTTAGAATATATTCTAAATACTTCCCATTAAATTATGAATACTTTCTTACTTCTTCCATTTATCCCAGAGCGCAACACTGGAGTTCGAATCTCTTCTTGCACTGGAAAGTTGTGCAGTTAGTGATGCGATCTTATTGTGAAGAGCCGCCGTTTCAGCAGTAGCTACTCTGCTCCCTGATGTACTTCTGCAAGCCAAAAAGGAATACATTATATTCTAGCCACTTCCTAAAACTACCTCATTGCTAAACTTGACAAATGTTTCGATGACATCTCGTTTCGAAAAAAATGTTTGTTCATGCTTATGTAAAGGTGGAAAGATAAAATTACATTCGGAACACTTGGTTCTTCAGGTTGTGTGCGTCGAGGCGGGCTCTCCTCTCCCTGGAGGCCAACGCCTTAATCTGTCGCCGCAGCATTCCATTTTGCTTGCTGATTAAATGCTTTTCTCTGCGGAGGCGCTCTATTATGGGCTCTTGCCTGGAATATCGTAATTGTTCAAGTTTATTTACTTACGTTAATGGGTGAGGACCAAATTCTTTGCCAGTAGTTAGCCTAGTTAATTGGTAGTAGTTAAAAAGTTCCGTTGTGACACGAAAATTAGCCATACAATTCTATGGTTAATTTTCGTGTCACAACGGAACTTTTTAACTACTACCAATTAACCAGGCTAACTACTGGCCAAGAATTTGGTCCTCACCCTAATACACCATGAACGGCTAGTACACAAACGGGAATTACCAAATAGCTGATGAAGTGGCTGGCAACCTAACGTCGTCTTGCAAATCTTGTAGATCGAGGGCAGAGTCAAATTTGAGCTCCAAACGCTCGGAACCTAGTTGTGACACCCCGTCGCTCACTTCTTCTACTTCCACTATAGCGGATAGATCAAAACTAGGATCGCTCACTGCCATTATTGTTTGCATATTCATTATTTGGCTCTGGAATTATATTGTTAGTATTATGAATAAATTTCAATAAAAGCTTAGATAATTCATTTAATTTCAATTAAAATAATTCAGCTATTAAGATCCATATATGATGATCCATATTTGTGTGATGAGCATTAATATTTGTTTCTGAGTCATGGAAGTTTTCTATGTAGTTAAGCATTTATATCTATTTTATATATCGTCGTCTAGTACCCATAACTCAACTATGGGACTAGGTCGATTTGTGTAAGATTGTCCCCTTATATTTTTTTTATTTTACATATGACATTATAACTGTCGTTAATTGTCGTTAACAAAATATTATATACATAATTCACTACCGCATTTGACTAAGATGTCAAAACTTCAGAAGTCCTTCGTTATCCTTTTTTAAGTTATAAATATATATGTAGTGATACATTTTCCAAAGTCTAACCTTTAAAGTATGGATAGCAGAACGCAGTTGTTCAATCTGCACGTCCTTATCAGCTAATTGTTTGATGTGCGAGGCTTTCTGCTCCGAGAGTTTAGAGCGTAGCCCCAGGTGCTCGCGCTGAGTTTCACTTATCTGTGACAACCAATGCTGGTTCTCCGCTTTGTATGACTCCACCTAACACATTGAAAATATTCATGAAGATGCAAATCATCGACGCTTCATTTAATGCTTACACCTAAGGTCAACACGAGGTCTAAAGTTACGAGTACTACTCACCTCATGGGAATGACGTTCTTCTAGTTGTGAACTTAATTGTTCCATTTTAGTTAGTCTTTCTGACGCCAAATTTTTCCAGCGATCAACTTCACTTTGGTAAGAAATTCTGTGAAAATATAACTTACTTAATACAAAATGTCTCATACCTAATATTTATTTATGATAGTGTGGTATCTAAGTTACTTACAATTCAGTCTTGGTGCCATCCAACTTATTTCTTAAATTAAAACACTCATCCTCAAGTTCTGCAGTTTTATGCGAATATTTTGTAACAATTTCTTGTAGTTTTTCAGAGTAAGAAGCATCAGAATCGCTGCCTCTCCTGTAATAAATGTGTAATGAAAATGTTTAGAGATAATAACGAATGTTTACAAGATTCTAATCTTATCTCGGCAGAATGATTGATTTTGCAAACTTTAAATAACGTACTATGACGTAATAAATCCACGTAGGATAAGAGCTTGGCAATCGACATAGTAGTAACTGTAATAAATATCACAGTCATACCTCTCCAGCTGTATTTGTAATTCAAGAAGCTTTGTATGTAGATCTTTCGTAGCTTTAGCATATTCCTCTCTTTCGACTGTTATAATTTTTTGGTATTCTTCAACTATAGTGTTTTTATCCTTTTCTATCTTTTTAAGTGATAGTAAGAGTGCTTTATTTTCTTGTTGAACTGAATCACCAAGCTCATAGGTCTCGGATATTTTCATTTCTTTGCTGTCGAGTTGTCTTCTCAAATCGTCTACAGTTACATTCAATGTGTCAATGAATGAATCTTTTTGAT
This sequence comes from Epinotia ramella, assembly GCA_947578815.1. NCBI lineage: Eukaryota > Metazoa > Arthropoda > Insecta > Lepidoptera > Tortricidae > Epinotia > Epinotia ramella. The sequence goes on from OX388205.1 coordinate 19,646,240, forward strand.
AATTTTTAGTTTGCAAGTCTTTAATTTTCTTTTCTAGATTTATATTTTCCGTATTCAAATTCAAAATATCTGTAGTTCGTTGCTTTGCTTGGGAAATTACTTCAACATTTTCTTCTGTCTTTTTCTCATTCTCTGCTTTGAGAACCCTTATAACTTTGTTAAGGCGTGAAATTTCGAGATTTTCATCTGTTTGTACAAATTTGTTTACTTGTCTCGTTTTTTCTACACCAGTTTGAACAAGTACATTGACGGTTTTTACCGTCTCTTTTTTGTTTAATATTTTAACTGGGGAGCCCGGCAGAAGGTCAGTGAGTTTTTCATCGTGAGCCTTAGTTTTATCCACAGTTACTGTTGGTGGTTTCAAGAGTTTTGGTTTTGGTAAAGTTATTGTTAAGCTCCCTGAAACATAAAATAAAAAGAAAATGTAATTTATTAATTGAATGACTAGCGTGATTATTAAGTATATAGTAAATTTAATCGGTTTGGCTCTTACTTCGGGAAACAGAATCATCATCGGATATGAGATCTTCCACCTCCATGTTTGGTGCGCTGATAGTTCCATTGGAATGTTTAACTCCAATCACGTCAAAAGTGGGTGACTTTTCTAAGCCTTGGTTTACTAGAAGTAATGTTTTCTCTAAATGATTACAATGTTTGGTTAAATCAACCATGGATTGCTCTAAAGCGTGAATTTTCTTGTTCAAATAATCTGTCTCCCGCGAATATTTGCTTTGCTAAAAAAAAGTTTTGGTCAAAATTGCGTTTAAAATATATACATATATATATATTTAAAAGACTTCTGTAATAATATTACCGTAACAAGTAGTTTTAATTTATGTTGACATGTATCGTCATCTTCTAAGCACTTGTTTTTAGAAACATCCAATATTTGTTCATAAACATTATGTTTTATGATTAGGTTAGCTTGTAAATCTTCTATTTGGTTAAGCTTAGCGTTTACTGAGTGTGTCTTTCGGGATAACTCTTCGAAATTATTTTGATAGTTCTCTAAAGAAGTCAATGGTATATATCCATGATACTGCTGACGCAGTACTTGCATCACCTCGTACAAGTACCTGAAAAGTCCCTCAGAAATAAACGTATAACTTCTATACTCTTACAGGTAGATACTTATAACACATATGGCATCTTATTTTTACCTAAATTTTGTCTCATATCTGTACGCATAAACATTAAATATGTTTTGTCGCGCTTTGAACATATCCTCAGCTTCTACTCGCAGTCTCCTTTCATTGTTCAAAATTATATTCAATTTATCTGTTTTCTTTTGACTCTCGGATGCTTGCAAATGGGCAACTAAAATCTCTCCACTAAGCCTGTAAATCAAAATAACTATAATGATCTGTTATGCTGAGAAACGTAATGATGTTTGTGATAATTGTGCTTAATACTCGGCCTGTACCTTGCTACTATTGCTTTATTGTCTCCACTAGATTGCAAATCTAGAACTTGATGTCTTAACAAATTGATTTCCATGTCATTATCAAGTTGCTTATGCTGAATATCCTGTAACTAAAAATAAGTGTCAGCAGTTATTGTTTTCGTATCAAACTAGAAGTGTGCATTGAAAATCAATAAGTAATTGGTCCGCAGATAAACATAAAATTCCTAAAGCATTCTGTTCAATTAAAATACAATGGGTAAATAAATAATATTGTATAATCTGTAATGAGACTTAAAATAAAAATGTATGAAATGTATTAGTAAATAGGATTGTATTTATACATGTTGTTTATATTTTTCTTTAATAAGATTGCACTATTATATATTTGATTTAATTTAACTTACCTGCAATAATGCAATGTTCAACTGATTCGTAGTGTGTTGAATTTGTTCCTTTAAAGACTTATTTTCTTCTATGGTTTTGCGTAGTTGGTCTTTCAATTTCTCGATATCATGATTAGATAAAGAGGTCAAACTATCGTCTCTACAATAACACAGTATTTCGTTTAATATGTTTGTTATCATCACAGATTCCTTCTATCTATACATTATTAACTATCGTATTATACACGGTAGATACTTACATGAGTCTAGATTGCGATTGCTGAATTTCTACGTTTTCTTCTTCTAAGGTTTTTATATGCTTTTCCTTTTCATTTAATTCATTGCACACCTCTTGTAACTGTTTTTGTAATATATTTGATTCTAACGAAGTTAAATGTTTTGCATCATATTTGTCAGTGGAGTTTGCTGCAATCAAAAAGTATAAGTAGGTTTAAATTGAACAAGGTAGGTACTAACGTAGATTACTTTGCTCAAATCCTTTAAATAGAAACATTCTTACCAATAAAAAAATCTTTCATTGAATTTATTACATCAATTTTATCATTTTGTAATCGACCGAGTAAATTAATTGGTCCGATTTCAGCTTTTACTTTTTCATTAATTGAAATTCGATATTTAGAAATCACATCCGACAATGTATTATTTTGCTTCCAAAATAAATCAATTGATATAGATTGTCTTAATTTGTCTGTCAGATCCGATACAGTAAGAATGAATTTGTTGATTTGAGTTTCATATTGTGATGCTGCCAGCATCGCTTCTCTTTGGCAATCCAAGAGTTCCTTTCTAATATTTTCATTTAGAGTTCTAATATGTCTATAATTTCCTTCCAGATAAGAGCATCTTCGTTGTAGAACCGCAGCATTAGGGATGTTGATCAATCCTGGAGAATTTTCGCTTATACTATCATCCATATTTTCTATTATTTGTGATCTCAAGTTCTCTATTTGTGCTTTGTACTGTTCTTCTTCTATTCTCCAGTTGTTTCGATCATCAGTGGCCTGAACCGACAGTGTGGTCATTTTCTTAAATAATACGTTTAGTTTTTTATGAAAATATGCTAAACCAGATTTTAACTGATTCTCATATACCGAGTTGTGTTTACTAACGTAGTTCATAATATCGTTGTCGTCGTTTAACTCTATAGGGTCATGTTCTTTATCAGCAATCCAAGAACCAAATCCATCGACGTTAACATCTGATTCTGAATCTTTCGCATTTGATGAGGTCTTAGATTCCATTTGAGATATTTTTTCTTTTAGCTCGGTTGTTTTCTTAGATTCTTTTGACAGTTTATCCATAACTTCGAATGTTTCTTTTCTATAAAAAAAGAGAAAATTACTACTTACACTTACTGGTCCCACGATGCGAACCCGAAAAAATCTAGATAAAATACTAGTCGTACCTAGCTTCATGTAATGCGGTCAGTAGGGCGTCTCTACCACCCAGTGCCGCTTTCAGCTCCATTACTGCGGCCATATGTGGTGCAAACCAGCCAGCTGCATGTCGAGCTTCCATAGATTGCAAAATCGCTTCCAAACTCGGACATTGCAATGCTAACGCCCCAGAAGTAGTCGTACCTAAAATACGAAAAATAAAACACATGCTGTTTATTAAGCAGTTTTTAACTTGCTATTTCAATTTACATTGTTAATCTGCAATCCAAAGGTATGCTGAAGCTATGAAATAAAAAAAAATGCCTCTTTAATGTCCGATTATAATTAATAATACACCACCACCTCAACACCTCGTTACCCTGCCAGTGGTGCGAGAGGAGTGTATGGATATCGAGTCTGCTTCGAACTGTTAACGATATTATTTACTACGGTTTTATCTGGGACTAAGTAATGGTCAACGTGGTCTGTCTACGCTTTTTTCATTAATACGCCCTTGAATTGATGTGATGTGATAATATTGCTTACTGTTATCTTTTAAAAAGTATAATATCTCTTGAAGGCCTTTACGGAGGCCCTCATTCTCTTCTGCGATCGCTTGCATTTCAGCATCTCGTTCTTCACTTAGTTTTTTTTTTGCATTTGCGACTTTTTGAGTCATTGATGCCAATTGTCTGTAAAAAATGATTTATTTTAATTTTGTAGTTAATAAGGATGCCAATTAATACTACCAGCAAAAGAGAAGACAATACCGAGAACCCTCTCCTCTACCTCCAGTTATTACATCGTCGCACATTTCTTCAATTTGTTCTTCTTTATATCCTAAATCCGCGATAAACTTCTTCAAGATTTTCAGTTTAGTGCTAATACTGCGATTTTCCAACTCTACCAAAACAAGTTTGTTTTCTATTGTTCGTAACTCCTTCGTTAGCATCACATTACAGGTATCAATGGACTGGTATTTACTTATAATTCCTTTAGAATCTATTGCTTCTTCAGGGGCAATGTTTAATTTTTGCCTGTTGGTAAGAGAAATCGTAGTTCAACATCTGCATCACACCCAAATGAGGTTTTTAATATGGCGGACTAGTGCCATTCATTCATTAGACTCAATCGAATCCTTATAATACGAGCTTAAGAAGAAATAAGTACACCTACTGCTTACCTCATAGTTTCATTCTCAAGTTGTAAATGATCCACAGTTTCATTTAACGTATTCAATTCTTTGACAAATTTTCTTAGTTCTTCATTTTTTGCTTTCAGTTGTACTTTCTTTTGTTTTAAACTATTAACTATGGCTTTGATGCCTTGGTCTTTTTCAACAAGTTGTAAATGTGCAGATATCTCAGCTAACTAAAAATAATTGAGTAATAATATTAATAATAAGCATGCGGGGTAAGCTTATTATAAATATATGCGTAGTGATCTGGCCCTCACCTCTGTGATGAGTTCGAGTGGAGTCGCAAGAGTGAAATCTGCGCTCCAGGTTGAAAGTGTAAAATGTCATAACGCCGGCGGCCCTTGAATCTGGCTACCGCAGACTCACCTCTCGACAACCTCATAGCCCCTCAGAGGTGTTGCCCCATTGTCACACTGTGCGTGTTTTGGGGCCTGAGTCACCGCCTGCCTTTATACAATTCTGATACTGATTGTCACGGCAGGTGTACGCTAGTGTCCTTCCATAACCTATTATCCAGTCCATCCATCATCATCCATTCATCATCATGACCCTAATTTCCATCGCAGTCACAATGCTGCACTGCAATAGTCTTTGCATCATCACCAGTTCTATCAAGTTGTGCGCTCGGAGAAGATATTCGCAGTGTGTATCCCTCGCTTTAGATTACCGTTGTCTTAAAGGGCCTCTGCGCTGTTGGGTTCGACTTTGCCTTCCAAAGGTTCGGGACCCCATGGTCCCGAAATATGATACAGACATACATATACAACGTGTTAATAAAATAACGCAAAACCTGAAAACAGTTTGTTCAGAATCGAGAGTAGAATGCGAAAAAAATAAAAAATAATTTTTTTTACGCGATTTATTTTTTACATTTGTATGGAGCAGGTCGCCCCAGTCGGCCAACGCTCCATACAAATGTAAAAAATAAATCTAGTCAAAAATTTTATTTTTTATTTTTTTCGCATTGGTTCTACTCTCGATTCTGAACAAACAGTTTTCAGGTTTTGCGTTATTTTATTAACGCGTTGTATAGTAATAATATTCTTTATTGCATCACAAATACCAGGGTTTTTTTGTATTTCGTAAGATAATTATTTATTTATTTATTTCATATAAGCAACTATCATAACAGGTTACATTACAACCCAAGGCAATAGTGCATAAAAGAGAATTTTACAATAAGTCAACTTATAGGTAGGTAATTTATTCTAATACCTATATACCTTTATTATAATTATATGTATCATTCATGGGTATAAATACGAAAAGTGAAATAATTGTTGCCACTACCTCTTTTTCCCTAATAGCTATTAATCCATCAGCTTCCGATAAAGCAGCAGTCAATGACTTTACTCTTTTCCTCAATTTGTTAATTATAATCATTTCTTTTCCTTCATCACTTTCGTTTTTGACTTCAGTCGTAGAACACTCAGCTGTGTCTTCCAAAGTCGACTTAAGGTGTTCGTTTTCTGATTTCAGACGTTCTATTAATTCAGCAGATTGTAATAACCCTTGGGAAGCCTCCGATAGTTTTTCTTGTAATTCTTTTAATTTAGATTCTTCTACGAATGTCTTGTGCTAAACAAAGTAAAATTCAAATATTATAGATTTTTATGAAATGTTCGTCATAATTCATTCCAGCGATATACTTACCTTAGGAGAAACCATTATAGGAGTTTGTATTATTTCCTCCTTTAATTTTGTGTTTTCATTTTCCAGTACTTCTATTTCATTTCGTTTCGCACGTGCGACGTCCTACAAAAAAAAATGACGCTAATACTTATTAATGGAGAATCTTAAACAAATAAACGATACATGATTTCCTGTTCAGTACCTTCCAGTGTTGAGCTTTTGCTTTGATATCAGCCAAAAAGTTTTCTTTCTTCGTTTCACTTTCTTGTAATTCTTTTTTTAGGGATTCTAGCTCAAAAGACAGTTGTGTTTTTGTTTGTTTAGTGTGTCCTAAATGTTCTGTAATATAAACATTTTTCCTTGCCAATTAAAATTGTATGAAAGCATTTCATGTTACCATTTTACATTTTCTTTTTGTTCCAAAACCAGACCCAGTATACCTACCACATTCTGCCAGAGTATGTAAAACAAAAACGGTCTGTCAAAAGTGAAAGACATAGAAAAGGGTTTTACCAAGGTCCGTTAAACCATTTGTCGGTATGTAGTAATGTTAAAATATTTACTGGGTTGCTATTATTTGATCTGACTTTATGTCTAAATAATCTACTTATATAAAATCGGGCCAAAACTTTCTTGTTTTTTGAGTTTACGTGTGGTATTGGTATTCTTTACTTAGCGGGACTTAATCGCGTGTAATACCGAACTAAGATCACCGAAGGATGTTATAGAGAGACGGATAGTGCGAGAAAAATCGAGAGAGCTCGCGCGCCGTCTCATGATAGCCGTGCTGCAATAGTCGAGCATTTGCTGGAGGCAGCATAATCCGAAAATCCTTTCTACGGAACGTCATTTCTATAAGTAGTAGAAAAATAAGTTGAAATCAGAAAACATCGTAATTTCAACCGGTATGGCGTGACGGTTTTAAGTTTTTATCTTCGTGGAATGCCATTAGTAATGCAAGCGTCAAAAACATAATTTATTACATACCGGAAAGAGGCCACAACTTTCGGTCCGCTATTAATAAATGAATTCAATTGAATTGAATCCCGCTATGTAAAAATTATGTGTAAGACTAATGTATGCATCGTAATTGTATTAAGTAAGTATGTAACATGTATAATGTTGAATTTGTCTTCTTCTAATATCATTTAAGTAGGTACCTTTTAGCTTGATGCATTCTTGGTTTATGGCGGAAACTTGGTCAGTAAGATTTTCGATGAGTTCCGTAGCCTCTGTCAGCTTATCTTTTAGTATCGAAAGTTTTTCTTTTAGTTTATTATTGTCATCCTCTAAGCCCTTTAAAATAAAGTAATAAAGTATGTAGTAACCTAACCTACGTTTGCCGTCTTGAAAAACGAACTATGTGTTATTAAATAAAACATCTACCAATTTCGAAAATGTCATACAATATTTTACATACGAATATAAATATTATCTTCTCTTTCCGGCGCTAAGCCGGCGGCGGTTGCGTATTTTTATTTTATTTATTTATTTAAGGAGACAACACAGAAACATGCATGAGGTTAAAACATACAAATTCAAAAGTTAGATATAAATACAGATGCTTCCATAAAGGTATCTCACAAAGAAAAATTAAAATGAAAATGAAATACTACTCTTTAGCTTAACAAGTTACTGAAATACACAAGAACAGGTGTAGGTACAAATTATTGAAAACTATACTATACTATACTTAACATTACAGGTGACTAGTTTTTTGTACCAAAAATAAAAATTCATGCATTTAAAGGATAAATACGCGATGAAAAGGAGCGGGACGCGCCTTTTTGGGTGGAACGATCAGTGGCGCATACAGTATGAGCGCATACAGTGTTTAAAAAAAATCGCCTTTTCTGTGGTCAACAGCGGCGCTACCACGAACTTCGAAAGTCGAAGTTTGGGTATTTCCATCTCTATCGCACTCCCTTACTCGAGTGACAGAGATGCATGTATTACGAACTTCGACTTTCGAAGTTCGTGGTAGCGCCGCAGTTATTGAGCTTACGTGCAAATAAATAATGTTTATATCGCATAATGCGAGTGGCGACCACGTACCGGAAGGCGCGGCGTGGGTAGGCCCTCCGCAAGGTGGACTGATGACCTGGTAAAGGTTGCTGGAGTCACTTTGGCACTCTTTGGGGGAGGCCTATGTCCAGCAGTGGACGTCTTTCGGCTGATATGATGATGATGATATCGCATAATTAATATAATGCAAGAGGAGACGCCGTTTAAGCGGATTAAGCCCTTGTACGCACTAAGCGGCTAGCGGCGTGCGGTTGCGGTTAGTGCGTAGAGGTTTTGCGTTTGCGGTTTCATGTTTTGTCCAACCGCACGGCAAGCCGCACGCGAGTGCCTACAAGCACTAAGAGTCCAACCAAAAATTACGCTTGACCTTGACAACGTCCAAAAGATAAGACGCGAACCTAATCTGTATATGCCCCATGAATCCCATGATGGATGTCGCTATCAAAAGTATCATGAGTACTATTGTTGTTTGCGACTGTAATCAGTGCATGCTAATGCATTATCATATCATTTTCATCATATCAGCCGAAAGTCCACTGCTGGACATAGGCCTCCCCCGAAGAGTGCCACAATGACCGGTCCTGCGCCAACCGCATCCAGCGGACTCCCGCGACCTTTATCAGTCCACATTGTGGGGAGCACCCACACTGCGCCTTCCGGTACGTGGTCGCCACTCGAGAACCTTTCCGCCCCAACGGCCATGGATCCTACGTACAATCAGTGCATGCTAACTCCCCGTTCACACTGCGTCCGTTTCCGTGTCCGGGAGGCATCCGTCTATTTCGCACTCGGGCGAAACATCGCAAGCGAGAAAAAGAGGGATGCCTCCCGGACACGGACGCAGTGTGAACGGGGTGTTACGCGTTATCATATACCTACACACGTACACGGATGATTATTTAGGTGATTATTCAACTTATAAGTAACTATTTTTTCTCAGTGATCCAAACAGGCGTATTGCCAGTAATTTTGAATGAACATCACCTTGCTTCAACGAAAATGCTACAAGATCTAGGTACAGTCGCCATCAGATTTATCGGAGCGGCCAAAGTGCTCACAAATATCTGAACACGTCCTTATTGTTTAGGCATTAGAGACGTGTTCAGATATTTGTGAGCACTTTGGCCGCTCATATATATCTAATGGCGACTGTACGGCATCTGCCCCGCTATTCTGTACCTTATTTTAACCTCACCTCACGTCACCCGACACCCGCTAATATATCTTGACACCGCGTTTCGTAGTAAATAAGCGTAATCAGAGGGCCAGCGGCGCTACCACGAACGTCGAAAGTGGAATTTCGGGTATTTCCATCTCTATCGCACTCCCTAACTCGAGTAACAGGGATGCATGTATTACGAACTTCGACTTTCGAAGTTCGTGGTAGCGCCGCAGTTTCGTTAGGAGTGACGCGTGAGGCGAGGTGCATGAGCGCGTTTAGAACATCAGCCCTGCCCCCCTATTCTGTAACTTGTTTTAAGCTCACCTCAACGCTCACCCGCAAATATATCTTGACACCGCGATGCGTAGTAACTAAGCGTATGTAGAGGTCTAGTTTCATGACGGGTGAACGGCGGGGTGAGCCGCATTAGCGCGTAGCGAATAACAGCCCTGCTTTTAACCCAACCGTTGGTTTGGCGATTATTATACCAATTATACTTAGGTACCTATAGTAACACGTGCTACGCTAGCGGTGTATAATCTATGTCGTAACTAAATATTGAAGTAGGTATAAAATTCTACCTTGACATCACCCAGTAATTTCCTTATATGTCTATTCTTCATCGTAATCTCGTTCTCAAGTTGAGCCACTGCATTCATTTCAGACAATGCGTCCCTGCTAGACTCGGTATCATCAAAGTTTTCCTTTTCTTCGAGTTTGGTCTTCTTCCCTTCTAACTCTGCTATGTCTGCGTAGAGTTGTTCAAGTATTTCTTTGTTGGCTTTAATTACTTCTTCTTGGTCGGCTATGGCATCTAACACGCTGTCGTTGCTTCTAGTCGGTGAAGCTAAATAAAAGGCGAACCGTCAGACATGCCATTATATGAATAGTACTTATTAAATGATTAATTTATACGCATTTATTCACCTGCGTATAGTAAATATTAGGAGACAATTTGACACAAATCCAACTAGACCTATAATAGTGAACTCAATAAGCCTTGTGTTATAGGTACTGTAGGCAACGATATATATGATAGATAGATTCATCACACAAATATTTGCCCGTTACCGGGATTTGAACCCAGGACCTTCAGCTTCGTAGGCAGTGTTTAGGACCTAGGTTCCTCTTATGTATCTCGGGAATAGCCTAGGTGTATCTTCAATGAAGAATGTTGTTATCGAATTACAAAACGGATTTATTCCTAATAAATTAGACGTATACAAAAATGAGTAGCGTTTCGTTCCGTGGTCCGAGAAAATTGTCGTTGGTCTTGTCGGCGACCGTTATTCCCGCGCGTTGCCGATCTTCGAACTTCGGATGCAAACGGCCGTCGATGACGTCAGTTTGGGTGCGTTCTGAACATGCTCCCCGCGTTGAAGTACTTCAAGGAACCTATAATTCAGAGCGTGACGTGAGCATTTGTGCATGTGGTTGGTTACATGGAAGTAGGGAGGGGGCATATATTATTGAATGCCCGCTTGATAACTCCCTTCTTTGTTTTGATATCTGCTACTCGGGCTATTCCATCTTTGCCCGTATAAAGTTTTACAATGCGACCGAGTAGCCACATTAAGGGGGGTGCCCCTTTCTCTTTGACAATGACAAGGGCTCCTTCCACTAGCTTGTCATGTGATGAAAACCATTTGGTTTTTTGCTGTAGTTGAGATACATATTCTAATTTAAATCTGTTCCAAAAGTGAAGTCTGAGCTGCTCGACCCGTTGAAACCGCTGAAGCGTGTTGATCTTCTCCTCAGGTACAGGATTCTGCGAATTGGGAACAAACATAAGCGATCGTCCAATAAGGAAGTGGGCAGGGCTTAGGGCAGTCAAATCGGAGGGGTCGCTAGACAATGGAGTTAAAGGACGGGAATTGAGTACAGCTTCAATTTCCGACAAACATGTGCTCATTTCTTCAAAGGTTAAATGCGTTAGATTTAGAATGCGCCGTAGGTGGTGCTTTACCGATCGCACGCTTCTTTCCCATAGCGCACCAAAATGTGGTGAATATGGAGGCGAAAATACAAAGTTTATTTCCGACTGAGCAAGATCTGATGCAATGCTCGATTGTTGCAGTACTCTATGTAATTCATTGCTAGTACCCGTGTAGTATGTAGCATTATCGCAGTAGATATTCTTCGGCTTACCCCTGCGAGCAATAAAACGGTTTAAGCTAGCCATAAATGCATCTTTGGTGAGGTCTGAGACTAGCTCCAAGTGTACAGCTTTTACTGCAAAACAGACAAAAATACAAAACCAGGCTTTGATTAATTTGCAGCCCCTACCTTTGCGGTCAGCTATCAATATTGGGCCGGCATAGTCCGTGCCGGTGTTAAAAAATGTGTGGTCTAATTGAGCACGTGCAGCAGGCAAGTTGCCCATAATGGGTTGGATAGTTTGACCTTTGAACCTGCAACATGTGACGCAACTTTCCACTGTTTTACGCGCCAAATTCCTGCCTCCCAGAGGCCAATAAAGCTGCTTGACGCTATTGAGCAGTAATTGGGGACCTGCATGCAAAAATTGAAAATGAAAGTATTCAAATATTAATTTGGTGAGACGATGTTTGCCACATAACATGACTGGATGCTTGACGTCATCACTGTAATAAGTGTTGTCAAGTCTCCCGCCTACTCTTAACAAATTATCCGCGTCAATATAGGGCGTGAGAGGAAGAAGTCTATTTTTTGAAAGGAGTGACTTGCCAGACCTTAATATGGCGTATTCTTCTCCGAACATTTCTCTTTGACACAAAGATAAAATGGTTTTGCGAGCCGAAGTTAATTCGGAACTTTGTAGAAACCCAGCTATTTTAGCTTTATTTTTTGAGCAATTATTGATGAATCTCTTAATGTAAGCTACGACTCGAATCAATTTGGAGTATTTCGATACTCGATTAATGAGAAGAGAGAGTGGAGATTCGTAGGCATCCGTTGCCAGACATGGTACCGTTTCAGGCAAATCAGTGGGCAACGAAGGCTCTGACCAGGATACTGAGTCCTGCTTGAGAAAATCTGGGCCTGACCACCAAAGGTCAGAGGTGGCTAGAAGCTTGGCATTCATGCCACGAGATGCTAAATCAGCGGGATTTTCCTTTGAGGACACGTAGTGCCACATGTGACCAGCAGTAACATCCTGTACTTCGCTCACTCGATTGCGTACAAAAGGTTTAAGATTAGCGGGTGACGACGCTAGCCACCCTAATACAATCATTGAATCGCACCAAAATGTGCATTTGCTAAATTTGATCGTGAGTGAGCTAAGTATCTTGGTAAACAGTCTTGCACCCTGCAATGCACCAGAAAGTTCCAGACGAGGAACCGTGGTTGCTTTGATCGGTGCTACCTTATTTTTGGAAGCTAAAAGACGGACCGTGGGTGCCCCTGTGCTATCCCTTGATCGAATATAAGCGCAAGTTCCGTAGGCGGCTTCCGAAGCGTCGGTAAATATATGCAATTCGGCCTCTTGATTAATATCACCTAAAGCCCAGCGCGGTATACTAATCTCGTTAAGGAATGGCAAAGTGGTTTCGAATTTATACCATTGAGCTTTAAGGGTATTAGGTATTACTTCATCCCAAGAACATTTAGATTGCCACAATTGTTGAAGCAAAATTTTTGCTTCTAATATACAAGGTCCGACTAAACCTATCGGGTCAAATACTTGCGCGATTGACGAAAGTACGTGTCGTTTTGTAACGTTATTACTACTTTTCAAGTTAATATTGAAGAAAAGTGTATCCGTGTCACACTGCCAATTCAGACCTAACGTCTTGGCTGAAGCGGAGGTGCTTAAATTCTGTATGTTCAAAATATTAGAACCATCGGGTAAGTTGTTTTGTGAACCATTTGAATTGGAGTGAACTTGCAAACTGTGTAAAATTTCAGCATTATTTGAGCGTAATTTCCTTAAGTTCAGCTGAGCAGATTTTAGTGTGTCTATCACTCCCTTTCCTAACTGTATGGCATCGTGAATGCTAGTGCTGCCGCTTAAGTAATCATCCACATAGAAATCGTGTACTATAGTTTGCTGCAGCACGGGATCCGATGACTCTAATCCTAACTGTTTTAGACATCGCGTAGCGAGATAGGCTGCGCTGGCAGTGCCAAATGTTAAGGTGTTGAGGGTGTAACATTCAAGACGGTCGGTTGGGTTGAACCGCCACAAAATTTGCTGAAGGCATCTTTGCTCAGGTGCAATTAGCATCTGGCGGTACATTTTTTCGATGTCACCTGAAATAACATACTTATGTTGTCTGAACCTTAATAGAATGGAAATTAGGTCATCTTGAATAGTGGGACCGATCCTCTGAATTCCATTTAACGATACGCCTGATTTTGTAGGCGCAGAGGCATCGAACACCACTCTTAAACGGGTAGTTAAACTTGAATTTCGCACTACTCCGTGATGCGCAAGCCAGCAGTCTTTATCGTTATCGCTTAGCTTACGCTCAGCTATGGACATGTGCCCTAAATCTAAGTATTCAGTCATGAACGCGCTGTAACCTTGCCTAAAATCAGGATCGTGCTTTAACCTCTTTTCTAATGACAAGAAACGACACTTAGCCATCTCATAGGAGTCACCTAGAACCTTTGGTGACTCTTTAAGTGGCATAGTAACAACGAAACGACCATCATTAGTACGCGTTGTGGTTTTTAAAAAATGTTCTTCACATTCCCGTTCCTCAGGGGTGAAGTTATGTATCGGTAAGACACTATCTAGCTCCCAGAAGCGGGTAAGCTGTTTATCGAGGTCAGTGTCAAGTAATTCTGAAGCATGACAGACCGTATGATGTTTTTGATTGCTAAGAACAGACCCGGAAATTATCCAGCCAAACTTTGAATCATACAGGATAGGTTGACGTTTCCCTAAATTGATCCGATTTGAGCCTATGACGTCCCAAAATGTTTCCGCACCGACTAAAATATCTATTACAGACGGAATGTTAAAAGTAGGATCACCTAACTGTATGTGCGACGGTATATTCAAGCTCTTTATATTCACGTAGGACGAGGGCAGTAATTTTGTAATCTCAGGAAGCACAAGACACCTAAGCTCCGTCCTGTAGCCTCCAGCCATCGAATGAATGGTTAGGTTGCAAGACTGTGTACTCTTAGAAAAGGAATTGTTAATACCTGTCACAGTGGAGCTTGTGGAAGAAAGTGGAAGCTGCAGCTTGCTGCGCAGCTTCTCAGAGACGAAGTTGGTCGTGCTGCCGTTGTCCAGTAGGATCCTGGCAACGTGCTGAACACCCTTGGCATCGCTGACTTTCACCATGGCTGTGGAAAGCAACACAGAAGATTGTAAAGTTGGAGCCCCTTTATCGGATGATACAGCAGCGACCTCTACTGTATCATTATTTGTTTCGGCATGAAGCAGTGTATTATGACGCTCACTACAATATTTGCAAGTGGTTAATCGACATTTTGACAACTGATGACCTGGCCTAAGACATAGCTGGCATACATCCAATTCATTGACTTTCTTTTGACGAAGGTCAACTGATAACTTGCGAAATGAGTCGCATGAGAACAGAAAATGATTTTGTTTACACATAGGACAGCTGTATTTGGCTTTGCTTGATTTTACAGTTTCATTTGCGACAAGAAAATTTCGTTGCTTACTGGGTTGATGTGTATTTCTATGCTGACCCGATTTCGACTCCTCGAGAGTCTCCAACAAATCAGCCCTGTTAGAAATGAAAGTGGTAAATTGATCCAATGTCGGGGGGTTATCCAATGTATTCCTGTTCTCCTCCCACTCGCGACTAGTAACTGAATCCAATTTTGACGACATCATAAAGATTATAAGCGTATCCCACTGAGATGTCGGCTGTCCTAAGGTCGTAAGCGCCCTAAGGTTCTTATTTGTAATGTCCAACAAATGACGTAACGCTCTGTGCGATTCTTTATGAATTTGTTCGACACTAAATAATGCTTTTACATGGTTATTAACCAAAAGCCTTTTATTATCATATCTAGCCAACAATAGCTCCCAAGCAGCCTTATAGTTCTCGGCCTTAAAGTCCAAACTTTTAATTACTAATGCGGCGCTTCCTTGTAAGGAGGAACGCAAATAATGGAACTTGTTTATGTTGTCTATCGAGTCATTATTGTGAATTAGCGATAAAAATGTATCCCTAAACTCAAGAAAATATTGATAGTGACCACTAAAGTGAGGCAAATCAATCTTAGGTAGCCTTACCAGGTTATTTTTGTGGTGACAAGAACTGGAACCAGCCTCAGACATAACCTTAACATCCGCGTTGCCTCGTTTGCGTAGCAACTCCCGCGCGCGAGCCAAAATGGCGAAGTATTCATTTTCGAACTCCGTTCGCTCAGCATAACGCCCGGTAGGAGTGTCCGAAGCTATCTCAATCTGCTCCTGTAATTCATCAAACGTCGTATACATTTCCTCGATCTTGCTAAGACGGCTTTCGACTTCACTAGCCTGCAAGTCATTTATCCCCGGAATAGACAAATATGGCGTAAGGAACGTACTAAAGTTAGTTAATTTACATTTTAAAGTTCCCCGCTGCCTGACTAATTGCGCCTCCGACATAATTAGCACTTAATGGACAAGAGATAGGTATCACGCACGAGAAATATATCACACTTAAAGATTATTACCGTAAACACTGCGAAATAAGGTGCGAATTGTTAACGATCGATATTCACTGCACAATAAAGTAAGTAGGTACTAATTGGCGATAAGCAATGCAGCTCATGCGCTGCGCTCGGCGGCTCGGGAGTGACTAGATTTCCCGTTATCTTGACCTCTAAAAGTGAAATCGATCAGCTGATGTGGGAGCTGCGCTATATACGCGTTAACTAAACTATTTTAAATAAACACTTATGGAGCTGCACACAAAATGAACTTTGACCCCTTTGTGTTGAACAATGTTAATTATTGAAGTTAAAACTGTTAATATTCAAATTTCTTTTGACTAAATGAGCAATATCAGTTCGATATATTGAAGCTGTGTGGTAATTAACCACGGGAAAGGAAGAAGAATTACTTCTATTAAGTGTAAATGGGATATTGGAACGAACTCACTTGTGCTGCACCCAACTCGACCTGTTGTACTTTCGATTTAGGACTGAAGTAGCAGGAGGATGTTGAACGCGGTGATATTGCCGACGAACGGATTTCGTGGTGTTCCTCAGTCAGACTGCTGCTTCCTCTTCGACGAGTGAAGGCTGCTGAAGGATGCCCTTGACGAAACTGTTGACGGCTAACTGTTGCTGCGGCTTGTCCGTTCGATGAAGTCGGCCCAGTCCTTTTCGTGGGATGCTGTGGTCGGCTCGCGGAGATCTTCTCCTCGGGAACAGGACAAAGCTGCGCTGCGGACGTGTTTTCTGTAGGCGCTGGTGTTGAAGTTGAACTCGACGCTCTTCTTCGACGGGTGAAGGACCAATGTTTAGGACCTAGGTTCCTCTTATGTATCTCGGGAATAGCCTAGGTGTATCTTCAATGAAGAATGTTGTTATCGAATTACAAAACGGATTTATTCCTAATAAATTAGACGTATACAAAAATGAGTAGCGTTTCGTTCCGTGGTCCGAGAAAATTGTCGTTGGTCTTGTCGGCGACCGTTATTCCCGCGCGTTGCCGATCTTCGAACTTCGGATGCAAACGGCCGTCGATGACGTCAGTTTGGGTGCGTTCTGAACAGGCAGCATCACTATTACCCACTATATAGGTTCTGAATACGGGTGTAATTCATTATTACTCCAAAAGAAAGAAGGCTAAATAATATGCCTAGTGACGAAAATCCCATTCAGATATCTCAAAGAATTACGAAGCTACTACCGTTTTAATATTGCTTGTTAGAGGGAAAACGCTCGCAGATCGTGGCGTCACGATCTGTGAGCGTTTCTCTCTCATCATAGTAAATGACAATCATTTCATATGAAGGTGCGTTTTGCGGAAAAGAGACAGAATATACCCTCTCTTAAAATTTTGGACACTTATAGCTTTGCGATTATTTAATCCGCTGCTTTACTTTTTTCTCCATTGGACAATACTTCTAATCGTTTTTCGAGAAAATTCAACATTAATATTGGTTATTTTATTTGTTGTCCACACCCCTACTCGTCGGAATCTTTTATTGTTTATGTAGGTTCCGCGATTACCTATTCGAGTCTTAAAAAAAATAAAAAATAAATTGTTCCCACAGATGATCCCAAGGACATCAGGTCAGGATCTGATGATCGGGTCCTGGAGGAATCGAGGGAACTTCAAATTTTATAGGCACACTTGAAGTGATTTTGGTAGGTAGGGTCGGATCGGTAACGGTGGCTCGGTCGGGTACACTGACTCGGGCCTATATTAAATAAATAAATAAATAAATAAATAAATATTAGGGGACAATCTTACACAAATCGACCTAGTCCCATAGTAAGCTCAGTAAGGCTTGTGTTATGGGTACTAGACGACGATATATATAATGGATATAAATACTTAAATACATAGAAAACTTCCATGACTCAGAAACAAATATTCATGCTCATCACACAAATATTTGCCCTTACCGGGATTCGAACCCAGGACCTTCAGCTTCGTAGGCAGCGTCACTACCCACTAGGCTAACCGGTCGTATATTTCCTAGATAGAAAAGCAATGTCTATCTGTCTTCTTCATTTGCCGGAAGCGCTCGACACCCAAACACGTACAAACCAGTGATCCGCCCGCTCCCGCGCAGTTCCCCTTCGGCCGCCTACGAAACCACAGGTTCGTAACCAATTGCGGCAGAAGAAATAATCTACTTTGTACGATACTAGTTTCCAAGCAATAGATTTTTTTCCTTACACGTTATTGGTTTCGACATAGGAATTTCTATTGAAATAATGAATTACGAAAGCGAACTTGACGTTCTTAATACGCAACTAAAATAGATTTTCAAAATGATTATCAGAACCTCTGTCAAATACTTCGTACGTCTATTTCAGGAACAATTATTGGTTACAATAAGAATATTTGTGTTGGATTATCGTGAAAAGAATACTGAATTGTCGCGGAAATAATAACTAGTTGCAAAAAGTAGATACTATGAACTTCGAAACTAGGCCAGTCGTCGAGCCGTTGACAATAATTAGAACTGCAGAAAACATTGAAAAGTGTATTTTTCATAGATGCGACAACATTGAATCGCTGCAGGAAATACCTAATCTGATAAGAATAAAACTTCTATGCGATTTCGATTTCTATATTCCTCCGCATACACGTGTGTGCCGGGAGCATTTAGAAGCAGGTGCCTGGGAGGAGTTGGTTGTAGCACCCGATGTTGCACAAGATTTTAATAGAATGCATACTCAAGACGTAGTAAACCTTATGAGACAAGCGTTGCTGAAAATTAATGGTATTGCCTCATCTTTTCTTTTTTATTCTTAGCTTGTTATGTAAGAACCTCACAGTACATTGTAACAAATTGTTAATTCATAATATGTGAAGGCAAATATATAACAGTTTACGAGCATTTAGCAGTATTTTATTTATTTCAAAAGAAAACAATATAGTAAAATTTACATACACCATAGAATATTCAAGATTTAAGTTTCCTTTATTCTGACTATTGCTCCTACCCTCGTACGAAACTAGTGTCGGAAAAAACATAAAAGTAGTCGCTCGAATCCAGTTACGAAAGAATTACTAGGTTTCGTGTGAAGAAAAAAACCTATTGTTTAGTAACTAGTATCGTAAAAAGAAGATTTTTCCTTCTACCGCAATTAGTTACGAATCTCTGGTATCGAACGCGGCCGAAGGGCGCAGTTCACATGGGTAGCAAGTGGTTTTGTGTTTCCGTGGGCTGATTTTAATGTAAATTATAAAGAACAATATGGATAAAATAGAATGATGAGCTCACCTTCGAGATCTTATTACTACTTCGTTTTGCCTGAGTAGGTAACTCAATATGATATTTAATTTACATAGGTCATAGGTACATGTATTTCGTTACAAGTGCCCTTAGTTCAACGACCTTAGTTACTAAGAATGAAACGTTGACTTACCCACATACGGCCCTTTCACTTTCCCCTTGCCGCTTTTCCTTTGAGTTTCCAACTGGCCTAGTAAATTGTTCACCTAAACAAACAACTTTCTTTTAGTGCCGACAGAGCTTTAATAGGCGAATATTTGTATAACCACGTTCAACGCTGTAGATATTAACAATCACCAAAGTAGGGCTCAATTCCAAAACGCGATGTATTGCGATTAGTTTGTTGACGTATTGGCTTGTACAATTTCGCTTTTACTTATTTATAATTTTACATACAATTCACATGTTATATTATTTACGAATGAAGTGGTAAAGTTTGAATAATTGTCTTAATATTAGTAGGTACGCTAGACCTACCTGTTCATTTTTAAACTTCAGAATATCCTGTGAGAGTCGGAACAATGTTTTCAAGTCAGTAAAATTCAGTTCGATATCGTCCGCTTCCATCCATGATAAAGACTCGCAAAGCTTCTCTTTATCGGCTTGCTTGAGCTCCCTTTGAGAAAAACTTAGCAGTTCTCTCCAGTCTGTCTCCACCATTTTGATAGTTTAATTCTTTTTACATTATTTAAATAGCTTATTGTCGATAATATTAATAACTGTATTGTTGCAGTTCAGTAACAAGCGTGACGTAGCGCGATGCGCATTGTTTGAAATTCGCGGCGTTGCTAAGCAACAGAATCTAAGTTGCCATACGAGAATAATTATTTTAAGCCCGGTGCAAACGAGATCAGAGGCCCTACTGCAAAACGAAAACTAGTTCGTGCCTGTATCTCCCCCTCTGTCGATCGAATATGCAAGTGCGACAGAGAGGGAGATACCGTAAAATGCTGCAACTTTGCCATTTAAACTCAATTTTGCCTATTTCGTTTCAATTATGACCTCTCGAATTTGCTTAGTTTTTTCTTGTTTTTTACCATTTGGTAGGAATTTTCATTATTCTGGCAACACATATTAAATTTTTTACAATGGTAACTCCATTGTTGCTCCGCCAGTTACGCATCATAAGTCGGAGTGAGTGGCAGCATTTTTTTAGTGTCTCGCAACTTTTGAACTTTTATCTACAAAAAAGGTGTTTTTTGAGAAGTGGTAACGTCCCAGGGTAAGTAAAGACTGTCTATTTTCCGTAAGTTTAATATTTTCAAGAAAAGGACATGATTTCAGCATAATAACGTACTAGGCAATATTGGGCAGTGTTTTGGAAACTTGAATGACACAATTTTGCCTGGGTCTAGGGCTGTCACTAACTGGGTTTTATAAATGTACAGAAAATAGTAAAAATAAGCCTGCTTAAATGAGTTTATTTATTACAAGCTTTTTATTAACTTGCAATGATTGTTTTAGGCGTTTAATTGTTTAGGCGTTATTCCGTTTAAAAAAAATAAGGAAAAAAATGGGTATTATTGTTTGTTGATTATTTTGTAACTAAAAATAAAAATATTTTATTTAAATAATGATCTTTTTTTTGGCACAACCCTACAGTTAACAATATTTTTGTATAGAAAGTTTGTGGAACCTGCTACAACTTTACCTATTGCCTGTGAAAAAAAAAGTATTAAGCTAATGGCAATAATTTGACTGCCAGGGACAAGCCCAATGTCTCATGCACACGAGTAAATATTATTACAAATAGCAACACATTATTTATTGAGATATCCGCCTAGGCAAAGTTACGTCTTAGGTCTACAACTTTGCCTGCCACTTTGATTGCTTGTAAATCGGAAATACAGTATGATTAGGTAATGAGATTTGAGTCTTATCTGGCAAGACAGGGTATGTTTTCCGACTAATACTCATTAAACTCATAATGTAAAATAGGTTCACAGATATAAGAAAAAAACGTCAAAATCCAGGCAAAGTTGCAGCATTTTACGGTACACGAACTAATTTTTGTTTTCGTTTCGCGGTAGGGCCTCAGCGCTGGTAAACCTACACCATCTTAAAAATAAAACTAGATACCCATACCATACGCTGTGGTATGCAGCAACCATAGAGTTACTAAGCTATGTATGGCTGGAGAAATTACCGTGTAGGTATTAATATTATAGGTACTTGTAGATGTAGACTAATATAATATTTTCTATAAGTATAATATTTGTGGCAATGTGTGGGAGAAGGACGCGGTAATGCCTGGGCCACACTTCGCCCGAATGTTGTTGCCGTCTATCGGATCGTTTTCTGCGTAGGTAAGTATGTTGGGGTAAGAACGGATCGGGTCAAGAAAGGATAATCCAAATAAACGGCTGCTTTTATGAGGAAACAATAGTACATTACTACAATGGCCGATAAGGAAGGGATTGCCTGCCATGTGTGATAAAGATCGGATAGACGAGGCAGGCAATCCCTAGTTCCAGCGGAGGACTGCCACTTAATTTATTTAAGGGGCTCCCATACGCCAATGACCTTCGATCAGAATTCCTTAGTTTTATAATGTTTTTTGTAGCTTATTATATTAACAACAACGACTTTAAGCAATATAGTATCCCATATTTACTTCAAAGTTCATTGTTTTCGAGATATTTGGCATCAAAGTTGAACAATTTTAGGCCGAAAAACTGGTTTTCTGGACATAACTTTTGTGTTAATTGGTTTAAAATGAAAACCCTGGACCAGTTTTTAGAGACGTCACAGACGAACCCAAATATGTGGATTTCGTATATGTTAGATCTTTCACGTCAAATGAGATACGAAATAAGTGTTTTTTTAGACAATGTTTAAAAAAATCATACAAAATTAAGTATTCATTTGCTTCAAAATCCGGTGGACCAAAATAGAGATAAAAGATTGAAGAACCGATAGCCTTTTGATTTATAATTCTATCTGTAGTGCAAAAGTAGGAGATACGATTCAAAACTTGTCAAAAATCGATGAAAACCTCGGGTAGCCCCTTAAGAGAAATTTGTTTAATTATTTACTAGAAAATAGCTTTTATTCTGTTGATGAATTTCTGAGTAACTGTAATTTATAAGAATGATTATGTAAACAAGATTAATGAATAATATGTGCAAGTTTTTGAGGTACCTACTATATAATTATTAAAAAATGTTATTATTATTTGATTTTAGATGTTATGAACTTTTGACTAATGTGTTTTTTATTGTATAAATTTAAATTATTCTACACACTTGACATATGTAATTAAGGTGCATTTGACTTTTAAATATTTGTACACCAGTTTATGGTAAAATAAGGAGGACGTATTAAACTGTAAAACCTAATTGTACCCTTATTTATGCAAATAAATATATGATTGATTGCTTGATTGAGGAATGTATAGTGCTTTTGTCAAAAAATGGTCAGATATTAGAAAATTATAAGAAATGAAACTAGTAGGTACTTACCTAAAACTCTCAAATTCAGTAACAAAACTACTGGTGCGATGCGCACCGGGGGGCCCTTCTTTACTCCGATCTTATTCCAATTCCAACATACCTTATACGAACATACAAAACAGTCTTGTTACAAACTTACAGCATAGAGTTAAATTGTATACGTCAAGGATTTTGAAGACATCAGTTTAGATCTATATCTACCCTATATCAGTACTTACCTATGTAAGGATATTTATCAAGTATAATTTTTGTGCCCGTAAAAATATTTCGGTGTCCATTGAATTGAATTATAACGCTCCTCATGCCGACGAATGTAAGTGTTCGCAATGATATTAGCATCTTTACGTAACTCCTGGCCGGTAAGTGGCAATTAGCACCCTCCTCTCATTCTCTCAAATATTTCTTCGCCAGAGAATGATGCAACATTTTATAGACACGGGCATAGAGAAAGCTTCCGATCTTACCTTTATATCTGTTTTCTCAAATATTGGTTTACCAGCCAACGAAAAATACCATAGAAGTCCAAGTAGCGCCGCATAATGGCCCCACAGAACGGGTGCCATCGCCATTATGCGGGGTTGGGAGCGGGATGTGAAAACAAAACAATGCCAGGCAGCCATTTTTAGTTCGAACATGCGCATACTGGTGTTAGGAACGTGTTTGGGTAGAAATTTGTAAGGAGCTCGCATTCTATGGTTTTTTCGTTCCGTGTTTTACTGCCTACATATGCGGTTTTGTAGGAACAAATGAAAACAACACATAAATAGAAGGATTATTTTATTAAAGGTGATGATTTTGAACAATCAATTTTACTGTTACCATTATGTCGTGGTGTCAACAACAAAATAAACCATTTGTGCTTTTAAAAATAAATTAACAAGAGTAAATACAACAAATAGGTTAAAAATAATTGAAAGCATTTGGTATGTACTACATAAAACGAGTATGACATAGGGCGAGAGGACTGCGGAGCTAACTAGTAACTTTACGAGTAAAGATTACAAAATATATTCATTATACGTTAACTTAATTACAGTTATAGCGCGTAGGCACGCGTTGTTAGCTAGACATGTACCACAAACGATATCATAGTTTCTAAAGTCATAGACAAGCTGAATTTTAGGCCACAATGTAAAAAATATACTTACAAAATTTGATCCATGACTAGACTTAATAGACACATAATTTATAACGATCCTCCCTGCAGCGCGGCCCATCTAACAGTTAGCTTTAATTCCGTTACACTTCGTATTCCTAATTAAAAGAGAAGCATATAAATATTGTATTGTCAACAGTTTCCGAATATACCTCGCCCTATATACAGTACCGACTGGGTGTTTCCATTTGAGTATTACAAGTTAGTGATTAACTTTTACGCGGTAACTAATATTTGGTAAAACCTTACATTTCATTTCATAGATTATCTTTGTGTGACAACTGTAGCCAACGATCACAAAATGTCTAAACTTTGATACTGTTAGCATGTTACCATCATCATTTCAAAGTTTAACTTTTGCGGATATGTATACGTATAAAATTTGTTAGTAATAAGTATTAGTACCGAATGCCCAGCTTCGATCTTTTAAAATGTCACTTTTAAAAGACGAGCTCAAATTCACCCCTACACAAATAAATAACTATGCTAAATAATTATACAAGTATATAAGTATTTTTATTAATTTCTTTACACAATTATACAACGTCATTTTCATTTATCATACTCTTTGGGACGCACAACTTAGGATAGCTTACATTAGCTGAGGGATGTTAGACATGACGATATTTAGTCAATTAAATAGAATAGACGATGACGACAGAAGCGATTACATTCACGGATGTCACGTTAGCACACTTTACGGTTCGAACTGAGATTCTAAACTACTAAAAAAAACCCATCGACCACCAACATCACTGTCAAGTTAAACATGAATGCGATACATATTACACTATAAGATTATTGGAGACTATGGATTGAGGCAGTATCAGTAGATAAATATACAAAGTTATAAAAAGTCATGGTATAATTTGGTATCTTTATACTAGAAATTTAAAGATATGCCGCGATTGTCACATATGTAGTTTCGTTATTTAAATGAGTTGTTGTATGCGGCGTTCTAACAGTTGGCGTTTCAATCTCGTCCGACATGGTTTCCTCGTGTTAAAGCATCTTTTAACACTAACTATTTCGTCTTGCTACTGAAAGTTGAGACAAAAACTTGCTATACACGCACTTACATAAGTTTAGCCTTCGTTTTCAGCTCAAATGTCAATAGCTAAAATACGATCTTACATAGCTATTATATTAGGGCATAAACAGATATCGTTAACTATACAACTTTGGTATACCCCTATGTTAATATTACACCGCGTCCGGTCTACCCCTGACGACCTAGGCCAATATGACACACTCAACGGGCAGCAGTCAAAGAACGGATATCGAGTGAACCTTATAATGAGTTACAATTTCTTACGGGGAAGTTATTTTATTGTCATACTGAATAGGTTTCACTCGCTCCTTTTTAACCGTAATTCAAAGGCAAACGGCAGTACAAGTCAAGTCTTATAACATTCATTATATGCCTTTCGTATTTGGAAAACGGTGCAGTCTCACCACTTTTATAAGTTACATGGATTTATGGGTTGGTAGAGTGCGGATTACCCAAAACCATTGTCGTTGTTAGGTTTACAGACAAATCTTTATCGCGTGAGTTTATTTGTCAATTTTGGAAGAAGCGACCACACTGACATTAGATTGTCATTTTCAAGTGCAAATAACAGGGTAACATTGGCCGCTTTTGGCAAAATTTAAATAAGGTTGGTAAAGACTCGGGTGTCTTTGGTCAATAACCGTATGTAAGTTATAGAAGTGTGAGTCTGATTGGTGTGTGTGCGTGTGTGTGTGTGCGTGTGTCAGCGCGGGCGGCGCGCGCACAGCGCGGCGCTGCGCAGGCGGCGCAGCAGCGAGGGCGCGCGCTATCAGATGCGCTCCACGTAGTTACCTGGGAACCATGCAATCAGGCTATTACATCTTGGGACTGCGCAGTGCCATCACTTCAACCCAATAAAAGTTAAAAAAAGTCAAAGTACAGTCAAAAAGAAAAGTCAAAAGAAAAATAAACACGTACAGCGTCCTGTTTTTACATATAAACGAAGGTCTGACGCTGTACGGCGCCAATGTCAGACCGAATCGAGGGCCAATTCAGATGACTATTCGAGTTAGCATTATTAGTTGATTTTGTGATTTCACTAGACCGATTCAGAGATTTAAATTGAACACTTATTTTTGAACTGAAAACTTATTAATTTATTTGAGCACTTTTTGGGATGGGGAAAAATTGTTAAATACGCGACAGAGTTTTGTGACGTCAGATGTGAAGGAGGTCACTTTTTGCTGCTAGCCGATTCAACTTCATTCAAAACTGAACGCTATTCGTAAGAGTATAAAGCCGTTAAACACTTTTTGCAACAGCATATTCTGCAAATAAATTTGTAATAATACCAACGCGTCCTTCACCGTTTTGCTATTGAGAAAATTGGAATAGTTCGAATTTAGACGTTATTCCTAAAGAGATAAAGCTTTGAAATAGTTATTTACGATACAAGTGCCTAAAATAGGAAATGTGCAACGAGTGGTGATAAATTAAAACACGACCGAAGGGAGTGTTTTAAATCGACACGAGTTGCGAATTGCCTATTCACTAGTGCGGAAAAGAGCACTTTTCGTGCATATGTCGAAACTTTAAAGAGCCATAAGTACAGTAAAACGTTGTACGATACACGTGCGAATAGGTAATTCGCAACTCGTGTCGATTTAAAACACTCCCTACGGTCGTGTTTTAATGTATCACCACTCGTTGCAAATTTCCTATTTTC
Source organism: Epinotia ramella (assembly GCA_947578815.1). NCBI lineage: Eukaryota > Metazoa > Arthropoda > Insecta > Lepidoptera > Tortricidae > Epinotia > Epinotia ramella. The sequence continues at coordinate 19,672,645 of OX388205.1, forward strand.
GGCACTTGTATCGTAAATAACTATGGCAATGGCAAAAACAAATTGGTATTGTGTTTGCCGCCGCCCGTCGGCGCGCCGGACCCGGCACCGTTGCGCCGCGGCGGCGCGTTGGGCCCGTCGCACCCAACGCGCCCGCGGGCCGTCCGCCTAAATAATTGATAATTGTTTATAAATTTGCGTCAAATTCATTTTTAGGGTGACACCGTAAGATGTCACGTGACCTGATCGAAAAACTGTTACAATGTTATTGAGTTTTCACTTCTGCCGGCACTCCCGGAGTGCAACCCGGTCTTTTTTTTTTTCCTCAAAAATAACGATATAGAGCTGTTATTTTGACATCTACAGCACATCCATCTCTTAGAAACTTATTTGTCATGATTAAATCCAAGTTAAAACGTTCACAACTAAGACCCCGCCTGGTAGGCACTCGGAATGTTTGCTCGGCGGCCAACTCAGCCCGCTAGGCGGGCAGTAGTATATGAAAATATGAACCTACACGACGCCTAGCGAGTTCTGTCGGTTTCTAGTGTATTGTTCCATTTTTAGTCCGGTTGCGAAAGTGTATACCGGTTATTTATGGACGTTTGAAAAGTGAACGTAGGTTTAAATAGATATTTACTGTGCTACAACCGCTTAAGCCTAGTTGGTAGTGAACCTGCCTACGAAGCAAGAGGTCCTGGGTTCGATTCCCGGTAAGGGCATTTATTTGTGTGATGAGCACGAATATTTGTTCCTGAGTCATGGATGTTTTCTATGTATTTAAGTATTTATTTATATAAGTATGTTTATCGTCGTCTAGTACCCATAGTACAACCTTTGCTTAGTTTTGGACTAGGTCGATTTGTGTAAGATTGTCCCCTAATATTAATTTATTTGTACAATGTTATTGTAATTACCCGGGAAGGTGCCGAACCGGCCGGTGCGCTGCGAGGAGCCGACGTACCAGCCGTCGTCGCACTTCTCCAGCACGTACACCGTGTCGCCCTCGTTCAGCTCCAGCTCGTCGGGGTTCTGCGGCCGGTACTTGTACATCGCTCGGTACCTGCAAGGTTTTACATATTTAAGCGAAACTTGTTGTTAAACCAACTATAAATATCATAGTTCGTTTATATTTTTCTCAAACATGCAATGAAATATTGACGTTGTGTTATTCATAATGGGCTTCGAAGTGTCACGTTTCAGGTGCAGCGAGACGAGATACCCGTAATGGCATTTCTTACAAAATTGGAGGCTAGGCCTGCAAGATGGTCTTCTTTAATTTCTATTCTACAATTTGTGGCACAGCATCACGGCGTTCAGCCATGAAAATTTAAGTTTGATTTCTTGGAGGTTTTGTAATTTATTTAATTGCATGTTTGAAACAAGCACTATACATACCTCGGCGTAAAAAGGGATTGCTAACCTCATAAATATACGACCTCGCTACGCTTGGCCGTTTATATGTACTCGTGCCGGCCGACTTACTTCCCGGTCTCTGTAGTACTGTACTATTACAATACGGCGTCTGGTGGCCGTCATTTTGAATTTTGATTACAGTCTGGTCTTCAGTGACACCCTCAAGATTATCATTATATATATGCTACTAACTATATGACGCTGACTGTACAAACAAGAATAACTTACGGTACAGCCTCCGCGTTGGTGTCGACGTAGAGCGGCTCCGTGTTGTTGAGGTCGACGCCGGCGGCCGCGGGCGGCCCGTAGCCGCGCTCCGCCGGCGTCGCGGCCGACAGCGAGCTCTTCGTCGTGTAGCCTGAAACCCAGATGACGTCATTTAAAGTTGATAACATGAATGTGGGTTTAGTAAAAAAAAACCCATTTATGATTAGATGTGCAGTCTACCACGTGTTTAAAAATAAATAAATAACAGCACATGTGCAGCACTGTGACAGCAATCAATTGGTCTTGCTTATCTGTGATCGTAAGTCATTTTGGACCTCAGCCAGCCGGGAAGCGATAATTGATCGAGTCGGTCGATTGCCGCTTTGTAGGGGAATCCTTTACCGATGGTTCCAACGGAAGTCCAGCAGAAGTTCGGTGAAACGCACCCGTAATCTCTATTATAGTGCGTTCAATATTAGTTGGCGTGATTCCACTTGAACGCAAACAAAACAGGCAATGAACCAAACACTCTTAGAAGCCATACACATTTTAAAAGAGCCGGTTCGGTTTTACCTGTTTTGGTGCAAAGGAACAAATCTTAATACTTTTAAATATTATTAATAGAATTTAATTTTAAAACAGCTACGTTCACGTTCAGTTATGTTAAATAAAATACAATAACAAGGTACACATAAATTATTTATTTATAAAGTAAGAAATTAACTTGTACTGACCAATTCGAAGTTTAAACAACAACTAAGCTGTGTTAATTTTGCTAAACGGAAAGGTAACAGGAAAAGTATCAAGATCGTTTAAAGCACTGCCGGCCGCACGTGTTTAGCAAGTGTTTACAAAAAATGGGCTCGCCGCGACTTAAGCCTAATTGTTATTGCTAATAACGGTCTCAAGTGGAATCACGCCAACTAATATTGAACGCACTATACCGAATCCACGTTTGGATTTGGTGTTCATTGAAATATCAACCTTATTGCGTTAAACAGTAGGTCGATATTATTGTGTATTTTTTTTAACGTTCTTGTAAAGGCCAGCATCGCTTCTAAACATTTGCCGCGGGAGACGCTACCGGCTTGTCTGAAGTACGTCCTAGTGCGGTATATGTTACCTGGCAGCGGCTGCGTGGCGGGCGGTGCGTTGGCGAGGTTGGGGTTGTTGGGCTGCGGCATGTAGCTGTGCGCGCCCATGCTGCGCTTGGCCGAGCCGTTCAGCAGCCCGTGCGCCGCGGGAGACGCTACCGGCTTGTCTGAAGGCGCGACCGATTGAATTTCTGAAACAAATGGGACAATTAATAATAGAAGCTCTAAAGCCAAAGAGAAAAACTTGCTGTAGAAGTAGTTCGTCCTGCTGAAAATTCCCCTACGTAAACTTACAGCAGGAAAGATGCCGCCTTTGTTCCCTTTGCGGCACTCCCAACTGGTGGGATTGGTCGATGCGTCGCGTGAGTACCACCAGTTATTCCTTCTTCCGTCCGGGAAGATGACGGTTTTGTTCCCGCTGTGGCCCTCCCACCAGGTGTAGTCGACGCGTCGATAAGTAGCACCATCACAGGAAGAATTCTAGGTTAGCAATGTCTACTAATTTCTTTAATCACAGGTCCTACTTACCAGGTTTACTCTGACTAGGCTCCTGCAGTATGGTCACATAGCTATCTGGGAAGATGCCGGTTTTGTTCCCGTTGCGGCCCTCCCACCAGTTGTTGTCGATGCGTCGGGTCAGCACCACCACTTCTCCCTTCTTCAGCGGGAGTTCTAGGTTGGTCTGCGCGATGAAGTCGAACTTGGCTCGCGCTTTGCCCTCTTGGGCGATGGGCTTCTTTGGCGATTGTGCCACATCTCCTTTTAGTATCTGAAAAAGAATAACAGGTATAGAAATATATTATATATCAACAGTATATACCATACTATGCACGTGTATCTACGATACGTTAAAGTACTGGAGATGAGATTATTAGTTTTAATTCAGATATACGATCATCTCTACTACCTATAAATTACTCGTGACTAAAGCAAACTGAGTCAACCCAACACATAAAAATGTAGAGGCTGACACAAGAAAGGTCGCATAGAAAGATCATTTGATTCAATTAGGTACCCTTCATAACATTCTTGATTTAATTCACATTGATAAAAAGCCCAATTACATTCCCCCAAATGTAACACATTTCTACATTAACTCATTGCAGCTTGGTACAGTTTTATACATTGAAACTTTAAAAAGTACTGCGACACTGTCATACGCCCAAAGCTTATATAAACCAATATGCCGGTCGTTAATTAACAACTAGTTTAACACGTCTTCAAAGCTCACCTCCACATAATTATAGGGGAACAGTCCTATCCGCCCATGTAGCTCGCCCTCATACCAATTAGCGTCTATCTGTCTCCTCACATGGATGAGGTCCCCTTTCCTAAAGCTGAGCTCTCGTTGTGTCTGTCCGTTGAACGCGTAGAGCGCCCGCGCAGCGACCCGTTCCGCCTCGTCGTACCGATTGAGGGGGACCACTGACTTCTGTGATGGCGTGAAGTTGTCTTGGTGACGACGGTTTTGCATGTCTTGGAGTTCCTGTAAAGGACAGATTGGGTGGGGTTATGATCCTGTATATAAGTAGAGAGGTTACCCTGATAGGGTTGTCTTTCAAACTGAAAATGTATTTGATAAGCTTGCCTTAGATAGACACAAATGATGTCTTATAGTTGTTATATTTTTTTTTGGAATTTACCCCTTTTTGACTAGTCAAGGCTTAAACTATTTACTTGAGTAAAGGTCGATGTCCCATTTATTTGATGCAAATAAGTTTAGTATAAGATGAATATCGCGTTGTAGATAAAATAAGGGCATAATCAAGAGCGCTAATGCATTACGTACGGAAAAAATAAAAATAATTTTACAGACGCAATTTTTACGGTTTATGAAATCGGTGTATATGCAACTCAGAACAATAGGTACAAATAGCTGCAGTTTTAATTTGGCTCAACACCATGCGAAGCGAAAACTAATGAAAGTAACACGGTAAATTGTATGGAACTTGATAACGAAAAAATATTTCAAACTCACTTTTGATTATTTAAGCATTAAGTTTTGGTAGTAAAATGATTATGATTGTATTATATTGATGAAGAATATTAAGATAGCGATCTGTTAACGGCACGATATTCGTTTGTTTTCAATAGAAGTTAATCGAAATACTCTTGAGCCACACATCTCTTAAACATCACCTTTATGGATGCATCAAACATTTCTACGTCGCAGGGGTGTATTTCATTCTCCTGTAATCAACGTGCATACATTATAAATAAGAAGGGAAACTAGTAAAACTACACAAAAAATGTGCTGAACTAACCATAATCAATACCGTAAAATTGCAGCTTAATTTACATGATAATAATATAATTATAACAACAAGTTGATATCACGCACTGAGTTCCACTAAAGTTATTCACATTGCACACACGTAACTGGTACAGAAACCGAACGAGCACGCAATGATCGCTTCTGTCGCACGCTGCGCATACACTGATGGGGAAACTATTCGTTTTGTTCAACTCTCGCTGTGCACTGGGCATAATACCATAACTCTACTAACAATCTCTATTATTCTATGATTAGGAGCGAAATTCCCATGGCATGTGTCGTCCAAAATAGAGGATTTAAACGGTACGGTCAGTTGGTCAACCGAATTTTAGTTATTCAAGGTCGTTACAATACCGGATTTGCGGCATCTCGTTTGTAATGTATTCGTGTTACATAATGTCACTTTTATTTGTTACTAGCTGCTGCCCGCGACTTCGTACGCATAAGTATATTTTATAGCCTATGTTTTATTTCGATGTCTAAGCTACATTACTGGAAAGATTCGTAAAAATATATTCAGTAGTTTTTGCGTGATTGAGTAACAAATATCTAACATCCAAACTTTCACCTTTATAATATTAGTAGAATTCCATGTTGTGAATGACACATCTCAACTCAAACTAATCTTTATAAATACCTGTGCACTTCCTACTTAGTATATTTTATAAGCCAAAACACTTTTAACTGGGTAACAACATTGTTACGGTACCTACGCGAATGGAATTACATCTCTATTCACGAATCTTCATGGCTTTCTCGACGTCACGCTTTTCGCTTCTCATTACATTAACTTAAGGCAAACGCAATAGAATTTTAGTCTGCATTAAGAGAGGAATAATTGAACCATTCAAGGAAGTAGTGAACGTAGAAGTTAATTTAGAAGTATGAACTTGTTTAACTATGTCAATAAATATTTGACGCAGCCGTCTAAAACGATGGGTATTGGAAACGATCGTATAATTAATCACTGTCAAATACATCGAAGTAAACTAGATGCGCACAGACATCTGAACACGACCTTATTGATAAGCCGTTAAATGTGTTTAGATTTTTTTGGGCACCGTTATATGTTACGATGTATCGATGTATGTGTGATCTTACTGCATTTTTTACTCCTAAATTACCTAGTGAATGTTAAATATGTAGGTATACGGAACAGAATATGGCCTATTTTCGACACGGACGTACAGTCGGCAGCATAAGTTGCTGTGTAGGTCATTTTGAACGTGTTATTTTGCTTAGCTACTTCTGTACTGACTGTACAATTGTACATAGTCATAGTAACAAACAGTTGAATTACCCATACCTCCACGTATAGTAAGTAAACAACACAACGCATTCGAGAATATTATAAGTGACAAGGTGGAGGGAAAAACATAGCTTTCTGTCGTAGTTAGAAGTAGATACTTATAGACTATATAGTATTGAACGGTTTCTCTTAAACCGCAGTCAATTTGCAAATAATTTCTCCACTAGCAATAATCGCAGTAAAACGAAGTGAAAACTTATCCGCAGAACTATGCAACGTCCGGTGTTGTCACATCCGCTCTTTAGTTTAACGAGGGAAAATAGACGGCAAGTATGGGTATACCAGTAATAGACAATCATTGAAAAATCGTAGATGTATAGAGAGAAGTGGATACGGTTGCAATATTTTCTCTATACTTACGGGTGAAACTTACAACATTTTCTAATTTAATTTAATTGCACTTTCTATTTTATAGACAAACAACGGAAAAGCGCGGAGGCGCCAAAAACGCCCAAACGCCGCTTTCTCTGTCCAAAAACGCGGACGAAATAATATTCAGCGGCACTACCAGGAAAATCGAATCGAGGTTCGTATATCTCTATCTCTGTCGTTCGAGTACCATAAAACATAAATACGTTAGAGACGGAGATATCCGAATTACGAGATTCGATTTTCGTGGTAGCGCCGCAGAATCGAAATAAAATATCGCTGGCCAGTACCTATCACTGTGAATCAACGTGGGATCAAACTTAATGAAATTGATCTAGATTAGAGACATCCACGTAATCAATGGATTCTGGGTACACTACCTAAAAATATATACGTTACAAAACAGTACAGAAACTTCATTACCATTTGTATAACGATCTGATGCAACACTTATTTCACACAGGCACTTATTTTATTCACTATTTCCGGCTCCCTGCTGTATTTCAACTCAAATCGACTCACAGCATCTCCAGACGCAAATGACAATACCCTATCGTACAATCAGTGATATCGTGACTCGCTCACGCACCGGTAGTAAATCTTAACGGCTTGTCGCACGTTCGTCGCATGTAAATACTATGGGCACGTTTCTACGCGACGAACGAAAAATGCCGTAACATTGTGTGCAGTGTGATAGTGCGGTCGTCGTTTCGAGGACAGGTTTGTGGAAACTCGAATGGAAGTCGACACGAGAGAAACCGCAACTGGGTAATGTTACTTGTCGTGCTTGCGTAGAAAACGAAGTTAATCTACATATACATTATCTCGCATGGCGATTGTTTTGTGCTCTCTAGCAGCTCTTATGTGATGTTTTACAACCGACTGTCGTACACTACTATCCAAAATTGTCGTTATCAATTTGTCTTTAGTTTTATCGGATTATATATATTTTTATCAGCAGTGATACTAGTGATTTTCAATTATAAGTGAAAAAATAACACAACACGTGCCGTTTATGTATTATGAAAGTCTCTTGATGTAACTTAGAACTGCTGACGATTAAAGGATACTAAATTATAGCATACCTACGGTTAACGTACTTAGTAAAGGAATCACAAGACAAATCTGTCAAAATTGCATTATTAATTTCAATTTGTGATGAACGGCTTGTTAAAGTCAACATACACTAAGTGCACTTATTTGATTAGGTAACTTTAAATAAATAGGAACACTACACGTCGTGAAAAGATACTAACAGAATTAATAAAAATATGTCGATAAACTAAAAGAACAAATATTACCTGATACGATGGAATCCTTTTATATCGGCGGATCATGTGTATCGATCAAACTGCAGTGGCGTGCGGCCTAACAAGATTAAACATATCGCGGGAACGTTGACTGGCGATGGAGCGCTAATGGCATTCTGATACCGCGGTTGTTATAGAGACCCTGAATTAAGGTTTGAACGATATAGATTTTTTATAAGTGAAACCATATTGACAAATGTTGATTGGTTGTTTAATGAAAAGTTGACTTTAGAATCGAAAATATTTTTCCTTAAAGTTCAATAAGACACCAATTCGTTTCTACGTTATATTGAAAAATTACACAACTCAATAACGAAACACCTGTACGTAACACCCACAAATTTGTATAGTGACTGTACTGTTCGGTAAACTCATCTGAAACATTATGCCTGTTTTTTTCATTGTGATAGCAGAAAAAAGGAAAAAAAATGCTTGATTGTAAAGTTTTTATATGATTCGTGCACGAGGCAATCGTTACCATATACGAGCAAACCAGTTAAATATTTCTAACCAAGATAATAAACCAATCCTGAGGTTTGGCATAGAGTTCGATACAGTGAAATCGCGTGACTGCAGCGAATCATTCACCGTCATTATTCTGTTTACCAAAACGGTTCAACCTTTTACCCCGACACACGCTTTACTGCTTGGATGCGCATGCTATCAAATTAAAGTAAAAGTTGCTAGTTAAGATTGGATACCATTTTATCAGATTTTAAAGTTGAAAACGCTTTGGTTCCGTTCCTTTCAATTATGCACTTGTTATTCAAACCGACATGTCGTACCTGAGTACTGAACGCGAGAACAATTGACGAGTTGCCTGATTAATGTAGTTACCTGCACCTGTAGGTACCTACAGGTGCAGCGTACCTTGTGCCGCCTCTGCTGGCGCGCCAGCTCCCGCTCTGGCACGAGCGGCAGCGGATTGTGTTGCACCGGGCATCTGTAGTGCCTGGTGGTCCTTACCTGCAGGTACTTGTGTCGCCTCTGCTCCCTGTAGAGTCTTTTCATGTGCTCGGCCTGCTGGCGCGCCAGCTCCCGCTCTGGAACAAGCGGGAGCGGGTCGTGTCGCACCGGGCATCTGTAGTGGATGTTCACGTCGCTCTCCACGTAGCGCCGGGGCGACTCTATAAGAAGGTCGGTAATCAGTTAATCATCATAAAACATTTGGTTGGGGTAGTTACTTTAGTATAAGACATATAGGCGAAAGTTCATTTTAGGGAGCACACATCCGCTTCTAAAGTAAGCTATCGCGTTGCAGATTTAGTCAGGATCGATTTTATAAAGTTCCGCTAGTCCTAACGCACTAATAATAATAATAAACCATTTATTTCAGGCATCTAAGGCCCATAGTTACAAATACCTTAAAGACTAACATACATACAATGATATAATTAAAAACGAATTATTATTTAGGCGACGAAACAGTGTGGCTCCGTTGCGTCGTCACCTCCGGTGTAGAATTCTACTGACTAAATATGTACTGTTTCCAGTGTTTGTTAAAGATTTAACTTGTTGCCTTGCATGGCAATTTTCTTCCATGCGTCATTCACATCCGGTGATGCGTTATGAAGTAATTAGTGGCTTTCATGGTTAACTCTCATAACAATGATTCCTCGCATTTAAACGTACATGTATTATATCGTAATGAGACTAATGAGCTGTTTGAGGAATGCAGCGTAGACGTTTTATTAATTGGTAACGTTTACCACGTTTTATCACCAAGGAAAAACACGAATTCCGAATTCTTGTTAAACATTATTATTTGTGACACGAAAGGTAAGGACCGTAAAATACAGGCTTAATTATACCACTTTCACGTGATTTATTTCATAATTAAGTTACATTTTAGGTAAGACTACACTTTAAGCGGAAATTAAGAAAAGTGAAAGTTTCGGATGTTATGGCGTCTTAACTTATGTTGTAACATGACTATTGATGATTTGTGCCGATTATGTGATGAGACGTAACTCCACGTGTAGCAAGCGGAACTCGTTTACTACCAGCTTTAAAATAATGCAACACGGTGTATAGTATTAACAGTTGCCACGCCAATTTGATCAGTGATGCGAGACGTTACAGCTCATAATAGCGTAAGGTGTATTGAGAGATAAACGGAAGTAATTAAAATTGAAAGGCGCCATGATTAGACGGCATGGGAATTACATAATTTTGGCGTTACGGAAATTTCAATCGATTTAATTTTTCTATTGATATTTTACAATGATTGTAATTCAATTAAATCTAAAGGGAAGAATGGTTTTTGTTACACACCTAGTTGTATAACGGTAACAGTGTTGTGTAAAATCATGTTGGTGCCTGAGAGATATTGTATAAGTCAGGACAAAAACTCAATTTTACACATTATTGACATGATAGGCAAGAAGTAAATTGAAAGTTTTTTTATCTAAGTTTAATCAATCGTATCATACAAAAATACTTGAAAGAATATAAACGTTTCGTCTATTTATTGAAACAAAAAGAAAGCTGTGTACATACGGTCGTGTCCACAAAAATACCTCTTATTTTATATTATAATAGCCACATATTTATGAGTTCATGATTTCAACTCTATCCTTTACAACTATCGCACGGCCAATAGTAGGTATAGGTATATTTTTTACTTCTGGGAATAAACTTTTGATATTCCTTGTATGTACGCGCGTTACGTATAATGTCCATAAGCAACACATCACTATTTAACATATTTGTTGTAAGTCAACACTTCGTACGCATACGAACCGAGAGGCCCTTCGGAATACGTAAGTCAACTTTCTCGATATTGGCAGTCCAGGCACGAGCTTGCGTCACACATGGTCATTTCTACACAAAAAGGTAAGGCATAACTCGAGTGGGAGTTGAAGCCTTTTGACATGGCGAAAACTCAATTGTACTTCCTATCACAATGTAGTTCTTTACATGGAGGAATGTTTGATAGCGACATGCCAGGTACGGTCGCACCCAGAAGTCCATGAATATTATAGTGCCTGGACGTAACAACCATTCTTAATAATAGGTTATCGTGGGACAAATTAATACAACTCTTTTTTTGCTAACTAATTGAATAGGTACATGTTGCGAAAAAAAAGCTCCCGGCTCGTCCCAATAAGTTTTTCGGAACTTATGTACGGAATTTTACCGTTAGCTTTTCGGTGAAGGAAAACATCGTGAGCAAAACCGGTCTAATCTCAATAAGGTCTAGTTTTCCCTCTGGTTTGGAAGCTCTGGGAGTGGTTTTCCTAAAGCTAGTGCCTATGCCAAATTTTGAAATTAGGTTTCAAAGCGAACCTCGGGCTCCTTTAGAACACAACAGTGACGTAGTAGAGCAAAAGTGACTCGAAGCATATTGAGTAAGTAAAACGTTAAATAATTCATACGAAACGTGGGAAGCTATCGATGATTCATATCATATCTACAAAACATTGGAGGAGAGGTAACTTTAAAGATAGCTGGCGACCTGGCGTAAATTATGGAGACAATTGCAGTTTGTCAAAGTATTCCCAGTATCAGCATCGGCATAGAAAAAGAGAGGTTACTGACGATTTACAGTAGATCTTTTTACTAGCTATCTAAAGATGACCACAGCAATTTCTACAACTAGCTCTACCACTACACACAATCAGTAAGTTAATAGGAATAACGGAGATATAACGTGGACACGACAATAATTTCCATTTATTATGGAAATAAAGGATGAAACAATGTTTATCCATGACGATTTAAAACTTAACCTACACAACAATTTTAAAAAGTAGTAAGTATTTTAACTCGTCATTGAAACTTATGGTAACAAATAATATTACCAGGAATTTAATGTAATTAGATACAAATTAAGTTTTATGAAGTAAATTTACGAAACGTACTTTCTACTACTTTCTTCACGTAATTGCGGAAAAGAGTAAATAAAAGATTGGTACTTTCGCGGACTGTACTAGCTGGAGTAAACGAGATAAACATGCGTATTTTTTACGGTTAACCACACTAAAGAAATAAATTGACTTTAAAGTAAGTATTAGTTAACTTAGTCGCGGCATTGACATAATTGCTTTTTAACTCATAAAAAAATTACAGTAATTGTCCGACATTAAAATGCATTAGCACTGGTTGAACAAGCTACTGACTTCAATAATTGCGATTATCAACACAAGTATAAGGTTATTATTGAATTTAATAGCTTTGCTTGTACTCGTAGATAATCGCGGGAATGTGTAGAATGTCAAAAGATAAACTATGGCTCGTTGAGTCACATTTGATATATAGGTCCGACAGGTCAGCACAGTCAAGACAATAGATATAATATGTATGGTAATCAATTAAATAACGAACTTTATCGGGTATTTTATATAATTATAATTAAGATTTAATATTAATTATGACTAATGAAATCTCCCGATAAAGTGATAAATTTGTGATCAGTATCGCTAAAATTTTCACGGTCAAATTAATTTGCTGAAATCATTTACTATTTCTCAAAAGTGGGCTATAGTTTCGTCGTAGCACGACCTACGTTATATTTCATAATCTGTCACTGGAGCATGGCGCGACTAATCAACCACGACAATCTCAAGCACGTTTTTTTATGAATAAAAACCAAGATGACAAAGTGAAATCACTGAATAAACAAATTGTTTTGCTCTAACAAGAAAAAAACAATTTAGGAAAAAGTACTACTATTACGAGTATATGACTTCAAATGAAAGTATAATACGACTACTCTGTTCTTAAAATTGTAAGTTGTACTTAATTGAATGTTTTTAATACATTTTTTGAAAACTTGGAAAAAAAGCAAAACCAAATCCGAAAATTCCCAATCGCTTCAAGGTGGTGTTACACAACCTGGAGTTCCAATCATGAGCGTAGTGCCAGCCATCGGATGATGACCTAAAGGAAGAACATAGAGCATTTACCGAGATTAATGCGTTTTTCATACCTTTTTTTATCTTGGTAACAAGCTTTTACTGCACGTCAAATTTTATTATCTAGTTCCTAATCACTTGGGTACTACAAATTCTGATTGCACTCCAGGATTTCATTTGCTTAAAACAGGTAACTAATTTTCATATCTCAACATCATCACAATTAAATATAAATCCAATCAAGATAAACAAGCAACGCACCATGGGCAGTCATCTTCTTAATCTGCTTCAGAATACCCATCACGGCACTTCACACACAAACAATTGCAACGCACAGTAGCACAGTCTTGTCTTGTCGTTTGTCGTTCGCGACTGTCTCACGGGCACGACACGATAGATCAGCTGCTTGCTTCTGCCACTCGGCCACCGGCCAGTGTCTCCCGCCAAAATCGTAGTGGCCGCTACATTCACGCGCTGTGCGCGCGCCACGGTGGTCCCGAAATGAGAAGAGTGGGACATAGCTTATTTCGTTTGGACAAAATATGATTTCGGAAGGAAATGCGGTTTAAAATTTAAGGCGGTGCATTAAAAATTATCGCGTGCTTTAAAACGCCGTTCGACTAGATTAAGAAACAATAAGGTCTGATTTTCAGATATATGATTCTTGACTATATGATTGTTTATCTGATTTTATCGATACATGATTGCTTAAAATTTCCTCTATAGAAAAAAAATCCAAAGTTGGGTCGGCATTTTGCTTTTTTTACTCAGTCTACTCAAACGATACATTATTTTACGATACAATCAAGTTAATACTATAGTATTTTATCTCATCTAAAATCTCACTTTATGAAATTTAAATAAAACTTCACTAAGTTCGGTATTTATCGAAATTTGTCCAAAAAAGCCTTTCCCGAAGAGTGTTATATCTTTTCTCCTCGCGCGCGGAAGCAGGCATCAGCGTGTTTCTGTCTAAGGGGCGTGTTCGACTCAAATCAAGGCATCCCCTTAAAAGTTATTTTGCATTTTTTTCATAAATACATAGATTCACGCTTTTATTCCCCATTTAGGCTGAACACATGAAACGTATGTTCCAGTGCCACTTTTAGCATACTTACATGAGGGTATAGAAGATCGACAAAATGTCTAGCTCAACGACCGCAAAACACTTCACCCCTGCTCCATTAGTCGACTTTTACGACACCCACGGAAAGAAAGGGGGTGGTGAAATTCTAACCCGACACCACACGGGGGTTTTGTGCATTAAAATTTATATAATATTAATAGCGTTATAGAATAATTTTCTATAATTTATTTGAAAAAACTAATTCATTGAATATATTATTTTCAATGCTGAATTGTTATTACATTTTTTGGGAACAACCAACATCAGCAATAACTGTGACATCCAAAGGTTGTCTGGAAGAGATCGCTTGTTAGCGATAAGACCGCCTGTTGTCTACCATTGTTTATGTTTAATTTACCTCTATTTTTCTATTTTATTGATCGGTGATTCATTCTACTTTTCATTATGAATGAACTCCGACTACACGATAAAGTATTGTACACAATTACAATACAGAATGTACACAAAAAATAAACATGATAGGCGAACAATGTAATGTTTCATTATCAATGGAGGGTAGTCGCTCGTCGCGCGCCGCACAGACAGTCATACCTACCGCGCCAGCTGATCGCGAGCGCGCGCTCACCGATTTCGCGTCGGCGCTACCAGCTGAGACACCTGCGATGACTCATTCGTCACCTGAGCTAACTTCAACGCGCGAGATAACTACGGCGCTAAGGCACACGGATGAGACGTTCATCTCAAACGATAGGCCACTTTATTCTAAAGTGGCTCAGGGTGGCGAATTTAAATCGAGAACCCCAGATAAGGAGTGGATAACTGGCCAAAAAAGGCGACTCAGAAATAGGTTTATAGGTCAAGAAGGAAAGGCGGTATTATCTCCTGACAACAAATTCAGGGCTGCGGATGTGAGGGTCCCTATTTACATCTACAATGTTTCGAAAGAAACGACCGCGAGTGACATCGCGGAGTACATTAAATTAAAAACGAATGTAATTGTGTCACTAGATAAAAAGAAAATGAAAATGAAAAAAGGTTATGACGCATATAAAGTGTTTGTACCTAGGCACAAATTGTTTATGTTCTTAAGAGATGACCTTTGGCCAGACGGCATTATATTTCGCCGTTTTGTTAACCTCAAATGGATCTCTAATGAATATGAAGGGAATAACGTGAAGAATACTAATAATGAACAACGCCACTAAATTAATAAGTTTTAACTGTAGAAGTGTAATACGCTCCGCTGGTTGTATACGAAATCTGTGTCGCACTGCAGGAATAATAGCGTTACAGGAAACATGGTTAATGGAGCACGATTTATCTTTCCTGGGCAGCATTGATGACGAATTTGCCTTCACAGGCAAATCAGCTGTTGATTCGTCGGCACAGGTACTTCGTGGACGACCCCACGGCGGCGTGGCACTATTGTGGAGAAAAGCGTCATTCCCGTGTGTATCGATCATACAGTGCAAAAGTGTGCGGCTAGTGGCTATCAAAATAGCTCTTAATGACCGGTCAGTGATTGTTATGTCCGTGTATATGCCGACCGACTCAGTGGATAACTTAAGTGAGTTTACGAATTGTTTGAGCGAAATCCAGTCAATTGTGGAAAGTAACGATGTGGAAGCCGTGTACGTACTAGGCGACCTGAACGCGCACCCGGGTGAGTTGTTCTCACGTGAACTAACAAACTTTTGTGCTGAACAATGCTTATTTTGTGTGGACATGGAACTATTACCTAGTGAAACGTATACGTATGTTAGCGATGCTCACGCGTGCAGGCGTTGGCTCGACCACTGCGTAGTAACGGCCGCTGCGCGGGCGGCAGTCGTTAGCGCGGCAGTTTTGTATAACGTTTATTTTTCTGATCATTTACCTTTGTTACTGGAGTGTGACTTTAATTTGATTAAAGCTAAAATTGTAAATCCGAATAACTTGTTATGTAATAATGTGATTTGGGGTAAGCGGGATTCAATTCAAATAGATGAATTTTCTAGTTATTGTTCATGTAAATTTAAAGATTTTAACTTTCCTTCGGAATTTAGAGACTGCGCAGATAAAATGTGCTCAGATAGTCATCATAAACAGCTTTTGTGTGATATGTACCGTAATATAATTTCTGTTCTTACAAAGGCTGCCGAATTATCGCGCAAAGTCAGTAAACATGGGTCGCGCAGGCCTGTTGTGGGATGGAACCTTCATGTCAGCGCTGCTCACCGTGAGGCTCGTTTTTGGTTTCAGTGGTGGTCAACATACGGTAAACCGGTCGCCGGGTTTGTTTATGATAAAATGTTAGAGTCTAAGAAAATATTTAAAGCTAAATTGAAATATTGTCAGAATCATGAACAAGATATAAAAATGGACATTATTGCTAAGAATCATTCTAAAAAGAACTTTGCCAAATTTTGGAAGAATACTTCTAAGCTGAATCCCAAATCGAGTCTCCCGGTGACTGTGGCTGGCAATCATGAACCCATTGCCATCGCAAATGCTTTTAAACGGCATTTTAAGGTCGAATCCCCACTTGCATCGACTGAGTTGCTCAGTGCTGGGGCTGAAGGCGGCGGGCCCCCCTCTGTAAGATTCTCGGCAAAGGAAGTCGCATTTAGAATAAATAAAATGCAGAGAGGGAAATCTCCCGGGCACGACGGGCTCAGCATTGAGCATCTCAAGTACGCGGGTGTGCATCTTCCTAGGGTTTTATCTATGTTTTATAACTTGTGTTTGAGTCATAGTTATTTGCCAGACGAACTAATGCATACCATAGTGGTACCAATTATAAAAAATAAAACCGGGGATGCCTCAGACTTGTCCAACTATAGGCCAATATCGCTTGCTACTATAGTAGCAAAGGTTTTGGATAGTTTGCTTGATGATATATTAGGAAAAAACATAAAACTACATGACGCTCAATTCGGTTTTAGACCGGGTTTATCCACAGAAAGCGCAATCCTATGTCTCAAGCAAACTGTCCAATACTACACGTCTCGTGAAACGCCGGTATTTGCCTGTTTTTTGGACTTGTCGAAGGCCTTCGACATGGTGTCATATGACTTGTTGTGGCGAAAACTGCATGACTCATCCGTGCCTCATGACGTAACTTCTTTGTTTAAATATTGGTACGGCAGCCAGAGAAACTGTGTAAGATGGACGGGTGAATTCTCGGATGCATACGTCATGCAATGTGGAGTTAGACAGGGGGGATTGAGCTCACCAAAGTTATTTAATATTTATATGAATGGCCTGATCGAGGAGCTCAGCAGCGCACATGTCGGATGCCATATAGAAGATGTATGTGTTAATAATCTAAGTTATGCTGATGACATGGTGCTGCTGTGCCCCTCGATGGGAGGACTCATTAAAATGATAAAGATCTGTGAACGATACGCCGAGACCCATGGACTTAGGTATAATGCATCTAAAAGTGAGCTCTTGCAATTTAAAGCAGGTAACAAATCATATAAGATGCAAACTGTTACTCTTTGTGGGACTACTTTGAAGAGAACTGACAAATTTAAATACCTAGGTCACTGGGTCACTGAAACAATGACTGATGATGTGGACATCGAGCGGGAGCGCCGGGCGCTATGCGTCCGCTGTAACATGTTGGCCCGCAGATTCGCACGTGCTAGTAGAGAGGTGAAATTAACTCTATTTAAAGCCTTTTGTCAAACCTTCTACACGTGCGGTCTGTGGACTAGCTTTACCAAGCGGGCGTATGGTGCTCTGCGCGTCCAGTATAATGATGCACTCAGGATGCTGTTTGGGCTTCCGCGGTATTGTAGTGCTTCGGCTATGTTCGCTGATGCTCAGACAGACTGCTTTTACGCTATCATGAGAAAACGAAGTACCGCGCTCCTCAACCGCAGCCGCGGCAGCTCAAACAGCATCGTGAGCACGCTAGCCCAGCGCTGGGATTCGCCGCTGGTGTGGCGGCATGCGCAGCTGCACGCGCCTGTCGCCGCTCCAACGCGCCGCTTTTAATTTTTAATTTTCAATTTAATTTTTAATTTGTAGTACTGTAAATTCTATCAAAATATGGATCAAGTGTCCGAAATAAATATTTTTGTTTGTTTGTTTGTTTGTTTGTAATTACCATTGCTTCGGCTATTGAAAACTATTCAACAAAAAATGCAATTGTGCACATTACGACCATACTCACTGTATGGCAGCGGAGCGTAGACATCCGGATATATTGTTGTCCGATTCACCCAATCGCTGGCGTCATGCACCGTGTGACGATTTTGCGTGATTTTAACATCACCAATTTTCCCTCTGAGTGCCACCGGTTTTTCCTGATCATTTTCTCTTTCGATCTCGTGATCAGTTGATAAATTATGCGTAGATGTTGAGTGTTTTCTTATTTGGATCTGGTCGTCTTTATAAATAGTCTCAACAGGCACGATAGAGCCGGAGACGATGTTTTTGTTCTTTTCCAATAATTGCATCGACTTGTAATCATCCGTGAGTTTACTCGTATCGGCATTAGGGACATCATTTGCATTAATTGATACGATTTCAATAACTTCTGTAGCCAGCGGTTTATCTTTTTCATTTGAATCACTACTCCTAGTGCTATCAGTGTCATATTTAGCAATATTATCTTTTGGGCTGCCTTCCTTCGAAAAGTAAGCACCGTCTTCTACGTCAGTTTCGCTCTCGTCATAAAGCAAATTCAATTTTACATACTTATTCATAGCAATAACCGATTTTGACAAGGATCCTGCCGCGGGGACATCGCTGAAGAACCCGTCATCCTCGTAATATGCATCACCTTTCTGCGTGTATCCGTCCGGAGGTAATTTTCCACAATTATTAGTATCCATTTTGCACCACTAATAATCACTTTGCACGCTAACACAATGGTTGTTTGAGCAAAACTGAAGCCAAGATAGTAGAGATAGCCAGGACACTTTATCAGCGGAAAAATATTTAAGATAATACTTGTCGATATGCTACAATAGATTCGCGGAAGTCCATAGTCATAAAAAAAATATAACACCGGCTTGTACGACGGGCACTATTAAATTGAGCGGAGGCCGCACATACTATTTACCTACAATCAAAAAACTGAACCGACAAGTTTTTTGCGCGTCAGGATCAAAAATACAACCGTGTAACACGATGCGTAACTTGGATCTTAATGATAACTTTATATAAATGAAAATGAAGATACGAGTTATTGATAACCTAGTGAATGTCACTTCGTGCCTTGATATTATAATAAGAGGTCTTAATCGCGAGCCGAGACGTATGTTGACGACGGCGGTCAGACATAACTTGAGAGCCCGATTGTTTTGAACAAAGGCTATTGTTTTTTATTCGCACAGTTAAATATTAGGTGCAATTCACGCTCACCATACGAATTTTCCGGAATTAAAGTACGGTTACGATTATCTAATGTAGGTTATCTGTTAGCTGAATTTAGATACGGGTAATATAGTCATGGTAGAATCAACAATATAAATGAATGACTCATATGAAATATTTTTACGAACTTACCGGATTCTGAATTGGTTCCGTTTGGAGCTCGCCGAGGTGGTTCCGGAGCAGAGTCGGTTTCTAGCAGGTAAAACATGATGATGAGGGCAAACAAAAATGATGCAGTAAAAAAAATCAGCAAATGAATATTTCGCTAAAGAATGATTGATATCACATTTTCTTAGTGACCGGAAAATTTTGCTTAACGTGCAGGTAAATGCCATTCTCTAAAAGGGACCATAGGGGAGGCGCACGCGATGTGACTATCAATAATTTCTTTAGCTATAAAATTATTTACAAAACTTCAGCTCCAAAATGTAACAAAACACTATAAAGTCAGTTTTTTAGCAATAAAGGGATAAAATAAAATATAACCTTGAAATTTGACCGTGTGTCGTGATGGCGTGACGAAGGGCGCTAGACGGTAGGGCCACGAAGCCGGTGGCGGGCGAGGGGGCGCCCGCGGAGGCTCGTAGCGACTGGCCGGTCTGTGAGCCGATGCATTAAACTCCTGCTTCGCGAACACATCGCTTTTCAATATAGAGCTTAATTTGACCGGATCCTTGACTCGAGACTTAATCACTTTTTTAATAGGCGATCTCCTACCGTTTACTAAAGCAGACGTTTCTTTAATTGACCTATTATTATCGCTGCGTTTAGGGTAACGATGCGCGATCCACGGACCCGCTAGATACGGCGCGATGTCTCGGAGCTCGCTCATGTCAGGAGCTGAAGCGTATATTTGCCCTAAAAGTGACATAGTTTCGAATCGTCGTCGCATACGATATACTTCTCCAGGTCGGCACTCTAATGCTTCCTCGGCCGATCTAGAGCGAGGTGTGGCACGTCTTCGAAGAGCCGCTAATTTGGAAATAATGTCGATATGAGGCATGTAACGATTCGTCGGTCGGAGAGGGACTCGCGCTACGGGTAGGACCGATTTTGGCTTGTGCCGTTGAGTTTCGTAATGTTGGGAATTTTGCGATATTTCAGGGTCGCTGCGGTGACGGCGCAGCACCGCGCCGGCCGCGGTGGGCGAGTCGAAGCGCCGCGCCAGCCGGCGGACCTCTCCCGCCCGCGCCAGGTTGAGGTATGCGCGCCAGTACCGCTCCGGGTCGGGCGACGGGCTCCGACTGCGCCAGATCGTCTCGTCGCTCGAGCACGGTAGCGTGTCTGGTGTACGCCGTCCCGTCACGTACACTTCCGAATGGGGTGAAGGCGACCTCGATAATATTTCAGGCTTGGGTGGTAGCGATAGAAATTTGCCCTTTTCACTTTCTCCGAATAATTCTTTAAAATTTGTGCACGATTGCGATTGAAACATCATCTGTAGTTTTTGTGGTTCATCTTTTTGCTCTTCTGTGATGGGTATATTAGCTGTTTTGTCTATAACATCTTTATCGTCAGAACTATCTCTTGCGTGATAAATGACATTGGTTTGATCAGTGATATTTTTCACCGATTCAAAATATTCTACTTTTTTCTTAACATCTTCTGTAGGTCCCCTGTAAATTACAGTTTTATTAGACACATCTGAACTACCTGTTTCAGTTTCACTTGCAGAAGACGGGTGCGTTGTTTCAATGTTATCGGGCTGAAGGGCTGCTTGCTTGGTCTCAATAGTTTCGTTTTCTTCATTTTCATCCACAACACCTACTGTGGACGACGCATTTGAAGGAACCAACCGATCTTGATCAGCAGGCGAAGACTGCCTTGGCTTATCTTTTGTACTTTCATTATACACAGAGCCATCTAGTTTGTTAATTCTATTCATAATTTCTTTACTCAGAGTTTGAGAGATTTTCCTTTTCTCATTTTCACTGAGACTCATCTGTATTTTATTAACATTATTTTTGAGATCTTTAACAGATGGCACTGAACATGCTATAGCAGCTATTGAGTCTGCTCTTACTAATTCGTTTTCTTTAAGAGGGGAAGGGCAAGTAGAGTTAAGAGAATTACTCCTTACGTGTAGCGTGGAATTTTTAACATCTTTCGTGTCTTTTACTTCTACGTAATATTTATCATTTTCTCGCGCTGACTTTGATTCTAGTTCCTTGCTGTATATCGCATTTAGTTGATTTTTTAACGCATTTACCTGTTCCATCGAGAGACTGCTCCATAAACGGTTCCCGAGACCAATCTTTTTGCGTAGCTCGCCGATAGAAGCATCTTGTAACATAACTGTGGGTTTTACATAGACTGATGAGACAGTATTTTTTCGATTTTCACCCTTTCTGTTGATATTAAAAGCTGTTTCAGCAACGCTAGTACCTCTCCAAAGGGGCTTATAAATATCTGTGGACTGCTCTAACTCCAAGGAGTCAAATTCAGTTCCTTGTTGAAATTGTTCTTTGAGATCTTCTACAGACTTTTCTTTAATTCTCAGTCCTCTATCACTGTCATAGTTCCACCTAAAGTCCTTTACATCTCTTGGGTAAAATAAAACATCCTTTTCTGTTTGTGCTATTTTAAGCTTGCAATAAAGATTGTTTAATTCCTCCTCAGCCCTTTCAATAGCTCTAATTTTCTTCCACCGATCAAAATCAATAATTTCTTCATCTTTTTTTCTATGGCGTAAATCAGCTGTTGAAGTGGCTTTTTCCAACTCACCAACTCTTTCTAAATACGAATAATACCTGTTCAACTCCCTAAATCTGTCGGATCTAACTTTTGAATTTTCCATATCACGAATATACTCGTCATAATCTGGGTCCTCTGATGAAATATTCGGATTGCTTTTAGTTTTCGTGATTTTAATAGTCACAGGTTGCCTATTCTTCGCATCATCTGCGCTTCTGGTACGTATAATATTTTTTGGCTCCGCTTCTTCTTGTTTGCCACTTTGGATTCGTGCATTATGTATTCTCCTATATGATGGGGATCGAAAAGAAACCGGTGACGTTGATTGGCTCCGACTTGAAGATGTTCTTGCCATATTCTTCTTCACAACTTTAGGTGACACTGGCCGAGAGGTTTCCGAAAAGAAAATTGTAGAGGGAGCATCCTTTTCTTCAAAATGTATCTCTTTTCTCTCTACTTTGGATTTATTATGTTTTACTATCGGCGACACTGGTCGCGCAGTTTCTGTAAATATTATTTTTGATGGTGACAACGATTGTCTTTTTATTTGACAACCTTGGTCATCTTGACTTTTTGTATCTTTACGAGTAATCATAGGCGAAACTGGACGTGATGTTTGGGAAAAAACATATTTTGATGGCGATAAGGTATGTCTATTAGAAGCAGGCTTATCAAGCTTTCCTGGCTTTTCTTGTTTACAAAATATGACAGTGGGTGATATAGGCCTAGATGTCTGTGAGAAATATAATTTGTTCGTTGGAGGTTCACTTCTACTTCTAATCGTGGCAAGGGAAGAATTCGACCCTAACTCTCCGCATTTTGATAAACTATCAAACTTGCGTATTTCTTTATACATCCTCCCAGGCCAAGATATGGATCGCGGACTTTGAACTTTGGCAGGGCTAGGATATCTATCCCACATTTTAAAACGGGATAAGGACACTGGCTTTCTATGTATCAAATAGGTGTTTAACGACTTCGTCGAGTAGTTATCTTGTGGGTAAGACTGAAACATTTTAGCCTTTTGTAACACAGATGTTCTCTCTTCTGTCGATGGTTGAATGGATATTGAAGGCACGTGATTTCCTCCTAAGAAAAGATGTTGAAAGAATGAATCCGATACGATAGCATCACGAGTCTGCCTGATATCCTTGGAGCAAATTTTATTATTCCTTAAATCTTCAAAAGATCCGAAGTTAGATACGTCGTTAGAAGTATCCCCAAATTGACTGGCAGAATCACAATCGTCAGATGACTTAGTGGGAGTATTTCTTTTAGACGTTTTCGGCTTTGTAGGTTTTTTTAAGGGCTTATTGGTCTCTTTCGACTTTTTACTACATGACTCATGGCATGGGACACTACGAGGTCTTATAATGACACTATCGAATGCTTTCTTCTTTTTTAAGTTAGTCACCGTTGCGGTTTTAATTTGGCTCTGGTTTTTCGTACCAATGGACGACTTTGAAACGCTCGAAACTTGAAGTGGCTTCGAAGGTCTGTATGCAGGTTTAGTAGTTAGACATGGGCTAGATTTAGCTTGATTTGAAAATTTATACTTTTGAACTTTTTCTGCCGTTCGTACCATGTCCCGGCCTCTAGGTGAAGTCAAACATGTGTTAGATTTTAGGTTAGATGCACTCGATGTAGATTTTATTGGACTCAATCTCGACGGACTAGCACTGGTTTTAGTTACAGTTTTTGGTTTTATTTTGCATATTTCGATTCGTTCATTTCGTTTTTCGGAACTCCATAACTTGTCTAATGGGGTTACTTTGTCTAAAATATTTGAAATGGGCGTCCTTCTACCAGCACCACCTTCAATCACAACAGATGCTTGGGAGTCACTGTATCTGCTGTGTAACGGTTTTGCATATTCTGTGGGTAACATAGTTTTTCTAGGCGAACCAAAACTGCTTGTTCCAGTAGCTCTGATTTCATTTGCTAAATTCTTAGGCAGAGTTCTTAAAACGGACACAGCGGTTTTTCTATTAACAGCTGGTGGTGCCGACATGGACATAACTCGGCTTCGCGTTTTATCCATGGGAGGTTTATTATCAGTTTCTCTTTTACTAAGAATTTGCGTGTTTTGTCTGGTCAATTTGTGACTTATTTTGTTTTTAAGAAAGTCGACATTCGATTGAGAGTGCGCTGGAGCAGATGTCACAGGCTTAGTGTTAGTTACAAGTCTCAACGTTCGACTGTTTTTAGAAGATATCCTTCGGGGAGGCGCGGGCGGATAATTTGCGACTCTAGTTGGCACATCAACACTTATAAACGATGGTCCTTTCTTCTTGAATTTAGTATCTCGCTCAATGCTGGTAACCGGATAGCAAATAACTTCTTGTACTTGAGGCGCTTTCTTGTGAACCCTTATCTTCGTCAGTGTGGGAGAAATCGGAATGTATTCAATTTCCGATTCGTCTGTGGAATTTTAACCACTGTTCAATAGCACATTCTTCAGTCAATGTGTGCTTATTAGACGTGGGTAAAACGTGGGTGTGCTTACGCATGTCTGTGTCTCTTAAAGCGTTTTTTTGCAACTAATTGTGATACTACAAAATTCGTGAACCAAAATACGTGTAACTTATATAGTGATTGTTTAATTTTGAAGTTTGCGAGTTTAATTCATGCATTACCTTATAACGTAGTCAGCCGAAGACCCAGTCACCATGTTATATAGAAAACTCTGGACATGCAGAATTAGAAATACAATATGGACTTACCTGATATGTACTTGGTATCGAACTAACATGGTACGCGGACAGAATCGTTGTGATTGCGAAGCGACCTTGAGCGAGCAAAATAACAATAGGGCACATGTGGACTAGACCATGGCTGCGTCACATAGATGCGCTGACCTTAGCCTAGTTAGAGGGAAATTTGATTCTAATATAGTAATGCAATTTTATCAAAATAAAATAGAACCGCACAACAATAGCCTTAGTTTTTACGAAGAAGACAAACTTCAGACTCTATTTACTTTCCGAATAACTGACAAATTGATTTTACACTTAATAAGTAAGTTACCCGGGTTATTTGTAACAACAACCACCGCCACCTGTTATATTAGTAAATTCTAAATCTGACATGCGATATGTGACTTAATTGGGGACTACTTTGCAAGTTATTTCTAATTTACTTATAATTATAACATTCCAAATATATGCCTATTATGAGTAGGTGCCATAAATGTACCTAATAAGTACGTCATAACATTTAATACACGTAGCTTAGTTCTTAGAGTAAAATCTTAATTTAATAACGCACGCAATTCGATTTTGCAAATGAGAGATAAAATGAGGTACCTACAGGCTACAATAAATTCTAATTAATGTAGTTATTCACGTTGTCAAGCGTATTCATTATCAATATTACGACAATCATTATAGTGTAATTACACATAAAAAAAGCTAGAGAGAGAGCTACGGTAGCCTAGTGGTTCAGGCATGTGGCTGTCATGCGGCGGTCGTGGGTTCGAATCCCGGCTCGTACCAATGAGTTTTTCGGAACTTATGTACGGAATATTTACCGTTAGCTTTTCGGTGAAGGAAAACATCGTGAGGAAACCGGTCTAATCCCAATAAGGTCTAGTTTTCCCTCTGGGTTGGAAGGTCAGATGGCAGTCGGTTTCGTAAAACTAGTGCCTATGCCAAATCTTGGGATTAGGTGTCAAAGCGGACCCCGGGCTCCTTTAGGGGCATTACCGGGAATAACGCTAGGAGGATGATGACATAAAAAAATGTGAATTCCCTAGGTTTTCAACTAGTTTTATACTAACCAGGAATTTTCATTAAAATATAATTATATTGCAAACAACCCTAGCTATTAGCTTCATAAATAAAGTCAGTATAACATTACCTGTTCTAGGTGGCGCGGGCGAACGGAACCCTCTAAGCGGGGGCTCGCCTCCCGCCTGCAGGTCGCGGTACGCGGCGCGGCGCTCCGCCGGCGACAGCGGCCCGTCCGCCTCGTCGCGGCGCCGGAACACCAGCGTCGAGTCTGACTCGTAGCCGGACTCTTTTAGGGCCCTGTTCAATGACAATTTTATTGTTATGTTTTGCAAACATATGTGAACGTTATTAAGGTGTGTACGAATTAGAGCAGCCTCGGGTTGAGGCACGCACGGCTCACCTATTTTGCTCTAATTCGTACGCGCGAGCGGCGCGCGGCGAGCCGCCTAGAGTCAGTCTTTTGACCGTGCTCAAAAGCGCCTCAGTGTACGTGCCTCGAGTAAATCGGACGTGTATCCGAGCGTGCCGTGGACAGAACGATGTAATTTGGTGAAGTAAATGTGCACCACATGAATTACGACTGCTGTTAACTGTTTCATCCACCACCGAGGCGATTTCCTCTTCTTTTTGGTAATAATTCGGTGAATTACGATAAACGCAGCCGCGACTGTCATCGTGTCCGACGCCATTTTGAACGACGCTCAATGTCGGCTCGCCGCGAGCACGCTGCTTTGCCCGCGCATGTTTATGTGCACCAAATTGGCTCGCGAGCAGCTCGCCGCGCGGGGCGAGCATGCTTCAGGCTGAGCCGCTCAAATTCGTACGCAGCTTTACACACGTCGAGTGCATAAATCGCGTGAGTGCCATGAATGCACGCTGATGTTGGCATAAGCACGATTATATTAATGTCGGGTTGCACCAACTCTAGATTACGGACCGATCAACGTTAAATACCTATGGCGCCGGCAGCTCACGTTCCATGGATACTTGTCAAATTTTCCATACATTCCGATTTTAATGAACACCGCTTAAGATTACAGAGGGGTTTCTTGCAACCCACCCTAAATCAGAGGCTCTAGTATAAGTTGTAAGTTTTGTTTCGGTAAAACTTATACTAGAGCCTCACTCAGGTGCTGATTTATTTCGAAAGCGACCGGGAGCCTGACTTCTTTCGGGGCTCCTTTAGGGCACAACCGGGAAAAACGCAAGGAGGGTGATGATGAATCAACCTAGCTCATCGCCACGGTGACTTCCCCATAATATAAACCATAATTTTATGACCGTTACATCAGAATAAAGATGGATGCCCATCGTAGATGTGCGAAAAAGTGTTTTCATATAATTCACACCTAGCTGTCAAGATTACAAGGTCCCACTTAGGCGAGACTAAATATAAAACAAGCTTCTGTCAAAATTTCATTTTTGTACATGCTTTTATTGCCGACTGTACTTTTCTGTATACCATCATCAACTGCTCATTGAGACGATTCTAACGAGCCCAAACTCAACGGGGTTACGTCGGTTAAGTACTGAATTCCCGTGGCCACCTTCTGTCTCCATCATCAGATCAGCTCGATGGTACCACAATATTGAATTGTCATCACAACTATGCTCAATCGGTCACCGGGAAGTGGGTCAAATTTAACTTGCAAGATTTGATTACAGACAGACAACGGGACAGGTGAAAGTAAATAAAAGCTTGTAATAAGATTAAACTCGGAGTGGGGAAAGAAACTCACCTCGCCATATTCGATTTGGATAAAATAGCTGATGTTATATCTTTCTTCTCTTTGGGTGATGCTTGTGGTAGTGACGTCGTACTCGATATTTGCTGCAAACATTATTCATTATTTAATAATAAGCTAGTCTACAGACGTGGATTTAGATACTTGTAATATACGTACGTACGATCACGGACTTTAATTGTTGAGCCATTTAGGTGTCAACAAATTTTGGTTATTAATAGTTAAGCCTTGATGTGTCTAGAGTATAAAGCGAGCTCTAAACGGCTCATCAACTAAAGTCCCTGACCGTACGTACTAAATTATCATGCTAACACTAAAATTGAGTGTGTATTCATTATACACTAAGTAAGAAAAAGCAAATTATACATTATTATAAAAAATAAACAAATCGCATACGGATGGTAGGTATATGCGATAAAACCGACAACGTCTACAATATCATAAAAATTAAAATAAATGAAACGAACATGCTCGCAAAATCTGACACACTGTACAAAATACAAAGTTATGTTCTGTTATGGAAATAGGTATTTCAAAAACATACTGTGATCTTTTGGCAACTGACTAGCGAGATGGATCTTTTTTAATGAATATCGTAACGAATAAGTAGTTACGTGTATTAATCCTTGGAATCATTACTTATAGAGTAGGTACATCCGAAAGTCTGTCAATTTATAACAGCTTGACAGTAGTGAATTCCCACTATGCAGCTTGACCCTTAAAAAAATGACGTAGGTATTAAGTCTACTTATCATTTAACTTTTCGTCTAAGGCAGTTGAAATTTGAATGCATTTGATAGATCACAATACGTCGTAGTAACGTTAGACAATGAGAAACATTCATGAATCATGCCAGATACAGATCACACAGAGACAGATCAGAGGCTCTAGTATAAGTTTTACCGAAACAAAACTTTACGATCGCGTTTGCGTTTCACCCTGTATTTGTATGGGATTTGACAGCTAAACGCAAACGCGGTCGTAACGTTTTGTTTCGGTAAAACTTATACTAGAGCCTCAGAGGGGTAATCACGTAACGTTTTGAACGCGCGTTAGGTAGATCCAACTGGCATTATTCCATATAACAATTGACATTTAGATCTACCTAACGTACGTACAATGCGTTACGACCTTGACCTGCAGTTTTATAACATTTATTATGGCAGCAGAAGCCCATTCTAATCAAGGCTTTTAGGCTCGAAAACACGTCTATGACTGTGGCGTTCTTATAATTCTTATATAGATAGCAGATAGCAGGAGTAAACTGACTTTGAACAAAAGCGATGACTATGTCAATCGTGTTATCGTGTATAAGTGAAAATGTTGATAAAAGTCTGCTTAAATGTCAAATAAGTAACAACCAAATAACAAACAATTGGTAGAATAGCCACAAAGTAGACATACATCTTTGTCAATTTACTCCAGCTACTAAACCTCAAATTACATTAATTTATTAAGACATAAATGCTAGCACACATAAAATGCATTGTACAGGCAGACATGTTAAGGTCCTTACGCTCTTCTGAATCGCGCGAGCGAGCAATGTGGTGTAAGGAGGCAGGGGTGAGTTGTCGTCAAGCCACTGTTAGTGCCGCCGGCCGACAGCGGGGTGAAACGAGTTAGTGCACGGCGGGGAGAATGGGGACAATATAAATAAGTTTCTGTCAAAAATTTCATTTTTGGTACAAGCTTTTATTGCCGACAGTACTTTTCTGTATACCATCATCAACTACTAATTGAGACGATTCTAACGAACCCAAACTCAACGGGGTTACGTCGGTTAAGTGCTGAATTCCCATGGCCACCTTCTGTCTCCATCATCAGATCAGCTCGATGGTACCATAATATTGAATTGTCATCCGAACTATACTTATACCCAAAATTTCATCTCAATCGGTCACCGGGAAGTGGGTCAAATTTAATTTGCAAGATTTGTCCCATACATACTAACAGGGCAAGTTAATATAAAGCTTGTATAAAGTATACCTATATTTGTGCCTTTAGAGTCTTCTAAATATATTCTACTAAAATGAGTCTAGGATTTATTGAAACTATTAAAAATGTATACTTTGATTTGGTATTTAGATAATACTTGTCTGGGGATTACTGATGATGATGACCATACATCGAACATGTGTCGTTTTCATTGAATTAGAGAGCTAGTAATGGAATTGGTCATATTAGTACAGACAATAAAATTTAATATAGAAAACTGCCGAATGCCGGCATCGCGTGCGGTCGAATGATATTCGATCTAAACGACCCGTTTCATTATATGTTAATAGACAATTACAATCAGAATTAACTTAAATACTTTTATGACCAAAATTTACAAAATACTAATTAAGTAGTATGCTTCTATGAAAATAGCAAAAAATACGATCTCTGATTGCTTATACATAAATGAATTCAATCAGCTTGGTTATTTAACCATATTATTTTCTATGCAAGTAACTTGATTATGAACACTAATAAAAAAATACACTTTGTAATATTTTATACCTGACTATAATTTAGTACTGGTATTAGATACTTTATCTCACGAAAGCAGAGGGCCCACGGCGAAACGATTCTCCCTCTCTATCGCACTTGCTAGTTCGAGCAACAGAGAGGCAGATAGTTCGTTTCGCGGTAGCCCTTCCGGTCGATCTTACCAGTGTACTCGTACAAAAAGTTGAACCTAGTATCAATTTTTTCACCAATGCAGTATGGTGAAAAAATGTACACTAGGTACAGTCAGCATCACAAGTAACTGCGCAAACGAAGACGTCCAAAGTCTTTATTATAATTTACTTTAAAAACAAAGTTTTAACCGACTTAAATTTAGTACTACGTCAAGCCACGAGAACATTTGCACATTTCTTTTCCAATTTACCAGATGAACTGATTTCCGAGAGCAAATGCGTTGATTATGAGAGAAAAAAGTATGTGTATGTGACCCGATAATAAATAAATAAATAATATTTGAGGACTTCCGTCGATTCCACAAGGATCACCTATGGCACTTCATTAGTTGCTATTTCAACGGAATCTTATCAGAATCTGTGATATACTTTTGTACTTTTAAGTACATAATTGAGGAATTCCATAAGTCATCTGTGGTCTTCATCATCAATTCCACTCCACCAAATTTATGATTTTCGGGTGTAAATACACGAGTTATAATAGAAAATACCAAAATCACTACACGCATGCCTAATATAATTGAGAGTTCCCTCAATTCCTCATGGATCCCATCATCCTACTGATTTTTTGAAAAAAATGGGACCCACCTGGAATCATTACTTACCAACAAAAAAAAAATTACGAATCGGCTCATCAATGACGGAGTTCTGAGGTAACAAACATTGAAAAAAAAAACATGATAAAAAAAAAAAAAATACAACCGAGTTGAGAACCTCCTCCTTTTTTTTGAAGTCGGTTAAAAAGAGAGTAAAAGCGTTTGACGTCTTCGATTGGGCAGCTACTTTTGATGCTGACTGTACATCATTTTGTACAACTAGTCGACTTTGACGTAAAAAACATGCATGTGCCATCTTGTACTGTAATTTGTAGTCCCACATAAGTAAGATCAACCATTTTTCATCAATCGTTTATCGTTTGAAAAAACATCAGATACATCTAAAACAATATAATTGATACTACTAGCAGTAGATGGACAGTATTAGGCATTATCATTAATATAAATTATGACATTTTCGAAACCCACGGCACAGCACAGGGCAATTTACAGTGTTAAATGGGTGACAATACAATAAGGTTATCACAAACACATAAATAGAAAAAAGATATTCGTACCCCATCAAAAATGTCCATGACCTCGTCCCACCACTAGAAAAGAAAAATATATTGTTTTGCTTTTATAGTGTATTTTGTGGGTTTATGATAAATAATGGAAAATGGGTGTTTGATAGATTGTTTACTGATCTACTTATTAAACATTCTATTGGATTCTTCTATCGGAGCTAAAGGAGCTAGGAATGTATTGTGGTATGTAAGATGTGCAATGAATGAGGTTATTGCCAGTATGAACACCATGGATATTGATGATTGGATGGTAATGTGTTCACAAGGAATACCTGTTTGGCTTCTTTGTCTACAACTGAAGATCTGCCGGGGACATAGTTTTCTATTCTGCCTGGCTGATTTTTGTACACCTCTTGACTAGCTCTGGCCGATGCTAAGGTACTATACCTGTAAACAAACAATTGTTTCTTTAACAAAAGCTAAACAGAGTGCTCTTTGTCCTGTTAAGAGTTAAAAATATAAGTAGATAGAAATTACAAAATCTATTAGGCATTTGTAATGCTATAAACTGTGGTCACAATGGATTTTTGTTCCTGATCTCCACTCGATTGCTCAAAGGTTAACTGGAAGAACCGCTTTAGCCTAGTTGGTAGTGACCCTGCCTACGAAGCAAGAGGTCCTGGGTTCGAATCCCGGTAAGGGCATTTATTTGTGTGATGAGCACGAATATTTGTTCATGAGTCATGGATGTTTTCTATGTATTTAAGTATTTATTTATCTATATAAGTATGTTTATCGTCGTCTAGTACTCATAGTACAAGCTTTGCTTAGTTTGGGACTAGGTCGATTTGTGTAAGATTGTCCGTAAATATTTATTTATTTATTTATTATTTATATACATATTTATCATCTTCTCATTTCTATCACAATAATTTTATGTCATTCAATTTAGTATTTTGATTATCTATAAATATGAAAGTAGAGATTACTTTGAACAACAGCATTATGCCGACTGTTTTACATTGATAACAATAGGGAATATGCATGTGATTTAGAAATGGACAAAAAAAATCACGTGTAATCTATATTGCTTAATAAATATACACACATGATTATTTTTTCAAATTATCATGTTTCTATTGATAAAATAAATTGTTTAAAAGTACTATTTTTCAAATTCCCTCGCAAATTTCCAAAACGCAACGCTATTGGCGGAGCGAAACGTGACGTCACCGTTCAGGTCGTTAGTATGATTATTGAAAGTTATTCGCATTGTTTGGCCGCTGTTTATGATAAATAATCAGTGTTTTTTGGTAATTATTAAGTGAAAAAAGACTCGCCACAATGACTGAAGGCGGTTTTGTCAAGGCACAGTCGGATAATCTGCCTAAAATTGATGTGTTCATGATGACTAAATTTAATACATACTTCGCAAATATTTGTGACTTTACGTCCGCTGAACTAAGAGGAGTAAAAGCTGCAAGGTAAATAAGTTACAGATATTCAATAAATTTTCATATTCCTTGTTTTTATACTCGTGAGATTGGTCAATTAAATAATTATAACCTATTTTGGCGATTCAAATAGCTAGACTTTTAAACTACTTCAAATAGGTGTCTTTGTTAAATAAGTGGAATAAAAAACTAGTAGATATTTATCCATACCATATACTATTTTACTATACTATAACTTTATATATTATATATACTAACTTCTGCCCGCGACTCCGTCCGCGTGGAACTCATTTATATCGTAGCTCCATACAAACTTTCACCCCCCACTTCATCCCTTTGGGGGATATGGGGGGAGCTACGATATAAACGAGTTCCACGCGGACGGAGTCGCGGGCAGAAGCTAGTTATATTATATATTTTATATATACTTACTTAATAATAAATTATAAATGCGAAAGTGTGTCTGTCTGTCTGTTTGTTACCTCTTCACGCTTAAACTGCTGAACCGATTTGGATGAAATTTGGTATAGAGATAGTATAAACGAGTTCCACGCGGACGGAGTCGCGGGCAGAAGCTAGTATTATATAATCAAAGATATGTAGGTACCTATTAGGAATGTTAAATGTTGAGAACATCTTTATGAACTTTAACAAACTAGGTTGTTTTCGTCAAGGCTTATAAATAAAACAAATTTGTGTAGGTCACTCAGTAAAAAGGATTAAATTCTTTTAACTTTCTTCGATCAACAGTGCAAACAAAGAAACTTAGCTAAAACGTTTCTTGATCAAAATCAACACTCGTAGTCAGCTGTTGATCAACAAAAATCATAATATTTGTAACATTAATAACTAAAAAAATTGGGAATCAGAATAGTTTTATGAATAAGTATATAATACAATTTTGAGGTTAGGTTATTGTTTACCTATATTGTTCGCGAGTCGTAATAAAAAAGATTTTAGGTACATACATATTTAATACTCACGTCGAAATGATCTTCACAACAATATAAACTACTCAAGCACGATACATTATCTCTCCTCATCGCCTTACACCACTTTATCCTTATATTTGCACCTTTGGGCATATGAAAATATTTGCAGTTTTAATGTGATTTTCACACATAGGGACAATACAATATTTATAATAAGCTTTTGTGTGCTCTTCCATTACAATAAGTTGATCTTATAAGCTTTAATCACTCACATTTATTAAAAGTGTGAATCAAAAACTTTGTTGTTAATTTGTTTAAGAACCGCCGTGCACTAAGCTGCACTGTGACGTCACAAATGAGCGCGCCAAAATGGTGGCGTTTTGATCGTCCGAAAATGATAGTAATTTTAATTATTATTTTTTAGCTTATTTAATAATATTGTGAAAGTGTTATATTTTTTTCCGGTTATATAATTACTTATGGAATAGATAAAAAAAATAAAAAAATGTCATGAATATTCCCTATTGGGGTGCAAGTTGGTTGATTACCTGCAAGGCAGGCCATGTCTCGTGCAGAAGCCAGTCATAATAAGATTTGTATTTTTATACACAGTGAACGCCTTAGGTCTATTAAATCTTTAAAATATACATACTTATTACTAGGTAGATATGGCGAAGTAAATTCCTCGTGGCGTCTCTCTTCCTGAACAGACGTGGTTCTTCTCCGAGGGCTGTTGGTGACGTCACTGTCATATGCATCACTCCAAGTACTTGAACCGAGCCGACTGAGGCCTCCCTCGGGCTCACTCAGGTATCCTGAGCGAGGATCGAAGTATGCGTACTGGGATTTGTTGGTGGTCACCCGTTGTGGAGGTTGACCTACATGGAATGATATATGAATAATATTAATATTAACATGATTTTGTTGGGTTTGAACCTGACACTTCTTTAAAACTAGTAAGCTTAGTGATTATTTGATTAGGCAAGTAAAACCTTTAGCCATATTAATATTTGTTTCTTATAATGAGGTTAGCAAATGTTCTATCGCATTATGTAGCTTTTGTACTGCATTAGCTAATTTCCTGATTGAAGTACTTATGAAACTAAAATCGTGTGTGAAAGCATTGAATGTAGTGTAGGTAGTAATTATCTAGAGTTAAACAAAGCAACTAAATTAATGTAATAATGCACTTTGTGGAGTTATACAGCCACCGGTATTGTGTGTAAATTTGGAAAAAGTGTGAAATAATCACCTCGGCGGCTTTTGTACCGAATAGTCACATAATCGTCTGAAAAAGAAAATGTATAAAATTGGGACGGCGTCCGACATAAACAAGATCTCCCATTGGCAAAATAAAGTAAATTGTTGAACCGATTTAAAGAGTAAATGAAATAAAAATCCTCTAATACCGTACGACTGTTTTTGTAAATAGTTGTAAGGCCCTAAGAGCGGGTTCGAAATTACATAGTTTAGAAGAGTTAGGTACGAACTGTTGTCGTACCTATATCGAGTAATATCTAAAATCTTAAAATATAAACCAAACTCACCGTCGTATTTGTTTTTGTGAATGGTGTCGTACATTTTCTTGTACCATTTTGACTGGTCTTTGACTTCCTGTAATTTTAAAAGTTTCCATTGTAATCATTGTAACAGAAGTAAGTAGGTAAGTAATTGAATATTATATTAATGTTAAATGTTATGGAATTGTATCAGTAAAATGTGTAAAAAACAATACTCAATACTCGTATAGTATAATAAATAAGACCTCTATCCTCTTTAGCTCTTTCTACGTTCATTGCTGACAGATACGTTCCGTTAAGTTTACTATTTAACTCTTTCAGCGAAATCCTGTATATTGATGGATAATGTAGTTGTGAAACGGAGCTTAAATATAAAGCCCCAATACACGTAGTAAGTAACAGATTAATTAATTTCGCATCTATAAAGTCGGCAATTGTTGAAATACATTATTTAAGCCTAAACTACAATTACTATTGCATTTAATTTATTGAATAAGTATTATTTCACAAATCCACCTTAAAGCTTTTAGAAATTATTCATGTACATTCGAGGTCATAAATATTTTTACACTTTTGCACCTTATTACAAGGCAATAAGGTGCAAAAGTGTTAACGTATTTATGACCTCGACCGTACATAGACTTTATATGGGCGTAATAATAATAATAATAGACACATATTTAATAAAAAAAAACACATTTCCCGCCCAACATTTAAAAAGGAAATCTACAGTATACCAACCATATACCAGTGGTATATGGTTGGTATAGTGTAGTAGTGGTTTAGTATCTAGAGTTCTAGGTAGTTCTAGACTCACAGATCTCAGAGCTACTGGCATGCCGTCTTTGGTCGTAGGTCCAATTCCTTCTACTTTTTCGTGGGCATGTGCCATTTTACGTGCCCCGCCGCGTTCGTAGTCGCTTCTGTCCACCTCTCCTTCGCTCGCGTACTCTCTACGCAGCGCGTGAACTGAAATACAAGATCAAACGTGTTAATTAATGAGCCAATGTATTGGTAAGATACTGTCAGTACCTATGTTTAGAATCAAATGATCGACAAAATTGTGCAAGCATTAATATCTGCCACAACAAAGCACGCATAAATATCTGAGACCACTCTATATTTAGACATGCCATAAGACGTGTCAGATAATATTGCCGGCTTTGTTAAGGTAACTGTATCTAGGTATTAATGATTTTGTCTAAGACAATTTTCCATGGAAGCCATACCTACCTACAAATTAATAATGAGGAAACCTAATAAATGAAGAGGAAATTTCGTGAGATTGTAGCTTTGTAAGATAACGTAATACCTACTCATCGGATTTCAAAAATTATTTCACCTATGTATAGAATGGCCTTTCTGGACGGACACAGGCTATGTTTTGCCCCGCTGGTTTGCCTGCGTTATTCTACGGGCGGGCAGCTAGTGCTGTATAAATGTAAGTAGGTATACCGTGCAGGTATGCCGCGGATACGATTTTTATGACATCCGCGGATGCGGAGGCGGATGCAGATATTTGGATATTTGGGGGCCCACATCCGCGGATGCGGATATTTGGGGGCCCACATCCGCGGACGCGGATGCGGATTTTGTGGTCAAACACTCAAAAACGTAAATAAACAACGTCCATTTTGTGATATCACGCAATCATCAAACACGTTGATTAATACTAAATTATAATCGTTGCGAACAAATCAAAAACGTGTCTGCTCTTGGTCACAGAAACGATAAGAAGTTTTTTTTACTAATGGCGAAAATATCAAAAACTCGCGCATAAGCACCGTTTGGGCTTTTTTCTTGTCGTGAATTACACAACATCCGCATCCGAAAAACACCGCATCGATTTTGGCGGATGCGATGTTGAAATTTGTGCGAACCTTCCGCGGTTGCGGATGCGAATGTCTGCAACATCCCTGGTACCGTGTGCCGTGTACTTTATCCGGATTAGCGATTTAGTACTTAAAAAGTAAGGAAGTATTTCGGTTCAGGGTTAGGCTGAACTTGTTAGATGTTGCCACACTCACTAGCAAACATTAGGTATGGAAATATCTAGGTAAGAAAATTAACTACATAAAGGTAGATTGAAGTCGGATTACAAAATATCTGGTTAAAATACTTACTGGGATCGCCTCTAGGCGGTGAAACTCTGTCACGCGGCAAACGCGCGCTGTCTCTTTCCTGCTGCAGGTAGATGGCGCCTCGAGATAGGTGGCCTTCTGAAAAATACAAGTAAATACATGAAATAAATCATACAGAACCAACATAAAATGTAACGTGAATTTCTCTTCCATGCGCGCCGAACTAAATTGACAGAAATATCGCGCGAAACACGTTGATTTCAAATTGGTACGAAAAGCACACGCTTGACGCACAGACACCTGTGATTGACATATTTATGTTGTTGATTTAACCCTTTCAGCGCTCATGACATTGCATGCACGCCAGATTTTTCGGTAATGTTACGTGTGTTGTTTCGGTGTGTTAGGTAGAAGAAGTTTCTCCTTAACACTTTTTGTATAGTATGTAGTTGACTGATATGATACTGTACAACATATCGGCATGCCACTGTAACATATTATGAAGCAACAACTCTGAGAATAGTTCAGGTCTACTTCATTATTTGAAAACTTTTGTGAAACAAAAGTAACGCTCGTTTGTCAGCACACAAATGGGTGAAATTCGGTAAAAATACAATTTGGACTAATAAGCCGCTGTATCTTGAATGTGCCCAACAACTGTCATCTCTTAAGTATAAATGCTATCTGACCCTTGTCTGCCCGTCTATAATAACTTGTCACATATTTTTCCGCTTTATGTTATAAGTAGGTACCTACATAGTTGGGTCGGTGGACACAGCTGAATAACGCGGACGTGGGTCGCAGTTAAGTCGAATATCAAATGACATATATATGCGTCTGAAAGGTTTTCACTGACTAATAAACCGAGGTGTTGCACGAGATATTTGAATTAACCGCGTTAAAACGTGCAATTTATTGCAACAAGCGGCAGCTCTATAAAACAGTCATACGTATACCTTTCATTTTAACAATAACCCCATCTCTGATGTTCGATAACATGCATTTAGCTGCTCTTAAAGCAGCACAATGAACGATTTCTGATAGAAGCCAATTAAAATACAAATCGTATAGGTAGGTACTGGTAGTCCAATCGATTTCGTATTACCGTTAAGGATAATACGGTAAATTATCGGGTTTTCAGTAATCTTTAATAAGGGGGTGCGACTCGTCAGTGCGTAAGCCAATTACTCCAAGTTTGTAGGCAATTAGTCGTCATTCCGCTCGGTGCCCGGGGAATAAATTACGATGCTCGTCGGGTCTTCCTTTAGATGACTAAAGTAGGTCTAGTGTAAAGCTATCCTTATAGATCGTTCAATCTATGAAGACTCGTCCCACTCATTATCATTGCATACATACCTACTAAGGCTGAATGTCCACCAGGCACCAGAGTCAAAGTTGTGTTTTGTTATATTTAACACCTCGCATGCTTGACAGCTAACCTTAGGTACCTATAGCGTCGATCAGAAACTTATGGTGCGTATAATTTCAATTAATTATAGCTAATACGTAATGTTACGCATGCTCGTTCTGACACATTGCCGTTAGGTTGGTGCGAGTAGAAACACTAGAAACGGGTGTATAGAACACGTTGATGTCAAATTCGAATATGAATCTGTCTTTGATCAACTTCATCATTGTGTTTATGAGGCCTGTCCCACGTGACCATTTGGCTAAAATCGACTATCATGCACCTCCGTGGTTAACATCTGATGAGGAGTGATCTATAAATCTATCAAAATAGCTACCTACTTAAAATCTTCTATGCAGAGAAACTTGAGTTCTATATCTTTTACAAAATAATCTTTGTAATATCTGAACTCGTGCGAGGACATTTTAAACTACCTCCTCATAGATGCTCACATATCTTGCTTGCATCTCATTGAAATTACGACTTTATCTGCAATGTCCCTAGGTCGCTTTTGCAATTAGATACATAGGTACGTATGTAAAATCTGTAGGTAGTGTATGAAATAGGTTTAATGCTGTAGCGAACGTCCTAATGACATGGGGGAGACGTGATCTTGGAACGTCGGTGGTTCTACACCTCCGCGACCAATTTAGATAACGTTTGGACTGTTATGAATACTAACAACTGAGGGTTGATTAGAGACTTACGTTTAGCATACCATTTGATACCAATTTACGCGTTAGCTTTCAAGCACAAAGTGTAACAAATACTATGCGAAACTCGTTAATATCCACGTTATCCACGTTAATCCCCTAGCCTGATCCCCCAGGGGAATTAGCGGCAATTATTTTATATTCAACTAGGAAAAAATGATAATGTTCGGTTATGGCGCTTCGCCGGACGCTACCGCGTCACGCTCGCTTCGCTCGCTCGGCTCGCGCGCTGTAGGGTCGCAGTTCAACTAACAACCTAACCGTTTTTTTCCCCTGGGGGATCAGGCTAGGGGATTAACGTGGACAACAGCTTAATATCAAATTGGGATGCGAAATATAGGCCACTTACAGACCCCTTGTGTTACAAGACTTATGAGGTTAACGTGAGATCAGTATACTTGTAGCTCAAGTGCTAAACGCGCTTTAAATCGCCTACAAATTTTTAGTACTCGTGTTTTGCTACATATTATTCATCTTCCTTTTTATTGATAACTAGCTGCCCCGCCCGGCTTCGCACGGATTACCAGTTTTCCCGTAGGAATGAAGCATTTTCCCGCGGTAAAAAGTAGCCTATGTTCATCAGAGATAATGTCGGCTTCTAATGGTAAAATAGTTTTCCAAGTAGTTTCGGAGCCTATCCAATACAAACACACAAACAAACAATCAAATCTTTCCTCTTTATAATATTAGTGTAGATAACGAAGACAAAACTGATCAAATATACCCTATATCCATCCGGAAAGTCCATTCTACACACAGATCAAAGAATTTTTGAAATCGGTCCAGTGGTTCCTGAGATTACCCATTAGCATAACAATATCCAATTACAATACATACTTATCAACCATTTTACGAAACATTTAAGTATATGTCACCTTTCTTCAGCCCATTGAAACCATACCTTAGTCTATTCATGATGTGTACTGCGCTGAAACCAATGCTATATATCCTTCTCATGACAACGGTATAAAATACCTCTAATTATCCCAAGCCCCTAATTTCACTAACATTGCCAGGGCGATAAGTAACGATACTAGCCACCACATTTACTTGCCGTGGCGTCCCAGCAATGTACACCGAATTGTTATCACAGGGGCCTGCCCTAGGACCTATCTTAACTTTATCAAGTGATTATTTTCAGAATATGATGGTAATAATAACGCTTTATAACTCAGTTTTGCACAAAAGTGTGGATACGCAAACTTGTAAGCAGACTGTACGGTACGTCAGTTTAGTTTAGAAGATACCTACGCTGTGCTTATAATACAACATTGTGTTGTCAGTTAAGTGTTGCACGGAATATAGAGTTAACTAGTATAACAACTACTCGTAGTTACCCATTCCTCTAACTTTCTGCAAGAGTGTGACTATGATTTTGCGCCATAGGGCTTCTACTGGAGGAGCCTTGCTCGCCGAGTCGTAGGTGCAGACCTTCTGCTCTGAACTCTTGCTTATAATTATGTAGGTATAGAACTACGAACAAAAATAACATGGAAGCATTCTGTCCCCTCAATTCTAGCGCAACGAAAACTGTGCCGCTGTGGGCGGGCCTTACAAACTGTGCCGCGTACGGCTTCAGTTTGACTGGGATGTCAGTGAGTGACGGACATGACGGACAAGAACGCGATTACTAACAAAATACAAGATTTATTCTAATTTAAGATGCCCTCATGTGTTGTTAAGTGGTGCAAAAACCATTCCGACCATTCGAAGGAAAATGGCATCACTTTTCACGCGTAAGTAAACCGATAACTTCAGTAAAACCTTTAAAATATATGATCACTTTTGCTCTATAGGGATGATATTATGCCAAATGAAGTAAGTAGATTATTTTATTAGGTAACTTATTGGATTTGAATTGGAGATGGGCCGACTTACTGAATTTTAACAACTTAATTATAGGTAATGTGTGTACATGACTTAACAATGAAATAAATGAAATTAAATTAAATGACTACGGATTTTGCCGACAGGCCAGTCGGCCGACTCGTGGGTTTTTGAATTGCCGATTAATCGGCCGACTGGTTGGCAGTGCCGATCGTAGGTTTTTATTTAAGTTCGAGCACAATCGGAAACGTTCGTGTAGCTTCGTCTCCCGCGTCATTTTTGCCGTTCATGTTTTGACCAGTTTTGTTTACATTATTATTTCGCTGGCGTGTTACGTGACTTGAAAAACAATAAAAAATACATTAAAAGTTTAACCTCCTAAGACCCCGCGTACAAAATTTTGTACAAATTTCAAAATCAAACTTTGAACTTTTACTGAATGTCAAAAAGTTCCTAATTCAATGACACAAAATCGTAGTCTGGGCCCCAGGAGGTGCTTGCTTAATATGGTTTCATTTCTTCCTTTTTTTGTAGGTACTATTTTAATGACTGTATGTCTTTTTGTGTGCTAATAAAATTATAAGATACATTTCTTCCTATTTCTTATATTTTCCTGTAGGCAATTAAGTGTCGAATATTCGGCATTTTTTGCCGACTAGTCGCCGACTAATGGCCGACTATAAATGGTGTAGTAACTTAACATTATACTGTATGATAACAATTACCTATGCCAACTTGAGTCTGTTTTATTTTATTACAATATTCTAACCTACATATTTGGTATCTTCAAAACTGCACAAATGATACATTAATTATTTGAATGGCTCTTTAATGTATGGCATAAACCTATCCATAACTGACGGACGGTGAACGGGCGTTGGCTGGGCGGGCTGCTGCTAGTGCGTGCAGCAAGAAGCTCATTGGCGGATAATGTTACTGATTGGTAGTTATTGACAATCTATCTATTTCACTTACACGTAAGTGTTCACAATAGAGTAAAAGAGATGACTATTATTTTGTTTGTCATGTTCGGAGAAAGGCTCTGTATACGTAACGTCTTATTTAAATGTAAGTGTATTTGTGTTTGTGTGCTAACTGTCCCGATAAATTTAACGGCGAAGTACTGAGATGCGGCTTCCATGTTATTTTTATTCGTAGGTATAGAAATACGGGTGTGTACTCGACAATTATTATTACTCCAAAAGAAAGAAGGCAAAAAAATATGCCTAGTGACGAAAATCCCATTCAAATGTTTCAAAGAATTACGAAGCTACAACTGTTTTAATATTGCTTGTTAGAGAGAGAAAACGCAAACGGTGTGTGACGTCACATTACAGGATGCTGCCGGGGGGCAGCGTCGACGGACCCGCCGACCGCGATGCGGCGCGGCACGTTGCCGTCTTCTGTGAGGTCACATTCTTCCAGCGTCATCGTTTCATATGAAGTTGCGTTTTGCGAAAAAGGGACAGAACATACCCCTTCTTAAAACTTTGGACACTTATAACATCGTGATTATTTAACATTTTGCGTTGATTTTTTCTCCATTTGACTACATTTTTAATCCATTTTCGAGAAAATATGAAATAATTGATTATTTTATTTAGTGTCTACGCCCCTATTACCCTTACCTCTGGCTTTCTGCAGGAGTGTGACAGTGGGGTTTTGCGCCCTCGGGAGTCTGCTCGAGCTCCCTAGCGAGCTGAGCCCGGTGGCCGGCGCGCTGTGGCTGGTCCGCAGTCGACCCTCGCTCTCTGAACCGCTCGTGCAGCCGTTCTGCTCCGAACTCTGCAAATATTCAATATACAGGTTATTATAAAGTAACAAGCTTGCATAGCCAACGAGAAGGAGTCAAATGCCTTGTGATTTTTTTAGTACATTACGTACCTAGGGCGGTGAATTTTCGGTTCGGGCCACAAACACCTGCGATCTGGGGCTTTACGAATTACCGCCCGTGGTGAGTACACAATTTTACGTCTTCACTTGGCCACAATGTGAGTTTTACCGTACGCGCAGCGTGGATTAAAACTCGCATTTTGGCCAGGTGTGACGTAAAATATTTTTACACTAGCTTCCGCCCGCGATTTCATATGCGTGGACCCGGGATAAAAACTATCCTATATTTTAATCCAGGCTATAAACTATCTTCGTGCTAAATTTCATCTAAATCGGTTCAGCCATTTAAGCGTGATTGAGTAACAAACATTCAAATATCCAAACATCCGAACATCCAAACTTTCGCATTTATAATATTAGTTCCTACTGATATGATATTATAAACGCGTAGGTATTAGTAGGATATAAAAAAAAACAAATTTGGGGACAATCTTACACAAATCGACCTAGTCCCAAGCTAAGCAAAGCTTGTACTATGGGTACTAGACGACGATATATATACTTATGTAGATAAATAAATACTTAAATACATAGAAAACATCCATGACTCAGGAACAAATATCATGCTCATCGCACAAATAAATGCCCTTACCGGGATTCGAACCCGGGACCGGCGGGTTCGTAGGCAGGATCACTACCAACTAGGCTACAGAAGTCGTCAATGTATAAGTAAGTATATGTAGATATCATTTTATACCAAGCTACTCCAAAGTTATATAAAGTAGATATCGCATTGAAGGTAAGCCTATTAGGCATCGGCATGAATGAACTGTGTAGGTATTCGACAAAAGGTTAGAATATATTGAAACCTAGTTTTAAAAAGTTTTACTTCAAACAAGTTTAGAGAAATAACTACTTTAACTTCTCGGTTCGCTGTTTAAACACCTTATTCACTCTGGTATTCTCGTCGTTCCATTACAAAAGGTAATTTAATCTGCCTACTATAACTTTTAGCCCTTGGGTTATTTCTAGCATTTATCACTGTCGGAGATAAAAATTTATACTTTGGGGACCACTAAAAAGATAGACTAGGTAAGGGGTATTCTCGCTTTCGAGTTTAATTAGTTGTATTATGTTAAAGGGATGCCTTGATTTGAGTCGAACACGCCCCTTAGACAGAGACACGCTGATGCCTTCCGCGCACGAGGAACAGAGATGTAACACTCTTCGGGAATGGCTGTTTAAGACAAATTTCGCTAAATACCTAACTTAATGAAGTTTTATTTAAATTTCATAAAGTGAGATTTTAGATGAGATAGTATACTATAGTGTTAACTTGATTGTGTCGTAAAATAATGTATCATTTGAGTATTAGGCTGAGTAAAAAAAGGAAAATACAGACCCAACTTTGGATTTTTTTTCCAACGAGGAAATTTTAAGCAATCATGTATCGATAAAATCAGATACACAATCATATAGTCAAGAATCATATATCTGAAAATCAGACCTTATTGTTTCTTAATCTAGTAAGAACGGCGTTTCAAAGCACGCAATAATTTCCAATGCACCGCCTTAAGCGTATGTTTTCCTTTTTTTCTCATTAATTTGTGTTTTTTTATCACCTATTTTATAAGGCGGGTTACAAGGTGGACCTGAGAAATTAATGGGAAATGAAGAATGTTCTGTATCCGGACAGGCGCTACGGCCAGGTGTCACAGTGAAAAAGAACTAAATCCGAAACGACGACTCCTCAAAGTAAACGGGTCGGATGGTTCCAAATTCGACCCAAAACTCACCCCGAATTTACGGCGAGTAGGCGGCGTGTCCTCAAAGTGCACAGGTCGGAAGGACTTCCTCGGCGTCTGGGGCGACGCTCC
This sequence comes from Epinotia ramella, assembly GCA_947578815.1. NCBI lineage: Eukaryota > Metazoa > Arthropoda > Insecta > Lepidoptera > Tortricidae > Epinotia > Epinotia ramella. The sequence goes on from OX388205.1 coordinate 19,717,479, forward strand.
CGCGCTGCCGGGCGTCCACACCGGCGGCGGGGGCGGCGGCGGCGGCGCGCCGGGCGAACGGGCCACCGGCGTGAGCGCGGGTGCAGGCGGCGGCGTCGGCGCGCCTGGCCTCCACACCGCTGGTAAGAAAATACTTCTTAAAATACCTATATAGGTAACTTGGCCACCAAATATGCCAGCAACTATGAAGTTAGATACACATTTCTTTAATTGGAGTTATAACCGCTAGCATTAGAAAGAAGTGGGATTAATGACGTAAAATTATTTCAAAAAGTTCCATGAATCGAATCGAAAACGAAATTGCAAATGTGGGTAGGTATACCTTAGTATATTGCAATACTTGTAGTTCGAAAGTTCACGGCATATTTTACTGAGAAATTAAGCTTCGCGTAAATATTTTGCAATCAAACCTTATGACATAATTTATACAATACCTATGCAGTTATAAGCAAATGGCTTTATTATTCGGCTTCTTAGGTTTGATATTTATGTTCTGTGTCTTTGAGAAAACAGAGAACGTGATAGCCGTCAAATACGTAGGTAACCTACGTCGAGGCAACCCCGCGACTGGTCTATTGCCGTTTGACTCTATCTATTGAGTTTGAATTTTGGTACGAAAATTACAAATTAGGTATATGAAATACTATATCTACCAACACCTGCATTAAAAACATCCGTTCCATCTGACATCCGTACAAATCATTTAGCGAGAATAGTCGGTTGGAGTGAGACATCCTACAACAGGATTTCCAGGCGTTACGCGGCGCGGTGCCATTTACTACTCGCGCTCCGGAGCTCAGAATAGAATAGGCTTCCACCAATCTAAATGTATCCCGTTTAAATTCCATTGTGATTTCAGAAGAAACACCGTACAATTTTTAAAGAGGATAAAAGCACCTTTTGTGCCTGACGGTTGCGTGATAAATGAAACTTGTGTCTGCAGTTTACAGTAATATAAGACCTAGCGCGCTGATTTACTTTGAAACCCTCTGCAGGGGAGATATATTTTGAGGTATGATAAGGTATTAAATGTATAAGTACGAATTTAGAACATTTAAACACGTTACTTTTTCGCTCTTGTCCCAATGACAATAAGAGATGGCAAGGTACCTACGCGTTTTTTCCTTTGCAGTATCTATTATTCATATGCCTAAACATCCCAAACTTGTAAGATTCCGGAGTAAGTCACAGTTAAGCAGAGTAGTTTGAAAAAGCTAACAAAGAGCCGAGTTTACACTTAATTCAACACACGACAATAATTACATATTTTAAAAATAATTGATACCAGCAGCAAAGACAAGTATACGTCTTTGCTGTTTTGTACTATAGCGAGTACAAAACAGCTTAGCACTGCGACATAATCATCTGCCATAATGTAACTGACCATTCATTACCGTAGAAGCAGCAATAACTTTAAGGTCATAAATAACGGAGTTTACTTGGTTACGTATATCTGGCATACACGTGATATACGATGACGCACATATTCTAGTTAACAACAGATAGGGAAACAGATTGAAACTGGACCCGTTTATAAAATATAAATTCAACAATATAATTGAAATTTGAGGCTTGGTCGCGTCAATTCCAATCAATTTGGGCGCTTTTACATAGCGCTGCATTTTACGATTCGACAATAAATCTCAGTGAAGCGTAGAATGGACGTATGTTTAGTATCTTGGAAACAATTGGTCGGATGTGCTTTACTTTTACCAATACTTTCGACGCATTAGGTCCGAGGTGGTGTGTTTAGTCGGTCGTTTTGCGCAAATTGGGTTAGCGGCATCGGCACTCCCTGCTGGCGACGTAATCGCAAAGCCTATTTAGGCTTGATGTGATCACAGTTCACACCCCAGCGTGAATCCGAGTATCAATATTTGTATTCACTATACGTCACTCGATGAACATTCCTTTAATCAAGATGTAATGCAATCAGTATTTCCGTTAGTTCGATATTAGCAGAAAAAGTAACCTAAGTAAAGATTTCAGCGTACTCAAAGTTAAAAGTATTCGGACATTTCTATACCTTCTCGATGAGATAGTTATCCTAAATATGTTAGTGCTTTCGCATAATGTTTTGGTACCTTCCCCAAATCTGGACTAAGAGCCACGCGCCGAACTCTTTGCAGCGACACGAACGCGCGAATGTCGCGCGACGCTTGTCATAGATTATTATTATCTGTCAAATTCACCTGTATCAATAATTCATCGCGTCTGTAGCGCTGTAAATGCCAAGCTACCTGTAAACCACGAGTTTTTCTGCCCGCCTCGACAACGTCTGAAATCGCGACATCCTCCCAACAACACGGCAAAGGAATTGATGGGGCACAACTTTAAAATCCATGATAAATGCATGGAAAGTGGAGTGGTTTGCAAAATTGCCTAAGGTCACCCTTGCTAATTATGATCCTACCCAAAAACCTGAGGGATGTTCGGCTTTGAGACTGTTCTGGACACGGTCGATGTATCCATGTTTAGCTGTTGGTGGCGTGATTCTCTGAAGTGTGAGGCTACATTAACCACGAGTGCCCAAAACGGAAGTACACTGGAGATCCTCTGGACTTAATATCATTAAGTGGAAACGCAGCCCAATGGGTAAAGAACTTAGATATTCATTGGTTAACATGTAGACTTACTGACTAGGGAATAATGCCATACGACTAAATAAGTAAAGCGCTGCAGAAAGTATCCGTGTGTAACCGCTCTAATCTAACTGATATTAAAACCAATATTTTTTACACATGTCACTTAAAAACTTAAAATGTGAATAAATTGCAAATAACGAATGAACCAGATTTAAAAGCCGCAGATACTTATACAAAACACATGACTGATAATTGTACATGTGTTACATTTCCAAGAGTCCTGAAACTGACATCCAATTTCTTATATAATAAACCATTAAGATTGCAAATCCTTGATGTGCTACAGATCACTTGACTCGGTTGCAGGGATTTAATCGAATCGGGATAATTGGTTATGTATCTAAAAGCGTGTGCCGACATCAAAGTGAGCGGGCGCAAATAAATTAAAAATAAGTTAAAAGCGAATTCAATTAAGGTCGAACCGGGAAAAATCCACATTTCAAGCTGAAGAGTGCTCCTATTGTGACGGGCGTAATACGAGACTCGTATATGAGCTAATGCGCTGTGGAAAGTTGGATCCGGACTCACTGCGTTTAAGTAAATACTTTATTCACGTGAAAAGTGAATAAAAATATGTAGGTAGTGTGTGCAAGCGAAAACGCATTTATCTACTTATAGTACTTAGCAATCTAGATCGACTTATTGTAAAAGTCCGTACCAATGTCGCCGTCGGTGTACACTTTACTAAATAACCTACATAGATTTCTGGTGCTTTGAAGAATATATCGAAATTTCGACAAAAGGATGTTCTATACATGCCAAATACTATTACGTTCCAAAGGGCCTATTCATAAGTATACCTATTACGTGTAATCTGATTATTTCGGTTACAAGAAACAGATCGTAGAGCTTTCAATTCTTAAGAAAAATTCCCAACGAAAACAGGCAAAAGGATTTTCCTCTCTATAGGCATGTGATGAAACCTTATCTTTCCTTAATACTTATACCTACATTACTAGTAAGTACATGGTAGGTACATAGTGAAAAACCTTAAAGATTTTGTCAGGGCAAACCTTTTTCTTACTTTATCTGTAACTATCAATACGCCACAACGAAAGCGCAATCTATAATCAACGTCCAATCTATAATCAACGTCCAATTTACAAATTAGTACAATTTAAATCCCGTTTTAAAGTCGCTTAGCGTGTCATTAAGAGCTCCCTAGGGCTAATGCATATAATCATTAGCAAAATAGATCACGTACCATTACAAACCGTACACAGGCGGTATTTTTCTCAAGCACAGCATTGGCAAACAGAAGAAGAATGTCGTAAGTGAGTAGAACTTTTGTGTACGGTTACTGCTTGTTTTTCTTTGGACGATATAACATTAGGCATTCCGGCCGCGCGCCAGCGTCGCACGCGCCGCCTCGCTAACTTACGGCACCCCTAATTTAATTATGAAACTCCTTCCAATGTTAGCATTTAGGCAACGCCGGAGATGCCCCGAAACAACTTGTTTTCCTTCTAAATTCTCGCTCTAGTTCGTTCCATTCTTCCGTGCATTTTAAAACTTTCGACCTAACCCAAAAAAATATGAATAAAATCGGTCTCGGGCACTGAGACTGAATTGAGAAGGTTCAAAATAATATGTATAGCGCTTAATAAGTAAACAATTTGTTCATTTGATGAAATAGTTAAAAATGTTCAGTCAACTAACTTAGGGCAAAGGAATTTTGACAAAGAAATAAAAAGTTTACGCGATAATTTTCCGGCTCGCTGACAGCTGCTAAGGCTTGCGCACACGGAATGAAAATCATTTGCACAAAAAAAACCCGAGATCTAAAAAGCTCCGTTAGGTGAACATATCGGCGGATCGGAAAACAGAACCGTATAAATAAATCAAGTTATTAACTTCATAATATTTCACTCTTGCCTTATACTTAATTCGAGTGTGAAATTGGATCTTCAGTGTCTTATTCAATTTGGGTCTTATTTATTCGATGTTTAAAGTCATACAACGATTTTGTTGCTATAGTCCAGTCAATGAACTGACAACTTGTATGGAAAAAATTACAATTTTGGAAATAATTTATAATAGCCATTTTTTCTGTGTAACGGATACCTACCTATATTCATCAAAACAATTATAAATTAACTAGCTTTTGAAGTCAGAAAAAATTAGAATAAATGATTTTGTCTTTATTTTGGTTCATTTACATTTGCTCTATAATATTCTAGATAAATCATACAAAAAACGACAGTGCTTCATTAAATCTACATAATAGGGGGTAGACACTAAATAAAATAGTCAATAATGTTATATTTTCTCGAAACAGGATTAAAAATGTAGTCAAATGGAGAAAAAATCAACGCAAGAGGTTAAATAAATAATCATGAAGTTATAAGTGTCCAAAGTTTTAAGAAGGGGTACGTTCTGTCCCTTTTTCGCAAAGGGGTATGTTCAGTCCCTTTTTCGCAAAACGCAACTTCATATGAAGCGATGACGCTTGTAGCTTGTGACGTCACAATAGACGGCAACGTGCCGCGCCCCATCGTGTTCGGCGCCGCCGTCGACGCGGCCTGCCGCGCGCGCGACGCGTGACGCGGTAGTCTCGCGTATTGTGACGTCACACACTGTTTGCGTTTTCTCTTTCTAACAAGCAATATTGAAACGCCCATTTGGTGGCCGAACCGGATTGTTCCGATAGCTCAGTTAGTAGCGACGGGCCATGAATGCCTGTGGTCGCCGGTTCGAATCCGGCTCGGAGCATTAAATTTTTAAATTTTTCCTTTATTAAAAAAATAATAAAAAAAGAATATTAAAACGGTTGTAGCTTCGTAATTCTTTGAGATATGTATCTGATTGGAATTTTCGTCACTAAGCAATTTTTTTTGCTTTCTTTCTTTTGGAGTAATAATAATTTACGAGTCTACACCCGTATTACTTCCGGGTGGAAATATCTCGTATTCTTGAACACAGCATCTTAGAATAACGTTTGAAAACGAAATCAACAAAGAACGCTATTATAAATTAATGTTTTTCAAAACCGTATTTTTTTTGGAGTACTAACATACCACCCACTGTCCCATATTCGATGGGAAAGGGGTAAAGACTATAATACCACATAGTACATCGTCTTATCTTTTTATTTATCTACTACTACCTGCTCTAGTAGTTTGTTTTTATAATTAATGAAAATCGACCTATTTGATAATTAAGTACTTACCTATTACACATATTGATGCAATGAATACATGTACACAATATACACATGTACTTTGTCATCTATTGTTCAAAGTTATTCACAAATCCTACCATAATAACATTGCAGAAGCCCGTTGCACAGTTACGAGTACATCAATGATTAGAAAAAATCCTACCGAGCGCAGACGTGATGTTGTGACATTTTCAAAACTGTTAGGATTACAGTGTTTTTTATACCACGCCGGTGGCAAACAAGCGTTCGGCCCGCCAGGTGGTAAGCTGTATCCTATGGACGCTTGCAAATCCGGGGTTTCCATTACTTATTTTGTGTGTTGTCGGGTTCGAACCCGATATACAATATATAACTAAACGTACTACGTAGCTATCATCTATCATCCGTAGTGCAGTCTCGCATCCTAACGTTTTTCGGGCACGTATGTCGTCGAGGAGACGTAGCTATCGAGCGACTGGTGATCCAGGGAAAGGTCGAGGGCACCAGACCACGGGGCAGGTCACCAATGAGATGGACAGACCAGATAAAAGCTGCAGTAGATTCATCACTACACGCAAGCATAAGGAAGGCGACTGTCAGAGAGGAATGCCGGCGTGTTGTGAAGCTTGCTGCCAACACCTGAAATGATGACCACGACCACTCTGTCAAGAGTGAAACGACGAAGAAGAAGAAGAAGACTACGTAGCTACTCTAGTAGCACCACCCTCTTGCCGTGAGTGTCGTGATGGTTAACTATGGGAATGGTTTTTAGGGCGTTGTTCGCGACGGAGCAGCAACCTATCACGTTTCCCTACCCATCTTTAAACCTACAATAGGCATGATGCCTCATGTTCAAATTGATAACATAGTGATGCTAAATGGATAGTAAACCATCAAATTATCGTAATAAAGTATAAAATATAATTAAAATCATAAAAAGATATGAACCTTGAAAGTTTAGAAAAAATATGCATTTTTTTTTATTGTCCAAGAGTAAATTAAAAGCCACCAATAGAATCCTTACGCTTTTCTAGAAACAAAATTATACTACAACTATGTACTTAAACGCAGTATTTCGCGACCGAAACAACAATTTACCTGATTTTCCATACTACGATTAGTACAAATATACAAATGTGACGTCACACTTGTAGACATACAGTATGAAGCGTTTCGCGCTGCCGCCAGCGAGGTCAATCTTTACCTCAAATTTTTAGGTATTTATGTTCTTTAATTGTAGTTGCTCCCATACAAACATTTGATGCTCTCCAAAAACTGGTTCGAATGACGTCACAAATAAATCTTAGTAATCATGCCTATTGATAGAACTGCACTGAAAATTGTGCTTTGCTTACACCTTTTGGTATGCATGTTATTGAAAATACCGATTACCATTACGAGTAGTTAATGCACAGCGGCTTTACTGCTGTTTCGGTATGATTTTGAAATGTGGATTGTTTCTTTTCTTTTAAAAAGTACCTATGATAATATCACATCAACATTAATAAAACGAAGGTATAAACAGAGCACTCATCTTAAACTTTATAGCGGTTCAACATCAGATTCCATTTAAATATTACCGGTATTCAGTAAATTTTCAACTGGGCAGTCTGCCGATATGTTTTTAACCACTCGCCTCTCGTTGGCGGCTCGCGAGGTAATCGAATTATCGAACATCCGTCGATGTTTATAATAGTAATGATATTTGAGTCGATTCCGTAATATTTGCATCTAATATCGTTAACTCGTTTGTCATGTTTACATCACACACCAAAGACGCTTCATCCGATTACGAGTATACGGACCGGATGTTGTATGCGAAATGAATTGAAGATGCATAAAGGTACCTAATATAATAAAGAAATGTCAGAAATAAAAAATCTCACACTACTTGATCTAGTGTTCTACAAATATAAATAACGCCAAATCTAATGAAGCTAACTTTGAAAGACACTGCAGAATCAGCAAGAAGCAAAATGACAAATAAGCCGGCAGTTTATTTTTCTGAAAGATTAAGGGCAAAATTAAATTATTGTGTTGAAGATGCTAATAGCGCCATTAGTTTGGAGGACTGGCAAAAAAATGCAAAGAGACAGATGCCTCATTATGCGCAAGACGCGAGCTTGTTTCCATCACCTGGACTTGTTGTGAAAACGGGCCTCAAATAATATTAGCATTCGCTGGAAAAAAGATCACATTGTTTTCAACATGCTGTGTCAATCGGAGCTGGACCATATTAAAGAAAGACGATAATAAATAAAAACAATTAGAATGCGACGCGCCTATAAAGGGTTCTGTTCCGGAACGCGCCCTTTACCTAAATATTGAGATTAGATTGGAGTGATATTGGTCGGTGCCCTCTCACTTTCGCCTATATAAATGAGCGTGAATAACTGAACATAACTTTGTCTCGGTCTTAGCGTGTTATTGATATGTATGTTAGTCTGTAAGGTATTTGAAAACATGGGCCATGTTGCATCAATAAATAAATAAAATCTCTAAGTATGACTTGACAACTACCTATATTATGTATATTACGTAGCACCGTAATACAGTGGAGGCAAAAACTTAACTTCGGGAAATGTGACGCATACCGTTACTCTACTGCAACGTAATCCTGAAGCACCCATAAAATGCTATGCCACAAAATAATTCTTTCCGGAGCGACACCCGGGCGCGGAAATTTTCCTGAAAAATGTGAGAACAGAAATTCCGCCCTACATTTGTATATCTGAGAGTGAAATATGCGCAAACAGCTCTCACTCATTCTCCCTTTATTAAAACTCTTCAAGTATTTAAAGAGGGCAGAGTATTTAATTTGCACTTAGCGTGGAAAACTCCACGGCACCGCGTTTCAAGCGAGATTTTCTTAACAGATTTGGTTTGAATTTAAGAATAGTGACGCAAAAAAACCTAATCGAGTCACTAATTGCTCACTGACCGCGCTAAGCCAAGTATGGCTTCTACCGAGTTGATAAACGAAGTTTTGGAGTCAATTAACGAGCGTATGTACCTTATCAATTTGAAGTCAAAATACACTTACATTTTTTTATTAAACCGCTATTTAACTGGCAATACGTACACCTACACACTAATAATGTAGCGTTTCCGATATTGATAAAAATACCAAGGAAAATATGTAAATAGCACAACATTGATAAATGCTTATTATTACCTCATATTTTACTTTATTTTGTGTAATGAAAATATCGGTCAGGCAACTTTTGCTTCAGTTTCATTCTTGCCCGCCAGCTCAGAAATATGAAAACTTTTATCATTGCGAGAGACTCATAAATCTTAATCTAGTGTGAAACAAAGAATCGGATATTTTATGTGAATATTTACACAGCTTTTGTTTCTGCGACGCAATGTGTGCTGTGGCTACGTTTTTCCACCACGACTTTTCGTGAAATCCCTGTAGATGGGAATATTGTTGGTGAAACTGGCTCGCGTCGGGAAAGCCCGTCAATGTTGATAGTGCATTTTTATCCGTTGTCAGCGTAAAAGTGGCATCGGCTGCATAAAAATGAAGTAAACATGTGGCTTCGTAGGACTGAATATATTTGAAATAATCGTTACCAATATTCAATGTAGGTTTACTTACATTAGTCAACACCACAATTTTTATACAACGACGGTGGCAAACAAGCGCATGGCCCGCCTGATGGTAAGCGGACACCGCAGCCTATAAACACGCAGACTATGCAACTCCAAAGGAGTAACATGGGCGTTGCCGACCCTGATATGTTTGTTTTAGTCCTAATAAAAAAACGGTTATGATCCCTAATTCATTTAGGTACACATATTTCATAATGTATTTGTCGCAGGGAAATGGCCAAAACAGAGATTTGAACAAATCTCTAAGGGATATGATCAAATCACGCATCAGGATGTTAAAATGGCCTCACTGACGCGTTTCAGGGATTTTATCAAATCACTAAACAAATCTAGTGAAATGAAAAAACGAGTTGCCTTTTTTGGTCGATTTCGTCATTTCACTAAACAGAATCAGAGATTTGATCAAAGGACTGATTTTTTCTAGGCAAATGATAAAATAGATTCGCCATTTTAACATCCTGCGTGATTTGATCATATCCCTTAGAGATGTTCAAATCTCTGTTTTGGCCGTTTCCCTGCGACATATTGACGGGACTCACACTCACAGTACTAAGTACTCGAATTTATTATATAATTGATTCAATTATAATTATATCTCTAATACCATCAGCAGGGTGTATATTTATCCGAATACGCCATTACGTTATCTCCTTATCTTATCGAAGAATTAACTTGCGTTTTTCATTCAGATGGTTCGAGTTCTTTATAGTAACTCTTCCGGGTGCATCTGTACTAAATTATTTTATTTATGTAAACTTTGAATAAAGCCGAAGACTTGTGATGTTATTTATCTAAACATATATATAATCTCGTTTCCTGTTTTTGCGGCATACGTGTCTGAGGATTATGCAACTTGTCAGCGCGCCAAGCGTTCAGGTGTTCTGATCTCCGTAACGGTTGTGACACACCACCTTGTGAATCATTTGTGTTCCACTTTAGTTATCTAATCTGGGAGACAATTAACACGTTAAAATTGATCGAGTTCACGAATCACTTGGGAAGTCTACAATAAGAAAACGCGCGTAAACTACCGACAATTAAGTACATTTTAAGCACGCGCGACAGGCCATGTCACTGATCAGAAGACTAAGAGCGGTTCGTTAATGATCATAATATACTATACTACTATCTAGCGGTACTATTTCATTTTTTATGAAGTTCACGATAATAAGCGGTTATACTATTTTTGTGTGACTATATTCTGAATGAAATATGGTTAAAATAGCTACGGCGTTGACACACATCTGTGCCTCTCGAATAGATTATGCTATTCCCGTCGTTCGACTCTCATAATGACTAGACGATCGTCACACATCAAATTCACTTTACCTACTATTCTGAAAGTAAGCCTGGTCTTTAACAAATTACGCGAACGAAGTGAACAGACTTTTTTGTGTCTCTCGCAATCAGAATCGATGTAGATTTCGCTTTTTCAGGCATGAATACGTTACGGCAGTCTCCTTCAATTCGTTTGAGGACGGAGGTAATGTAGGATTTAGGCATTTCTACTGGAATCCACCGAATTATCAGCTTCAAAAGACTGTGTAGGTAACACGTAGATTGTCATGTTGGATATTGGATAGGACTTTTCACGAGTTAATCTATTCCAAGTTTCAATCGATCACCAGAATCCTATCTCTTTTATAGAGACAGCCAAATAAATAATCTTGTGCAAAGATTTATTTTGATTGAAAGTTCTCTAACTATCCGTAGGTGAAAATAATCTTCGACGCATTTGCTCTGATGTAAAGTTATCGTCGTTACCCGGGTAGCAAAGAATATTGTAATGAATGAAAGCGTAAATTATTGGACGGACAGATGCGCCGACTTTAAATCATCTTTAATGTTATATTCATAGCTCTCGTACTCACTCCGTCATAATCGTGATATATTACACAATTAAAAATATGGTACAGAAAACCGAAATGAAAAAGGGTTTAGCAAATTAATAAAAGTAATTATAGATAGCGCTGCTCCGATTCTCTCAGTCGATTGAGTTGCTTTCTTAATTAAGTCCGATGAAAAACTTGGCGGGGAACAATAGCCGCGGCAAATTGAATTCATTTGTCGATACAAACATTTTGGTGAATAATAATTACCCACGTTCCGAACCAATGACAATCGAGCATTGCTACTGCATTCAAGACGAACTATACCAAATAGCTATTGAACGTCAGCGAGCATGCGATAAACGTGATCAGCGTTTGATATTCGGTCCATTCAGAATCCCGCAATGCTAAGATAGTGCATTAGGTATCCACTAGGCCGGCTTAATAACGTTCCATTAATCACAACTCTAAACAGATGTTCAGCATTGAGATCGGACCTACAGTCTGATTTCAGAAACCATTTTACTAACGGATGTTCTAGCTACATACAATGTCCAAACACTGTTGCATTTACGCGAGTTTAATCGTAAAGTAGGTATATAGCGGTAAATAAAATGAAAATACAATGTATCGATAAACAGTATCTTTGTTGCGCCCCAAGGTGAGGCAGCCATCAGCATGAGACAATGATCGTTTACGCCACAATAAACGTTAATGTTGTGTGAAACACCGGCGATATTTAAAGGCGTTCGTGTAAAATGTGTAATGTTATAAAACGGAGCAGCGTAAGGTCGCAGGGCATCTGGCACGAACAACATGTGTTCGCTATTTTTATCTCCACCATTCACAGAACTGATATCACTAATTACGTACGCTGTACTAGCGCTTTCAAATTGTTTGATAAATTGCCTAATCTAACACCCCATTTTATTTTACCACGTTAAAACGCTCTGTTGTTTCGCGTTAAATGTTGATGCCACTGTGGTTTGCGCAGCACTTAAATACGGGTTGTATTTTGTTATTGCCTATAATAATACGATATTTACACCTGATTAAAATTTTAAATGAACCAGAATTACGAGTATTACGTTAAGCGCTATAGAATAAGTGCGTAGTAGGTACCTACTGTTAAATTATACAAACAACCGAACATCAACTTCCACTTAAAGCAGATTGGTTGGCATCATAGCAAAAATCAGAACGCAGGAAATGTCTTCGAAAATAAGACGTTACAGCCTCAGACCAAGTTTTTTTTTATTATATATTATTTTACAGCTTTATACATTTGTGTAATGTAATAATTTAGGAGCCCCTGTAGCTAACATCTTTAAGGCTGCGGCTTGGAGCCAGCACGCTTTTACTAGAGATAACAAATATGTATTATGATAGTAACTTTACATACGAAAAGGCCGAAGCTCTCGATTGCCTCGCTTTTAGTGAAGTCGCGCAAACAATAACAGTACAATGGGGCTCTCAGGTAGACTGACTCTTTTGTCCTCCCGCAGGGTGGCCCTGCCTTCTTATAAGTGCCTTATGGAGACACCACACCTCCTAGATCTGTTGCATGCACGGTCGGTCTCTTATAAGTACATCACAGAGAAATCACCCATGTTAGGGCACCTACTCAGGCGTTCCGCAAACAAATAATGTAGGTATAAGTAAATGGCTAACTGGTTCTATAATAAAGTAAAGAACTTATTTTTAAACCTGAATTATCGTAGATTTTAACCATATATGGATTTTCCATTTTTTAACCAAATTGAAGTTGAAACTGACTTGAAAATTTGTACTTTCAAAGAAATAGTTGAACACTCTGTATCCGACCAATTCATCGTTCGTAGAAGTGCGAACGAATTCAAATGAGGAAGCGGAGGCAATTTCCGTCTATTTTGCAGATACATCGATGTTAAATGTTTTCTGAAACACATCACCTGACCAGGAACACGCCACGTCCTATCTCATGAATGCTTTACGCGAATGCCGTACTCGCAAATTAAATTACCGACTTGCGATGCATCGTTTATTAGATACCGCAGTTCCCTAACGCAGAGCGACAGCAGTGCTCCTGTTACCACGTATATTACCTACTCGTATAACATTAATGAAATAACGCACTTAGTAATCTGGAACAAAGGCAACTTAAAATAGATATGCAAATATATTTAATGCCTTTAAACAGAGAGTAACGACTTAACAACTTAATAGTAAGCTATTACGTTGTTACACATTGACATTATAAATTTGATTTAATAGTATTGCCGCCCACACAATATTCTTGTTAAAAAGAACTTTAAAAGGAAACCCGATGGCGGAAAAACAGCCTAATTTTAAGTAATTTTATCTTCATAGTTTTCAACGGCAGTAATAAGTATAAATAGCATGACGTTTACGGAAGACTACGAAGTTGGTCACATCGCACGGCAAACTTTCATTGAGTTGGCTCGAGCGTCTTTCTACGCCAAAGACATTTTTTCTCGGTATACCTAAATCTGAACGACGTAATGGGAAAAGTTGTAACAAGTATTCAGAACCTATTATGTGCCATTAATATTCTGACGGGACGCTCGACACGAGTAACTCTAAAAAGTTAAATAATAAGTATTCGTATGTAGGTATATATATGTATACCTTCTCGGTACCTACCTGGATCTGCTTGCGTTATAATAATTGTGATTCAGGCAAAGCCTACTTTATTTTATCACTTATTTTAGATTAAATCTAGTTAATCGCCATTAAATATGTGTCATCAACTCATCATGATGGTGAGATGATCTGTAATTTCTAATAGTATCCGTATTTGACTTGGCGCGGTGTTCGCTGTCTAATAAATCTTTGCTTAGCTGTAGGACTTACTTTAGAATACATATAAACCTGACCAATAGACCTGTCGTGTAAAACCACCATACTGAACAATTATAGTTTTCAAACAAGGTTGCTCGGTGTAATAAAACATCTAAAAGCACGTTAATATGATAATTAGGCTAGTAAATTTACTTATCTTACCTACTAAAGCAAATTGGCAAGCCACACAGTGGTATTTTTTTATTTTATCGCCCCTTTTTTCACACTCATCAGCAATATAACCACGACTAGCTGATTAGATACGATGTCTAATCATAGTTAAGTTTATAAACTAATAGTGGGCACTACGAAGCAAAACCGCAAGAATAAGCTAATGGACAATTACTCTTATAAGAGGCTTAAATGACCAGTAGTGGGAAATCCTCCGACAACGGGAGGCCTTAATAAAATTAATTCAGCGCTATCCCGTGCAACGCGCGGTAAATTTAAATCCATAATGTGAGCATAAATAAAAGGATATAATACCTACAATCCCTACAAATGAAAACCGTTCCGTTCAGAAAGCCCATTGTTAGTACTGAACGTTGCGGGGAAATTACGTATTTTGGAAGCAGTAAGGGTCGTTTTTTCACAAAGTTACTTTTGAAGTGGAAATATGATTAAGTCAGTTTCAACGTTAATCGCTATCCAGAGTGTGTTGTTAAATAAATTAGCAAAATAAACTGATCGAAGTTTACGAATCTTGAATGGTATGTTTTCTTGTAGTTTGTGTTTCTTTACATCTTTTATGTCGTTATTAATGCTGTCAGCCAGTATTAAAAATGATGGCTTCGACTACCTTGAGAAGCGAGTTCGTAACCCTGATTCTAGTTTTACGACTCGGCCGGTGTTCGGACGTTGTCAACCTACTACTTTGTTCTGACCAAACTAATATGGCCCTTACAGTTGGTGATACCATAAACAAAAGAAGAATCGTAATGTTAAATCGTTGGACTGTGAGGGTTCAGCGTTAAATGTGTGCCACGCTTTATTTTATGGTTTCCATTAAATACACCATTGCGAAACTTTTGTTACGCCCACGTCTGTCGGTAGAGTAGGTGAGGTAAATATATAGTTATACACTATAGATTCGTTTTAGGTTGTAAATTTACTGATACGAATTATTGTTATGCGACTATACACCAAAAATAAAGAAGAGTGATTCTAGAGGAAGGTTTATGTGTATAATATAGTACCCGTGCGACGCCGGGGCGGGTCGCTAGTAATTTATAAACCATAGTCATAAGTTATTACAGAAACGCGATATTTAACCGTAGGACCTTGAATAGTTTGAATGTGTATAGGCTTTGAATTTTGTACCAGCAAAGAAGCAAATTCCTTGAAGTGCCTATTATACTCGCAAGATGCATGTTTTTAAAACTAAACGCATTTCCAGATTTAACAGGGATTGCCTTGAAATACGTTTGAACCTGTGAATAAAAGCAAAGGTGCGAATACCTGCAAAAGGTTTATTCTTTAACATTGATCTTACTCCCGCTTCGGTTTATTTATATTTCGCCCAACACATAACAGGCGACAGCATGTCATCAGATTTCAATTGCGCGTACTGTTCGTTGTGTTAATATATTGTGGGACCTCTTGTGTTCTGACCCGGGAAATTATCCGCGCATTACCAGGATTACGCGGGCTCCTCGGGTTAAGCTAGGAGTATAATTACCTACTATAATTTACGCGCCGGTTTAAAATAACGTCCTAGGTAATACACGATGGACATGACCTTTTCCATAAACTGGATGCCATTTGGTTTCCATAATATTCCATATGTGTATAAAAATATATTACAGTTCCAATATGGCATTAATTACCACCGGCTACTTAAAATCACATTCACATCATATGATAAGGCTAGTTGCTAACTCTGGTAGTTACGGTTTTCCGCTATTTATGGCATCCGTGGGCTGTAGTTCTAAAGGCTTGTTTAAAGTCGAACGTCAAATTCCGTATCGCTTAAAAACCATGGCATTGTGGACCCAAAGTAAACACGCCGTAATCACCTGCGTGAATTCCAATATTTCTTTGTAGTAATTTGTAATGGTTCTTATTTATTGATGGCAACTTTAAATTAAGCAATAACACTTACATATTTTGACAAATTAATCTGTTTGACGCATGTAACAGTAAAGTTCAAAGCTTCGAAGCTCACTTTATGACCTTCAACATTAACTGACTTAATACTTGTGACAGCTCTATTTTACTGCGACACGGTTGTAAAAAGACAAGATTAAATTTAATACATTACACGCTTTCCGAATTTGCGACATACAAATGCGTCACAAAGGATATGTTTCAAAATCCTTTATGAAAATGTATAGGGAAACCCGCGTTAAAAAAAAAACCAGCCCAATAATCGTATCAAAGGACGGAGAATAAAGAATAACGCCGCGAGGGCCACCTCTCATTAGTACCCAACTAGAATAAAATAAAGGGTGTTCTTTACTTAATTTTCAAAAATTCCTGGCGATGGTTGACAAAAAGAGCCACATCAGGGCTGGGGAGGGACTAATGTTCGCTTTATGGCGCGCCTTTTGATGGCTATTTCGGATATGATTGTCGAGCAACCCATAAAAGAAGTTGCCTTATAAACGTTTACGCGACGCGCTATATAAATTTGTTTTTATAGCATTGTTCAGTCGCGTTTTGAATGTGGAGGATGGTTAAGCAAAAAACCGTTAGCTTTATCTACGTTTGCCTAAATTGCTGATGGTATTCGTGGATATAAGGTATTTCACATACGTAATTACTTTTTGTTCTAGTTTATTAGCAGTTCATTACGTTTCTGGTATTTTCGATGATACATACATACACGCCTTTATGCCTAGAAGGGGTAAGCAGAGCACATGAAACTTGTGTCCAGTGCCACTTTTAGCATAATTGTGGGTATAAAAGATCTACAAAATGTGATATCGCAGTGATAGGTTGCTAGCCCATCGCCTACAACACACTTCAACCCTGTTCCCTTAGTCGACTTTTACGACACCCACGGGAAGAAAGGGGGTGGTGCTATTCTAACCCGACACCTAACGGGTATTTTCGATGATAATCTTCTGAAAAGCAACTCTTACAATGTTCCCTTAGTCGACTTTTACGACACCCACGGGAAGAAAGGGGGTGGTGCTATTCTAACCCGACACGACAGCTCACGGGTATTCTCGATGATAATCTTCTGAAAAGCAACTCTTACAGTGACACTTAAATTGCCTTACTTAGGTAATACCATTAATAGATAAACATGGGCATAAACCTCACAGACAAGAACGTCTCGAGGTTGATTTAGTAAGTAATTAGTAGGTCAGATAAATAACACGTAATCACACGGTAAACCACACATAAAAACCTTGTTAATATTAGTCTCATAACTTAGAACATCGACACTCAGGACAAGCGAGCAAACATACATTTTTCATCTGTCTCTAACAATGAACATAAGCCAGGTACAAATACTTTCAAGGTAAATTCATAACAATGGTTAACTATTTAAATGTATCATTTATAAAAGGCATTATGTCAGTTCTCTACGTAGCTTGATATTTTAATTTTACTGAACATTCATATGCCACATACCCAGTCTATTCCTTTTCCTTTATTTGTATGCAAATATATTTTATGCTCAGCGTTTATTACTTTTGGAAATAGGTTTCGTTCACTCAAATGATATATATAGGTATTTCAGGGTCCTGAAAACAGCTTCATTACCATTTATTACATGTTTTGTTTTCAATTAAATTTCTCACTTGTACTATTTAGAAAAAAATAAACGAAATCGCTCAATGAACAAAGACGTTTAACATATTTTTTTTGCTCATTCGAGTTTCGACTTTCATAGATTATAGGGCCGCCGCCCTATATGTAAAGCGATTAAAGACACATTTTGGGAAATAATCTTAAAAATCAGGACGATCTAAACTAGTTTTATGATTAGGTAGGTTATGGATGCGGATTGTTCACTGTAGGTACGAGTATATGTAGCTGGACAGATGATGGACAAACAGATGGTCAGGCAAACACCACGATAATACCTGGTGAAGTGGAGCGCGCTTTAAACCGTGGTGCAATCATGACGGTTTCTGGAAATCACAATCAAAATCATGAAGCCTATTGAATTATATCCAGATATCAATTCTATCTAAGTCTTAAGCCATTATAAGGCTTATTAGGATTACTTTATTACGTTCTGGCATTAACAACGATATAATATTCCAGACCCCGTATCATGGTCGGCCTTATCACGCGATAAGTGACAAGATAGGAGCGTCGTCTCGTTCTATCGAACGGTGTCAGCCAGTGACGGACGCTCTATCCTGTCACTTATCGTGTGATAAGGCCGACCATGATACGGGGTCTGATGTCTAAATAATTAATTCCAATAGTTTGTAAAAAAATATTCGTTACGAAACTAGTGACCTTATTATACATACACGCTAACTATCTAAACAAACCAGATAACTTAAAAAAACTTCTACCTATCTAGTAGATACAGCTACTAAAGAACTGTATTTAAAACAGGGGAAAACGCTTGAACATGCGTTCTGGTTACTTGGTTTGGTATTGAAACATTGCTACAAAACATGCTAAATTGTTTCATTCTAATATGAATTTGCAATCTCGTGTATTTCTAATTAAAAATATGAGAACTACGATATACTGTATGAATTGTAATTCAAACACAGAATCAGTAAAGTCAAGACGGCAGTTAAAACAGCTGGAATATCCTTATATTTTTAAATCGACAGACGTTTAATCGAACTTATTGTTACGCAGAATTCGTTTGTTTCTGTAAAAGAAAAAATTGCAATAAAATGAAAGATCTGCGAAAACTGATAAGTAGGTATTTATCAGTTTTCGCAGATCTTTAATTTTATTGAAAATTTTGCTTAGTTTCGGATTCATGTACAAATTAACACGGAGTAAAAAACTCCACTCCTTGCGCTCCAGTGTAATTCAAGTCCTGAATTTCAGGATTACGAACGTGTGTTAGGTAGGTATTATTCTAAAGATGCAATGTAAATGCTATTTACACAGCAGATGCTCCCGACACTGTCTATCACGCAACAATAAACCATAGTGAATAAATTTAAATGAAAGTAAATAAATTCACTGCGAACTTCAAGAATACTATCGTAAGTAAAAGATAATGTGAGTCGTTTAAGACTTATTTTGCAACATTTTAATTACCTAGATAAGGTAACATCGTTCAAGTAGAGTCTGTTTTATGGTGCCGGATTGTACAAGTATCTAACCCGGTTCCGAGCGTCGTGAACATAAGTTTTTAACATTATTTTACGTCGACCTAATTTTCTGCAATAAAATATTTGTTGTTTTTTGCATTTGGTAACAAATCCACTAAGTGTCATTCGGAAAAACAAGAATAAGTACATAGATCTCATGCCAAGGTCGGTAATAAAATTCACCGGAGCTTCAAAACCAAGTTTGGTTTACTCTCACGCAAAAAGTAGGTAATAACTTTAAAAAATAATCGTCATGATGTCTCCGTCGACGGATACGTCTGGGAGGACATCATCATCATAAGTCCTCATACCAGTTTGGTCAAATCGGCTATAATATACTTACTAGCAAAAACTTATACTGCTGAGAATTTCATGACTTTATCTAACTCACTCGCTAATCAGGCATGGATAATTTTGAGTAGATAATGTATAATGATAAGTTGTAAAGATTAAAAGATAACAAAAAATGTTTACAAACGATATGTACATCTCTAATAGTTCGTAATCCTTGCTTTTTTCATGACGGCATTTAAATATAGGAAGGCAAGCGTATATTCACGCAAAAGAATACACAGAAGCTAATAAAATAATAGGTAAACACATCACACCGTGTAGGTTAAGGTGAGGGATGTGGGTCAAACGGGCGCCGCGTCACTCAAGAGCGTGCTAGGCAAATATTGAATTAACGTGTACAGAATAATTGTGGAGAAAGCTCAGATTACCCGGTCAGCACTGTGTCAACACGACCATAAATAATGGCGGCCGATCCGTGAGTGGAATCATGGATGTGAAGATAATCTTGGATTTACGAGACCGGGCAGAACTTTGTCTCATACATGCGACAAATACAAATACGAAAGTACACGTAACAATTTTACAAGTCTAAGTGTTTAGAACGGGCCACTGGCAAAGTTCCGGTAGTTAGTTCTATTTAGTATTTACTAATTAAAAAAAACAATTTTGGATCTATCTAAATCGGTATCCAGACCAGACGCAGTCCATGATTGAAAAAAATCGGCCAAGCGCGTGTCGGGCCACGCGCAGTGTAGGGTTCCGTAGTTGCCTATCTATCTTAGTTATACATCGACACGGGCGCACCAACTAAATGGTGCGGTTGTGTCGGCCAAATTTGTATGAATGTTGGCCTTTAAAGCCCAATATCTCGCAAACGAATCACTGAGTTGAAAAATAGACATAATCATCTCAATTAGACAGAGAAAATAGCGAAAGTCCATAGTTCAAGCCTCGGTGACGCAGGACAGCCCCAACGATTCTGATCAGGCAAAAAATACAAAAATACGGCCAAAGAGTTTGTATAGCCGGATGGACACTGCCAAATTAAGAGGAAACCCAAAATATTATTGAACAAGACGGTATGGGTTTATCGAGAAAAAAGTTAACATCCCCACATTTCGTGTAGGATGGGTAAACCCAAAAAAAATTTTTTTTGGGTTACCCATTAATTTTTTTTTTCATTTTATTCTACTGTTTTGTCGGTGTGATTGATTTTATATAACCATGCCAAATTACAGGTTTCTTGTTGTAAGGGTTACTGAGCAAATGTAGCTAAACAGCTGTTATATCCTGGCAAAATATAACTAAACAATTGTTTCTAACGCTAAATTAATGTATTTACCTACAGAATATAAATAATTAAAATTAACTTGAATTTGGCCAATAGATCGTCTAGTGTCTACGTTGTGTACCGAGCAACCTAAATTCTTTTATGTGTAGCAAATTAGACTTTGACTCTTCCCTACCTACTCAACCCTACGTTCATCCTACTGCATCCTAGTTCAAAATGTTAATTATGTAATAAATAAAATTTGTTTTTGGTTAATAAACCCCAACCAGATCCTACCGTGGCCGGTTAACGTAATGGTAGCTTTATCAATAATTTCTCAACATGTAATATCCTCTTAAATCAAAGCCTTTGTTACTTTATATACCAAAACATTGCCTCAATTTATAATCATACCATCAAATCAGATAACAGACCAACCTAGCTAGCTAATTGTTTATTATTATTATTGTATGGAAGATTCTCTTTGATCCATACTATGCTACCATTTCCGTCTGGATGTGGGTCTGGCCATCTAGCTAATTAAATACCCATTTTATTATATTTTGTTTCTAATAGGTAATCCTAACATGTTTAATAAATTTACCTGTGCTTCGTACCTAATTTCTGATGAGAAGAAGCACTCAACAAACTCATCAGACCTAACAGTTGAATATTATTTCCTTCAAGGAAAATTATGTATTAAGGCATTATTCCACCCTTTACATAGAGACTAATGTATACATTAAATTCCTATAAACCTGCTATAGTGAAGATATTTGTAATACTGAGGTTTACCGTCCATTAAATATGAAATATTGAACCTGAAGTTTACCCTAAGTAATGAGTATATTCCACTCATGATAATTCGATACCTTAATATTAGACATAATGGACTGCTCCGCTTGCCATTAGCCTAGAATCATTTCATCTTTCTGAAACAATTCTGATATCCTAATCATAACTGGAAGTATAACACCTTGATGACAATAAGCAATATGACGATTACACCTTTAATATTTCATATGTAATAAAATACGGAACCCAATACTACTGATCCACACACAATAACTAATTCCTATTCAGTTACTCATAAATTGCAATTAAACCTTCAAATAAATGTTATTTAATTTGTAAACCTTCATTCTAACTATCCATCCCTAAGAATAGTATTCCTAATACCCTATGACGGTGTTTGACTCTATACCTAAGCCTACCTACCACTAAATCCTATACTACTGTATGCAAAACTCCCATCATTACTTTTATTTACGTTATGTGATGTGTATGTTCTAAGCTAGCTAGGGATCTAAGCTGTAAATCGTTCGGAAGGCTAGTCCGAGAATGCAACCTAGAGCCTGTGTAATGTACATTTCACAACGTGTCCGTGGACTTAAGGGTTCTGTGAAATGCACGCCCTATTTTATAACATATAAATATATATCCAATAAAAGACCAAGCCTTAAGCACACACAAGACCTCAACGAGTGGATAACAATCCTAGCGATCGACTTATGGGAAATGGCGATCTTCTCGCTTCAGCCTGTGGCCAACCTTAAGACGAGTAAGAGGCCCATCAAAGATAGGCTACACCATCTGTGCAAATAAAAAAGATGGTGCCAGGCTTCTCTCAAACCTGGCCTACTACTAACAGGATCCCGAAGTATACTTCCTTGCCACCGTTAGGGGAAATGCACTTCGTTAAGTTGACCATGCAACTAGGACTTTGATCTGGTTCAAAATAATAATAAAATAAACTCAAAATCTAACAGAAAGTGAAATAGTTCATTACTACGCAACATAATTGCACAATACTGAACCTTAGAATAAACTCAAGATTCTAATAAGTAGTGGAATAGTTTAATACTATGCAAAGCAATCGCACAATATCGAACCTTCCCGCCACCACAATAATGTATCTACGAATGTTTACGTTATGAATTTAGGCTCGACCCAGAATCAATGACAATCCGAGAGTTCGCTAGAGAAAGAATGAAACGTCTACTCGGTGCGCCGGTCTTATATACACTAAAAAGTTCTGAATCGCTTGAAATGCATTATCCACATGATTCGCTCGATGTGCTTGACGTAAACGAAATAATACCTTACCAGCATTAACTTAAGGTTTGTTTTCAATCGTGCCGCGTACGTATTTATTCCCTATTGGAACCAACTTTACTCATTACGCAGTGTTTGCGCCAGCTCCGTAGCGGCAACACGTACTTGGTTTACTAAGAAATATGAAAATATTACGTTTTGTTACGTACGAACGTCGATTTAACTATGTACTATTATATTCTATTCAGATGCCCATATAATTTCGATTCATACCAAATGATGATGACGTTTAATGTATTAATTCTTATTATATTATATTATTCCTTCATTTAGCATTCATTAAAGACCATAATAGCGCCATAGGCATAGTTCTAGTTACACAAAGCGGAAGACGGACGGATATATACGAAACTATAAGCGTTCCTTGTTGACTACGGAACACTAAAAAATCGGCATTATGTTTTAAAAATTAACTTATTTAAGTACCTATTCATGTCTATTAAATATATGGTCGTCTAGTAACCATAACACAAGCCTTATTGAGCATACTGTGGGGCTAGCTTGATTCGTTTAAGATTAACCCCTAATATTTCAATATTATTTATGATTTATTTACTGGCTGTTATATATGTGTCACTGTTTAATAAATATGTTACGTTTATGAATTTGCTACAAATTTCATGACGTGAAAATTAGTAAAAGAAGTTTAAGTGGTTGATGATGGCTAAGAAGCAACTTTATCCGACTGTACGTTCCCTCGATCATCTAATTATTTGTCGAATGTGGAATAGACTATCTGGTTCCAGGCTTTTGCTGAGTTGGTTTTATTTGGGCATAGAAAAACAACACCTTAGAAAATAGTCATGTGCTGTAAGAATGCATCGAGAAATTACTCGAGCAAACTTACAACTAGGTACTTCATAATGAGATAAGATTGATTTCATATCATTCCACTCCAATAAACTGACACCGCTTCAACCAAACTCAATATCTTCATTTTCATCTATATGCAAATGTGTTGCATGCAGTTTGGAAAAACCGCGGCACCCAATCAAAGCAGTATTGTTGCATAACTTAAACCAGTACGTTTCCACCACTTTTTGGTAAGTAATTAATTCCTATCAATACCCAGTACTAACAAAATTTGCATACCGAAAAATTCATTTGTTTTTGTATCAAAAGCAATCAACAAATTTTCGGCCAGTTTAATTTCCAACGAATCGAAATGAAAATTTATTCGTATCGGTGAAATCGTGATGGTGAAACTATTAGGGAGATTAAAGCGAGTTCCATTATCTAGGATCCTCTGTATTCATGACAGTGACCCTCCATTCGTAAGCGAAGGGCTCTCTAAACAAGCTTACACCTGCCCCCCTATTCTGTAACTTGTTTTAAGCTCACCTCAACGCTCGCCCACAAATATATCTTGACACTGCAATGCGTAGTAACTAAGCGTAGGTAGAGGTCTAGTTTCGTGACGGGTGACCGGCGGGGTGAGCCGCATTAGCGCGTAGTGAATAAGACTTCAGGAATTTACCGCTGTGGACCGGCTAGAAATATGACCGACGCTTTCGCACAGGGGGCGCTTTTTACTTCGTGCGCCTAAAAATTTTAACAAAATGAAAGTTAAATTGTATACTAGAAACTGCACCCATTGACGTGGGGAGTAAATGTTTATGCCTATCTTTGTTACGACTTTTTCTTTGGAAGTTAAAAATGAAAACAGATGAATAAATAAGTCATCCCAACATGAAATTTAAAGTGTGTAGGGATACGTGAAACAGATAAGATCGGGTCTTTTTAGTTTCTGTCGAAGAGGTTCGTACCTACGATCGCAGTCAATAATCGAGTCTCAGGTAAAGCTTGCCAGTTGGCGCTCACGGTTGGTCCATGAAATCGAATTGGCCCCCAGTCAGAGACGAAAATAGTGTTATATCATATTAGTAACAAGACTCTTGAGACGAGGTTTAATTTTAATGAACCGAGCAAGGAGCTCTTGCGAACGGATTTCTGTTTCAGTTAGATGTGTATATTCTTTAAATAAGTAGTCAGGCAGGCACGTCGTGCCGTTATGTGTTATTTAGGTACTTATATGTATAACCTTGTTGATTCTCTTCATATTACTGGATTTAGGAGTCAAAATGAAAACAAAATAACTGTTTTAAACTGCACCCAAACCCAAACCTGTTGTGATGTGAGTTCAGACTCACATTGTCCGAATTCAGTATATTGGAATAGAGGATCAAAGTGGCAGAGCAGTGTGTAGATGTGTACTAGTGGGATTACGGGAGCAAGGACTTAGTTGACAGGGATACTGCTAATTTTAATTCCTATATTCACTGTCAATGCTGTAAGTCTTATTATTACTAAACAGTTTTACCTTTTTTAACGAACTAGGTGATACCAAAGTACCCGTAGCTACAGAAAGATAATGCAAGTAATATTTTCAAGCGAAAGCAAAATAAAATACCGTAAAGGGTATTTTTCTGTTTGATTAACTGAGAAATAAATCATGATGAATTAAGTATCTAGTTGGGTAATTATACAAAGCGTTATGTCGACATTAAACCAAAAATATGAGTGTCCATATTTCGTAAAATAATCGTTTATACATATAATGTGTTAATCGATAACACTTCACGTATGGACATTAATAAGGACTGTCACAAGTTTACCATACAGGTTAGCTATGTTAGCATATTCAATATGTTGTGTATCATCAAGGACTATGCGGTCTTAAATTAAACATGAGTCATGGCCAAGATTTTATGTAAACGTAATCCTTACTTTAATTAGCTGGAGGATTAAGATAATTTTCAAAGTTGTCGAAATGACTGTGATAGTCCTTGGCGAGTTGGGTACGAAATATACATGTAAAGATTCTATTGGCTAAGAATTTGGATGCCATACCCACATTTATAAAGTCATAAATTAGATATAGATAAACATTTTGATTATTGAAAACGAAGCCCTTTCGATATAACGTATTTGTGTGCATCGGTGACCATCTATGTGTCGTGGATCTGTGACTGAACTGAACTGAGCTATACCTATCCTAGTATTATTTATTCATAGTTTGCATTGACGAGGTCTAACCGCATATCTGAGCTAAGCACTAATTAGTATTCAAATGCTCTTGACTAGCTACAGTTGACTACTTACGTATATTCTGTTTTATTTGATATTGAAATTGTGCTATTCCATCACTAAAATAAATTATTGGCCCAGTCAGTTGGTAAACATAATATTGAAACAGCCAGACCTTATCTGCTAAATACAAATGGTGTTTAGGGTGTCAGTACCTAAATGGAATTCAACAAAAAAAAAACAACCAAATGCGAGTCGGAATCCTGACAATTAAATATTACCTATTGAACGTAAAATCAGCACCTTTTTATAAATCGTCAAAAACGCTGTGTTCATATGGACTTTGTACGGAAATGCAGACTAGTGACGTCACAACAAAGTCCATTAACACACACAAAAAAATTGTTCGTTTCATGTTTTCTGAGTATAGGTATTCAGTTTCATGGTTTGGTGTGTGTTAAAGTCTCAGATCATTTATGTATTTATAGCATTCTTCTTTGGTATTTAAAACTTTATACAACTACGTAACTAGTTGTAAGTGTGTCACAATAAATAATTGTATTTCATATTTAATCCGTAAATATGACAAACCTCCAAAATCAACCTCATAACAGTACAAAAGATACTCGGCGGAACACGTGGGTTATTAAAGCTGGGCGCGTCGTCTCACATGAGCGCAGGCGCATCAATAGGGCCCAGATCCTGTGCGCCTGTGAACCGGCCGCGCCCATCATCGTTTATTCTGTCTGTACTATTCACATTATTCGCTATGCTAACAGAAAATATGTAGTAAGTTTGTTTCTACCAAATATTTCCTATTTGAAGCAAGGTTTTACATTGTCGTTTTTGTTTGATCGTCAGCTAGTCATCAAGACGAAGCCCCTAAAACGATGTTATAGTGTCGTGTCGTGTCGCGACGGGTGTTATATATAGTTTGTGAACTACTGATCTCTGATGACTATCTTCCATCATCTACTTTATCGTACCTTAATATTTCATTGCCATCTAATTTACGTTCTTAAGTGTGCAAAATGTCAACCCAATTGAACTCCGGGTAGATATTTGATCTTTGATTTACATGATTTGAATTGAACCAGCTGATGAATTGAACATATACAGGGTGTAATCGTTAAGTGTTTACAGGCCATAATTCCGTAAATACAGCAGATCGTCGCTGCGCTTGTAAAATCCGACATGTAAAAAGACCTAACTTTTCAGGAGACACAAAAAACATGTTAGTATTGTAACCAGGGTCAAAACTTTAGAATTAAGTATGCCAAGAATTCAATTTATTACTGAGGCGTTGTATAATATGATGTTTAAAAAAAAATACTCATGTTTCTAGGAGATACACTTTTTTTTTTGTATTTTTGGCACATGGCGGTTTTTAAATGTGTCATTTTAACCCTCTATGTAATTTTGTGACACTAAACGGATTATTGCACCTGTGATATACTTTTACAAACAGTCTCATATAGCACAAATCGGATTATATTACGCATGGAAATGAATGAAAAAGTTGGTGTTTTGTGTAAATATGTTTATTTACGCATAAAAAGTATGCGTTTTTGACAATAATAGAAATATTTCTTATGAACTGCGGTGATTCAATTTAAAATTGTGCATTTAACAATGGTTGCATCAATTTTTTTTTGTTTAAAGAAAGAAAGAAAGAAGACATTTATTCACTACGCAAAAGACACACAGAGACAAAGGGAGTACAAATACAATACAATTTACACATAATGTGTGTGTCTTCGCGCCAGTGAATCGGTCGCTGTTTGGTATCAATTCGATTTTAGTTTGTTTAAATACTACCGACTGAAACCGATCGATGTTATTATTTTAAAATCTCAAATATTTTACTGATTTACAACTTACTAGCGTTAATTAATGATAATGATTGTAAAACTTACGTTTTTGGCACAGTTTGCCACATTAAACAGATTGTACTGTTCTTTCACTAAATAGCACGTATTAACTTCCTTTAATTGTATGATGATAAGTAAATAAAATCGAATGATTTGACGGTAATTAATTGTAAACTTCAATTATACGAGTACCACCTACTTGTCGTAAAATCCGCTAAGTGCCAGTGCAAGGCGCAAAATGTAATCACAGGCTTATTAGGCACAAGAAGCGCTATGTGGCGATGTAACACATAGCGCATTTTGAAGGGCATTTTCATACTTATTTCACATAGCTGATTTTTATTTTTCGGGAAGCAGTTACAATTTTGATAAATTGATTATAGAGGAAGATGCGCCTTCGGAATTAGTTCAAAATTATGCCAAAAACCGAGTTTCAAAAATAAGCACATGTCGGATTTTACAAGCGCAGCGACGAGATATCAGAAAACTTCTAACTGATATCGAAAGTACGTTACCCAACGAGTAAAATTACACTAATAACGTTTTTGAAATAAAAGCAGAAATATCCCAAATATTAACTTCAAACCCTTCCATAAAAAATTAAAAAATGTAATTAATTATGTAGTGTAATTTTATTTTATTTATATTACTTTATCTATTTAGAAAATGTTATTATTGTAATTTTACTCGTTGGGTAACGTACTTTCGATATCAGTTAGAAGTTTTCTGATATCTGCTATATTTACGGAATTATGGCCTGTAAACACTTAACGATTATACCCTGTATATAAGTAAAGTATAATACTAGGTGAAGTATGTATGCCTTCTAATAACATCATTGTATTTGGCTACACGATCAACACGTTTTTGTCCAAAAACAATACTATTTATGGCAAACTTATTTAAAAGTATTTACTAAAATCAGAATCTGAATTCTGGATAACAGGCCAATAGTTTTTTATTCGAGAAGCAAGTAAATATTAATGTATAAAAAAATTACAAGTTTTCAGTGAGTAATGAATTGTTGAATAACGCGTCGTTTTGTTCCTTTTGTTACTTAACTAGTTAAACTTTTTTTGCGGGAGTGGTTTAGTATAATGTGTATCAGTTATTTATATTACCTCCAGTGAAAAATTACAACGAAGTTTAATCTATCTATATATTTTTTATTAAAAAGAAAATTATATAAATAAAAATCTGAATAGTTAAGACAGATAAAATTGGTGTTATTTTAAAACAAAACAGGATACTGGTTCAATTCATTAACAGCATATGCCGTGTGTTAAAACAACATCATATAAAATGAAACGGGTATCTATTTTTATATATTTCTACGGACATAGAAAGCCCGCGATTTCCGTGAATTCATTAGCGCATTCAATAAATAAAAACATATCCAGCTTTTTCTTTTAAGGTCGCCTATTCTTACAATTGGAAAGCATTCAATCGTTTTCAGCATTTAACTTTGAATAACATAGTATTTTTTCAATTGCAGAAATAATGTTATGATAGGACCCAAAAACTTTTTGTAAGCTTTTAGTCGAATACAAAAGTTTGTCTCTCTTAATTAAATTATAGCAGGGTACTAATCTTTTCAGAGCTATTAATATAAGAGTAGAATCTAATCTTTATGAGCAATTTAGTCAGAAATACTTACAAGAGAGTATTACGCAGATAGATTACCAATTTTATGGCGTTTATACGGCTTCGGCGTCAATTAACTTTCACTCTCATTCCATCCTATTAATTCGTTTACTATTAAAGGAATGGGTATTGACGTTAATAACTCGAGCACTATGAAATTAACCTACAGCTCACTTAGTATTCGTGTTTACGCTCCTATATACAACGTGATCTAGTCATTATAATAAGACTGGTGCACCGGACACACTCAATGCTTGTGTATGCTTTTCCTATTAATAAATGAATATCCACTTCGCGGAAAATCTGATGGAAACCTTTAAGTACAGTGTCAGAAAATATTTAAACTAACATATTTCAATAGTAGTATATCATTTAATTCATTTGTGTAATTAAAGATACCCATACAAAACACGTTTTTAGCAACACAACGGAATTCTTTAAATTATGTTGACATTTGAGACATTACAAGTTATTGTTATTTCGATGGAACATTTAAGCCCTTGACTAAATGAATGTGAGAACAAGTTTGTTTAATGATATTCTGTAATTGTTACTAGTATCCCAAGCAACAAAATTATCCCAAAGTGCGTATTTTATAGACCTACAGCACTAATAACTCTCTCTTAATGGTTCTTATACCACCTATTGGTGCTACCATGCTTATAATAGCATACCGTCGAATCCCCTGACCTCGCCTGGGATACCTAACATCGCCTATTTTAGTAAAAGTTGAAATATCCGCCTAGTTTTTAAGGCTGGATCCACACAATACTACTAAATAGAAAGTGTTTTTTATGCATGGCAATATTTTCGCATCAATTGTGGCTAACTTAACGCCGTTTACGGTCAGTGCCGGTATCTCGTTGCAGTGGCAGCAGGTGTTTTGATTTGTGTCTGCGGAACTTTATTGTAAATTCTGACTAAGGAGAGGTAACGGTAAGTTTTTTCTTGTACTATAATCTACAACTAATGCTCTTTCTTATGGTAGTATTGTTTTTTACGTAACTTATTTGTATACGTCGCAATCAATTAAAATGTAATTGAGGTCATGTTCCGGCCATCTTGAAGCTACACTTCGCCTGCCCCTAGGGTTGTCAATGCGAGTGTGTGATATATTTCAAATTTCTTATTTAGTAGTATTGGTCATTCAACCCTCGACGCACAAAGGGGGTCTTACAAGTTTGATGTCTATGTGTGTATGTCTGTATGTTGTCTGTGGCACCGTAGCTCTTAAACGGGTGAACTGATTGGAGTTTCTTTTATTATTATTATTATGTTTAAAATAATATTTGTTTACATTTGTGTAGGTCGGTATATATATATCTGTATTTATTTGTTTATGTTTATTTAGTTTAGAGTAGAAAATTTACAAGAATTATATATTATGACTTGTATGAAATACTTGCCGTAGGTACCTACATGGTGCTCGATCTCGTTTGCCTGTCTTTATCATGTTTTTCACTCAATTGCTCAAAGGTTAACTGCAAGAGATCCCATATTTTTATTTTATCAGTAGGTAAGTAGGTACCTGCGGATATTTTTTTTCGTCGTCGTACTTACATGGACCTGTATATAATTATATAATCATTGTTACAGGACTTTAGCGTTAGTAATAATGGCAAACCAAAAGGATTCAGGAAAGAAACGGAAAAAACGGCATTATACCTCCAATCATTCAACTGATTTAATAAACATAGCATTAGAGGCTTTGAGAAAAAAGACTCTGTCCTCATATGAGGCAGAAAAAGTCTTCGGAATTCCTCGTCGAACTCTGTTGGACAAGCTTCATAATAAACATCCCAAAAAAGCAGGAGGTCCAACTAGGCTAAGCGATGAGGAGGAATCCAATATATTAAAAGTTATAGTTGCAGCCGCTGAGTACGGCAGTCCATTAACTCTCCTTGATGTGCGAGTGGTAGTACATAGGTAATGTGTAGATTTATATTGAGCACATTCCTTCATTATTTATGTTTTTCTTAACATTGACTACCTATATGAATATTAAACTGTCTAAGACAATAAAATGATTATGTGCAGATGTAGCGCATAGGTACTCCTTTCCTAACGTGAAAACTCGGATATATTTATTCAGTTAAGGAAGTGTAGCGAGTGGTTGTAACCTAACTTAAATAGTTATCGTAAAACAACTTTAGTTTCCAGTTTCTATATGTTTCATACATCCATATGTGGTAAATGAGGGTATACTTCAAAACTATTTGACATCTGTCACTCGACATTTAAAGTCTCGCATTTGATCAATATGGAAATATCCACAATTAATACTACAATTTATCGAATGGCGTTCGCAGGAATTCATTGATAACGAGTTCAAGCACGGAAAAGTACATTTATTTTTCGATTGAAGAGTTGATAACCAATTTATTAAATTTTCAGATATTTAGAGGCCAATGGAAGACTGCAGATTTTCAATAATAAACTGCCAGGGAAGAAATGGGCATACTCGTTTATTAAAAGACATAAATCTAAATTAAGCTACAGAATGGTTCAGAATATAAAAAGGAGCCGAGCTGAAAAAAGCTCTGATGAAATGATTGAATATTTCAGAAATATGAAAACATCTCTGGAAGACGTCCCGAGCGAAAACGTGAAGTTTGTTTGCGCTTCTAGTACATCTGTTCTTATAGCTTAACTTATAATCGCTAATAGGCTTAAATTAACGGCACCATATAAGCTAAGGTGTCCTATTAAGGTATTGAAAAGGCGGAAACGCGCTTGAGACTATTCGCTCTGGTAAGTAATACTTATTAGTGCCTACAAGAAGCAATAAAAAACCGTTATAAGTAAAGTATGCTTATAAGAGCAACACATAAAACCAAACGTACTGGAAACCATTTGCACTTGTTACTTGCACTTATAAGGGTTTATAAGTCTACTTTGTTGATCCTTTATAAAAGTAAAGTAAATTAGTTCTATAAGTGCTTATTCTAAGAGTAAATGTAGTGGTTCTTATTGAGCATTATCGAATGCTGCTATAATCGTTATAAAGGTTGAATGAATTACCATTATTATCCAAAATAATCTTCATGAAGCCCGTAAAGGAGTACAACCGTTCCTAATGGTCTTGCTAATTCTATTATAGTCTCATCTCATCACGGACATATTGAATATCTGGTGCTAATTTTATAACATGCAAAGGACGTATCACATGAATTGACGCGGGTTCCGCACAAGATAGTGACAATGGAAATTCATGACATAATGTTATCGATGTTTCTGGAGAATGCGATTAAGATTAGACCACGAGGAGAGTATTAGCGATGAATCTTAACACGATGACGAAAGTGATATTAAAGGCTATTCCAATTAAAAATACGTACTAGGAAAAAATATATTAACACTTTTGGAATAAAAAAGATGTCCTGCCTCAAGACGCCTCAACGTTTCTTGACATATATAAAAATAAGACAAAAGACATTTAAAAAATCTGATTATGGTGCATTTAAATTATTGTGGAACCCTAATTCCTAACAATATGGCGATATTGTAGTTCTGGTGAAGAACCATTTGCTCCTATAGAGGGATGGTAACGTTTTTCAAAATGCTTGCTCTAAAACATGGTGACTTTTTATTATATTTCTTATTGCAACCCAATTTATTTTAAATACAACTTATTAAATAAGCTGGTTTCAAGAAGCGCGTAAAAAAATAGATTAAAAACACAATATACTTCACTGAAAATATACGTTCGCATGAGAATGCACGTACATCTTATATTTATACGTATTATTATGAAAGACTTATAATAATAAATACTTTTATTAGGAAAATGGTTTACCTTAAGTTTTTTATACAATGCAGGGAACAACTCACAACACAGGAACACAAAATTCACAACTGTTTTTGGAAAAGCTTGTAACAGAAATATGGAGCACGTTATACTCTTGTTTGGTTTTGTAAGGCGCTTATGGTGAGCTTCGCGGGAGCAAATAGTTTTGCGAAGTCGAAATATAAGTCTACTATTGGCTTAATTGGTTGGTCACTAATTCCACAATTAGTGCTTTATTAGGACAAGTACGCCTATAAATTGGGCCCTTTTCCGTGGTTATAAGCGCTTTCTATCCCGTTATAGTCCTGATAATATGTGCTTCTAGGACAATTACCAAGCCACTTTTTGTTACTTGGGATATTGAGTGAATATACCAAAAAAAATATTCCAACAATTTTTCTCCAATTTAACATTTTGCTGGTTGTACTTAAGTTTCACATTGTAAAACAAACTATTTAGACCCTTAAGCTATTTTTGTAATTAAATACTATGAAAATAACAATTAAACACAATTGCACAATTCATTCCATCATAGAAATACAAACACAGCCAATGAAACACACTCGTAAGCTAGCTTTTAATTTGGCTTCAAGAGGATTTTCGCTTCTCATCTAATTTCCACCCCGAAACGAACTTTTCACATAGCGCGAACTAAAGGCAGGACAGTGTAGTGTCGAATTTGCGGAATTAGCAGAATTACCCACGTGGCGGCGCGAGTTGACTACTCTTGTTGGCTTTGTTCCTCTGTTTACGGATGCAGTGTTGCAGTTAGTGTACACGTATCTTTATGTATACGTAAATGTTTACCGCAACTTGTACCGCCAACTTTGAATTTGAACTACGCTGTATCTAATAGTTTCATACACATACAAACGTAAGTTACGTAAATGTGTTCTGGCGTATTCCTCATGTCGGACATAAATGTCTGGATCGCGTGTGCATACCAAAATATCCGTAACTAATGATTACACAATTTTAGTAAGAAGTCAGCAGACAACGTATTGACATCAGGAAACTGCCACGTCATATTTGACCAATTGTAAGTAGAATTGACATTTGTATCAGTTTTCATTTGTTTAACCTTATAATATATTATTTCAATGTGTGATTTTGATCCTTATTGGAATGGAGGTCTAGTTTTCCCTGTGGGTTGGAATGTCAGATGGCAGTCGCTTTCCTCAAACTAGTGCCTATGCCAAATCTTGGAATTAGGTGCCAAAGTGCACCCCGGGCTCCTTTAGGGCACAACCGGGAACAACGCTAGGAGGATGAGGATTGGGTCCCAATCCTCATCCTCCTAGCGTTGTTCCCAATCATTGGGAGATATACCCGTATGGATAATAAGATTTTCCGTTCATTTTATAATTTATACTTACTTCTCCATAACTTATTTGACGATCATGTTGAGAGCCCTTTCATTTTCAAAATGGATATGAATGTATACATACTGTAACTTTACTTATGTAATTAATGAATATGAATCAATCCATTCAAATATGTGTTATTTTAAGGGACATCAATATAATAATGATAATTATTAACTTAAATACAATATACAAGTAATCTTGAGTCTCGTCTTTTGAATATATATTTCATGAATGCAAAGCAGTAGGTACCATTACCAGTTACTTAAATATAATGATGTTCGTTAAAACTTCAAAAGAGAAAAACTGAGTCACTCTTTAAGAATAAGATTTCGAGACTTACTTTGTTTTGTAAACAAACATTTTCAAAGGTGTCTTAATTAGGTAAGGAAATTCATATGTTAACTGGCTATTATCGAAGTCAACAGTTGACAAACAAAGTACTTCGACTTGTTTAATTTGATTATTCTCTAGATTAGTCACCCGTTTTATTATCAAATCTAGAATCATGAATACTTAGATACAAACTAGAAAGCCAAGTATTACTCAACCTGTCCAAGTACGTATTGTTACGTCCATAAATAAATATACAATTAGTCCCTAATCTCTGAAGAATAGGACTCAAAATTGTATACATATTTTTAGAGTTGGCCGTTGCTAATACACATCAGAGGGGCCGGCACCATGTGTGGGCCTCAAGACTAGGACATCGCACTCCATAAATGGAGCCTCAAAGGGCAATTACGTTAGTTGCAAGATGCACTCATGGAAATTGATTCGTCGATTTCACGGTACCAATTCAAGAGATCAGGATCAATTCAGAGGTCTTAGGTACTCGATACACCGAACGTTGTATCCCACGCCCACGTGGTCTTTTGCTAGAGCTTCAATGTAACCTCTCTATCATTTTCATTGTACTCCTACTACTGTTTTAAAAGCGATCTTTTACTTACTTCATTTTACTGTAACTTGGCTCTATCATTTTCACCATATGTAGTGCTGCTTTTCCTAGGAAATATTTAATATTTCCTAGGGGAATTAATCTCGCATTTTTCTTGATTATACCTGAGTAAGGCCGTTTGATGTTCAATTATAGGTATGATATTTCTCTTACGTTTGATCTTTTCTTAATTACTGAAGAATTATTTCATGATAATTTTAGATGATCGATTAAAATAGTGCCCAATAATATGATACTAAAAAATAAAATGACAAAGATACAAAGGGTAGGGTTGGTCAGGAATTCGTACGCTACGTTTTATCACTATTTGAACAGAAAACGCGTCTAGTCAAAATATCCTTTTTATTGTAAAATAGCCACAATAATTGACTCATAATTTACCCGTGACGCAGAAAGGGCCGGTCCCCAGGTTAACGTCGTCACATCCTAATCACACATTATCAGACACTAATTGTGTAATAGAAGATTATCAGTCATCAGTCTAATGCCCGCAAGGCGGCGTCCGAGCCCTGACCTAAATATCGTCACCGTCCGCAGCGCTGTTTACTTTGCGGCTATGTCTTGTGCTACGTATGAGGGGGATAAAGCTCTATTAAAAATTAGTGCCTTTGATTAAATTGATGCAATCAAAAGTAGGTACATACTGTGATGTGATTATTGTTTTTGCAATCTTGGTCAAACTTTCAAAAACCAAGAATCGGACAATTAATTGAGCAAGAATTTAAGTAAGTAGAAGCTTTTTTTTTCTTTTTCCGACTTGTGCATCACATTATCTTTATTGATTCTTTCGGCATGTGTAACACAAAATATTCGTTTAGTAGTAGGTCATACAGCTTTTCTTCTAAGGTTTTTTAATTTGAGTTCGATGGTGCGTCGCTCGTTTAACGAACCTTTTCGGGGCACCACGAATAATTACGACTTTAATTACAAGCAAGTTTTTAAGCATAATACACATTTCGCTATTTACGATTTGAACTTCTTTCATTATGTACGGTACGGTTCAACCTTTAATTTTCCCTCGAAATTTATAATTACAATAATGTTTACTTAGTGATACTAATACGGCGTATCCCGTAAGCATCATGATGCATCCAATTTGAATATTTAATATCAGCCCGTTAATGAAAGCACCCGTTGTTACTAGTTCTAATTAACATTAATTGCCTAAATGAAAACAGTCATGCAACTGAGGCATTCACATCCTGCTGAGTTTGTGTGAAAATTAACTTACGCATTGTAGGGCAAGTTAGTTTATTTCGTATTCTGTAAAATCTATCATAGTACCTAATTATAAAAGTCTCTGATAGATTAGAAGAAACAAAATCAAGGAAAACCTCCCCGGGATTACCGTCTTAATCTTACTTATAGGTAATTTTAAGGTAACAAAAGAACTGCTCGTTGGATTAAGGAGATAAAGAGTGTCCACAAAGACGCCTATCTTTTACCTCTGACGCCGGGTGTGTAGTTTTTATTGTTAAGTATTGCGACCGTGACCCAAAGCAGTCCGGACCTTTTAATCTTATTGAGGTTGGTCATCCGCGCCCACATTTTCAATTTGTTAACTAATTTATCTCGCATCCAGTGCAGTGCAGTATTATAGTTCCACGGGCGTAGCCAGGTTTTAATTTCAGGGGTTCAAGAAAAAAAAAAAAAAAAACCATAATGTTACACTAATATTCAGGTTAATGTAAACATTTCGGGGGTTGTACCCCCAAAACCTCCCCTGCTGGCTACGCCTGTGTCTTAAACAAATGTGATCATAGTCACATTTGATACCTAGTTGCACAGTTTTATCTTGTCTAAGTAATTGTTTTCTTAATGCCACAAAAAATAATAACATAAAGTTAGCTCTCGTAACCTGCTTTCTGAAAGCAACATCGGAAATTTCATTCAACGGTAGTATTTCAACTGCTGGTATATTGCGGACAGAAATATTTGAAATTCATGAGCATTTCCAATTTGAAAAAGGCAAACAATATCGCTTTGGATAGCTGTACGTGCATGACGTTATGGTTGATTACTGACTTTTGGGACTTTCCGAAACCGTTTCCGGTATACATACACATTTTTGACAAAAATTTAGAAATTATGAAAACATTATTCGAGGAATACGGCCAGTTTTCTGTGTTGAGTATGCAATCGTGCAGATAGTTTATGACAATTAATAGTACTTAAGTACTATTAATTGCGATATTATTCATGTGATACGTGAGTAGAATAAGAATGATTTAGAGATGATGAGTATAATTATTATGACATTTAATTGTAGCTAAGACCTATACTAGTCAAATTTATATATATATATATAGGATTATGAGTTAGGCTGCGGTCTAGACGCCAGCGGGCAATAACGGAGCGCAGAGTTCATTGATAGAAATCGATCAAATGTTTGAACTGGCGCTTGTCGCCCCGCTGCCCGCCGGCATCCAGACCGCAACCTTACGGGTATTGTTTGTGAAGTTCATAGTGTTCATACTAATGACGACCGCTTTAGCCTAGTTGGTAGTGACCCTGCCTACGAAGCAAGAAGTCTTGGGTTCGAACCCCGGTAAGGGCATTTATTTGTGTGATGAGCACAAATATTTGTCCCTGAGTCATGGATGTTTTCTATGTATTTATATCTTTATATAAGTATGTTAATCGTCGTCTAGCACCCATAGTACAAGCTTTGCTTATTTTGGGACTAGGTCGATTTCCGTAAGATTGTCCGCAAAAAAATATTTAATTATTTAGTTAATGGAGTCGAAATAAAAGATGTGGTTACACTTTACAATTTGTACCTGATTCAATTGTATTAAGCCTAATATATATATATATATATATATTTGTACAGGGTATTGGTTTCTGCATGTAGACTGTAGAGGACTGCTCGGGTATTTTCCCAGACCTAGAGTCATATTTGTATTTTACTCTACATGCTGATACTGTAGGCACCTACCGACCTACCGTGCCTCTAACAATTTTAATGTTATGTCAATATACATTTAAATGTTAATAAACTGCAAATAATTTTAAATAAAGTGCTACCATGCCAATCGATTATTGCCAACACGGAATATGTTTAGATGAAATCGACTCCCAATCATAGCTAATAGGATACTGTAAAGACATATTGTGTTTCGTGTTCGCAAGTACTTATAAAGGTTTATGTTAATTTACTCGAATGATCTCTCATTAATATTAATCGCAGATTATATCAGAAGTTCACTAAGACATAGTGTACTTTGTGTCTTCAAAAGGTAATTCAAAGATGCATGATTTGAAATGGGTTGTGGGTTCGGAACACTTTGGGAGATTTTACAGTGATATAACCTTGTCATAACATAACATAGCTGTTACATTGTCTGGTTAATTAACCAGTTAATAAGTCAAATGGATATAGCAGCCAGGGATTTATTATATCATTGTTGTTAACCCCTCGTAAACACGGATCCATGCCAATCATTTGAACATATTGTTTTAAATCTCAAAGTCATAATTCGATTGGCCAATTTTGACATCCGCATACGAGGTGTTCAATCTCGCAAAGTATACCAGACCTAACCAATCATGAATATTGTGCAACACGCGGGTATTGAAATAGCAACGAGAGATAACGTCATTCAAAATAAACGATAAGGATAAACAACACAATCGCAGCGACCTTCCGCCTCCTTATCACTAATCTCTCACTCAAACAATCTCACAATATAAACTTGAACTAATAACAAAACCTAACTTATCATCTACTTACTTTCGTAAAAACAATAATCCTTTAGCTCCCGTAATCCGATCTAGCGCGACCGAGACTCACAGACTCAATATCACATTAACTCTAATAGGCACTTAAGCACTGAAATATTTGTTTATACACACCGTTGGGTTTAGATATCACGGTGACATTTCCCGATGCGTCGCGTCACGGTCGGGAGCGGGGTTGTCGGAAACGCGCGGGGAAATGTTGGGAAACGGTCACGGCGCGGCGTGCGTCGTGACGGACGGCCGCGGTCGGACTGCCGCGCCAGTGATAACGACATGACGCGGAAAATGGAAAACAATGGAAAACCGGCGTATGGTCATTTTGTTACATGCTTTTGATTACCATTTAATGGGAAGCGCTTGTGCCTGACTAAAATGTGGGATGACAGTGGCAAACGAGGGTGTTTAATTAATTTAGTCCCGGCATAATACAAGTTTCATCTTTATGCAACTAAGACGAGAACTGAACGTCACCTTTATCATTTTGCTTTATTGGTATGCAATTATACAATGAAACCAAAATGATCACAAACTTATTTTGTTTCACGAAAAAGATGAATCATAAATGGATTTCATTTTAATGATTTCCTTCGCCCTATCCCCTTTTTAGTCCAGCTGTTTTAAAAATGGGGTCACGATATTTATCAACGATTACCCTCTGGATGTTATCGTCCTGGCCCCTCGCCGACATATTGTGTATTAGGGATGAAACGTTCCTGCGGATATTGGTTTAAGGGCACCTATATTGTTCTGTTATTTTATTCCGATTGCCTATTCTTTCTTACCTAATACTGCGTCACTTGGAGTCCATCGAGGCCTTATTGACTGAATTATCTTGCCGTAATTCCTTTATCCCTTTTGATATTGCGGCCCTCTTCTCTCTGATAACTTTTATTATTCTTGTGACTCGAACTAATTCCGTTTGCTTTCCATAAAATGTTGCCAATGCGTAACTTCACGGTTAAATTTTATTAGATTAAATAGCGGCGTTAGACATGTTTCGTAATATAATAACACAAATAAAAAACGTAATTTGAAATGTTTCGGTGTAAAAGTCTCCAAAATATATAGAATTCATAAAGTGCCTCCTTGACAAGTAAACGACGGTATCGGCGAGACCAACCGTAATGACGAACAGAAGAAAATAACAGTCGAACAAATAATAGACTGAAACTCACATTAAAGTCGCCCTTAAATTCGCACGTCGTTCGTCGAGACAGGAAGGGCCGAGAATAGACCGAAACAAAATATCTCGAAATAAACTCTGGCGGAGTCCACTACGTTACCTACTCGGACTGCAGAAGGGGAATTAGGTCCCGACTCTAACCAGACTCGCGGAATACTCGCTCGGAAACCCTAAAATATTTCCGCGGCAGGCAGTTAGGCGTGGGTGACAGCAACTACTTCATGCATTGTCTTAAACTTTCACAATTGTACTCGTATAAATGTTTAAGCTACAAAATGCCGCCATTTGTACATTATTGTCTGTGCAATAAAGTTTAAATAAATAAATACAATTTTAATGTCGTCTCCTCCTACGACCTACTATTAAACAAGCAATATTAGTACTGTTATTTGATCACGCTCTCTTAAAGGGCTTTAACGATTTCGATGAAATTCGGAATATCCCCCATATTGACGAGAGAAAAATCAATCCAGCTAGGTCTCCTTTCTGGAACAATTCCTTTTCTCTATTTTCATCCGAGCAGAATCCGCCCGGGTACTAACAACTAAACGAGTACTTACAATTACCTATATTGAACAATGATTGAGAGCGATTGATGTTTTATTAGATTATGTATAATAGCAAATAAATAATTATAAATGAACCAAAACGTATCAAGTAAATGACTTGATTAATCAGAAGTTTTACCGTCATAGATGGTTAAATCAAAAAGAGCAAGAACAGAGGTTACGTACGGTGAATTTATTCTATGGAACCTGGACAGTGAAAAAGTTAAAAAGTCGTGCAAAAAAATATCTAGTAGAAACAAACTGCTACCTAAATTTAGTAGCCGGCAAAGTTCGGTAGCTCCAGAACCGAAAGCGGCGGAGAAGTGTAACCGAACCCGATACATCCGCAGCCTACGCCTTCCTCCGTCCCGTACGTGCAGGTAAACTTTGCAAAATAGCAAATAATGTGCGTGATTCACACTTACCACGTTGGTCGTGCTTGAGAAAAGGTATTTTGAATAGAAATGCGTTCCTCGAATAGACATGAGGCTACATTCACACATTTCAATTTTACAAGACTTTTGAATTAACACAGCAATATTCATTAAGTAGGTACCTAATGTTACTAAAGCTCGACACTAAAAGATTTATTTAATACTAGCTGCCCGGCCCGGCTTCGCTCGGATTACCCGTTTTCCTGTAGGAATTAAGCATTTTCCCGCGGTAAAAAGTAGCCTATGTATGTTCATCAGGGATAAAGTCAGCTTCTAATGGTAAAAAAAATGTTCAAATTGGTCCAGTAGTTTCGGAGCCTATTCAATACAAACAAACAAATCTTTCCTCTTTATAATATTAGTGTAGATTAATAAAAGTGTGTTGAGATGTCAAAAACTATACGTTTTTTACTGTAGTTATTAAGTAGTATGATCAAGTACGTCAAACGTTGGTGATTTTCGAAATAAAAACAAGTTATGTACTAAAGTACCTACCTATTTCCCAAAAATTCTAATTAATACTAGAGGCATTCGTTTTTTATAGACTCGTACCTGTCCTGAAGGCAAACTGTAATAGTATTTTATGCAACTGTTGTATAAGTAGGGTCTTAAAACGCGAGTGGCGTGAGTTGCGATGCGAGCCTTGGCGAGCATCGCAATTAATGACGCCACGAGCGTTTTAAGACCAAGTTATACACCGTTGCATACAATACTTTTTCTACGACTAATTCTAAATAAATAGCATTTGACTTTTCGGCAGTAGTTTTTCCGTTAGTTATATTACTACTCACGCAATTTCTTCAGCGGTGCAGTTATTTTCTTCTTCGTCCATTTTAAATGGAACGTACTATCGGCTGCAATAATGCATGGACACCTTACGGCCTAGTTTCGCTTGAATGGTTTGACGTCTTCAACTCACATAGTTGCACGTTGTGTGCAATAAATAAACTAGATGGCGTTCTTGGCGATGGTATTTGAAC
Organism: Epinotia ramella; assembly: GCA_947578815.1. Classification (NCBI taxonomy): domain Eukaryota; kingdom Metazoa; phylum Arthropoda; class Insecta; order Lepidoptera; family Tortricidae; genus Epinotia; species Epinotia ramella. The sequence goes on from OX388205.1 coordinate 19,760,016, forward strand.
ATCGCGGAACATAAGCCAATTTACTATAAATTTACACCTATTATCACCAGAAGTATTCTCCTAATAGTGTAATTATACTAATTATTAGCAAATACCAATTTACAATAGCTTTATTTAAGTGTGATACAACTGATATGTGAATGCTATATTTCCACTAGTAATTAAAATGATGCGACAGCCCAGTGGATTGAGACATGTGCTATAAACTCGGCAGCCAAGATCGATCGAAGATCGATTCCCTGTTAATGGTAGAATAAGTTATGTTTTTGCTTTTTTATAGTTTTGTATTTCTAGATGGAAGTTTTTTAGATATAAATAAAAATCGTTTAATGAAATAAAATATTAATAACTTAAATAATTAAGACAGCTTTTTTTGTTTTTATTGTGTTTATTTCGTTAACTACAGTACTGCTAACGCAGTTTTTTAATAGAACTTAGTAATAGTTACTTAGCAACTTTTCTAACATTTAATTAAGGTGATAGCTTAAGTTTCATTTCCGAAAATTGGAAAAAGATTGAAGCTATACCCCCAATAAATATAACATTAACAATTATTAACTTAAGGCCGGGTTATCTAACATTCAAATCAATCGAACGGATTTAGATGTTAATTGACATACTTATACATATATATATCTATACCTATGTGAGCGTTCAAATAATGAAAACTGTTATTGATTTTTTAATAATGATAATAATATTATTCGGACTTTCACGGTTACTTACACTAGTTAGAACTTATGATTATATAGTTAATAATAAGTAATAATAACTCACAATCACATTTCGAATAGTAAAGCGATAAAAAAAATGCAAACATCATACCTACTAAGCAATGTTTTTGTTTTTAATTTGTCTAGCATAACCCGGCCTTTTCCTAAAACATAATGTATAAATCTAAATGTAAACTGCACTGCACTGTTTGGTCGGCTTCTTCACCTTCTCCATGTTAGGAACTACGCGAACATTATCATACGTATTATTACGATATCATAAACTTAAACGGCCGTGTTCACTGGATTTAAAACACTTCACCATCATTTAAATTCTATAGGGTAAATTACAACCGTGCCGTTTTCTGTGCATCTGTTAGCAACGGCGAACTGTGTCTTCAACTCTTCACTTGCGTGGAAGTGGCTTATCGGTTATAAGCAACTTTCTTCGTAGGTCATCACCATTCACCATAGCTGCACGCTGAATAATGGTATGATTGAGACCTGATCTACTAGATCCTTCCTTTTGTGCCCATAAAACAACCGTTTTTTCGCTGTAACAACAGTATTACATAATAACAACAATGTAAGATACGAGTAGGTAATTAGATTAAGTATCATTAATATTACAAAACATGTAAAAACTACTTACGTTTATACATTATATTAAATAGCAATTAACTGTGATCTTTTAAAGATCAATCGATAACTCATTGCTATATTAGTAAAGAAAGGAATCAATTGGTAAACGGCTAACGAATGAATACGAAGTGAGTGTAATAAAAAAGATTACGGTAGTTATATGTCATCTATCTACCTTCTTCAATTATTATACTAAACGTAGTCGTAATGGATATCTGTAGGTATAAAAAAACAAACTGATGATTAATTTCAATCTACCATCCAAATGGCAAATGGCCCAGTGGCAAATAGACTGCAGTTTAAAGTCGACCTGAGAATTCGGGTTCAAACCCGCGGCCGCGTCCAGCCAAATTATGTTTTTGTAATTTATTCGATGTTTGGAGTTCGCTCTTAGTGCAAAACACTAACAAGAAGAAGAAAATTTAATAATACTTCCACGAAGGTGTGTTGTTAAAAACAAAAAATCGGGAATGCGTTAAAGTTGACTCGATAAATATACAAAAATAGTAGGTGGTGGTTATCCAAGTAAATAGAAATTTCGAAGACGCGGACGAAAACAATTTTTATTTCATTAAAAATCAGCTAACAACGCCATCTAGTGAAATCTCGCTTAACTTTTGAGGCTTACATTTACATCTATAATAATACTACACGTTGTGCTCATAGATGGCGTAGGATTCGGCGGACAAGCGAAACTGTTTCTGAATTGACCATGGACTTTTGCTGTCTAGTGTACACAGTTTTCTTCAATTCACAAACATGAATCAAATCTTAATAAGTTATTAATAACGAATAGTTATCATATTTCGTCTAATTGTGAATTGGAACTTTGGTGGGAATTTAGAAATATGACACATTGACACCTCTTGTTTATGGTTGTTTTTAATTTCCTTGAACTTGCCATCCGAACCAAACTGAATCCGGATCCGAACCGAATCGGATCGGTTTATATTTATAAATAATACCAGTAATTGGTAAAATATGTATACACACAACTCATGATCATTTATTTTTATTTTAGTAAACAATTTATGTTCTACAAATGTTTCATAGTAAAACTTTTTATTTCGAAAAATTTGCTTATGAAGTTGGTACCACTGCAATATGGCGGCCGATTGAAAAAAAGATAATGATTTGACATCGTGGTAAACAGTGCTTTTATGAAAAAAATATGAACCATAAAAATACACTGAACAGTGCGTTTATGGGCCATAGAGTTTTTCGACGACATATTATCGGTGTCATTGTATTTGAGCTAGAGCCTATATAAATGACAGATAACGGTAGAGGAGTAGAAAAATATTTTTTTCAGGAAAATGTGTCTTTTAATTTGTAGTTTGTAAATTTATTATGGTGCTTGTAACATCTACCTCTATATTGTATACTACGAGTTTTCGCGTTGGCATTTGGCATTGACTAATAAAGTGTCATACGTATATAGTTCATCGTATGGCGTGTAAAAGGTACATAAAACATGCAATAAACAATATTTATTAGTGTCATATTAAGTAGCTATAACTTGCAACTGTATTTAAAGGAGAGAATTAAAATCTGTAGGTACCTATAAGTTTTAAGTATTTTTTGAGTTCAATAAATAAAAAACATAAACATGTCAATCATGGAATACGCTATCTGAACACTGCCTGTCTAGTCGTATTCCAAGTTCCCCCGATGGAAATAGTACATTATTGCCGTGGCCGGGAAGGAGGCAATTGCAGGCTGAGGCTAATATAGTGCTTTTCTCAAAAATGAGGGAATAAAAAATACTAAATTTATATAAACTTTAAATATCGTTGCACAACGTGAAAACATTTACGATTTACCGCCGTTTTTTTTTTTAAACAGAATCTCAAGTGTATTTTTCCACCAAAAAAACGCAAACTATTTGAGACACATACTTAAAAACGTCGTGTTTGCAACAGAAAAATACGAGTTGAATTGGCTGAATACGAGCTGTGCCGTCTTTTATATGCCAGTTTCTACTTTTTTTTTAATTTGGTACTTGACAAATAATAGTACATTGTTTAACGAGGGGCGGAAGTGGAATATTGCGAACAAGAGTCTATCAGAAGCCCGACGCCGAAGGCGGAGGGCTTTTGATGACTCGAATTTGCAATATTTTTACGCCCGTGTTATACACAATGTTTTTCATCACATTTGCGAGGAAACAAATACATTTTAGATGAAATGAATACAAATCGTAATAAAAACTGCAACATGTCAGTCGGCCATTTTGTTGAATTTGACGTGAGGCGCGTATGGCAAAGACCCTTCTCTATACAGCCACGATTTGAAAACACTTAATAACATTTTACATAGACACTAAATAACTACATAGGTATTATCTGTAAATAATTCAGTTAAACATGTTTCAGTAGTTTTTTGAGTTTAAGTTTATTTATAAATACGTTTTAAGACATCGTATTTGATATAAAACCTCTTTGCTTTGTAACTGCCGCATGAGTGACAGATACAATTTAAGAAAAAAACCATTACGCCCGTGGGCGTAACACAGACTATTACAGCTCTGTATGTCTGCGCATTATGAAGCCCTTTTCGAGCAAGTGTGATGAAAAGGAATTTATATATAACATTCCAGGCGGCCTGCAATGTTTTTTATTTTTTAATTTAGATCTGACCTTAAACCTTATACACTTTACTTTCCAATATGTAGCGAGTTACGTTCACTTTGCGGGCCATTTTTGAGAAAAACATTATTTACTACATCTGTAGGTACTGAATACAACTAAGTTGAAGCAGAATACCAGAAAAGCGAACCCCTGTTTAAGACTGGAATTTCCAAAGGCGTCACGAAGTTTTCACAATTCCACAATTCATATCATTTCAATGTCAAACCACGTATTTTGTATATAAAGGTATTGTGATGAAAGTTTCATACTGAAAGAGAATTGCAAAAAACCGTTACCGGTAAAAAAAATTGTATCGAAGTACATACTAAGCAAACCTATTCTAGATCAATAGCATTTATTTAGAGAATTGATTAGTATACACCAACAAATAGAGACGTTGGAGTTTCCTCTAGTAGACCTTCGGCCGTTGCAATAAGTTGTACTTATCTATGGTTGGTACTTAGGTTAACAATGTTGCCGAATGGTATATATATACAGGGTGCAATCTTTTACGTGATACAAAATAGCAAAATGTGAATCTATCCATGATTCTGAGCAACTTTTATTATGGGACCAACTTTGTGTTATGCCAAAAAAAACACACCTGTTCATACATTCTTGTCAGTCTAAAATGAGCAGAGTTAATGAAATAGTTGGATTTTTTTGGCATAACACAAAGTTGGTCCCATAATAAAAGTTGCTCAGAATCATGGATAGATTCACATTTTGCTATTTTGTATCACGTAAAAGATTGCACCCTGTATATGTATAAAAAGATACGAACTTATTTAAAGCAGCAACATTTATAAGCTTAAATAAATAATACCGTTCTTTGCAGCAGTCGTGACTCGTGCAATATAATCCCTTTATTTTGTTTATCTAAACGGGCGTGTTAGATTTCAATTCATGAATAAAGGACATCGCCCTATTTTCTCTTAATCCGTGATTACATTCACTTTAAAAATCTCTTTCTGTTAAAGAATATATATAAAATCTATGTTCAGATTATTTTAAATAACAATCTTCTGAACAATATAAATATAATCAGATTATTTTAAATATAATATGTCATATAAATGATTCGACCTTCTGAACTCAGCGGGCTCTTCGGAACGACCAATGTGAATCAATTAATTGATTTGAATAACTCAGTGTGTTTATATTGCCCAGAAGACTTACCCCCCTATTCATAAAACTTATAATACCTCTGCAACATAAAATGTTCTTACGAACGCAAATGTCAAAGTGACAGATAAAGACAATCGAATTTTAACGGCATTTTAGTTAGAATAGGCTTGACGTACACGTTTATGAATACGGCTGTTATTGTATAACGCATTAGTTATCCAAATTGTTATCAAATTAGTCAAAAGTATGTCAAAGTTTCGATGCCGATTCCAATCAAGAGTACGAGTCGGCTATGCAATAAGACATCTTATATTAGGAGCAAGCAGTTTCATTGTTCAGAATATCACGGACAGATTGCTGAGTGCTGTTGTTCAGAACTAACGGCGAGACTAAACAACGCAATTCAACCAAAATCTGCTCCACTCTATGTGTAGGTACGACTATATATTTACTGTTACAGTTAAATAAACTTACTTAGAGCTATATTGGTAATTAAATGCGAGAAGATATGCAAACTGTTGGTTTTTGACGTACTAAAGGGCTTTGACCCGTGTGGTGTCGGGTAGAAATAGGACCACCCCCTTTCTTCCCGTGGGTGTCGTAAGAGTCGACTTAGGGAATAGGGTGTGTTGTGGGCTATGGGCTAGCAACCTATCACCGCGATATCACATTTTGTCGATCTTTTATGCACAAACATACATGTACATTTTATGTACATTTATGCTAAAAGTGGCACTGGACACAAGTTTCATGTGCTCTGCCTACCCCTTTTAGGGATAAAGGCGTATATGTATGTATGATTGTAAAGGTCTTAAATAGGACGGTAAGGGTGCCTTTCCACCAGAAATGTGCTATGCCATGCTATGTTTTAATACATTTGAAACGTAGCACCAGCTACAGTACAGCTGCGTTTGAAATGTATGAAAACACTAAGCTTCTGCCCGCGACTCCGTCCGCGTGGAACTCGTTTATATCGCAGCTCCATACAAACTTTTACCCCCCCATTTCACCCCCTTAGGTGATGATTACGAGGATAAAAACTATCCTATGTTACTCTCCATCCCTTCAACTATCTCCACTTAAAAAATCACGTAAATTCGTCGCTCCGTTTTGCCGTGAAAGACGGACAAACAAACAAACAAACACACACATACACTTTCGCATTTATAATATTAGTATTAGTATGGATAACATAGCAAGCATAGCAGATCTCTTGGAAAGGCACCCTAAAGAGGCTGTTTACAACAAAAAGAAATTGCAATTGATTCAAAACTACAAGTATTCAATAGTTTGACGACCGCTTTAGCCTAGTTGGTAGTGACCCTGCCTACGAAGCAATAGGTCCTGGGTTCGAATCCCGGTAAGGGCATTTATTTGTGTGACGAGCACGAATATTTGTTCCTGAGTCATGGATGTTTTCTATGTATTTAAGTATTTATTTCTCTATGTAATTATGTTTATCGTCGTCTAGTACCCACAGTACAAGCTTTGCTTAGTGTGGGACTAGGTCGATTTGTGTAAGATTGTCCCCTAATATTTATTTATAGTTTCCCAAAAAAGATAAGTTATTCTTGAAAGTAAACTGTGCACATCCAATCGAGCTTTGCTTTGCGAACATTAGCGGGCGAGCGAGACTACATTTTGAGAGTTAAATCAAATTGTAATTTAAGAAAACGTTACTGAAAATTGCGTAAGGGCAGGCCGGCTGATACGATTAGTGATCTTGTTTAATAGTAGCTATAAATATAGACTCTAAACGACGAATTTTAAAGGAAATATTCCTTAACTTTTAATTTAATTTATTACTTACTTATATTTAATTCATAGTCATTAATTTGGTACACTATAGTAGTCTGAAAACCTAATCATATTTCATGTCATTCATTTATTAATTAGCAATATGAATTGTGTTTAAACTACTTACAAAGAAACTTAACACACCATTTGGAAAATAAAAAAATATAAATTACTAAGAACAATAACATGCATGCTATAATATCGTTTCATATCAATATCTAACGATAATGCAGCTCTAGACAATGTTTTAAATTGGATTTTAGGTTTCAGGCAGTATCTTTATCGATTTACCTTTATTCACAACTGGGAAAGGTCCTTTTACAATATCCGCTTTCTGTAACTTTTTAACTATTCATTATGTACTTCATTGTCGTCAAATGCCAACTCGTCTCTCAAGTGCCTAGTAGTAATGATCTCCTTTACGTCTATCTACTTTTACACAACAGATATAATTATAAGTCAAACGGCTATCGGTTCTTCAATATTTTATCTCCATTTTTGTCAACCGGATTTTGAAAGAAATGAATACTTAATTTTGTATGTTTTTTTTAACATTGTCTAAAAACACTTATTTCGCGTCTCTATTGACGTGAGAGACCTAACATATACGAAATCTACATATTTGGGTTCGTCTATGACGTCTCTAAAAACGTGACTAGGGTTTTCATTTTAAACCAATTAACACAAAAGTTATAGCCAGAAAACCAGTTTTTTGGCCTAAAATTGTTCAACTTTGATGCCGAATATCTCGAAAACAATAAACTTTTAAGTAAATATGGGATACTATATTGCTTAAAGCCGTTGTTGTTAATATAATAAGCTACAAAACACATTAGAAAACTAAGGGATTCAGATCGAAGGTCATTGGCGTGTGGGAGGGAGCCCCTTAAAGGGTTCGTTCGTTTTGACATCGAATCAATACATACAAATATGAAAAGCCTCACGAAGAAGTACCATTGTTTATTTTCCCTCACGGCAGAATGCGCGCGGGATCACACTTGTGACCACTCGCGCGCACTGCCAGAACAGATGAGCATCAGCGGGACTCCAGTCGGATGCTTGCAGCCGGTTCTCATAAAATCCGCTAGACTGCGTTGCTCACGCAAAATATCCCCGTTTATACAGGGAAAATCACGACAGATAATTGCTTCCGGGTAAGGATTGTACATATTTCTGCATTTCTTTGTAACAAAAATGGTAGCGATCCCTTGAAGGCGTTAGTATCACATTGTGACTAGAAAGTAGATAAAAAATACTTCAGTAAAATCATTCCCTGCAGAACAAAGGAAAGACCAACTGTTTCTAGACCGAATGAGCTACCAATAAACGCCTTTTTATAGGTACGGGTCGCCAACACCTATGCTAGAGACAGCCTTTATGTGTTTTCCCATGAGAATCATAATAACAATATTTTCTGGGCATTCACAGGGACACAATCCATTCTAATATTATAAATCCGAAAGTGGGTCTGTCTGTCCGTTACCTCTTCACGCTTAAACCGCTGAACCGAATTAGATAAAATATGGCAAAGAGATAGTTTGAGTCCCGGGGAAGGACATAGGATAGTTTATATAGTGAAAATTTGTATAGAGCTACGATATAAACGACGTTCACCTGGACGGAGTCGCGGGCTGAAGCAAGTAAGACTAAAATTACTAAATCTTTTAATATTTATGAATGAATAGGCCCTATATTTGGGCCCAAAACGAGTAGATATGACTGTTCTTGGGTCGTAATTAGTCGCTGTAGACAAAACATTCGTCGTCGACAAATAAGTCGGTGCAAGCGGATCTCTTATCCACAGCGACAATCGATTAAAAATTGAGCATATGGGTTCTTGGCATCATACTAATGATGAAATGTGACTGGTCTTTTACATATATGACACCGCCAACCTTAATCCAATAGATATGAACAAACAGTGTGTCGATATATTTTTTTACTTAATTATTGGAATTAAGCTGTCAAACAATGGGACGCAAAACAAGCATTTAGTAATAATGTTGATCTGAACAAGTTTCTGTCAAAAAAATCATTTTTCGTACAAGCTTTTATTGCCGACTGTACTTTTCTGTATTATCAACGTACCCCGGGGTTTTGGGTGCGCGAATGAATGACATAAGCCAAAGAATACGTATGAATTAAATAACAGAATGTATACTTACCTACTGAATAATTAATTGAATAAAAAAATACAAAAAAAAAACATACGATCAATTATTGATTTATTTGAAAATATTTCATTTAACTACGCTTACGAAGCCGCGGATAACATCTAGTATGATATCGAATAAATGCTCAGTAATTTATTATCAACCTCTTCAGTTCAGTTCTTACTCAAGTATTTATAAATTAATAAACACTTCAGAGATATCTAACGTCAGGATTGATATTTGACATTCAATGTCTGTCATACATACCGTGCCTTTGTCTTATGTAATTTACATATACGCAATAGCATTTTCAAAATACTATATAACAGTTAATACAAACATGCCTTCACGGAAAATAGCTCGTTACGAGTTCGTGCATTCGTGGATAGAAAATAATCCAGAAATAGAGGTTCGAGATTCAATGTTCTTTTGCACCAAGTGTAATGAAATAAAATTGTAATTAAATTGTAGTTTGTTTACAATTCGCAGGAAGGTATTTATTCATTAGGCACAATATGATTATTTGTCAATATAACCTATCTGTTTATCTCTACTCTTTCTCAAGTTATTCCCGCACCCAAAACCCCGGGGTATGATTATCAACTACTCATTGAGACGATGCAAACGGGCCCAAACTCAACGGGGTTACGTCGGTTAAATACTGAATTCCCATGGCCACCTTCTGTCTCCATCGTAAGATCAGCTCGATGTTACCATAATATTGAATTGTCATCCTAACTATACTAATACCCAAAATTTCAGCTCAATCGGAGACCGGCAAGTGACTGAAAAATGTGTTGCAAATTTTGACGGACGACTTACATACTTAATACTTACATACGAACAGGTCAAGTTAATATAAAGCTTGTAAAAAACGGTCGCAATGTAGTTCTTATCCATACTAATATTATAAATGCGAAAGTGTATGTGTGTGTTTGTTTGTTTGTCCGTCTTTCACGACAAAACGGAGCGACGAATCGACGTGATTTTTTGTGGAGATAGTTGAAGGGATGGAGAGTAACATAGGATAGTTTTTATCCCCGTAATCATCCCCTAAGGGGGTGAAATGGGGGAGGTAAAAGTTTGTATGGAGCTGCGAAATAAACGAGTTCCACGCGGACGGAGTCGCGGACAGAAGCTAGTAATATAATATATGTACCACTTTTTCGTAACAATTAAGACACGTATACTGTCTCTCGGAAACGTTGAAAAATGATAAGCATCGGTTTTCGGGCTATATCACGAACACAAAAATAACAAATATTGATAGAGGATGTACTGCCATGTAGGTAAATATGGGATTATTTAAAGATGAAAACGTAAACAGTTCGGGTAAACATTTGATAATGTTTAAAGGATGACTTCCGCTAATCCAGGGATAATGAATGAGATTTTATTACAAACTCAGTACAAAAAACCGAGACATAACGTCTTACCTGTTAGAAAATACTAGCGTGAGTTTACGAATAGTTTGTTTCACTTAAAATAACGAAAAGGCACTTATCGTGGTTTTGAGGTATGAAAGAAAAGATAACTAAAAGACGTCATAAAACTGACCGAAGTGTGGCACATGGAGTGGATTCGAGTAGCTACTTAACCCTACCTGAAGTTAACAATTAAACAATAGATGTCCGTAACGATTGGTTTTAAAGTACTTTTCGTAAATTTCCCTTTCCTTTAAGTACGTGAAACAACGTATAAGTCACTGTGTGATTTTTGTGTAACATTCGTCCTGACACGTATTAGCCCTGCCTGAAAGGTGGGAGCTAACGCGTGCACAACTGACATCATATTGATATGCAAAAGGTTGCACCATATGACCTCCAGGTCAGATGTCGACTGTTTATCGGTATCAGCTCATTAACGGCCGTAATAGAGAGGTAATGCGATTTGCATCTAAATGAGCCGTGGACGAGTCGGCGCGGCACGGCATCGCGTTCTGCGAGCACCTAATTAACAAGCGGAACATCCAGCGCGGTCTCTTCTCTATAAATGCTATTAGTCCAGTCATTTCATTATCACAAGTATGAAAAAAAAACCAGCCAAGTGCGAGTCGGACTCGCGCACGAAGGGTTCCGTACCATTATCTGTAAAAACGGAAAAAAATCACGTTTAGTGTATGGGAGCCCCCTTAAACATTTATTTTATTCTGTTTTTTAGTATTTGCTGTTATAGCAGCAACAGAAATACATCATCTGTGAAAATTTCAACTGTCTAACTATCACGGCATGATACAGATACAGCATGGTGACAGACGGACGGAGAGCGGAGTCTTAGTAATAGGGTCCCGTTTTAACCCTTTGGGTACGGAACCCTAAAAAACAGAAATTATTTATAAAACCAGTCAATCTTCTGTGTAGCTTACGGATATATGATGATTGATAATCATTTGAATAATTACGTAGACACAAAATCCTACAAAATATCAGCATTCCAAAAATATATACCTAACTTAATTAGTGCCTGAAAATAATATTAGTACATTATTGCCGAGGCGCGGAAATAAAGTTTTTTTTGGCGGTTTTCGCCAAGGTAAATAAAGTATTTTTCTCAAACATGTGAGGAAATAATACAAAGACATTACAAAAAACATTGTGACATACCTAATAACGCGGTGACACTTGTACTGTGATTTATATATTATGTACCTAAGCATTCTTTCTACGGATTCTTTCTAAGGCGGTATTACTTCACACTATATTTTACAATCAATGCGGTGTTTCTAGTCATTAAGTATAACACATTGAATTCAATTCATGTTATCATGACACTGTTTAATTTCATTTTCTTCTAACCTTAAACAATTAAGAGCGAAAAAAAATTTTTTTTTAAATATCACCATGGAAACCGCGGGGCTTGCGGGTGATTTTCTTTGCCTGAATTAGATTTTTTCTTAGTCGTCTCGATTTAGTATGGCGCTATCAGGATTTTAAAAAGTTTAATGCAGCGGGAAATAATGGGTTTTGTATAGGTTAATTATTATACTCCTAGGCAGGGACAGGACTTAACTTTTTAAATGTTGGCGGATAAAAATTAGGCACTTCGCGTGTTCGTTTTTCAAACAAAATGCAACTCTTTCCGAGCATTTTTAGAAAAATATTTTAATCGTTGTTTTGGTTCTATAATATTGAAAATAAATCATTAAAAAGAGACAATAATGCTTTATTTACATATACAAAATTACCTACGGGTGGAAAGTTTGAGGTAGGTTTTTGCATAAAACATCTTAGAATAACGTTTCAAAATGAAAACAAAGACCGTAATTTTATTTTAACTGGAGCTACATTTTTGGGGGACATCGGCAATATTTTGAGAAACGCTTTTATCGACGATGGTCATTTTGAATAGGTATAAGGCGGTATAACGGTATAATGGCCGATTTCTGCTAAGCAAAGCTACAAGCTACAGATAGTAGCTCTCTTATTTAAGAGACCTACTATCTGTAACGACCAATAAGAGATTATTAGCAGCTTATACTTTCTACACCAGCCATGGCTCGGTATGAAGATTTAAAAAGAAAGACTCCTTTTAAGTTCTCTACCTTGAAATTATTCGTTACTACTCGTAGTAAAACGTAGATCTTGATTTAGTTTGGGTTGGTCATAAACACCTTACAATCCAGGCATTCAACCCTAAAATACGAATTATAAATACTATTAGTGATTCATCACCTATTTCATCAATTTCCCGACTATACATATACTGGTTACTCTCTCATATTGGTGAAATTAATGGTGTGGCAAAAACAGCAAAAGTCAGACAAAAAAAACAGAAGCGCGTTTTGCCAAACAACACGCCTATTTGCCGCTGAATGCCCTGTAATCGAATATGTCGGATGCACTAACCCTTATTCGGGATCACGATAGCCGCGACATGCTTAAAACAAAATGTACTTCGAAACTAATAATCCGAATAGATTGGACCAAATTTTGAATAAAACGAGAGATATTGCTCCTATATTGGATTATCGACTACTAAAACTTATCAAAACTAAGGTTATGATTTCGGAGTCGCTGCAATATTTAGATCAAGCATTGAAAAAATATAGTGCCATCGGTCCTACTTTCCCTTCTGAAACATCCATTTTCAAGATTTTTGCTTATTAATAAATAAATATTAGGGGACAAACCTACACAAAACGAACCATATAGCCCCATAGTAAGTTCAATAACGGTTGTGTTATGGGTACTAAACGGCGATATATTTAATAGATATGAAAATACTTAAATACATGGAAAACATCAGACTTAGAAAAAAAAACATGCTCATCACTCAAATATTTGCCCTTACCGGGATTCGAACCCAGGACCTTCAGTTTCGTAGGCAGCGTCACTACCCACTAGGCTAACCGGTCGTCGGTCTTATTGTGTATGTAGAATTGTAGATACACGATTGAATAAAAGTAATGTATGCCTCCTTGTGTTTGTTTGTACCATTTATTAATTTATTGTCATTTTCTGTATTTTGACATTCGTTATCATATTTTTATTTTTTAAACCCATAACGAAATAATTTGCACGGCTGCATGCAGGCTGAACACACCGAACTTGAAAATATTGTACACCATCCTTAAACTGTATTCATTTCAGCAAGAAAAGAAATGTATTTGTACGGGGGTTTAGTTTGAAATTAACCGATATTTCACACCTTCCGAACTTTGACTGTTGATTTCCATATCAGTAAATTTAATTAACCCCATTTATTTCTTCTCCATTCCACTCCATTACAGTTAATCAATAGCCATGATACGGGTGGTTATAGGTAGGTATTAAACAAAAGGAAATAATTCAGAAATATTTTGAGATTGATACCTATAATATATATATACAAAATAAATACGTTAACTTTGCAACCACAAAAAAGAATAATTTCCGAAATGACGCAGACTAAAAAAGGACGGTACTACGGTGTGACTTGTATTTATCTGGCGTGAAATGAAAAAAAAATACAAATTTGGTATTGGAAAAACATTATAATAACAGGGGCCTAATTAAGCAACGGGTTTTTGACGTCAATGTCACTTAAAAAATGGAGACGCGAAGGCAAATTAATGAATGAGGCCGAAGGAATATGCACGATCAATATATGTAATGAATGGTAGTATATGTACCTACACCTACTACCCAAAGATATCCGTGCACGGCGCCCATACAATATGACTAATTTGGCTTGTCTATTTTATACAAACTGAGCACAATATCTTCAGCGCTTGCATAAAATATATGCCAATATTATAGATTCTATATTTATGTTTAGATGCCAAGACATTGCTAGAATCATATAGTTGGTCGAATGCTCAAAGGCTGTTACAATTGGTTCGCTGTTTTGGGCTTCGTCGGAGTGTCCAGGGTGCGTGTCGGGTGCGTTATTAATTTAACCGCAGACCTAATTAATCTTACCCGGTGCGGAGTCTCCCACGACCGCCATGATCCAGCTCGGATCGGGACAGGGAATATTTGGGACCAAGTCTGGATTACAAGTAAATACTTGCTAAGGCTGCGTATAAGCAGACGGATTTCATATTACTTTTTTGCGAACGCTAGTCCATACTAAAACCCAAAACGTGAAAGTATTGTCTTTTCAAGTTTAAACCGTTCCAAATTAACTAATTATACGGTCCACAAACTAACTACTAGCATCAGCACCCGTACACCCCGTAAGTGATTGCCGTTTTACGTAATGATCAAAGTAGTAGTACTAAGTAGGTATTTTTTTGGCTTCTCATCTACTGTTTCATAAGCTCTGCTTGCATTAAATAAGTGTACATTTATTAATAGACATCGGTGAATGTTTTCTGCCGAAGTTACGCTTTAATTTCTACTAAAGACAGATCCACTCTGGGTAGAAATACTGGACAAGCAATTTCAGCAAATACCGCACCGCAGCCCTAATTTACAACTAATGTTTCACATTCCAAAACAGTAGGCTTGTACTATATATATCGATACCACTATCTTCGCATCGCAATACCCTTTGTTTAGCCATTATACAATTTAATATTGGGCACAACGCCACGAAACCTGTTAACTCTGAATCTTTGGGGACATTTTCGTCATTTATTAGACTTCGAAGGAAAATAGTAAAACTATATTTTTATGACGAGTTTCATTCGGCAGTGCGGCAAACATTCGCATCCAATCAACGTCGACTATTCCCATGACATGACATCAAACAGGTTGGCGCCATAATTCGCCTGATGGCACTTTGTGTCGACAAAACCCGACAATTGGACGTAGTTAAAGGAAAAGGATCCAATCCACAAAATGACCAAAACATGAGTTAAGTATACCAGATAGGTCTCTGAGGCGTATATTTTCATTCAGCAAAAAGACGCCCCGCTCACATAGTGTTTTCATATTTTAATCAACATGGGATACCATCCCACATGTATGACGGAGTAAAAAAGATATCCTTCATAAAGACCCATAACGCTTGGAACCGTATAGTGATATTAGATCAGTTACATAATTGATTCACATTTGTTTTAACAAAAGAAATCCAACCTGCTTGGACCATTTTTAAGAAAATGCAATTCACACGTTTTACTTTTAATATTTTCAACGAAACGGATCCAACCCGTTTGGATTCTTTTTAAAAAACTAAATTTAGATTCTTTAAATCTTTTAGATATACAACAAAATAGATTCAACTCACTTGGATCAGTTTTGTTGAGTTGTTTTGAATCCTGCAATGGTGTCTTAGTAAACAACAGAAACGATCCTATTACAATATTTTTTTGTTAATCTGTTTTTTAAATTCATTTAGCTTTATTTTTTATCATTAAAAGAAGTTTTCACTATAAAGCAGCCTTTATTACGATTTTTGCTGTCAGTATTATTGTCTTGGATCATTATACGTAAATGTATTATCCGATCCAGCGCACATAAACCATTTTTAGGAAAATGGTTATATTAACAACTAACTTCTGCCCGCGACTTCGTACGTGTAGGTATAATTATGGTTTAAACATGATATTCTTATGTTTAACCATATTACTGACAAATTTGAAAATAAACATTCCATTTCCATACTGTGCGTGTAAGAGTTCAAATTGTCTTCGAATCGAAATAAATACCCTCATAAACTTGGTCGTCTATAATATTATATAGATCCCCAAAATATCCTTTGAGAGAGCGCTCCCTATACGAGCCCCAGGTCCGAAGGCCCGATGGCGAGCCCCACGGACACTCACTATCACCCAGGTGTCTTGCAAGCGAGACCTGAGGCCAAAGTCCCTAAATCTGAGCGGCGAAGCAAACCTTCAGAGAGTGGTCTTAATTTTTTTTTACGAGGGCCTAAGGCCCGAGGCCGAGCCCCCATAGATACTCGTTATCTCCGAGTAACTTGCAGGTGAAACCTTAGGGCCGAAGACCTGAAGGTAAACGGGGAGCAAACGGAGCCGAAGGCTGAGCTTTTCGTAGGAATGAAAGGCCCTAAGCATACTTTTAGAGAGCGGTCGCTATGCGAGCTCGGGGGCTGAAGGCCTTACTGTCCCCAGGTGTCTTGCAAGCGAAACTGGAGACCAAAGTCCCCAAGGAGAGTGGGCAGGCAAGCGATGCCGAAGGCCAAGCTTTTCGTAACAATGAAAGGTCCCAATCAAGCCCTAAGAAAGCGCTCCCAATGCAAGCCTGAAGGCCGAAGGCCGGAGCCCAAAGTCCCCAAGGGGAGTGGGCAGGCAAGCGAGGCCAAATGCCGAGCTTTTCGTAACAATGAAAGGTCACAATCAAGCCTTATAAAGCGCTCCCAATGCGAGCCCGACGGCGAGCCCTCACGGACACGGACATTTCCTATCCCCAGGTGGCAGCGAAGCCAAAAGCCGAGCTTTACGTTCAAATGGAAAGCCCAAAGCATCCCTTTAGAGAGCGCTCTCAATGCGAGCGCCTACGGACACTCATTATCTACGGGAGTCTTGCAAGCGAAACCTGAGGCCCGAATTCCCGAAGGTAAAAAGGGAGCCAAGCGAAGCCGAAGGGTGAGCTTTTCTGTAGGACTTAAAGGCTTTAGCATGCTTTAAGAGACCGCTCCCTAGGCGAGCTCGAGGGCCCAAGACCCGAATGCAAGCCCCCGCGGACACTTACAATCCCTAGGTGTCTTGCAAACGACCAAACCGACCTGTGGCTAAAGTACCGGAGATGAGCGGCGAGGCAAGCGAGCCCTCACGGACACTTACAATTTTTTATTGATAATGAGTCTTTTATTCCAACGAAAAGCAAGGCCTTTGGCCTCGCTTGCTTTGCCACTCACCTACGGGACTTACCTCGGCTCGCCACTCACCAAGCAAGCGAGGCCAAAGGCCTTGCTTTTCGTTGGAATGAAAGACTCATTATCATTCCTTCAGAAAGCGCTCTAAATGCGCCCCCATGGACGGGCACTCATTATCTCCCGTTGTCTTGCAAACGAAACCTGAGGGCGAGCCCCTACGTACACTTACTATCCCCAGGTGTCTTGCAAGCGAAATCCCAGGCCAAAGTTCCGAAGGTAAGCGGCGAGGCAAGCAAGGCCATTTTGTTGGACTGAAAGGCCCAAAGCAACCCTTCTGAGAGCAGTTCTCAATGTGAGCAATCACCCCTAAGCACACTCATTATCTTCCGGTGTCTTGCAAGCGAAACTTAAGGGCCGAAATCCCGAAGGTAAACGGGGAGGCAAGCGAAGAAGAAGCGAAGCGAAGGCTGAGGTTTTCGTAGGAATGAAAGGCCCAAAATATCCCTTTAGGGAGCGCTCCTTATGCGCTCCCAATAATATTTCAGTGTCACGAGAGTTTTCTACATAAAAAGAATTGGCACCTATATACTCAATTCTCCGCGGAATGCCGTTTTGTCCAAATTTTATACCCGCATTTTTAGATTTGTATGGGATTCAAGGAGTTCCCATACAAAGTTCAACCCCAGTTTTGGTCCCCTTTGCACCCTTATCATAATATTTTTATAGCCTAAAACCTGGCCGGGGATTTTCTCAACAGATTAGTAAAGTTTGCATCAAAATCCGTTCAGCCGTTTTCACGTGGTGCGCGTTCACATAAGCAGACAAACAGATAAACAGACAAAAATTCTAAAAACTGTTGGAACGTGTTCTGTTATCGATTCTAAGTATCCCAGCAAACTTTTTTTCGAATATCTTCCATGTACAGACTTTCGACCATCTTCAGCTTTATTTTATGTATGTATAGAGATGGTTTTACATGATTATTATGCCAGTTTTATTTCGTGAATCCTTATTACAAAATTAAACAAAAGGAAGGGTCTATGAAAAGTGTATTTTCGCAAAAAAGATCCAACCCCACTTTTGGTCGAAATCCTGAAAAATATAGCATTTTACTGAATTCTGTGTGAAAGAATGTATAATACACGACTCAACTCAATTTTCATCCAAACATATATTATAAAAAAAATGTACCGGTTTTGAGGAATCACGGTTGAAACTTTAAACCGCCATAACTTTTGCTCAACTTTCTGTGGATTGGATCTTTTTCCTTTAACTACGTCCAATTATCATCAACATTCTAACTAGGTATTTATTGTTTAGTTCCCTTATTTAGCCTGTTCCTTTATATTCAATAAATAATAATTTCAAAGTCCGTTCTGTATAATATGGACTTTGTTCGAAATAAAATTATTAAAATTTAATTGAATTTAATAAGTAATTACTTCTTTGTAAGTGATTCATGATTCAATCGATTAGATTTCATCGAGAGTATTCAAGTAGCCAATACTTAGGTATTTGAAATTCGTAACATAGTATAATTTTAACACACTCATTGATCACTATGGTTAAACATTCAATAATTCCTGTTAATTTATTATTAAATGTCATAATAAGGTCAATAGTAATAATAGGTCAATGTCAAGAAGTTTATTATATTAGTTTTTGTAAACTACTTTTAAGAGAGGCTTCACTTGAGTTTTTTTACCTAAACCAAAATCTGAATTTGATAAAATTTTCAGCACCTGCATTGCAAATGTATATTATGTACGTAAAGAGTACGAAGTCGTGGGCGGAAGCTAGTAAATAATATATTGGACGTTCTCATAATCATGCAACGACATCGGGGGCTAAAAATAACAATGTCTATAGTGAAAGCAGAGATTGTTTCAGGGTAAAATTATTAACTATTACAAATTGTGGGCAAGGTCCGGACAGAATTTAAACAGGACTTTGCGTTGTTGTAGGCACCTAATCAAAAGTTCGCGACGTTTGGATCCCCCACAGACACCCAGTTACGGGGTTTCTGAATATTATAATAATCATAATGTGTTAATAAACCCTTTGACAGGTTTCAATAAATAACATACTTTTTTTTGCGCCTTGTATAAACTAGTATTTTAGGCCCAAGCTGGAGCATAGAACTTCGTTCGTTTCGCTCGCTCGTTCGAAAATATATATAGTATCAGATTCGAGTTTATCTACTGTCATTTCGAAGTATAGTAAATGGTTGGTTAGTTGAATTTTGGATCAAAAATAAAAATATAAAAAGTACCAATCCATGTTTCAATAAACACAATCAATGGCGCAAATATCGAAGCATTTCAACTGCGTGGGAAAACCAGGGGCATGGTATTTCTCTTTTGAAATGAAAATTGAATTATCAGTAGGTATAACGCACACCTACTTTACGTGGCGGGAATTAAAAAAGCCTATTGTTAAACCCCCCGCATATCGTACATCATCAACCATTATTAACATCTATAAAAAGCTTTTGGGATATTAACATTTAATACAAATAATATTATGTTCCAGTGGCCATTTGGCCAAGGCCAGTTATCGCTTCGACACTTATTATACAATATATCCGAGACTGCCAAAGAGACTGTCGTTTGTTTTACACAAAAATATTGGCAAGTTTTCTTCTCCGAAACTAAAATTAACACTCTTAGTCACCAGGCGAGAAAAGAAACTTCCTTTAAAATTTAGGTCACTAGACATCTAGCGGCGGCGAGGCGAACTTCCGTCGTCGAGTGCGACGTTTTGAAAATAGATGGCGTTGCTTTAGTCCATGTGACCGGTGGAAAATATTGGCAGCCCACTGGGAAATCTTTGAGTGAAATCATTAGGACACGGAAGACTCGAAAATGCTATAAGAAATATTAGAATCAATTTCTCATATATTTTGCTCTCAATAGTTTTCGTATGTTAGCACCGAATAGATCAATGCAGTTATAACTGACTTAGATATTGTTAGTGTTCCGTACCAAAATTGGTCCAACGGAACACTTATGCGATCACTCGGAGGCTGTCCGTCTGTCACAGCCAGTTTTTTTTTATCAACACTGCGAAGAATGTGAAGTCCGTATCTATAGCACACTATCATAAACAATTGACGACTTATTTTATTACTGTGTTTTTTAAGTAGGTTTGAACCCAGTTTATTACTGCAAGGGGCACATTGCACGTAGAACCGATGGCCGTTGAGGCGGAAAGCTTCTCGAGTGGCCCACGTGGTGGACTGATGACCTGGTAAAGGGCGCGAGAGTCCGCTGGATGCAGTCCAGCAGTGGGCGTCATTCGGCTGATATGATGATGATGATTACTGCAAAATGGCGAAGGTCATATGACGGTTTAAGAGTGCATTAAATAACCCTCAAAACAGG
Organism: Epinotia ramella; assembly: GCA_947578815.1. NCBI lineage: Eukaryota > Metazoa > Arthropoda > Insecta > Lepidoptera > Tortricidae > Epinotia > Epinotia ramella. The sequence goes on from OX388205.1 coordinate 19,780,664, forward strand.
TGTTATTAGGGTTATGAATAGTGCGCTTTTATTGAGACACCCGTTATATATGACCTTCGCCATTTTGCAGGAATATAAAACGCTTTTTATTCAAACCTACGTTTAGCTACAAAACCAACATGAACTCACAACAGATCATGTTTTTCCAATTTGTAGTGTAATTTTACACGTGCCTAATCGGACGTGTCACCAGGCCGTAAGCTGACGTGTCAGGGATCTAACAAAGAGTTTGTCGAAAAGCCCGCGGGCGCGCCGGAAGCGATTTGGCTACGGATGTGACGTCACACGCCGGTGGGGCTCGCTCATTGTGCCTCGTTCATTGTGGAACAAGCCCAAAGGCATTGAGGTAGAGTTTTGTTGGAGTCTATGGAACGTTTAGAAATAAAACTCAGGGAAATAGAAGCAATTCGTTGCAGCACTATGAGTATGGATTATTTTATTAGAGCTATGGCGTTCATAAAGCTCGACTCACCTCACCACTCGTTCCTAACATATTCCACGATATTCGAAATTACTGTCGTACGCTGGATCTCACGGGACGAATTGGTGGATGTATCGAAGTCTTAGGCTTCTTTCACCTACACGTTGTGAAAGAAGCCTAAGACTTCGATACATCCCTCTTTATTTCTAGGGCGAAAAGAATAAGCCGAAGAGCTAACTACTCGTAGTCTGGGAGACATTTTCAATTAACTCATCAAAACAGGGCTTTTCCATTTTTTTTTTTAATCTAACTTGGATGAACTGAATTCTGAAGCATAAGATCATTGTAGCCTACACACAAGCTAAAAAAGCTAAGCTAAGCTAGTTTGTAGTCTAAACATTTAAATTCATGTATACTAGTATTCTTTTACGAAAATGCAAGTATAGGTAGGTACTTCATGCCCTTACTTTATAACCAACTTTTACTGCACCTTTCTCTTCAAACCTCAAAAAAATCTTATTTCAATTTAGCTCTCAGTGTCCGTACATTGCAAATTTTAAATCATGATGTTTCATAACTTCTGAAAAAAAAACTCGTTTTGCAGGTCTTTACAGCTTAAGCGTGTCGAATAAAGGTTTGAATTTCAATTCTAGTTCACTCAAGCATGAGAGTCATGAGACTGTTCTGAGCTCGGCACATCGGACTGTGATTTCATTTTATCCGCCAACTGTGTATTCTAAGTGTACTCGAATATGTCTGATGTCATTATATTAAAATAGCTGGGTTACCCAGGGACGTCCGTTAAAACAAGCAGAAGAATTGAAGTATCATTTAAATACATGTACTGACTTTGTGGCTGTGTATTCGGTTATAAATTGATAGCTGATTGTATTTAATTAAAATACATATGTATATCTACTTGATATGGGTACTTAGGATTTAGTACATGTAAACTCACGAACCATTAAAGCGGATTGATTTGTACGGAATTTCAATACAAAGTTTTAAGAGGTGGTATGTTCTGTCCCTTTTCCGCAAAACGCACCTTCTTATTTATTTATTTATTTATTTATTTATTTATTTCTTATGAAACGATTGTCATCTGACATCTACTATGACGCTCGCAGAGCGTGGAGCCACTAACTGCGAGCGTTTTCTCTCTATAACAACAATATTAAAACGGTTGTAGCTTCGTAATTCTTTGAGATATCTGAATGGGATTTTCGTCACTAGACATATTTTTTTGCCTTCTTTCTTTTGGAGTAATACTTAATGTTCGAGTCGACACCCGCATTGGTCCTGGCTATACACTTACTTAACAATTCAATGTCTTTATCAAGGTTTGAAAAATACATCAATTTGTCTTATAATTATACTGTAATCAGCTATGTAATAAGTACATACATACACGGTATTTACGAGGAGAGCAGGGTGGATCGGTTAGATTTTGTGGTGTGTTTTTATTAGTTTGTTACACAAGCAGAACTCTCCTTCTATTTCTCATAGGGTTCACTAAACCACAAAAACTAAGCATCTCTGATATTATTATAAATATGATAAATACATAGTTACATTCTAAATGCTTTGGAGAGTATTTTACAATTGTAGTTTACCTGCTTTGAATCAAGAATTGCTGATAATCGGCATATCTAGTTAGTCTAATTATAAAAAAAATTATGAAAATGAAAAAAATAAAAATGATTAATTTCATAAATTGCGAGTTGAAAATGACAACAGGGTTGGGTCTTCCTAGTAAGTAAAAAATACCTGCGTCAGGAAGCTCCCGCTCCTCCATAAAAACAGTTGTTGTTTATTTAATGTTACTGAGTACTTATTTATAGCTTTAAATAAAAACAGAAACAGAGACGAATTAGGTATCACAGGCATAGTGTCGTGAACCTTAAACTGTGTGTGCGTGAATAATATTTCATAGACGCGAATTACGAATTGTAAACATAATTATTAGATAGATTTTTTGTCCTAGCGGTACGTCAAAAAAAGCTGCAAATGGTGTTGAAAGCATGAAAATCGGAACGATTGATCTTTAGGCCATACGAATAATTTTAGTATGGGAAAAAATATTTTTGGTTTGAAACCTATCGTGTGTAGTATCTTAAGGGCTTACTAAAGCCGATTCTTAAAATATATCACATCATTTTATTTCAGCCACTTGTTTTAAATTAAAATAAAAATCATTTTCAAAATATACAAAGTAGGGTCCTCCAGATATGATACGGTTGCATCATTATTTATGAAATATACCTAAAATGATTTTTAATAGCCTTATATCCAACCCCAACGAAGCAATTTTGAAAATATTTACATTTAGTATTTTATTTTTATTTAAAAAAATACAAAATGTGATAAGTAAAATCACAATTAGTTGAGACATGTATAAAAAGTTCAATTTTAGACACTGAGGATAATAGTAATACTAATGCGAGAGGAGTTTTCAATCATATTTATATTAAGTATTATTAATATTAACATATTTATTTTTATTTAAAAAACAATCTATCAACTGAATATTTAAAAAGAAAGCATAAAACATTGGTGTTATTGCAATTTTTATTTTGCTCATTATTAGCAATTATTATTACCACCATTACAGAAAATTTAAGTTTTTTTTATTTTTTAAATAAAAATAAATATGTTAATATCAATAAATACCTAATATAAATATGATTGAAAACTCCTCTCGCATAAGTATTTATCATCCTCAGTGTCTAAAATTGAACTTTTTATACATGTTTAGTCGTTCTGATTTTATCACATTTTGTAATACCTAAAAAAAAACGAAATGTAAATATTTTTAAAATTCCTTTCTTGGGGTTGGATGAGCCTACTACATATCATTTTAGGTATATTTTACATGTCATATCTGGAGGAGCCCAAACTTGGTATCTTTTGAAAATTATTTTAATTTTAATTTAAAACAAGGGACTGAAATATAATGATGTGATATATTTTTATAATTGGCTTACTATGCCCTTTCATTAGATACCACACGCATTTTTCCTGCTAAAAAAAAAGATTTCGTCATAACTCCTCTCCTTTATTGTTTTTTTTTTTCGTGCTACGGGTCAAACTGATTCGTATGGCCTAAAGATCAATCGTTCCGATTGTCGTGCTTTTAACACCATTTGCAGCTTTTTGCTGAATTTCGGGGTGTACCGCTAGCACTAGCTATTTATGTACGTATGTACCTAACGTGTGCTCGCCGATCCATTTTTACGACTGCGCCTGGCACGGCATATTGTTCCCTAATGGAAAAGCATTACAAGCGCAAATTGACTGTATCATTCACTGATGACGTTCGTAATGTGACGTGAACGGAAGGAAGCTATTTACACCATCAGAAAGACGTTCGCCAGTTACCTTACGTAATATAACATACAGATTAATACTAACATGCTAATGCAGGTGTTAGGCATGTTGTTAGACATGACACACCATTTCATAGGGTTTTCAAGGTCTGGTTGCTTCTTTTTTATTCGTCTAAATAGGTAGAAACCTACTTTGAAATAAAATGTTGAATTAGTTCGTTTACATTATCTCGTGCAAGCGGCCATACAAAGAGCAGAGTCGAGAAGATTGGCAAGCGGACATACAGAAATTCGAACTTGTCCGGCATTACATAATTCATTTACTCCGTGGAAATATATATTTTATCGATCGTGAGTATCGTGGACAGACACAGAGTTTCTACTAAAATGACGTTACGTGTTATGTATAGGTAAAGAGTAATTATCTAGATATTATTTATTTATATTATAAATGTAATCAAGTACAAGTCTAGGTATGCATGTAACACCCTCGACCTCATCATCACTTACCATCAGGCGAGATAGGGCTCAAATGCGTACCTATACTTAATAAAAGAAAAAAAAAAAAAACACTAGACATATTGAAATATACCACAGAGCAACGTAATGAAGCACTGAGTTAGGCACATAATTATGTCCAAAACTATCTAAAATAAAATAAAAAATTGTACTTCAAAGTCGTTAAGAATGATTTCACGAAGAGAGTCTATTAGAAGCCGGACGCCAAAGAATGGCGAAGAGCGTTGACGATATGATATCAGTTTGTAATTTTTTTACACAATATTTTTCATCACATCTGCGAAAAAACTAAGCACATTTTAAACAAAGTAAGTATTCGGCGTAATAAAAGGAAATGTCGTAATCGGGCGTCCAGGCCACGATTGAAATCAATGTTAAAAATATTTTTGCATATATAGGTACTTACATTCGAAACGCAATTAAAAAAATAGACCGGGTTGCACTCCGGGAGTGCCGGCAGAAGTGAAAACTCAATAACATTGTAACAGTTTTTCGGTCAGGTCACGTGACATCTTACGGTGTCACCCTAAAAATGAATTTGACGCAAATTTATAAACAATTATCAATTATTTAGGCGGACGGCCCGCGTGGGGTACGACGGGCCCAACGCGCCGCCGCGGCGCAACGGTGCCGGGTCCGGCGCGCCGACGGGCGGCGGCGGCGGCAAACACAATACCAATTTGTTTTTGCCGTTGCCAAATATTTTTCAATTATTTAGTAATAACGTCTAAATTCGAACTATTCGAATTTGCAGGAACAGCAGATGGCGGTGCACGGTGGCGACCAAAATATCAATTTGCTTTTGCCGTTGGTAAATATTTTTCTAAGCTTTATATCTTTAGGAATAACACCCAAATTCGAACTATTCGAATTTTCTCAATAGCAAAACGGTGAGGACGCGTTGGTATTATTACAAACTTATTTGCAGAATATGCTATTGCAAAAAGTGTTTAACGGCTTTATACACTTACGAATAGCGTTCAGTTTTGAATGAAGTCGAATCGGCTAGCAGCAAAAAGTAACCTCCTTCACATCTGATGTCACAAAACTCTGTCGCGTATTTAACCATTTTTCCCCATCCCAAAAAGTGCTCAGCGCCGCTAAAGAAGTTTTCACTTCAAAAAAAATCTAATAATTCAGATTATATTGTGTTTTGTTGTTTTCCGATAAATTTTCAAATAGATACCATATTTGATTTAATAACTTATCGGTTACAGCTTGGCGTAAGAGTAGGTAAGGTAACCGTCACAATAGGGGTGTAGACACTAAATAAAATAATCAATAATGTTGTATTTTCCCGAAAAAGGATTAAAAATTTAGTCAACATGAGAAAAAAAGCAACGCAAGAGGTTAAATAATCACAAAGTCATGTGTCCAAAGTTTTAAGAGGGGGTATTTATGTTATGTCCCTTTTTCGCAAAACGCACCTTCATATGAAATGAAACGAGAGAGTAATTCTTTGAGATATCAGAATGGGATTTTCGTACACAGCCTGTGCCTTCTTTATTATACACTCGTATTAACGTAAAACTACTAAACCCACAGGTCTATTAAAGGCTACTTGTGGCTCACTATACTTGCATGTTATGAAAACCTTTGCGAAAAAAAATATGAAAAATAATGAGACCACATCAACTTTCATTAAAATAATGATCTGTCCGTAACTTTACTGTCGCTCCACATGTCGCTCAATACTTGTCACTATAATCATACAGGCATCCATGAAAGAACGCTTGATTAAATTTAAATTGTCCAGCGATTCTGTGTACATTATTAAGTCGTCTGGGAAGTTAATTGAAATGCCTGAGCTATTGGCTCGGGTCAGGGGTCCAGATTGAACAGTTTAATTTACGGCGATTGATAAATTTAGATAGTGCCACTTCGGTTCCCTCGGTCCGTCATTGTGCCGGAGTTCAAGCGCATTAGCAATAAAATTTCTATTAAATAAACCTTAGGGCGCGCCCTGTTTTATTCCACTAGCCCTGTAGATTTATAGGCGAACCCCGTGTCGATATACCTAGGCTATGTCTCTGTATGTTTTTGTAACGAAGTCATACTAAAGTGTATCTACAAACAACCTTGTGATATAGATGTACTTTTAGAGAACTGCTTTTTAAAGACTGCATCGTAATGTTGCCTGATATACTGATGCATATGCCAACATTAGAATAAATAAAATACCTAGTTTGACTTATTTTTACAAGTGGCAAAAAAATGCGTGATGTCATTTCAAAGTCAGTCAGCTCAGTTCAAATCTCGTTATAAAGAGTATTTCGCGTTAGTTTAGCCACCATGAATGGGGTAAGAATAGCCGGAGTGAAGGATCGAGGCGGTGGTCATACACTTAGTATGTACGCACGTCACCAAAGGCCATACCGTACAAAATTAGACGGGCTACATATTTTCACGGACGATGCACTTGACTCCTCGAGTGGAATTCTCCAACATTTTCCATGAAGGCTAACCGCCTGCTGCGGCAGTATGGTAGTTAGTTATAGGTACAGCGTGTAAGTAACGGTGTAAACAAAACTGAAAATATGCATTAAGACCATAAGGGTAAGTATAAACAGACTACGTTTTAATATATTTGACACCTCGCCAAGTGTACAGACATGTGTCAAATAAAAACACAGCTCTGCACGTCTCTGGTTAGTAGAAAAAAGTAGTTTTTTTTTAATATGCGAGATATATTTCGTATTTCATTGCGCAATGCTAGTTTCGTGTAATATATTAAATTGAGAATTTTCATTTTATTTCCCAGGAACACATTCAATGTTTTTCGGTAACGCCGTACCTTCACTCTGTTATCTGTATGGCGGTTTTCCTGGAAAATCCTAGCAACAAAAATGTTTACGAATTAATTCTGAATTCAGATTTATTGCGTTTTAATGGTTCATTATATTCGTCAATCATAATGAATTTAATATGCCTCAATACGCAATAATTCTGAATTCAGGGGTATTTAGTAGTTGGCAATCAAAACCACATTATTGTCAGGTGAAAAGCTCCTTTAATCACTTAATTAACTTGGCTATACTAGGTCTAATCCAATTATCGTGTATATCAGTGTGTGTTCGTGTGTTGCCGCGATAATACATTTATCTCCGAGCAGCGATGGCGAGGTCTGTCAACTGCTCAACGGTATCATTATAATCATTCATTTGTATTTTCTATTTTACATTATAAGTAGGTATGCTAAAGGGCAATTTAAAAAAATACGCACGTTGCGATCTGTTTAAAATGGCGGTTATAAAACAGCACCTAATTAGTAAGTAATATTATATTATCCTGTGACCCGATATCACCAGTCAGTTTCGGCTTCTTCTCTAATTTTCGATTACTTACTACGATGGATCATTTTAAAGCAGTTTCTTTTCCATTCTGACGACCTCAATCGTACTCGAATCAAGTACCTATTATCTGATTGAATAATGATTAATGAACGGTGACGTCAGAATACATATTATCGATTAAAATACCTTCTCAATTACTAATGTATTAATTAATCGCTTCGTTAACTATTAAATGGAAAATCGTCCATATGTATTTAATACATAAAAATACGCGAATAAACCTGTTTAAATCACTTTATTTCATAAGAAATAATCGCGGGAATCGAGTACAAAGTTATAAATAAAAAATAGTTTGTGTACTATTACATTCACGGACAGTTGGGAAAGCTTTATGGACCTTAATACATTAATTACCGCCACAGACCTCAGATTGACCCGAACAATGATATGAGATATAATAATAGATACTCCTATTACTTAGTGGGTGATTCGTGTCCTAATTCCAGTCACATAGCCCTCGATACTGACACATGTTGCCGCTGTCAGAAATTAATTACGGGTGAAAATCCTCCAGGATAATATCGGCGGGAATTTGATCCGCTTCCGATATTCGTGGCTTCATTCGCTGGCTTTATAAATTTTTGCGAAATAATATGTTGGATAATTGCGTATCTGTATGAATAAAACATTATATTTTTCTTGAAATAAGTCGTTCTTTTAACTGTGTATAAAATATCACGCGCGGCATCACTGCCGTGCGTGGTGCGTGCAAACAACGCAGATAAACCCGCGGTATAAAATATAGCCATACCAACCAACCAACCATATGTCCAGGCAGAAAGTTATTTCTATAAACAGGTGAAATATTTTTTTACATCGGATGAGTAGTTCCCGAGATTACCCCCTTCATACAAACTAAAATGTCACAATTTTCCTTTTTTGAAACTTTTCCCCAGTAAGTATATAGGTAATACGCGGGCGGAACCGCGCGGGATTCTTGTTAATAACAAAGATGTGGGTAAATAAGTTCCCCGCTCGGCATTCCATCAGTGATATTTAAAAGAAGGGGGCATGTTATTCTCATTTTGATGTGTCTTTCATTGTAATTTTTAAAGACAGAAACATGAAAATGCCAGCCAGTAGAATGTGTAGGTGTATGCTATAGAATCATATCTTTTAAACATTACGAACGTCGGTGTGCGCTTAATCTAGCTGCTCTACTTTTTGACAGAACTCTCAAATGACCGTGGGTTGATTCACTTGTTGCCGTTGTATCATGTCAGTTTATGATATTCGAGAATACTTGCTAGAAGAGCTACGTAAGTCTGAGAAATGCTAAAAAAGTAATTTTCAATATTAAAAAAATATATAGCGCGCCTGAATTCGTACGAATGACCCATAAAACTTCGTAATCTTTGGCATAAATCCATACGCAGAGATGTCTGTTTATTCATGTTCAAATAAAATCTATAATACCAAGCTCATTGTAAACGTTGCATTAGATAACTCCATCCACGTCTGTAATAAATCTACTTCAATTCAATATTGATGTGATGTACATCCTGACGTATAATACTGACTCATGCTCAACACGGGGCTGGGAAAAAGCATAAACGGGAAATACTCACCACTTTGAGTCGATCATTTGGGTTCTCCAATAAACTACACGGATTTGATTGATAATGATTGAATACACGTGATACTAGGAATACGTTATGCATCCACAAACTAAAACACTCATGCAATAACACACAACGGCTACACGCAAACAAATATAAACAAATGTTAGATTCAGTCTTATCTTCGAAGTGTTTTGTTAGTGATCACTTATTTCGCAACATTCGCAAAAACATTTTGCCAACAGCTATCACTAGAATAATCACTGCACACAATATCATAACGTGCGGGGATGCTGGTCCGGTACTGGACTCACCCGGACTGCTTTTGCCCTGTTCCGTGTCCTTTACAGTGAAACGTACGAAATCTTGCAAATGACTCGGCAATTTCTTGACGTCTTTTTCTTCGCCTCCTTCGATCACTTTAATTTTGTGCTCTATTACTTTTGGCTCTTTGTAAACATCTTTGCTATTTGAATCTCTCTCATCCTCTGTCTCAGGATCCTTGATACCTAATTTGTTCCACCTTTCTCTAGCTTTCCAGATAAATTCTTTTTCAATTCTATTGTTCACTTTAGAATCTAAGAAATCTAACGCTGGCATGCTCATTGAAAAAGGATTTTCGGTTGCCACAGCTTTAGTTTTGTTAGTAATTTTAATTACTTTTTGTTGCTTCCTTTCTTCACGTTCTGCCATTTGACTAACATATTCAGAATACATTTTTTCCCGTAAGAGTTCCTCTTGACTACTGCTGAAAGCAGACAACTTTCCTTTATCTGGTTTTTCTGGTACTTTTGGAGATTTTAAAGCAGATAGTTTTAATTCCGAATCATTTTTAAGGAGCATGGTTTGACTACTAGTATGCGTAATTTTTTCGTTAAAAACTGATAATAATGGAGCTCTTGGACCTTGTTTCTCCTGTACAGGGAAACTCTGCTTTTCATTTTCGAGTCTGCATATTTCAGCTTCAACTTCTTTTTCTTTTTGTCGAATGTATTCCATTTGCTGGTCACACAAATCCTTGGGCAAGGACGGCCTTCTTGGAGCAGTTTGATCTTTAAATTGGTCTCGGACGTCTGTATAATATCGGTGCATATTTTGAATAGAAGAAATATCATTTTCGATTTCTTTACTTAAATTACCAGTTGAATAGTGAAAAGACTTTCTCTCATTTTTTATAGAGCGAAATGAGCTATCTGTAAAATCAGAACTCTCATCACTTTCATAAATTGAAGAAGAGAATTTACGAGTTCTCGGTGGAGGAACAGGTTTGAAGTTGCTCGAAAAGTCTTTGGCGGAACTGTAGTGTACATTCTTTTTTAATGACATTGTCTGAGATTTTTTTTCTATACTTTCTATTTTGTCTAGTATTTTTAATTGATTTCTTGATTGTACGGAACTGATATTGTCAGTAACAGCTGGATCTCGTATCAAAGCGAGTAAACGAGACCCTGTTTGGGATTTAAATGGGACGACCGGAGGATTATATAGCCGCTGATTTTCCTTTTTGCGCTCTTTGTCATAATATTCGTTATAACCTCTTCTATCAACATACTTTTTATGCATATCAACAAGTTGACTAGCATCTTCCTTGGTTATAACTGTATTTGTTTTTTCCATCAGCATTTTTTGTGATGGCGATAGGCAAACATAAACTGGTTCACTTTCAGTTGGCATGCCCACCCAATGATTTTCGTCTTGGGACAATTTCAAAGATGAATTCCGAGGTTGCACTGGAGGTGGGTTATGATCATCGTTTTTAGAGGGTAGCGTTACCTTTTCAATCGATGAAACATCAGGCAAAGGATAGTAAGGCATGTTTTCTTTCTGTTGAGCTTGTGGAACTTTCTGTGGCCCTACAGCATCCGTTTTATCGTAGCCACTTGAGTTCTGGCCATAAATTGTTATGTTTTGGAGCCGTTTTGATACTGATGCCAATTCCTCTAATATTTTATCACCAAAAGGAAATGTTGCCACCTTTTTAACACACAGATCTTTCAATGAAGATGGCTCGTTTAAAGTTCCTTTTTTAGTTTGCGAGGAGATCCCTGTAACACATTCAAATACATCGTTTACATGACTTGTTTTACTACATTCAGTTGTATGATGAATATTCACAAGGTTTTCGTTCACATCATCATGCAAAATATTAGCAACATCGTTAAGGGACGAGTAAGTGGGGTTGTATTTAGCCGTGCATTGAGAGGAACCAACACTGCTGGAAGAATCTTGTCTGTTTAACATTTCATTTTCATTTTTTTCTGAAGATTCGGAATCTGAAGAAACTTCTTTTATTAAATTATTTATAGCATCATTTAATTCGCATTTTAAAACTTTCATTTCCAGGTCGTATTCGTTACTGGATTTTTGCGTTTGTAAATTAATATCATTATTGTTGCGCGTAGCATTTGAAGTAGTATCGGCCTCTACGTCTTTGACGGTCAAATTGGTTTTTATTTCATCAGTTGATAAAACAACAATTTCATGAGAATTAGAAATTGATTGATCATCGACTTCTTGTTTAATTTCAATGGGTATTTCAATTACTTGAGGCGTGCTCGATATTTGTGTACTAGGCACAAAGGTTTCTTTAAGGAAGGTTTCAGTATCAGTGACTTCAATCGTTGGGGTAATCATTCTCACTGAAACATCCGTCTCAACTCCTTCATCTCCGTCTTCACTGTTATCATAAATTGAGCTTGTGCTACTTGATGTATCCGTTAAATATACAACTTCAGCACCAATCATTTTTTCGACATTTGTTACTGACCAGTCTCCTCGGGCTTCACTAACTTCCGGTTCTTTCAATTTGGTATCAAGAAGCACGCATTGCTGTTGAATTTGCCTTCCAAATTTATTCTGATTCATTTTAGTAACGTATTTATTAATCTTTTTGGGATCTTCAAATACCTCATCATCTAAATCTTCATAATCGTTTTTCTTTTCACTCAAATATGATTGGCGTCTAGAGCTTTTTGATGACCCACTACTTCCTTCTTCGTCAATTACATCTAATGTCCTTGGGGGACCTAATCTATGAAAGATGAAGTCATCCGCAGATGCTTTTTTTCGGAGTCTATGCTTGACTACATTATTCACTACTTGTACAGTTTGAATAATAATTTCAGATGAGTTATTCGTTACATTAGTCAAAGGCAATTTTTGTAAACATTTGCGTAAAGATTCTTCTTCTTCAAGTGTTAAAGTTCTGTTTTGTTCGCTTTGAGTAATAGTAATTGGGATATCACAAGTTGTCAAAGGTTCAGTTAAATCCGATAAAGCAATCGAATCTTCTTGTAAATCATCCGTCTTTTCCCATTCTATATCCGATTCAACGTCAGATACTAAAACGCTACTACTATTAATCAAATGTAATGTGCTTTCATCATCAGATTCATTAGAACATTCTTCAATTAGTTCAACAATCTTCGTAGCATCCTCATTATCTAAACTTTTGCTTTTAATAGTAGTCTTTAATTTAGATTTGCTTTTAATTGTCTGCTCAGGTGACTCCACGACATATTCCAGATCAATAGGTATTGAGCCCGTCGACTTGTTAACATGAAGCTTAGTGCTGCCGACAGTATTTAAGTCCGCCAGCTCAGTACTATTGCTATTTAAATCTTGATTAGCACTTATCTCATGGTCAGTTATGTTTTTCACATCTTTTTCTATTACCGTGTCTAATAAAGGAATCGAGATTTCTGGTTTGATTTCTGCAGCTGCAGAACTATCTTGTTTGTTTTCATCAACAACGGTACTACACGATTCTGAATCCACGCTCCCTACATTATTATTTTTAGTTTGTTCCTGTTTGTTTTTATTTTTATTTCGTTGGTGTTTATTTGGCTTACGCCTTTTAGGTTTTTCAGGCATATTTAAACACGAATTGTAATCGTTATCACTAACACAACGTTATCACACAATCACACGCGGCGCCCAATCAAACACGGCTCGCACCTCGCGACACTGTTGTCTGCGTAGGAGTTGCGATTTAAACGAGTTGCGTTGCGACGTAGGGATTTCGCGGTATGTGGGCTGAAGGGCCCGTCTAGGCGGATCGCGGTTTTTCTTTTCAGCGAGCGGTCACTGGCCGTGCCAGTCGTGTGCTCTCGCGGCGATTTACTGATAATTATAAATGTTTGAAGTACACGAGCGCCGTGGACTTTATTTTTACGCGGACGTACGAGCGGTGCGCGCGCCGACGCTGGCCGAGGGGAGTGAGCGCGCCGGCCACTTGCGCCCGCGCGCCGGGTTTATCGTGCACTATGTAAATCGTATATTGCTAATTAATATTGCACGCACACACTTCCACTATTTAGGGACGCATAACGGGGCATAGCTTTAAAAACAATAGGCTTTACAGGCATATAAGGGTTGGCTACGTTGGAATAATGTTAACGTTTATTTGTGAAGGTTAACGCTCCAAACATGAAACATAAAGCATGCAAGAGATGGATTAATACACTGTACGTAGAATAGTACAGTTTTTGCTGGTCCTAACCACGCATTTTCTTGAATGACCGACGTTGGAAGTTTATAGTCTTTAAGGCTTTATTTCCTTTCTACAACCCGTTTCCGCCATTATATGGTACCATAATATGAGCGTGTTCTCGTTTCAAACGTCTGAAAAGTTGACTCAAAGAGACGGTTCAATGTCTTATACATTCCTAGTAAATCTTGCAGTAATTTGTACTGCGATTATTACAGTCCCTATCGTTTTTCGATAAGATACAGTGTAGGCAATTTGCGGTAAGTGATTCGATTATACTGTAAGCCCTTGCCCTCGACATTTTTTTTAACACGATATAATAGAAATACATACCAATTCCTTTATACTTATAACAATTTTAAACGGAATAAAGGTTCTAATAAGTACATCTTTTAATATCTCTGTTTTAGTAAAATATTGGAATAAATACAAGTATGTACTTATTGAGTATTTTTTTCTATGACTTCTTTTTAATCTAATATGTCACGTTACTTATGAAAATAAGTACAACATAGTAAAACGAAGTACCTATTGAAGTTTTCATGAATTAATATCGTAAATTTTAAAGCTCTGAAGGTATGATGTGTATTTATTTATGCACATATTAATGACGATGCGTATCGATTTTTACAACACTGCTCTACATCGTAAACTTTAACGAGTGTAATGACACGAAGTGCAACATTTTTAAGCAATGTTTATACAAGAGGCAGGTGAGTTGTTACCTAAATATATCGCATCAGAAGTGCATTACACGCTCACTAAACCCTGTTTGTTTATAAACGCCCCATACTGAGTTAGGGCAAATTGCGAAACTTAAGAATGTAGTGCACACTTGCTCTGGTTATTTTTAAAGAAACGTTATTGCACATAGGTGCGCCTTGGTTGGTCAGGAAATGAGGTTACCTACGTAGCAAGGTAGACTTAAAGTGGACTAACTAGCCCCTCTGTCCACCTAGACTGATTGAGCACTTCCACTCTTGATGCAATGTTATGTTGACGTAACAGATGTATTTATAGCACTTTTGCGTTTAAAGTTTCTTCAGAATATTAAGAGGAAACACAAGGGCCGTTTTTCCATAGAAACGTAGTCCCCTGTTTTCTCCCTGGATAATGACAGTACAGCAATTTTTTTTTTCTATAAATCTATGGCTACTATTGACATGTTCCGATGTTTTCCTTTTTTTCATAAATTTATTCTTAAAAGAAATATTAACCTTCAAAAACCTAAGAAAAATGCCACATTTTACGCTGTGTTCAAACAGCCAGAAAACAATTTTGACTAGATTATTTAAAAAAAAGTAAAACATAGGAACAGGGCCAACGCCTTTCTTTGATTATTAATTTAAAAAATAGTTAAATAGGTAGGTCAAGTTTTGGAGAAGAAATCAGGCGACTACGAAACGTTGATTTTATGTACTTTTAATAGGTATTTTCGGTCCAAGCTGCAGTTATCTCTACGCGCTTTGCGGTGGGAGGCTTGAGGTTGGCGCGACAGCAATACATTTTACAAATACCTATTTCTCAATTTCTTCTTAAGGACATACAAAGATTTCGGTTCGCATCTTTCCTGTGGACGTACAAACGCCAACACAGTTAACTGATCATTCTGTATTTATATTGAACCTTATTACAATGCACATAAAGTGCACGGATAGTCAGTTAACTGTGTTGGCGATGGTACCCAAAGATAAGCGCTGTCAAAGCCAAAGTTTTGGTCTGACTTATCAGCCTTAACGGCCTGTTCTCTTACATATATTTGTGTGATTAAAACATAGGTTACTGAATTGCAGATAAAGTGCTAACTATAGACCACAGTAAAGACAAAATTAGTTTTTCAACTCTTTACTACCCGACACGACAGCTACAAAACGATTCTAAAAACACATTGACTCAAATTCATGTAAAATAACACAACAACAATCTAATTTGGTCGTAATTCCGACAATGCATTTGTGGAATTTCTACGAAATTAAAGCGAGATATCGTTTGTTGCGTTTGGAATGATGCCTGAATCAACACATTTGTCTAATTCTATATACCTACACTATACATATTGGTGCAATAGTAAACTATATCGACTGGATAACTATTATTTAATCTAAATGTCGATTATAATATATAGCCTGAACCTAGCAAATTAATAAAAAAAGTGGATTCACATACGCGTTGACTAGCTCAAAAATAAACTTTAAATAATGCAAAAACAATGTCACTAAAAATGGTGTACTTAAGTATGTAAAGATTACTTACGTCGAGTCGCGTTAAATTCAAACATTTATTCGTAATAAATAAATAAATTATAGTGAAAAACAGTAATACAATAATTATTATTAATTACAAAAAAAAACAAGTTTTGCTTGTTAGCATTAATATACTAAATATCTTCAAAATAATGAATCATAAATAAATGGTATTGTAAACGAAGTAGGGAAATATACCTATGTACATGTTGTAATATAAGACATACTCGTAGAGACATCTACTTAACTTATTGTGATAATATTATGTAAGTAACTAAGTATGATGTTATTTAAGATCTTGACCCTATACAAATTTACATGTATTATCAAGCAATAAATGAAATAAAATACTACGTTATCGATTCATAAGTTAGGAAACGAAAGTAAAAGTTTAACATTTATGTACATACATCGAAAATGCGTACAACGCAATAATTGCCATTATTGTTGGCGATATTTGTTTTATAAACTTTCTCAATAAGACTGGTGTCAATTTTAATCGGCTTTGTTTGCGAGAGATTTGCTCTTGCCGTCAGAGGTATAAATAAACTTGAGGAGAGGCGACTTATGTGGTACACCGATTGAATTTATTTGAATTTAAATATCCATTTTATCCATTGTATTAAAGGACCATTACTGACAAGGGTCAATTAACACATCCAGTGAGCATTACACAATTGCTACGCTTAATCCTAGATACAAAACTTTGTTTGCTATAGGTTAGGGCGTGGTAGTGAAAGAAAAAGCAACGCCGAAGAATACAAAATACAGTGTAATAGCATATATTTTTATTCAAAAACAGGTATGGAAAACTTAAACTGTCTACATAAATAAAATAAATAAATAAATATTAGGGGACAAGCTTACACAAATCGAACTAGATAGTAAGCTCTATATAAGGCGTGTGTTATGGGTACTAGAAGAATATAATTATTTAAGAGATATAAATACTTAAATACATAGAAAACCTCCAAGAATCAGAAACAAATATTCATGCTCATCACACTTAATATTTGCCCTTACCGTGATTCGAACCCAGGACCTTCTGCTTCGTAGGCAGCGGCGTAACTACCCGCTAGGCTAACCCGTCTTCAAACACACACGATCGTCTACATGAAAATTGAAACCACCAAGACAGTGACTTTTCCTCAGTTCACTACACTAGCCCTGCTCCCAAAGAAAAGGGGTCAAGTACAAATCTTTATGGCAAGGAATAAATTATCAAGTACCTACTGACAGCTGTAGTTTTCATTCACTGATCTCTTCGAGAAAACAATTAAGAGTATTTACCAATGGCCAGTCATCATTCTCTTGTCCTTGTCCCATTTACTTGGTCGGCGCAGCATGTTCTTCCATACCTCCCCATCGCCCGTCAACTCATAATCATAACCAAACCCCGGATGACGGGAGCAAAAATGCGTTGACAGCTTTATATGTAGTGCGAGGACACACATTTTATATCATATAAACACAATAGATCAGCGATGGTCGCAGTGATATAAGGGCTCTCTAGTCCGGAAGCCACTACCAGAATATCATACAAATCGATGTCGATAAAAAGCACGATGTACCTACTGGACTACCGCTATGATATGAAGAAGTATTAATTATTGTTGAAAATAAAATTAAAACGAAATGTTTGTATTTTTTCAGTATTTTATCTATTTTACGATCATTCCCGTGAGTATGATATAATTATAGTACCAATGTAATTAGTTGACTGAAATGGTATCTATACTTACCTGATGTACCTAATATTGTGTAACAACCTGACATGTAAGATAATAAGTTTGATCTATAAATTTCTGATTCAATAATTTGTTCGTAGTTCGTATGGATGTCGATAGAATAGTCGATATTTAACTAAGCACTCGTGACAAGTGCATTTTTGCTCCTGGTCCGGGGTTTGCTCATATCATAACATACTTCCTTCCTATTCATATCGTCTCACGCAGTCCATCCACCTTTTTCTTCCTCTTCTCTTCTCTTAAAAGTCTTATAACCCTCCACATTCATACTTGATGCCCTTCTAGTAACATGCCTATCATCTCCGCATAACATGTCCATACCACTGTAAGCGAGTAATTACCAATAGCCAATAACAGTAGTAAATTTGACTCATAAATGAATATGAAACCTAACGTATAAATACACAACGATCCGATATATAACCCGTTAAATGCACTTGCAGCATTCCAACGGGGACTTGCGACCTTCGCTATAAATACGTGCACACGAAATGCAATAAAAAGTCTGGTTATTTGTTAGCGCCGACTGTGGAAAAACAAACGGCCGTTCGGATGGTGCATGACATAATCGCCGTACGGATCCGGGCCACTGTGCCAAATCGACTGCGGCCGCTGCCGCCGCTTTTTTGGCACGCAGTCAAAGGGTTATAAGGTGAATGTGTCGTGCGTGAGACATTGCTTCTGTATTCGACCGGGGAAAAAAAGGTCGTCGCATAGGTGTCTTTACTGCACTTGCACATTGTTGTGTCTAGGAATAACGAATATAAATTCCTTAAAATACAACCATTATGCTTTCTGTAGCGTTTAGTAATTTATTAGTTACCAAAAGGTTTCTGTATGTAATGTATGCTCCGTATTCATGGAAACACAACATTTATATATTCCGCTAATATATGCTGCCCGCACAGAACGCCTGTCATCCAGACAATACTAGCACGGCTATCATGAGACGGCGCGCGAGCTCTCTCGATTTTTCTCGCACTAACCTTCTCTGTCTTATTAGAACACTTAGAACAAGAGGTATAGTGCGAGAAAAATCGAGAGTATGTCGCGGCCGTCTCATGATAGACGTGCAGCAAACCTAGCGCGTTTATTAAAACGCTACACTTTTCAAGAGTAGATGCGATGCACTTTAAAAAAGCAAGTTACTAGTTATTATCATCAATATATCTGTAACTATGATATTTGAGGAATTCCGTCATCTAATTTTATTCTGGCAAAAATGAGACGATTCACATCATATATATGTATACGCTCCTTATGATTTGAATCCTACACTTGTGTGTCTGGGTGGACTTGCAAGGGAAATATCTTGTATCGTTCACCTGGATACTAACCGCTGGGGTAGTCCAAGATAATTAAATACAATTAAATGATACATACGTTTGTACGTTTATATGAAATGTGTCTTTGACTCCTCATGCACGAAAAGTGTGTCATATTAGGCTTAGCAAGCCGGGCTAAAGAAGTAGGTACATTTAGCCCCTAGGGAAAATATGTATAAGTATGTAGTATATTCAAACCATTTTAATTTGACCAATCAAGACACTTCACCGTAATAATTCCAGCGTGGTGGACTCCATGCAGAGCAAAAGCTACGAGATTGAGCGAGATAGACTAGTGTCTATCTTGCTTTATCTTATGCCCCGTATGCCGCCCGCGTGCTCGGTTGTTTGGATGCGCCTAATATAGATGGTCAGTGGCGTTTTATTAGCGGTGTCAATATTTTGTATCTGTGCCAAAGCAGTTTATTAAAAAAATCATGTCGCCAATTTGAACAATACTTTCGCTGTAGATTTATTATTCATTGTGGATGGATAATCTTTGTTTTTACTATGTTCTCGCAGTCGAAATGAAAAGTAGAATGTATAACTGAGGGGTAATCACGTAACGTTCCTAACACGCGTTAGGACAGTTTAACTGTAATTTTTTCATATAAAAAATAACATTTAGATCTACCTGACACGCGTACAATGCGTTTCGTGATTAAAGCCATAATACCACTCGAACAACTTTCTCGAAGTAATATAGCTTATTTTAGACCCTTGCCACACAATCTACTTATAGGTTCTAAATTATTATATGTAAGTTTTGATCAAAAATAAAAAGACAAGTGACCAACAGAATTTCGTGTAGAGTAGGCCTAATGGTTTTGTATCTCGAAAGGGTCATAGAGGTTGCCGGGGTCACTCTTTACGTGACTAAGCTTTTGTTGTAGGGTAAATAAAGTTTGTAATTTATTACAACGGACAAACCGTTTCCCAGCCACCGCCGACGGAACAAATTACCGATTACTTTGTTCACAATACGAGTAAGTTAGTGTCGCACCGGGTCAAATCAGCTACTTAACTATACGACACGTCTAACGGTTTGCTACTAAGTGTATTTATAAAGCGGGTATTTATTAATTGTCCTGAATTCAGCATCCTGAATGAATTAGGAAGCTGATTCAGGTGTAAGCGCATTTAGATTTAGGATCCTTACCTAGCTAAATGCGATTATACCTTCCTGAATCAGCTTCCTAACTCATTCAGGATGCTAAATTCAGGACAATTTAATACCCGATTAAATAGTACGCTAGTAGAGGTTTTCCAATAAAATCGTTGAAAGATCTATAGTGGCAAAAATAAGTCTAACCTTATTTTTTTACTATTGATATCTTCCCAAATTTCATTAAATCCTAGATTGTTGTCTACACAAGCTGACACTACTAGGTACTAAAAGTACATTATTTTTTATGTTATTAATTACTACCTAATTCATTAATTACATAATTTTAACTATGGTGATAGATAACCGACCTCCTCGTCCTTTAGTTTACGAAATAAACATCTGTATATTTATAACTGTGTTTTAGACTGCTCCTGTTGCAGGTATTTGTTTGTAAGAGAGCTGGCTCATATTTGGAATAGCCCAACTGAGGAAGCACCTCCACCTTACAGAAGACCCCAACCATAATAAAACCACGACTTGTGGTTCTTGGAGATGAGTGCTCACCAGAGCTCCCGAGGATATGTTGGGTGACAAGGGTATCTGCATTTTTCTCTAGCGCTAACACAACGAACCTCAAATCGATAATGGGTCGGCAACGTGCTTCTGATTTTCCTGGCGTCACAAGAGTACATAGGCTACGGTGCCAGACTGTATGCTTGTTTGCCACCGTCATCGTTTAGGAAAAGAAAGACAAAATCATATTACATAGAAGTGATTTTCCATTTTTTCAACACGATTCCTAATCAATAGAATGTTTGTTATTTTGAATGTGGCAAGATAAGAACCATGACGTCACTGGTTTTCCGTATCACATGACGCATACCCGAATTCTTTGTTATAAAAGAACGAAGACAAAGCTTGTTTGAAACAATGAACATGACATTGTAAACGCTTCGGGCACGAAAGCTTGACGCTCACAAGGTCCCTGCTTTTATTCAATGATTGATACTGGAAAATGTGTTGAAAAAGTATGAATTACCTTGCAGTTTAGAAATAAATAAACCTTTAATTTTAATACGTGGAAAACTTAGGAGTAAATTGTAAAGACTGCGTATCACAGAAAATTCCAAAGCTACTACAAAATTCGTGTTTCTTGTCTTTATCAATAGTTGTTCCTCCTTCCCTCACTTCTGAACATCGTGACCACATACGTTCCGTCTTCAAAGGGTTAGTTAAAGCAATTAATGCCGCGTAGTTTCAGTGCCCGAGAGGCAACCGGATGACTCGCGGTATTTGAGCTCCCGAAGTGTTCTGGAACCGCCCTGTGCAACCCAAACTGAGCCAACTTGGACTGGAATATATATAAATGACGGTTGGTACGGTAAAAGCACGTATGTAACTATTATATAGACTAGACTGTGCCTATTATAGTTGCCATTACTTAGGTACCTATACTTATCGTAAAATTCAAAAGCGTTCCACAATATCTGCCGGTCGATCACAAGGTACGCGCGTCAGGTAAAATAATATGTGAATATATTTAACTTTTTGTATGGGTAAAATGACAGTCGCCTTGTCCTAACGTGCGTTTAAAAAGTTACGTGATCACCCCTCTGATCACACTGCCACAGCGTTAGACAACGTGAGATGGCGACGTTATTTAGAGCCTTATCACACTTGCGATTTGCAAGCGTATTTTGTATGAAGGCGATGACGCAGCGTGTTCGCCGCGACTGATAATTGTATAGAAAATACGCTCGCAAATCGCAAGTGTGATAAGGCTCTTAATACTACGACGTTTGCAAACATAAATAAGGTGCAATACGGGTGTGGACTTTAAATTTATTATTTTATTACCTACTCCAAAAGAAAGAAGGCAATAAAGATATCTCAAAGAATTATGAAGCTACAGCCGTTAAAATATTGCTTGTCAGAGTGAGAAAACGCTCGCAGATCGTGACGTCATTAAAAATAAAAAAAGCAAGTTAAAGCCTCGAAAAATTTGGTTTGAAACTGTGGCAGTCTATAATAGGTATACTAGCCTGTGGTCAGTGGGACCAACAAATGGTGTCTACAATAAAACGATGTACAGTCAACGTCAAATGTAAGTTAACAATTTTGCATCGTATTCCTTTGTGATAAGGTGACTAACTGTTAACTTATGTCTGTTGTCGACTATGCCACGCTACATGACTTAGTTACCGCTATCACCTGGGCGCGACAAGCTTCACATCCGCTCTACGTCATCTCTACGTACAGTCGGACGAAACTACGGCGCATGATTTTCAGGAAACCGGACAAGCCAAGCGCGAGGTCGTCGCTTCACAATCGGGCATTTCACTTGCTAATACCGCATAATACGACCCGGTATGTTGTTCCTTGCGTATGTTTATACTTGATGTGCCGTATTTTAAACAGTTTTGGAGCCACTGACTTTATTCAGTCGAGTTGAAATATGGGTTGCGAAATATGTATGTCACATACTTTCTACTTTACTGCAGTTTATAAATATTATTCAAGCTTCAGTCTTATAAATTTCTGTTATTATTACCGATTGCTATTTGTTTGATGAAAGCTTTCAGCAAAACTAATTAGAAAATATTCTATGTAGGTACAGATGTAGGTAATGGTATGCCATCGTATTTTGTTGATAAAGTCGTATTTATCTTGCTATCTCAATTAGCTTTAGTAAGCTTCAGCTTCAGTTTATTAAGACTGCAAGATAAATATTAACTTAATGCGAGAAAACTCGATGGGAAAACATTATTCATTCATTACGTTTGAAACCATTTGGCTGTCTTAATTCACGAAAGATTAGGTAAATAAATAATATATACCTATATACCTACCTTTTCATTTAACGAACAGTAAGCCAAGAAAGTTATCGACCACATTCTACTCTATTATATTTTGTATGGTAGGGTCCAAAGTGATAGATCTTTTCTTGGCTTACCTAATGTCAAATGATTAATAGTATGTTCGAATGTACGGCTGCCTGACTGGTCTCCTCTGCTGGTAGAATATCTCAACCGATTCTCATGACATTTTGTAAGGAGGCAAACGAGCAGACGGATCACCTGATGGTAAGCGATTACCGCCGCCCATGGACACTTGCAACACCAGGGGTGTTGTGAGTGCGTTGCCGGCCTTTAAGATGGGAGTACGCTCTTTTCTTGAAGGTTTGAAGGTCGTACCGGACCGGAAATACCGCAGGCGACAATCCATTCCACAGTTTAGCTGTGCGAGGCAGGAAGTTTCTGGAGAAGCGCACAGTTGAGGACTGCCAACCATCTAAGTGGTTAAATAACTATAGGCATAGATATTTTTTAACGATTCAGTTTTTAGAAATAATGATTTTGTTTTTTTTTTAAAGACATGCGAGTTCTACAGCTCACAGAGCCACCATTACCTAGACTTTATTTACAAGTTACGCATCTCTGTCCTCCATATTACATTTATTATCGTTTTTTGTATCACGAACTTAAAAACAAATCTAATATTGCGAATTAATACCTAACAGTAACAACAACGTCGGTGTAACATCTGCTCAAGCATAGTCAAACGCATTAGACCCCAAGGACATCTATTTCTAAAGTAGATCAAACCGGTTATTCATAAGACCAAAGGAGTTTGGGGTCAAACGTAACACGAGCCAAAAGGAAACAAATGAGGACTCACGTTTCGCGGTGGGGCTGTGCGCGGGCGCAGGGGTCGCGGGCGGCTTGGCGGTCACCGGCTGACTTGCCGGTGAAGCTGAAACAGAAAACGCGTGTAAGTTCATACATATCTATACATTTTTCTTCGAGCGATATATCAGTCGCTTAAGGCCAAAATGTTGTCTCGCTCGATCGCTGTTAGCTCGATAATATGCCGCGCTCTTCGCTCGCACGGGGACCATGTTGCAAAATTTGAATATTTCACGAATGATAATTTGGGAATATAATATTTTCAGATTTTAGATAATTTAATTCCCAATGGTTTATCGAATGAACTATCGAAATGCCAAATAGTTCAGAAGCAGTAGCATTTTTTAAAGTTGCTGTACCTATTTAAAGTTTTTTTGCCATAGTATTTAATGTTCTACAGGAAATTCACCGTTCAAATTATTAATAAAACACCAAAAGTATAATACACTTTCCTTTTACAAGCTTTTATTTAACTTGCCCTGTTAGTAAGTATGTTAGTATGGGACAAATCTTGCGAGTTAAATTTGACCCACTTCCCGGTGACCGATTGAGCTG
Source organism: Epinotia ramella (assembly GCA_947578815.1). Lineage (NCBI taxonomy): Eukaryota > Metazoa > Arthropoda > Insecta > Lepidoptera > Tortricidae > Epinotia > Epinotia ramella. Next base: position 19,804,996 of record OX388205.1, read on the forward strand.
AAATTTTGGGTATCTATACTTATACCTTTGGATGACAATTCAATATTATGGTACTATCGAGCTAATCTGATGATGGAGACAGAAGGTGGCCATGGGAATTCAGTACTTAACCGACGTAACCCCGTTGAGTTTGGGCTCGTTAGAATCGTCTCAATGAGTAGTTGATGATGGTATACAGAAAAGTACAGTCGGCAATAAAAGCATGCAAATGAAATTTTTGATAGAAACTTATTTCAGATATATACCTAGCCGTTTCAAAACCGATCATCTGGCGTAACTCCCCTTAAGAGGTTGACAAGACCTAATTTGGTGAAATTGATGTTATTTAAGCAGTTTTTTAAGAAAAACTATTTGTTCTAGTTAGCACATCAAATAAAATATAATACGTTAATATTCACCATATTTCAAAGACCGTAGACGGGCTCGATACATAATTTGACGAAATCGGCTCGATAGAAAGTAATTGCAAAGATTGGTCTTAAAATCACATTAAACGGTTCTGTCTTTATTTTTTTAACGTATGGGTCTGCAATTAAAATCATGAAGTCAACATATTCATACCTAAACCGCTAGCGAGTCATATTTCACAAATAATCCACCCTTTTTTATTTCAATATTGATGTACTATTATCTTCAAAAACCGGGCCGCCCAGTAACACTCGCTCTCGTTTACTCCGATACAAATAGACAGTGTGCGCGCTATCCAAAATCCTCAAGGGCATTTTGGTGTTGACAGCGTCTAAAGGGTGCACAGAAACACTTAAAGCGGCCAACGACGCAATTGGTGCGATCGTGCAGGTACAAACAGGTACAAGGTTGAAAATACGAGCCAGGACTCGAACCCACCACCTTAAGATAGTTAAGATTGAGAGTCAGCCGCTGGAACCACTCGGCTACCGCCACAGATAGGTACTAGATAAAAACTTCTAGGCTGTAGGTATTTCGATTAAGCCATATAAAAAAATCGTTTTAGAAGACCCTAGAAAACCGATACATATTATTATGTAAATTTATGATGCGTACGATTAGCAAAAGTAATTGGTTGTAAATCACAATAAGTATGTTATATTTGGACGCTCAAAGACCTTATACATCTCTGGAATACTGAATTAATATCATTAACTTCTGTTAATGCTGATACAGATGTTATATCGAATATAATGGTCATATTTTGCAATTTTGTTTTGTTTACATTAACTTAGTGACATTTAGTTTGTTAACCTTTTATATATAATTGTAAATTATTATTGTGTAAGATTATTATTATTTTATTGTAAATTAATACTGTAAAAGTGCCCTTGTGGCCTATTTGCAGAATAAATAATTGATTTTGATTTTGATCAATGTAAACTGTAATAGAACGTGCGACAGTCATAGTCATGCGTTATCGGTTTTAACTTTAACATTAACATTAACATTTTCACAATGGAGTACATATATTAATACGAATGATCATCATCATCCTCCTAGCGTTTTTCCCGGTTGTGCCCTGAAAGGAGCCCGGGGTCCGCTTTGACACCTAACCCCCAAGATTTGGATAAGGCACTAGTTTTTACGAAAGCGACTGCCATCTGACCTTCCAGTTCCAACCCAGAGGGAAAACTAGACCTTACTGGGATTAGACTGTTTTCCTCACGATGTTTTCCTTCACCGAAAAGCTAACGGGAAATATTCCGTATCTACATAAGTTCCGAAAAACTCATTGGCACGAGCCGGGATTCGAACCCACGACCGCCGTACTTATTAATACGAATGATAAAAAAGGTAATATATTGATATAAACTTTCACGATTCCCACACATTACATTTACTAAACGGGACTCCCGCCCCCGTGTGCCGCCCGGGTGCCAATCCTAGTGTACAAGTACCTACAAGTCGTTAATAAACACCAAGTGCGGGTAGTTCGGAAAACCGCAGCAAAAAAATGTTGATACCCGCTTAAGCCAGTTCGTCCCGCGACCAAGGATTTTGTGACATATCCGTGACGTCGGGGAGCCTCGAAGAGATAAATAAATACGTCAATTGTACGAGATTAATTAAGTCCCGTTTGGTAAATACAAAAAAGTTAATATTCAAAATTTCATTTTAATAAAAATTAAAGCAAAAAAGGTATCCACGAAAAGTGCAGTCAAAAGCGGGAGGAATTAATTACGTCGGGATCCATTTTGACCTCTTATTTACTCAACTTCATATCTTTTTGCACTGATATTAGAATATAAACTTTAACGAAAGCACAGTAAGGTTGATTATGTAATGATGACGCTGTGTAATACGAGTTTTAGAGAGTAAATCGTTGATTTTCCGGTGCGGCATTACGTCGAAGTTGCCGAACAAAGTTGCAGCTGGCAATTTGGATAATGCTCAACCTCTTTTTACTTTTCAGCTCAATTTGCCATTGACGAATATGTATTTAAGCAGCTTTGTAGCGCAGCCTGTATTTCACCGAATACAATGAAATTCATTTTATTTTTTGTAACTATTAAGCAGTAACGCTGCTAACGAATTTATAAATTAAAATTAAAGGAAAAAATAAAAAAATTAATGCTCCGAGCCGGATTCGAATCGGCGACCACAGGCATTCATGGCCCGTCACTACTAACCAACTGAGCTATCGGAACAATCTGTCTCGGCCACTAAATCTTTCAATCAGTTCCTTCTTACAACGCCTTAGGGAAGCCTTAAGCCACATTTTTAAGATTTGAACGAAGAATTCTGCTACTTGATCTATACAGACGTTCATGTGCCTATGTATGAATAATAGTATAGGTAATCGTAGGATTTAATGGTGTCCCCTTAATTCACCGAATGCATGGTTTCGCCGAATTTTCGTTTTTTCGAATTTCTGTTACTCAAAAACCGTTAACTTTTTAGGTAAATTAAAGGATAATTCTGTAGAACCCATTATGTTAGGTTAGGTTTGTATTATAACATTTCTGAAAAGTTTACTGATTCTGAAAAAAATGGTTTTCTATGAAATGAAAATTCTGCGAAACATACACAACCAACAAAAACAAGGTACAACCAGGATTTAATGCATTAATACAATTGTATGTACGTACCTAATCAAATAGTTTTCTCATAAAACAATCACAAAACGCACATCCTGACCTGACATCCTTAAATCGACACGGAAAGAAACAAAATAAATATAAAGTCGCGTCTTTGTCAACAATTGCTAGGAATGGCGGGCGCTTGCTCCGCTTTGTTTATAATTCGTCAGCACTTTTCCACTATTCCTCTTCAAGTCGCTTGAGAAGGTATTATCGTCGTGTTTCTTATCGCCATGCCTTTAATATTCATGAAATAATAGTTAAGCGCACGGAAAAAAAGACTTCTTCAACTAAAGCAAAATTCTCCCATTCAAGCAAATAAAAAAAAATATATTCAGTCGAATAATGTTCTTAAACACAGATTAATTAGTTTTCTTTTACTTAAGATAATATTGATTTTATAGAAGTAAAATTTACTCTTAATCTGATTCTTAGTATTTGTATTCTGTAAAGAAAGTCTATTATCTCTCTCTTCAAGTCGCTTGAGAAGGTATTATCATCGTATTTCTTATCGCCATGCCTTTAATATTAGCTTTAAAGCTATAAATAAGAGTTAAGCGGTGTCGAAAAAATCGTCACGGCATTTGCGTGGTACAGTCAGCATCAAAAGTAACTACGCAATCGAAGACGTCAAAAGTTCTTATTCCCTTTTAATAAAGACTTTTGACGCCTTCGTTTGCGTAGCTACTTTTGATGCTGACTGTACGTGGTTTTACGCTTGATACATGAGTGACAGCTATGATGTGATGACCCTATCGTGTAGACCTACTAATATTACATATACATAAACAGGGAAAGTCTGTGAGATTGTAGCTTTGTAAGTTCATAAGTTTGTATCTAATGGGTATATAATATAATCTCCGGAACCGCTCATCCGATTACAAAAATTATTTCACCTTCATCATCATCATCATATCAGCCGAAAGGGGTCCACTGCAACCTTTACCAGGTCATCAGTCCACCTTGTGGGGGGGCCTACCCACGCCGCGCCTTCCGGTGGTCGCCACTCGAGAACCTTTCCGCCCCAACGGCCATCGGTTCTACGTGCTATGTGCACATATATTTCACCTGCGTGTAGTTATAATGGACTTTCTGGATGGTTAAAGGCTATATTTTATCCCGCGGGATTGCCTGCGTGCTTCGCAATACGCGGGCGAAGCCGCGTGGGCAGCTAGTATTATAAATGCGAAACTTTGGTAGTTTGGACGTTTGTTACTCAATCACGCTTAAACGGCTCAACCGATTTGGAATACGATTTTGCACGAAGATAGTTTATAGCTTGGACTAAAATATGGAATAGTTTTAATCCCGGGTCCACGCAGACGAAGTCGCGGCGCGGGCGGAAGCTAGTATTTAATAAGTAAAGTTCATTCCCATTATAGCTATACATAGATCACGCCAATACATGTACTTCGCGTGTCCGAATTCGGTCTCCGAGTTGGCCGTTCGACTGACAAAAAGTGACACGGTCGGTTTTCATACAGATTGAGGTGTTTAAGTTATCTAGTGAATATCTATATCTGTGGTCATTCCCGAAAATTTAAAAAACAACAGGCCGCGGGCGTCTCGATTTTCGTTTATAGAACAGTGGGACATGATTTCGAACCAGGCGTTATCGTGGACTGCCACTTATACCCACGGGATAAGTATTCCTTCAAGTTTCCGTCGTGTGATCCCTATTATACAGCTTTGTAGCCGTATTGTTCGTGAATCAAGGCATTACACTGTATAATTTATGCCTCTAAGTACCTATAATTTTCCAGGGCAGGCATTCCATCCGCAGGATTTGACAGAAGGAAATCCCCACTTAGATGACTCTGATATTTTAAAAGTGGGAACATGTTGTCCCTTTCGCCAAATAATGCCCAAATATCCTGGACATCAAATTGGGAATCTGCTCCCTTCTGTCAATTATCGCGGACTGGATACATATATCAATGTGAAAACGATACGAAAACTTACGGTATCGAATTTGGACTTTGAAGAAATATAATTAAATATTGGAATAAACTCATTTCATCATTTAGATGTTAAAAGTTAAAATAAACAACGTCGTTTCTAATCTAACCAGAACCACAGAATAAGTAATAGTACTACGTATCCATAACGAACATGCGATTTACATACGTATACTTCTTTAATAAAGTAAATATTCAAACTAAAGATCCATGTTTTAGTGTTCCGTACCAAAATTGGTCAAACGGAACACATATGCGATCACTCGGAGGCTGTCCGTCTGTCACAGCCAGTTTTTGTTGATACCTACTATATGCACGAGTGCATGTTTACTATCGAAATACTTATAACAACGCTCTTTATTATAAAACATTCCCAAGGCTACTTTTAAAAAGCGCTTTATCAACTTTATCACTGACAGTATTTAAATATTTCGTTTGCCTTTTACATATTATTTACGACGTTATTATTTACGATCGAACTCTTATCTGTTTCGCAAAGTCCAGTTAAGGGGCTCCCATACGCCAATGACCTTCGATCGGAATCCCTTAGTTTTCTAATGTTTTTGTAGCTTATTATATTAAGAACAAAGGCTTTAAGCAATATAGTATTCCATATTTACATCAAAAATATCATTGTTTTCGATATATTTGGTATCAAAGTTGAACAATTTTAGGCCAAAAAACTGGTTTTCTGGCCATAACTTTTGTGTTAATCAGTTTAAAATGAAAACCCTAGACCTAAACGTTTTTAGAGACGTCATAGACTAACGCAAATATGTACATTTCGTATAATGTTAGATCTTTCGCGTCAATAGAGATACGAAATAAGTGTTTTTTTAGACCGTTTAAAAAAATCATACAAAATTAAGTAAGTACCTATTCATTTGTTTGTCCAAAATGGAGATAAAAGATTGAAGAACCGATAACCGTTTGATTTATAATTCTATATGTAGTGCAAAAGTAGGAGATACGATTCAAAACTCGTCAAAAATCGATGAAGACCTCAGGTAGCCCCTTAAGTTCCAACTTCATGTTTATAGTCAGTAAAAAGTTACCACATTCGCAAACTCAACACGAAACGCCATTACTTTATGATACAAAAACACTCACCATAATTCCGTATAATTTGTAAAGCGATACCTTTTACAAACTATCATTGGAGCGATCTGGTTGGCTGTTGGTGTTTTTGCTGAATCGATTGGGATCACAGCTGGGTGTTAATTTAGACCGTCGTTATTGCCGTTAACTCTAAAATTAGCCTGTATTTATATGCACCCCACTTTCCATTTGACACTTTCGGCGACTGTGTTTGAACCGTTCAGTTGACAGTACTGAAGTGCGTCCAGGCTGGGCGCCTGTAGTTGTATTGGACACTCGTAACCAGGAAGTAGTGCGTCCCTGCGTTTTGGCACGCCAGTGCTCGCCAGCGCACTTTAGTAGGCCCGATATTCACAACGCAATAACTCTCCTCAAATAAACCAGTATAAGTCTAATCTCCAATTCAGAATAATAGTTACGAATCCAAGCTTCAAGATATACTAGAAATGAATGGCGAGGTGAGTCTGGGTCAGTTGTAAATCGCTCGGCAGGGCTCTCGTGCACCGGGCTAGTTCAGTTAAATAAGTTTTCTACGCTTTGAAAGAATGCAGTCGTAAAACTGCAGAATTTGCCAATTTTGGCTTATGTAAGGAGGAAAATTTATGGGAAAAGTCATCGGACAGGAAGCTGGAATTGTGCTTACTCATAATAACGTGAGAAGAGTCGGAACACGTAATATTAAAATATTTCTGGTGGTTATCCAAGACTTAAACGTTTTTGACGACCGCTTTAGCCTAGTTTGGTACTGACCCTGCCACGGAGCTTCTGGGTTCGAATCGTGTGATGAGCACACAAATACCGGGATGCTCATTCCTGAGTCATGGATGTTTTCTATAAATATTTGAGTATTTATTTATCTATATATAAGTATGTATATCGTCGCCTAGTACCCCATAGTATAAAAGCTTTGCGTAGTTTGGGAATAGGTCGATTTGTGCAAGATTGTTTGCACATATTTATTTTATTTATTAATATTATCCCAACATGTCATTAATAGTTATAATATAATTAATCAAGCTAATCAATCATATTGATATTTTGCGAGTGTTTCCGGAGCTTGGGTCTAATGTGTGTTTAATATGGTTAACACGGTGCGTTGATAATAATCTCACAATGTATAGTTTCAGTTAAGTTAATAACCTACTCGTATCATAGGTATTATGTTTTTCCCCTCACTGCCTCGGAAAGCCGTCTTTTATCCTTTAAAACCAGTGGGCAAAAACGCATTTTATCCACTAGTGGGGAAAGTAATTTGACCTTGGAGCGTATTTAAGTAGTTTTTGACAGATAACAAAACGTAAAACGCTAATAATACAAAATGTTCACAGAGGATGTATTTCTGTTGCCGCTATAAGAGCCTTATCACACTTGCGATTTGCAAGCGTATTTTGTATGAAGGCGATGACGCAGCGTGTTCGCCGCGACTGATAGTTGTATAGAAAATACGCTCGCAAATCGCAAGTGTGATAAGGCTCTAACAATAAATACTAAAAACAGAATAAAATATATATTTACAACTTTTAAAAAATTGCTTGTTGCCTTCATCAGGCGCTGCAGGGTCTCTATATGTATGGGAAAGCTAAAATCCTTACTTACGTTATTATACTGTTCAAAAAATAAAAAATATTATCATTTAAATTACTTAACTAAAGTTCTTTTGCATGTTGCACTTTCCTCGCTACAGTGAGGTGAAAAGTTTTGTGTTACACACGGGTTGCAAATGTATTTTACTTCTCGTGTGTTGAAACACTCGCTACGCTCAGGATTCTAATTTAGAACCACTCGCTTCGCTCGTGGTTCAACTATAGGATCCTTTCGATTGCTCGTGTTTCAATTCCAAACTCGCGGGTAAAATAACTATTTTCACACACAGTCAATTGAATAACTAGTGTAACGCCATATTATGGATCAAAGCTGTTCAGTTTTGAAATAGAAGTTTCAGAAAAGTTAACAATGAATGCATTCTCGTATAAAAAAAAGTGCAGTTACAACTCGTAGGTAGGTACTATTTACTACAGAAACGGCGGTGTTCGGGCGCGCGTCCGAACACCCCACCGGCTGACATTTTCAATATGGCAATACCACCTAAAAGTGAATGATCAAACATTTCCCCTTTCGAAACATAACAACTAACTGCCGTACCAGTCAATAATACATATAGCATGTACGTGTTCATTTGAATATATGGCTTTCTGGCGTCGTACAACAATACCTAACCGATTCATAAATTCTGAGGAAAACTATTTCTGGATAATGTGAAACTCTGCCTAAATCGAGCAAAAAAGCTCAAGCCTAAATAGTTGAACATCTTGTGAAGAAAACCCAAGCACCAGCAGTAAAACATTCCGGTAAAATCAGAATCATCTACTACTTAAAGATGCTGGCTTATTTCTGAAATACTGATGACTCCTTCATAAATTATTTGAAGCAATTACTTGTAATTTGTTTTCGTCCCGCAAGGGCCAGTTCGGCCCGAAACCCACATTATTGACGGATCTCTTAAAACCGGCAAACATTTTCAAATAAAGTTGCCTATCTCAATCACTGTTAAATTTGCCGAAGTCTTCATTAAAGCTCCAATGAAGCGTCGAAGGAAATTTTAATACAAGTCAATAATTTTATAATGGATACTCGGGGAGCTCTCTACAAAACGATGGGTTGATTTTTCGAGTGCCCCAAAACGCGGAGCAGGAACTCTCTTAGTGAGATCTCAAACGCCTAATTCCCTGTGAAGATTCTTTATGCCGCTATATAACCCTAAGGAAGAGGTTCGATTGACTTTAGTGTTTTTTTTCCAATAGGAAGAAACGATAAAGGTTGAACTTGAACATAAGTATTTGTGCATTTTGTTTATAGGAATAATTCGTCAATAAGTTTAATGTTGGGTGGTAAACATAACCGAGGCCAGAAGAAGTTTTACTTGGCTGAAAAACAGCCGATTGGCGTTATATTATTTATCGTCGATTTGAAACTAAGCTGAATAATTAATAAGCGTCGGTGAAGGAGATAAACACGGAATCATATTTAAGCGATTGTAAATAACATAAGTAACGATGCCACTCTCGCCCGCTCATCAATAAACAAACCGCCTCAACCCTCGCTTCGTTGAGGGCGAAATCAAGCGGACTTCTCTCCAGCATCCTGATATCGGAGAAATTTTCAAATAATGTATTTAAGGTCGGCCCGGTAGCACTTTGTTTCAATGAAATCAGATTAAACCTGGGCAGCAGGCGTAATTTGATTTAAATTTCCAACAGATAAAACGGAAGAAGAGGTTTTAAACGTAGTTTGGAATGAATAAACATCATAGCTTGATTTGGAAGCAATTAGCCTTTGCTTTTGTTCTTTTACCTATCCAGGCAATTACGAAGCATTGCAATATTCGTGTGTTTTACAGTCTGTATCCAATCTGTATTGTTGAAAACATATTAAACTTATAATTGCGTTCATCGTATACTGCAGCTTGTAGTTATCATACTTACACGTCTTTTATTATTGAAAAAAACTGATTTAAACGACACACATTCAATACAACGCGTGTTTTTGACCATGCAACGGAGATAGCATGCTTCTGTTTACAAACAAATGTTATGTAATCTCATACATAACGTGAGCGTTATTTCAAAATGGCCCATGGAAAAGGGCAATTTATCTATAATAAAAAATACTAAGACCTACAAATGAGTCCTCATGTTCGTAATATAATGATAATCACTATTAACAGGTAAATCCGTAAAAATATTCATGTGTGAGAACCGTGCCACTAACAATAAAAAAACTTACCACCTTACGTGGTCCCTTAAGTTCGCTATTTAAAGATCACCAACAAATCCGTAAAAAAATAGTCGGGTCAGAGACCACGGCACTGGTGGCGGCGAGGTTGGGGGCGACTGTCACAGGGCACGCGCCCACCATGTACGCGTTCTATATGTAAATCACAATAAAATACCCGCTTTGTGCACTGATTGCGACATGGTGGACTAAACACCCAACTGTCATTGGTCTCGTATTTAGAAACCAAACAATAATACACCTAATATGTTATGCCGTTTGGTTCCATTTTGGCCGTGGATGTTCCGAATGAAGACTATGAATTAATTATTTGTTGTTAAAAGGTGGCTAATACGCATTATATTGACACAACTAAATAATTACGAACGTTTCAAAAGTTGTGCAAAAATATTAAAAAAAAGTGTCTTGTCTTCATTAAAATCTGAATACCTAAACGAGCGGTAAATAAATAAGTTGATTATATGTGCTTGAATCTCGTTTAGTAAAATAATAGTGTGAAGGTAATGTAAGTACTTACATGGCAAATAGTTAGTCCGAACTCTAGCTTTAAATAGCACATAAAACATGAAACTCTGCGATAAATTATTTGGAACTTAAAAAAAAAAAAAGAGCTTTTATCCGTTTTAGTTCTTTGCATAAAGCTCAGCAAGCTAAAGTTATGGCTTTAGCAAAACAATGTAGAAGATAGTCCAAATCATGTCCATGCTAGCGCACTTTAATACAGAATAGCCTTTTAGTGAGTGAACATAAATCCATATAATAGCGGCAGTGCGAGATCAATACGGGTTTCCCACGCTGGCAATTGTATTTATTATCTAGTTGCAGTAGTCATTCAGTCAAGTTTAACTTTTAATACTCTTCATTCCCTGTAATAAATCATTTATAACAAAGTCACGGTCAAATGCGAGTCAGACTCGCGCATTGAGGGTTCCTTGCTAACTTGTAAGTGTGTAAGCTGCCATATTTTCAGCTTGTAAATCGTCTCACTTTAAAATTTGGACCCATCATTGTGCATTGGACAAAACAACTGTGTCTCTGTCCACCCAACATTGCTTTAACGACGGGACTACAATAAGAGAAGGCTCATGCCCAGCATGGAAGATATGTATAGGGGATGATTATTAAATGGATTCGAAGATGTATCCACAAAATAAGTATGTACTTACTTTATGTACCCATACATAAGAAGCCCGTCTAGCCCGTTTGGCTAGAATGCTTTATTTTCATTATATTTCGTAGATTAAAATCTTTTTAATAGGACCATGATATCTTAATTTTAAATATATGTCAACGCGACATAAAAATAAACGCATTAACAGCAGAGACTCTTTGTCAATGTATCATGAGTTACTATAATGCGCAGTTCCGTGCACGCCGTGATTGACATACAATTATATTGTCCAAAGACGAGGTGTGGCGGTCTGTCAGCCTAATTGTGCGGGACCATCCATCCATCACCCGCGTCAGACACAGTATTCAACGTTGCTGACCGACCTTAAAGTGGGACACGCAAAACACCTTGCGCGTAGAAAAGTTTCAATGCGGCCATATTTAGTAGTCTGCAATTTTACAATTGGCGGACTGCATTTTTGTATGCTACTTGACTTAAAAAATATATCTATTATATACCCACCAAGACTAACTAGTAAATACGAGGTAAAGATAAGTAACCTTAATAAGACAAATAATTATCTGGAATTGTTAGACAGTAAGAAATAACCAATTTGTAATATAAAATACTATATATGTGGACAGAGAGAGAGAGCATTCCAACTTGTTCAAAAGGTGCAAGTTTGTGACTGAAAGTTTGTATGTGGCTACTGTACTCATCCGATTTCAAGATATATTTCACAAGGGCCGGTATTCCATCTTTGATATTTGACAGAAGGGATCTTCGTTTTGATATCCCTGTTTTTCTGGGTTTGAAACACAGAAACATGCCAGTGAGACATCCTCTTCCGGCAGATATCGCGTACTAACTGGCTGAATACATAGAACATGTTCGGTGTCACGTATGATCGTGGTGATAAGAGAGTCAAATCGTCGAGTCAGAGCGTTGTGTACGTATATTGTTTTACCTCCACTCAAATATAGAATTGGACTACAAACTCAAGTTATAAACGAAGTCGTATCTAATGAAAACACTTTGCCAAGGTATACGCTGATTCTGTTCAAAAAGTTTTCAATTACGGTCTTGTTTTGTTGTCAGAGCAGCGTTATTAGCTTTGTGAACTTCACGGTTTTGAGTTAAACAGGAAAGTGGGATCGGTTAATAATATGAATAGGTACAACAACTCACAGAGTTAAAGTGGCGATGACTATTATTACAGGTATTTAGGTTGGCAGTAACACTGTGAAGTGTTTGAGCGTCAATTTAATCAAAAAATAAAGAAGTAATAGGTAGTAGAAGTACCTCTATTAACAGAACGGCAAAAGTCAAAATAAAGTGAACTTGTCCTGTGACAAGTAAATAAAAGGAATACCTAATATTTCAAGCACGAGATTCGGATTAAGGCGGTCTCTTTTAGAAAAGGTAAAGTTTTCTTTAGTTGAACACTGAGCCCAGTTTGAGAGACCCGTCGTTATTAGGTACAGCTGACTCGCGATGAGCACGTCGGAAAAGCTATTTCGGAAAGTTGTGCGGTTAGGTTGTATGATAAATTGAAGAGAAATACGTAACGTTAAGTTAAAAAGAGTAAGACAGTTTTTCTCATGCGACAATGAGTCTTGCGGTGAGGGGGGCGATTTCTGACTTTCGAGCGACACGACATATGTATAATTAGGTCCTCGTATTTAATTTTCGAGCCTTCCGAAGTCATAAATCGCCCCCATGGTCGACGCGCAGAAAAGCGCCCGTCCGCACAGGGCAGTGAATTCATGTTCCTATAATATACATAGTACACACAATGAGAAGACGACTTGACGACTTGGATCCAAGGGTTTCATATTAGGACAGATATACAAATCAAAAAATAATTAAATGTTATGAAATTACAAATCAAAACGAAATCAAACAAATCGAACCAAAACGAAACGGAATCAAATCAAACGTTAACCTACTTCAAAAATGTATATTATATGGAGATTGTACCTAATGATGCCAAAAATATAATAGCAGATAATATACGAATAATACTAGTGGGTGTGTACGGAGTTATAATGCTCCAGAATACGGACTTTTCGTAACAGTTTGACTGCATACTTACAGTACATCAATAATTAATAGTTGATTCAATCGATCACACCTGAACAAACGCTTCCATGAACCGAGGCGTAGGCGATACTGGCGGGGTGGAAAATAAACGGGCAGGAGACGCAATAACAACTGCCAAATAGTGTATTCGATGAATAACGAGCCCGCCCGCCGCAACTAGACCAGATTGCATCATTACAATTCAATAAAATTCGCGTGGGAAGCCGATGTGCGTTCCTTCTCTCCATTCACACAATTAACCTAATTCCAGCCAGTATAAATTGATACAATCCACCCGATTTAGTTAGAGAATTCATCGACCTACATATGCTGGTGGTTTTGGTAATCATCAATGCATAGGTGATTCCGATTATGCAACAGTGATTGTCCAAACACAAAATGTAGTATTTTGTACGTTGTCAATGGAGCGTGGAAATCGCTGGACCAATCAAAAGAACGGAACTGTGCCTGTCAGAGTAACGCATTGCGTAGGCGCAGCTTTTATATATTCGGTAGTGAAAAGTGTACCGTGTGTGCTATTGTACAATATCCGGTGGAGTAATTTGCAAAGTGTACATTGATCCTTTTGCTGGTCGGTCATTTTTACGTTTTGTAAATTGCGAATCGGTTCAAATGGGTTTCAGTTGTTATCTGACCAATGACGCATTTTAATGAATAATCCTACATTATAAATAGCATAATTGAGTAATCTTATTTTGAACAATCGAATTAGAATACATATTACGTTTAAGTTGTTTCGGATATAAGCCTTTCAATTTCAATAAGAATAAATTATAATTAGTGTAGGAATAGACTTATTTTTAATAATCGAATAACAATATTTTTCTTAAAAAGGTTTATCGTAAAGTTAATGGGTCCTTTAGTAATGGACATATTTCAATGAGATATTGGTAAAATGTTAATGGAGAAAAGCTTGCTTCAAAGTAACATTCGCTATAATCTTCTAAAGGGACTTCTTAGGTCTTTTTTTCGAACCTTATGTAAATGTGCTTTTGATGACATATTTTTCATAAGTGTTTCGTATCCTAAAAAAGATAACGGGGCGCTATTATGATGCCACAAAGCAAACATTATAAAATATGTAAGCCCATTCATTTCATTATTAAAATGGATGGTATCAAATTAAATGTCGTTCACTATTTCCTAGCAACCACTAGCACCACAATAACCATCACAAACTTCGAAATAAAACAACACTAATTTAATACTAATTAAAAACTGAGGAACAAGCACGTAATGTATAGTTAATTAGGTACATAATTATTCCTTTGAAATGTCTTTCTCCTTATATATTTAGATGTAAATACCAAATCGAACTTCTCAAGTAACAGGTCAGTTATCATTAAAACCTTGCCCTGCATAAGCTTTCCAAAGGATTAAAGACATATATTCAACTTCCGTGGCAGTACAAATATATTAAGTTTACGTCCGTTCATGCACAAATGCAAGCCTAGTGAACCAAACAACTCCATAATATTATATGCAGCATAGTCTGAGAGCGTTGACCCGACAAGCAAAGAGTTCATAGGTACAGTACGTATGTTTCCGATCATTCACTGAAAACTTACAATGTATTTATACAGGAAATATTATTGTAAGCACATTTTACTGACGAACGATGAATGGCAGGATATTTTAACTGACAGGACTAGACTTAGCGTAGCGCCAACAATGTTCGATGTGTGTAAGCAACTTTCGCTACACGTATGGAGTGCCCCCCTAAAAAAACTTTTTTGTTCATTTAGTTACACAAGTACGTAGCGGCTAAAAAATAGACCTATATTACAAATTTCATTCAAATACAACTCATAGTTTTGAGTAAATGCCTGTGGCTTTGGCACAGACGGACAGACTGATATGGCGAAACTATAAGGGTTCCGTTTTTACTCTTTTTGCTACAGAATTTTAGGGTTCCGTTCCAAGTAATGTAACCATTTTTCAATAAACTATTCAAAAAAATATTTTGGCTTCACTGCCACAAACCTTTCAAATCTATTTTTTTTTAATTAAATTAGATTTTCTGTGTCAATATACAGTAAATACATAAACAAATAATAAATAAATAAATCGAATAATTTGCAGCTAGGATTACGATCCCGTGCGACAGCAACGCGAGTACGATTAGTGTTACTTAATAATTATTTAACATACCTAATGTGTTCAAATACTTTAAATATATGCACAATAGTATAAGCAACTGATGTTACGTTTACCTTAACTCAATGAAAGACCCGAAACAAAACCCTATCCATGGAATCGATAGGCTTAAGCCTAGAAAGGGGTATTCCGGTCGTTAAATGTGTACATCAGTGCGCTATGTGGAATTACTATAATGTTAGCTAAATAAACAATAAAAATCCCAGAGCACACTTTAAATTTTACTGAGGCATGTATATTAATTTTCTCGATAGAACTACACTTACGAGCGTTAAGCGGTATAGCTTTCTGACTGTCATTACAGGTTTGTTATTAAATTTGCATTGTAAAGTGTATTCCAAAAAAAAATATTCGGTCCAACCACCAACGTGCAAGGGAACCCTTAATTTGACTGTGTTCGCCCGAGTGAACATTATCTTTGACCATCCTTTTGTTTTATTTTCTTAACTAGGACCGTTTAGAATATTTAGCGTCACCGGAGCTTGAACTATGGACCTTTGCTTTTATTTTCCAAATTAAGGGGGCGTGCGTGGGACAAATACAAAACCGACTCCATTTCAATATGTTAACCAGAATAGACTCACAAAAGGATAAACACCAATTAAGGTCAGACATGCGAGCCTGTCATCAGTCATGGCTGCCTAAAAGGATAGTTGATTCAATGAACAGTTTCTTAGTTCAATTGTTTTCAAAAGGCTTCTTAAACTTCATTTCTAAATTAACTACTACCAGCTGCCCGTGTATTGCAAACAACGCAGGCAAACCTGCGCGACATATGGCCTATAACCGCCCAGAAAGTCCATTTTGGGCCATTTTCCACACTGTTTTCTACTCAGAATGAATGTCCCAAAATGTTTTATTCCATTACGTTACCGTTTCCATAAGTAAGGATAAGTAAGGATAAGAACGGATTAGAAATTGAGACAAATAATGACCTATGCAATGCTGTCAAATGGTTAGAAGATAATACATTGAAACTAAATATAAGTAAAACTAAAATAATACATTTCCAGAATTATAATAGCCCTAATATAGACATCAAGATAAACCTGAACAACACTATAATTGAACCAATAGATTCAGCTAATTTCCTTGGCCTTACAATTGACAAACATTTCAATTGGAAAAACCACATTGATAATATTTGTACTAGGTTAGACCGATTCGTGTTCGCCCTACGGCATCTCAGAGCCGTTGCATCTATCGAGGCTGCACTTTCTGCATATCACGGATACGTATCATCTGTGATTCGTTACGGAATAATCATGTGGGGTAACTCGGTTGACGTACAGAGAGCATTTATATCACAAAAAAAATGTATCCGAGCTGCCTATGGAGCCCATTATTTGGCCCATTGCCGACCAATATTTAAGGAGCTACAAGTTCTCCCCTTGCCCTGCTTGTACATATATGAGATAGCTAAATTTGTTAAAAAACATCCACACATGTTCCCTCTACATAACGTTGTCCTAAATAAAACCAATGGCAGATATCCGCTCAAGCTTTATGAACCTAGACAGAAAGTTAAAATTTTTACTAAAAATGCTTATATTATGGCAATAAAATTGTATAACAAAGTTCCAAATGACTTCAAATGTTTGCCTAATACTCAATTTGACAGAAAATTATTTAACTGGCTGCTTGACATTTGTTTTTATTATATAAACGAATTTTTGAATTATTAATTGTCTTACTATATTTTATCATTAATTTGCCATATTGTATGTTGTAATTTTTAATTAATTGTTATGTGTTGACAATTTGAATGTTTGTAATTTATAATAATATTTCTACGCCGATGTCGGCAGGATATGTGAAACTGATATTGTAAAACATACCAACAAATGTACCATATTCGGAGAAATAAACTTTAACGGAACGGAAAACCTAAATTTATATGTAACATTTTGGACAGTTTTTTTCTCCTATTAGGGTAGTTTGGTCTCGATTCTGGGTAGAAAAAACCCGAAAATTAAAAAAAAAGTCGAGTGTAGGTACAACTTTTCGTAAAATGGCCCTTTTACACAAAGGTGAAAGAATTCTTGAAATCAGATCAGCGGTTCCTCTGAGCCCCCGGAGATTACCCAAGACATACATCATACTCACAAACTTATCCTACTAATATTACAAATGCGAAAGTTGGATGTTTAGATGTTTAGACGTTTGGATGTTTATTACTCAATCACGCCCAAACGACCCAAACGATCTGGATGAAATTTTGCACGAAAATAGTTTATAGCTCGGACCAAAATATAGGATAGTTTTCATCGCGGGTCCACACACACGAAGTCGCAATCTCTCAGACTTTTCCTTACGACTTCGTCTCGTACATTGTGTTCGCCATAAAATTAAATAATTGTAGTGACTGCTTTAGCTTGTAAAAACGATGTTAGTTTGTAAGTTATAAACTGCCCAAGTGATTAAACCAACTGGAAAACCTTTGGTAAGCCATAGTAATTACAGTCACTAACTATTAAAATAATTATACACAGTAATGCAAAGTAGCATTTATTACCAAATGCTAAATTACCTATTTCGTTTTTTTATCTTTATTTATAATTATAAGTTAACTGATGTAAAATGATGTGTAGTTTTATTAAATTACCGTTCAGTATTAGTAGATAAACACAAAAACTATCGCTCCATAAAAAAAAAGATTAACATGTTTGAGATAATCCCATCGCAAGTTACAAGTGGAAATTCGGCGGTTGACATAAAATTCCCTTTTTTTTTCAATAATATTTCAATATCTTAGATAGAAGGGTCTTTTTATCATAATTTTTGCGAATAGCAAAGGGCCGACCGACAGGCAAGATCCGCACGTCTGCACAAAACTTGTCGACTCGGCGAAGATGTCCATAATATTTGGGTCAGATCAAATATTCAATAGTCCAGGCGACATTCAGAGACACCCTGCTTTCTGTTTTAATAATAAGCTTGGTTTATTTGTATTCTTGCCCAATATACTTTAATCCTCCCGGTTCACAAAGTTGAATTCCTAAAGTGTTGAGTTCCCAAAATGTTGACTTTCCCAGAATGTTGAATTTTTTTAGTTTCGAAAAATGTTGAACTCCCGTGAATTCCACTATGGTTTCGGATGTATACATATGAAAGGCTATTAAAATCAATTGATACGGGTCAATGCAGATCATTACATGCCTTACACTTACAATGTACACCCACACGTTATCCGGATTGGTCGTATTATTAAATAAAGGATTTAATTTAAGTATAAATTAAGTCGTAAGCCTAAAGGTAGAGATGGGCGAGGCATGTTGCACGTATGGACTAAACGGCTTTTGGAATGGAGACCACGTTTGAACACCAGGGGCCGTAGACAAGGTTACAATCGACAAGCGCTAACGCCAATAGAAAACTAATAAAATGTATGGGAATGACAGATGTTAACGAAGTGTTTCGTCGGCATCTGTCATTCCCATACATTTTATTAGTTTTTTATTGGAGTTAGCGCTTGTCGATTGTAACCTTGTCTACGGCCCCAGATCCCGTCGCCGTCCTCCGAGATGGGTGGACGATATCAGGCGACACGGCGGCGCGTGCTGAAGGCACAAGATCGCCACACATGGAGGGATATGGAAGAGGCCTATGTTCAGGAATGGACTACAAACGGCTGAAGATGATGGTGATGTTGAAGTCTAGTACCTACAGTCAAATTTACCTACATGTATAGGTGCATACAACTCACTCGTAAACATGTCCCATCGCTCTTCTTTCAGCGGATTAGGGTTTCGGTACATTTATTTAATCGTATGGCATACATTATTTGGCCTTTTTAGGGTTCCGTAGTCGACTAGGAACCCATATAGTTTCGCTTTGTCTGTCCGTCCGTCCGCGGATAATCTCAGTAACCGTTAGCACTAGAAAGCTGAAATTTGGTACTAATATGTATATCAATCACGCCGACAAAGTGGTAAAATAAAAAGTGATTTATTTTATTTTATTAGGGTACCTCCCCTATACGTAACGTGGGGAGTGTTTTCTTTTTAATTTCAACCCTAACGTGTGATGATTGTTGGATAGGTATTTAAAAATGAATAGGGGTTTGCTAAAATCATTTTTTGATAATGTTAGTATTTTCGGAGATAATCTTTCCAGAAGTAAAAAAAAAATGTATCCCCCCCCCCCCCCCCCTCTAACTTAAAAACATGAAAAAAAATTCAAAAGTAGAACTTTATAAAAAAATTATAGGAAAATTATTTTGAACTTGATAGGTTGAATAGTTTTTGAAAAAAATTACAAAATAATTTCTGGACGAAAAACTACGGACTTTTTAAAGTTTGACACTCTTTAGTACTACCCAGGGGACACGTGCAGGGTTGTGGTAGGTAGCTCCTGCTGACGCGAGTAACAGTTGTCCCCCCTTTGTCAAGTGAGTGGGCAACTCGACTGTTAGAAATTCTTAAGCCGCCCGTAGGCCTAAGGCGGTCATAGACAGCAGCCGGGATCAACATCAACTGCTTAGCGTGCGCTCATTTATAGTAACCACTCAAACAGGCGGTCACCCATCCAAAGACTGACCGCTGCCATCTTTGCTTAACCTGCAGCGTTATCGTTTCCGATTCACAGGCGCCGCAAGGCTATGAGCGCCGCCCATTTATGACAGGATTAAAAAGATACATATTTTTGCACTCGACTGTACCAAAGGCCTACCAAAATGTTTATTTAAGAGTCCGCAGCAAGCTCGATTCTTCATACAAACGTAGTTACGTCCTTACTTTAATATAACATGTCACATTATCATGAAATTCTCTAAATATAATGAGGTAAGATATATCTAGGGCTAAAACTAGTTTATGACTCTTAAAATGTTAATAGAAAGAAAATAGAGCGAGTACAAGTTTTGCATTTTTAGACCCCAGAAAGTTGTTCAGTTCGGCGGCCTACTACGACCAAAATATAGTTTAGATTGAAGTCAAAACCTATTTCCGGTGTCGATTAAACTATGCAGTTTGAAAAGAAAAAAGATTTATCAAAATTGATCTTGTAGTTTTAAAATGAGAGCGTAACTACGAAAACCTTAAAATAAATTACAAAAATTTGATGCAAAACTGCAGCGAATTACTCTAGCGCGGGGAACGGTCCGGGGGGGGGGGGGGGGGGCGGCGGTACGCATACGCACCGCCCTTATCATAGCTACTCCTTGCCGTGCGCTTAGTTTAGTGACAATAGTGACCCATTTGCTGTGCGCGGGAGCGACGTATTGTTTTGGTGAATTATTTTCCTACGATAATCGCGGTCAATTCACGACGTGGACTGATAAAACGGATTTGATTTTTCTTGGTGATACTGGTGGTGTGTGTGATCATACTGATCATACTGATCGACGATATGTGGCTTTCTTATGGACTTTGCATTTTTATGTTACAAAAATGGATAAACCGGGTAAGTACCTACTTATATGCATTTTAGTCAAGTTCCAAGTATACAAATAAATTATATACATGTAATATGTACATATTATATTAATGTATATGAGTACCTAGTCATTAATCCTTAGTTGACGTGTTATTTAATTTATTTGGTAGGTAAACAAAATTTTAATCTCACAGTAGGTACTCATTCGGTATTAAATAGGTAGGTACCTACGTAAATATCACTTGGGTACGTCAAATCATTATGGATATGGCTTTGGTGATATATAGTTTGATTCTTTTATATAGCCAAAACAAAATACTTACTTAGTTAAATAATAATAATACGCTATAAATTTAAATAAGACGAGGATGAACGAACGGACTTTATACGAAAACTACCTATCACACATTATTGCTTAGAAATTTTAATTAGTTTACCTAAGTAGGTATGTAAGTTATAGTATAGTATGCTAAAGTATATAAGATAGGTTTTTTCGTCACTCTCTATAGTAATCTACGTACTTCTATATATCATAATTATATATAGAAATTGGCACTTACCTACCCTTCCACTTTTTTGATCGAGTGACCTGACAATAACAATACTAGGTAGGTATCTAAATAAAAAAATGACGACGCGACAATAGCAGTTGTTTCTCGGAGCTACTTGAACCTTGGTTGTAGGTATTTATTATTTAGGTATGTACTAGGTTCTTACTATATTATGTGCTCAGGTTGGCGCTTGTCCAATTTGTAGATATAAGATGTACAAGGTACATAGGTACATATATTTTTCAACTAAAACTATAAGGGGGCAAACAAGCATACGGTCCACCTGATGGTAAGCGATCACGGGAGCGTATAGACGTTTATAATTACCTATAGTTATTTTTTTTTCTAGAAGCGAAAAGGTGTTCAAAGACAAAATTATGGCTATCGGCTCGAAGGAAGAAAAGAGGACCGGCTCGTCGTCAAAAAGAAAATATAAATCCTAATAGGTAAGTTATAATAAGGCTATAAATTCAAATTTCATTTATTTATGGACCAACTAGGATCATTGTTGTAAGTAGGTACTTTTTACCAAAAATAAAAACAATAATGTATGATCTTTTTTTATTTCCTTCAATACACCAAATCTTCAATGTGAATAAATATTTATAGGGTAGGTTCCTAGGAAAAAAGATCTGGATTCTAATTAGTGCGTATTTTTATTGATCATAAGCAGTGATCGGTTTTTTGGATTCGACATGGGGTGAACGACCTCAATCATTATGTTAGTATGGATATGCCCCGGGAATCCGGGCTTCATACATCAAGTCAACGTGGGGCTCGATCCAACTTAGAATAGTTTCATCCTTAGGGAAAGAATTAGGTTTTCGCGGCATGCCAACTAGTATGTAACACTGCCTTACGGTCTAGTACTCCCCGAGAATATTCCAATCATACGCGAATCAAAAGTTCAATTAGAGTAAGCCACAGTTGTCGTATAAGATAATCTCAGAAACAAGTCGATGAAATGAAAATTGAACCATAAATCATAGTGCGCGAACTTAACGTGGATACTTATTTATTGGATCGCCTTTGAGCTATAAGATCTATGTATTTGCACTTATACGATAACCTGTGACCTAATATTATACAAATGCCTAATATAAAATGTCAATGTCAAGATTTTGAAGTATTTTTTCCATCATGATAGATATATAAGCTAATAATATATTTTGCTTAAAATAAAGTGTAGAGATAAGAAAAGAATAGAAGTTTATGTCTCAACTGGTTGGCATGTAAGAGTAAAGAATTCCTTAGAGATAATTTAAATTGTATTATTTTTGTACGGTTTGTTCGGTATCGCGGAAAACTGTCGTATCTATATTAACTTTTCTACTTGATATCCCGCGAGGGAGAATCCAAATAACCGATCACTGATCATAAGATATTGGACACCTATTTTAAAAATACACACAACCGAACATAGAACCTCCTGCTTTTTTGAAGTCTGTAAAAATGACGAAGTTATGGCGCGTAGATAATCCGCGTGACTTCACAAACGTATGAACCGTGACGTTACGCGCACTTATAACTTCGACATTTTTTGTTTAGTGACCAAAAGAAAAAATACGTGTCTAATATTTTTGATCATCTATAATACGGATTTTAGAGTTACTTATTTAAAAATAGTTTAAGTACTATCACTGTAATAAGCTTGTTTTGGGAAAAAGACTGACTGTTAAGTTTCTTGCGGCGTTTCTTCTTGACAGTGGTCTCTGCAGAAGCGCTGGTAGGGCTTGACTTATAAAAGTGCCCTTTACTTGGCGGCCTACTTGCAGAATAAATATTCATTTATTTCATTTATAACAAAAATAGTGGTAGTGGTATCTGAAAATCTGCTATGCAATTATGGCACTAGGTTGTTAAAATGACAAAACCTGGTATATTGTATGTTATACTTATGTTACTAGTTACTACTACTTTTGTTGGCACATCAAAACTTGTAGCCTGTACTCTACATTTACGTTTTTAGTAGGTTAAATAATCAGTTAAAATTTGCCTAGCCGCACTTACGCACTGTATAAACTGTATTGTTATCTCGCTATGGAGATGTTCTACTGTTATATTTTATTTACCGCAATAATTTCGCCGTTGTATGAAGATATTTTACTGCGATATTTTAACTGCGACATGTATAGCTCCGCCTCCCCGCGCGCTCTCGCTTTACTGCTAGCGCCCTGTCTCCCTCTAGGTGAAACAACAACATTTTAAAGCGTAAGCGCGCGATCTCAACGCGGAGTTGAGCGGACCTTGCTGCGGACTCTTAAAGACTGTATACGATAAAATCTGGCCACTATTTTTCATATAAAAACTTTTTATTTATAAATCAATATGATAGTAATTCTGAGTCCTGTTGTCATAGAAACCAAACTACATAATTTCATCAACACTAATGGGTTTTACTTAATAATTATCAAGATGTCCTCAAAAGAAGATGCTATGCGTAAAAAAATTGTTTCCGAGCACCATCTGCATCCGTATTTGTCGTGTCGAAAGCTCGCGAAAAAGTTAAACGCGGCCAAATCCACTGTGTCTAGCGTATTAAAACGTTTTGAGGAACGCTTGACGACTACACGGAAACCAGGCAGTGGAAAGAATCGGGGCCCCGTTAGCAAAAGTAAGGATAAAAAGGTTATAGAGGTGTTTAAGAAGAATCCAAACTTATCCGTTCGTGGTGTCGCTAAAAAAGTAAAGATGTCGGCATCTTACGTCCAAAAAGTTAAAACCAGGGCTGGCTTGAAGACTTTCAAGGTGCAAACTGCACCAAATCGTCGAGATAAACAAAACCAGTCTGCAAAAACTAGAGCTCGTAAGCTGTATGAAGAAATTTTGACGAAACACAGTTGCGTTATCATGGATGACGAAACCTATGTCGTGGCTGATTATAAACAGTTACCTGGCCAGGAATTCTATACAACATCGGATAAAGGCGGTCTTTCTGACAAATTTAAGAAAAAAAAGAAGTGTAAGTTCCCTAAAAAATTTTTAGTTTGGCAAGCATTGTGCACATGCGGTCGAAAAAGTCAAAGTTTCGTTACAACCGGCACAGTAAACCAAAATATTTACGTCAAAGAGTGCCTTCAAAAGCGACTTTTGCGTTTTATTCAGAGTCATACCGAGCCTGTAGCATTTTGGCCAGACCTTGCCTCTTGTCACTATGCTAGAACAGCAATGGCATGGTACGAGAGCAATGGCGTGGTAGTAGTACCAAAATCGATGAACCCACCAAACTGTCCCGAACTTTGGCCGATCGAGACATATTGGGCTCTCGTAAAGCGAAAGCTTAAAAATACGCACAAGGAATCAAAGGATGTTAATGAATTCAAAAAACAGTGGCGTTTGGCAGCAAATTCTGTGTCCCAGACTACTGTGCAAAGACTGATGATGGGTGTGAAGAGCAAAGTGAGGAAATTCTCCAGAAAGCCGTTAGAGTCCTAAAGTATATAATGTACATAGTAAGGTTACAGCTCGTATATTAAAGTTACTATATAACATAGTCCTTTGTATTATTTTTTCATACCTCTATAAACATTTGTATGTGGCCAGATTTTATCGTATACAGTCTTTATAGCCCAATGAGGTTCATCATCCTCCTAGCGCTTTTCCCGGTTGTGCCCTAAAGGAGCCCGAGGTCTGATTTGACATCTGATCCCAAGATTTGGCAGAGGCACTAGTTTTACGAAAGCGACTGCCATCTGACCTTCCAACCCAGAGGGAAAACTAGACCTTACTGGGATTAGACCGGTTTCCTCATGATGTTTTCCTTCACCGAAAAGCTAACGGTAAATATTCCGTACATAAGTTCTGAAAAATTCATTGGCACGAGCCGGGATTCGAACCCACGACCTATATCTATATCTACTTGGCCTGCAACCCTTCGTTTCCCGGCCTCTATAGTAATGTACTATTTTTAGAACATTTAGATGTTGACAGTAACATCGATATAATTCATATCCATACCTGGGATAACTCGGGGCACTTATGCTAAAGTGACGTAGCAAACTATTTTATCGACAATTAATTATATCGATGTATTCATATTATGAATCTCAAAGTGATACACGCCTTTTGGTATTGGCAGGATAATAAGAGGACATACCTAGGTAGAGGTACTATCGACACCACAGCTAACTAGCCATCCGTGCACTTTATGTGCATTGTAATAAGGTTCTATATAAATACATGATGGTCAGTTAACTGTAGTGGCGTTTGTACGTTCCGTCGGCGTGTAAACTTCGCCCCCACGTGGACTCCCGGCAGACACCCAGTTACGTAACTTTTGTCCTTACTGAGACAGCGTAACTGACTTGCCAACGTGTTCAAATTTCTAACAGCGTGATGTTGTCTACATTGTAGGACAAATATATTATGTCTCAATGGTCCTGTCCTGTAAATGCAATGTAAAGCAACGAGTATCAAATGTAGGTACTCAGAAAGAACGTCCGTGTCGCAGTCGCAGTCAAATATATATTTAAATTTTTGCACCTTATTCGATTGTAATAAGGCGAAAAATGTAAACATCTCTTTCACATCGACTGTACTCGTATGTGGCAGAGTTGGGAACGATTACCTGGGTGATTATGGATAACGGACGGCAATGTGGCGACAGACAACATAAGGACTAGTATTTAATAACAGTAACGAATCTAAAACAAGAATAAGAGGCACGGTGAATGTAAAGGAAGAAAGTAACGAATTATTAATGAGATAAACGTAGGAGTGACGGGGATGAGAGATCTATACAGAGGCGTCTTTACCTATGGTGCAGGGTGTGGGTTGCACACGGGCGCAGCGGTCCTAGGGGGCGCCGAGCCATATCTACTTTGTAACCATTCCATTTTGACCGCGCGCTTACTAGGGGGCGCTAGAGTAATGTTTGCACACGGGCTACATGGGCTGGAGACGCCTCCGGATCTGTAAGTAAGCATTATAAATACGCGCTGAAATACAAACGTTGGTTAAATAGACTTACCTATGTAAATTGAATACAAGTCTCATCATCCTGCTAGCGTTATTCCCGGTTGTGCCGTGAAGGAGCCCGGGGTCCGCTTTGAAACCTAATCCCAAGATTCGGCATAGGCACTACTTTTACGAAAGCGACTTATATGACCTTCCAACCCAGAGGGAAAACTAGAGGTAAGTTTTATCGGGATCAGACCGGTTTCCTGAGATGTCTTCCTTCACCGCAAAGCTAACGGTAAATATTCCGTAAATAAGTTCCGAAAAACTCATTGGTACAAGCCGGGATTCGAACCCACAACCGCCGCATAACAGCTGCATGCCCGAATCACTAGGCTGTCGCAGCTTTGTAATACAAGCCCTATTTAAGTTTAACATAAAATACGACAGGTAAATTGACGTTTTGACGAAATTTACTATAATCGTGTATTTAATTATAGGTCGATTTACCAAACGGCAAGGACAGGGTTGAAGTTTTAAAACCATGTTTTTTTTTAATAATTTCGGGCGTTTCAAATTTCACACCGTTGATATTGAAGCACTGTCTAGAAAATCTTCAGCTATCTTCGAGGTGGAGAGGGGAGGAAATTGCTTATCAGCGATAAGTCCTACCTATAATTCAAAGATGTGTGAAATGTAATTGGGTACGTAACTTAATTTTCTGTTGTTATTTTTATAATATTAACGTATCTTAGAATTTTTAGACATTATTAACAAAACAGTAACGGTCACCGTAATAAAAACGAGCGGAGAACAACAAATACGTGGCTAAGAATTTTAATATTTTCTCCCCATACACGGAAAGGGAGGGAATCTCGCTGCTATACTTAATCGGAATTCTGTTAAGAAATTCCTGTAAGTGTTTTGCATGTCTGCATATTTTCTTACTACATAATTTAATAATACAGTGGCAGTGGGCGGAGCACATTGCACGTAGAACCGATGGGCGTTGGGGCGGAAAGGTTCTCGAGTGGCGACCACGTACCGGAAGGTGCAGCGTGGGTAGGCCCCCCACAAGGTGGACTGATGACCTGGTAAAGGTCGCGGGAGTCCGCTGGATGCGGGTGGCGCAGGACCGGTCATTGTGGCACTCTTTGGGGGAGGCCTATGTCCAGCAGTGGACGTCTTTCGGCTGATGATGAATTTAATAATAAATGCATTGCATTTTCGTTAGGCTTAATACCTGTTTTGGACGCTTTAAAAAATCAGAGTATTTCATATACAGTCAGCATCATATAGTTAGTAGCAGCCAAAGTAGCCAAATATATCGGAACACGTCTTTGTTACTATAGGAGTAAGGAAGTGTTACGATATATTTGGCTACTTTGGGTGCTACTAACTATGTGATGCTGACTGTACATTCTCATTCACATTTGGTCAGCATGGTAATTGAATTAAGTACAACAATAATTACATTCGGTTACCGCTTAGCTTATTATTTATTTATTTACTCTTTATTGCACAAAAGAATATCTTATGGTACAAAAGGCGGACTTAATGCTATAAAGCATTGTCTACCAGTCAACCTTAAGGCAAAGCAGATAAAATGTGGGCAGTGCAACTTAATTTAAAACAAAAACGAATTGACGTGATTTTTTAAGTGGAGATAGTTGAAGGGATGGAGAGTAACATAGAATAGTTTTTATTTCCGTAATCATCCCCTAAGGGGGTGAAATGGGGGGTAAAAGTTTGTATGGAGCTGCGATATAAACGAGTTCCACGCGGACGGAGTCGCGGGCAGAAGCTAGTATAATATAAAGAAAGAAAGAAAGAAAGAAGACATTTATTCACTACGCAAAAGACACACAGAGACAAAGGGAAATAATAAATACATTTATTGATTTAATCTTCCACGATTTCAACGGAGGATTTCACGCATTATTTTTATTTATTGAACTATATAATTATTACAAATATATATATCCAAAGAGCGGGCGAAACGAACGAAATTCTTTGTTTCAGCTGCCGCGCTTTTTCAGTTTGGCGTTTTAAAACTTTCGTACGTACGGGTGTCCGGTTTTCCGACTGTTCTCATCTAGCGGGCGTATAGCATCGTTGTAATTTTATCACTTATTGATGACGTTATGGATAAGTGATAAAATTGCAACCATGCTATGCCCGCTGGTTGCATTTCTCAAGCGACTCTCATGAAATTTTGTGAGTAGGTTCAATAAATCAATTATTTGTCGACTTAATATTTAAAAAAACCGGCCAAGTGCGAGTCGGACTCGCGCACGAAGGGTTCCGTACCATTATCTACAAAAACAGAAAAAAAAAACGTTTGTTGTATGGGAGCCCCCCTTATTTATTTTTTTTTGCTTTTAGTATTAGTTGTTATAGCGGCAACTGAAATACATAATTTGTGAAAATTTCAACTGTCTAGCTATCGCGGTTCTTGAGATACAGCCTGAAAAAAATAAAAAACGTTTGCCCCCCCCCCCTTAAATATTTATTTTATTTTGTTTTTAGTATTTGTTGTTTTAGCGGCAACAGAAATACATAATTTGTGAAAATTTCAACTGTCTAGCTATCGCGGTTCTTGAGATACAGCCTGGTGACAGACAGACGGACGGACGGACAGACAGCGAAGTCTTAGTAATAGGGTCCCGTTTTTACCCTTTGGGTACGGAACCCTTAAAAGACAGGTTCGTGAGTTCTACTGGTCACAGAGCTACTAAGTAGGTACTTTATTGTTTGTGCAAAATATTCGATCTGGTCGCTCTGTGTACTCGAACGAAACTATGCCGTATCCCATTCGTCCCTTTTAAAGTGCTTACGTAGCACATCGAGGTGTCCGTCAAGTGATGTCGAGTTTATGGGCCTCACGAGATGGCTGTTGTTGTGGGGTACTTGACCAATGCCTGCATAGTTTATGAGGCCAGTAGAATTTCTAACGACCGACATCCTCCCTCGCTGTAAAATAACCCGCTCCCTTAAGAATTCCGTTATCTCCTTGTAAATTTATTAATGTTTGACTCATAATATGATACAATGTATTAAGTTAACATCGTTTTCATAATATACTTAAGCCATTGTTATGAAAGTATGTTCGTTGCAGATGGGGATTTTGGACGTTTACGGCAAAACTAGCGAATTGCTGCATAATGAGTACCTATTTGGATTGCGGGTGGCGTAGGACCGCTCATTGTGGCACTCTTTGGAGGAGGCCTACGACTAGCATTGTACGTCTTTTGGCTGATATGATAATGATGATGAGTATTTGGATTTTAATTAAGAATAATGAATCAGAATAGGTTCAACCGTGCGTTAAATACAAAACCGATTTCAAACCGACAAAGCACATTTTATAGGTAGTAAGACCGCTTGCATATATTAATACTAGCTTCTGCCCGCGACTCCGTCCGCGTGGAACTCGTTAATATCGCAGCTACATACAAACTTTTACCCCCCCCCCTCATTTCACCCCTTAGGGGATGATTACGGGGATAAAAACTATCCTATGTTACTCTCCATCCCTTCAACTATCTCCACTTAAAAAATCACGTCAATTCGTCGCTCCGTTTTGCCGTGAAAGATGGACAAACATACAAACAAACAAACACACACATACACTTTCGCATTTATAATATTAGTATGGATTACAAGCTGTAAGTAAGTGTAATAACTTGTCCTCTTAGTTCATTCGTTTGTTCGCTCGTTAGTATAAGCGGGTCAAATCTAGCAACTGCATTTTCAGCGTATCCAATTGAGCTGAAATTTGGTATTCTTATGTGAGTTCGGTGACAACGTAATATTTATTATGGCGCCACCGAGGTATCAGAAGGTTGCCCGATATCAACTCCTTAACTACACAAGATATACCCGTCGTCTTCGAGCCTATTGGAACCCTCTTAACAAGTAGATGATGACTGTAAAAAAAGTAGGTACTATCAGCAACTTTTTAACTTATTTTCAATTTCGCAACGGTCCGGAAGTGGAGGATCAAGAAAAGCTTCAAGGAGGTAAAACAAAAAAGCGGACAAGTGCGTGTCGGACCACGCACAATGAAGGGCTTATTAAAACGATCGTATCGCTACTGAAATCTTACGGCACTTACATCCTTTTCTTTGAGGAAGGCAGTTTTTTAGAAATATCTCGACAACCTTTGAACCGATCTTGTTCAAATCAATTTTCGCTGAAAGAATTTAATAAGCCCTATGTCCATGATTTTTTTCATATTTTTAAAATACACGGTTCAAAACTTAGAGGGGTGGGAACACAATTTTAGTGACTTTCGGGCCGATTACCTCCGACTATAGGCACTTAATCAAAAAAATGCTGAGAAACCTTATATTTTGAAAGGCCTATCGATTGATGTGCCACACGTGGGCTTGCAATGAAAAAAAAAATGTTGACTCTCAGTTTTATGTATGGAGTGCACCCCTAAAAAATTTTTTTTTAGTAATTTAATTACAAAACTATGTAGCGGTTAACAAAATACACCTATCCTCAAAATTTAATTCAAATTCACTTTATAGTTTTCGAGTAAAATGCCTGTGACATACGGACGGACAGACAGACAGACAGAGAGACAGACATGAAGAATCTGGGTTCCGTTTTTTGCCATTTGGCTACGGAACCCTAAAAAGGTTACTAACAACAATCCTGCTACTTAAACAATGCCAATACTAGAATTATTACCGCTACAATAATAGTATCGAGATTTAACAATATGTAGTATAATTGAACTTAATTTCAAAAATATTATCTACTGGCGGGAAAAGATTATACTGTAGGTATTAACTACACTACGCGATGTTTTAACACAGACTCGGCTTTTATTAATTACCTCTACCTACATTTAACGACGCAATATAGGAAACTTAATAAAACTTAGTAATACGCGACCTCCATCATCGCACGTTATTACGGGCACACAATCTGGCTATCACATGTCTGAAATTTACGACCCTTAAGCCTTTTTACAAGCGGCCATAAAAGAATTTCCGCCAACTCTCTGGAGGAAACCGTGACATAATATTTTTGGGATATTAAAGTAATATTATCATTGGAACACAATCACCTTTATTCTGATAAAGCTAAAATGTTGCCGCTTTATTTTAAAGTTTTTTTATTTTTGCAAGTCAGTGCGAATCGGGTTGTGATCTTCATATTTACTCCCAAAACCCGATATTACATGTAACGATAAAAATACGACACGGTGTTAAAAAGACGATTTATCAATAGGTGTATGTAGAATACATAATTTTCTCTTTACCGATTCAAATTAAAGTATTGTTATTACTTAATTACCTTTTTACAAGCTTTTATTTAACTTGCCTTGTTAGTAAGGGACAGGACGGGGCAGGGGGAAGGGGCATCTTGCGAGTTAAATTTGACCCACTTCCCGGTGACCGATTGAGCTGAAATTTTGGGTATAAGTATAGTTTGGATGACGATTCAATATTATGGTACCATCGAGCTGCTGATGATGGAGACAGAAGGTGGCCATGGGAATTAACCCCGCTGAGTTTGGGCTCCTTAGAATCGTCTCAATGAGTAGTTTAAGATGGTATACAGAAAAGTACGAAGTTGGCAATAAAACAGAAGACGGTATAAAGTTGGCAATAAAATCTTGTACCAAAAATGAAAACTTTGACAGAAACTTATTTCTACTAGAGAACATTAAAGCATTTAATTTTAAAAGGCCTAACAATTAACCGTCAGGTTTAAGCCGAAACTGCCACCTGGCTCAACTAGATCAACTTGGTGGGAGCCAATTATTTTATTGTTATCTACTTAAATACATGCACATACACTAACCTCAACTATCAATAGTTTAACCCTGAAGTAGTTATGGGCAACATATTTGCCGTCATAGATGAAACAAAAACGATTGTATTCTGAACGATTTACGGTTCCAATTTAAATTGATTGATAGAGTTTTCAAAGGGTTAAAACGATAAGACTTGCATGTGTGTGAAAATCGATTTGCATGATTAGTGATAAGTTTACATTGACCTATTTATCTATTTATTTGACTCTGGCAACAAGGCCCATATTTACAAATACCTTAAAGACTAAACTACAAAAAACGACACACGCCAATAGTAAATATGTGCCAATAGTTATGCATACTTAATAAATGGTCAAGATATGTGAGGCTTGCAAATAATGTACCACTTTGAAAACAAAGTTTTAACGACTTCAATTCAGTACTTTATTTGAAGAGTTGCCTCGATTTCACCAGGATCCCATCAACAGATGCGGACCTGATGACCATGGGAGCACCCCGGAAAAACAAAAGATGAATTTTACAGTACATATGGTGATACTTTCCCGCACTAGTGCGGAAAGAGCACTTTCCGTGCATATGTCGAAACTTTAAAGAGCCATATGTACAGTAAAACGATACACGTGCGAATAGGTAATTTCCTATTTTCGGCACTTGTATCGTAAATGACTATTCCAATCGATCCAGGGGTCTTCGAGTAATCGGGGGACATGCATAAAAAAAAGATTCCGACGAATTGAGAACCTCTTCCTTTTTTGAAGTCGGTTAAAAACAGTTTAACTTTTGAAATAACTTTTGATTAGGGTAGTAAAATAAGTACTGACCATTTTTCACAGGCGTCGGCTCAACAACAACCTTCCTCCCCTTTTTATTCCTCTTAATATTACAGGTTAACTTCTCGATAGCTCTCAGTATCTTTTTGCTGACTTTATTAATAGTTCTTCGTTTCGGATCGTTATACTTTTTCGTTGGTTCGCCGTCGACGGTTTTTTCGCGGCCGGAGTGAGCACTGTCATCAGATTCGGTGGCAGAGGAGTCTGATACCGGGTGAAAAATGTACGGGCCGCTTGCGAAGCAAGGCGAGTTCATGATGGCACATTAAAGCACTTCACTGGATTTTTGAGGAGCAACCAAACTGAGCGGAGTCTAGATGATTGTAGGGCAAAGTCGACAAAGACACTCGATCTTAAGATTGGGCCGCTAGCTTTGGCCGCATGTGAGGCGGAACGGGAGCGGCCGGGAGCGCCGCCGCCGCGGGACCAAGGTCCTACATCATTTGTTCATTACAATTAATGGCGATTTACTCTGTGACAGGATTCGGATACTTCAAGTATTAGATCACTGACGACACGGATCATGCTTGGATGAATTAATTTTTATATTGAGGGATATTATCGGCTTACGGACAACTTATTTGTTTCATATTCCTAGTCAAAGACAAAACAAACACTGTTAAGTTACTAAAAAACTTTAGATATCTGATTTTAATACATGAACTTTTCACATTTCGACCTTTTGATTTGCACACACATCGAGTATCAGAACCCCTCCGCGTGGAAATCGTTTATATCGTAGCTCCATACAAACTTTCATCTCCGGAATAAAATGTCCGTCCCCGGGACTCAAACTATACCTGTACCAAACTTCATCTAAATCAGTTAAGTGGTTCAAGCGTGAAGAGGTAACAGACAGGTATACAGACAGGAAGACACACTTTCGTATTTATAATATAGTATGAGATTACACGTAGCAAGAATGTATTTGTCTTCAGTCGTCAAGTTATCTACTATTCGCCAGTGTTAAAAGTAGGTACCACCAGAATGTTAATGGTATCGTCAACAACAAAAGGAAACAATAAACATTACAACCGAAAAAGTAATTAGGTAGCGCAGTGGAGATAATTTTCTGCCCCGACGCGGATAAGATAGATTTCCTCGAGGGAATGATTTCCGTTTCAATGAGAGATGCTTCTTGAAAAAAACTATTAAAGCATTCGTTCAGATAAATGAGAGTAATCTTTGCGGACGGGTGACGCTGTTTTATATTCGACTGTCGTCGCCAAAACAGGTCTGGTAAAATAAACGACTGAATAAACTTAGCCTTTCCCAGCTAATGCGTGACGCCTTTTAAGATTACTAAACTTACATATTTTAAGCCTAATGACGGGTTTAGGCTAATTTCAACTAATATTGTTTAATCATGCATGATCACGCATATTTGGGGTTTTGTTTTACTTATCACACTAACATGTCATTAACGTAGAGTAAGTATTATTATTATTAGATATCGTTTTCATTATAATACCTACTAAATTACATTGTTTTATATCTCTTATTTAAGTTCATTATAATTACCTCTTGTAGGTAACAAACCTAGGGGTAAATCACTAAAACATAATCAGAGCTCAGATCACAAAATAAACTGTAACTCAAGCGCAACAGCAAAAAAATGTAACGCCTGAAGCAAATATAAAAGCAATATACTCCTAGCTCGTGATCTCTGCTGCTATTTCATCGGACAAGGCCACAAACAATACGCTAATATTCAGTTCTATACACTTAATACACTAATAATATTAGTAGCACCAGTAATTTCCCAATTATTGGGAAATTACTAACTCAAATCCTATACGAAATAAAAATACTGTAATCGTAATAAGTTTGAAATCAGTCGCTGTTGCTGTCGCAGTTTGAAACCAAGACTCCATGATTAATTCTTCATCATTTTCCAGATTTCAAATCTACATCAATGCATTCAAAATGCTAATTGCCAAAATGAATCTCTCTTTCTCGAATACGCCACCCTTTTATACCTAAATACTGGCACATGCGGGGTACTCATTAATATTTCAATGCCTTTTACCCAGTCCCTAGGTAGCTTTTTTTTCCTGAAAACAATGCAGTGATCTGCATGCAGGCGCGCTGCGCCTCTCAGCCGCTCCGATAGCTCTTTAAACAAGTCTGGAACAGTTCTCGTACTCACACGTGACTCGCTAACTCGGAAGGTTTTAGCGAGGAAACTTTCTTAAAGTTCGCCTAATGATGCAAGTCGACCAAGTTGATAGATTTCCTCGAAGCCAATACGCAGTGCGCAAGATGACTTCATATACTATATATATATGTATACTAAAGTTACTAATAAATACGATTATAATGTATGACATAGTATGTATGATATGTAGTATGCATGTATGTATGATATAATATTTGATTGGTCGATAGACACGAGGAATCACTAATTTGAAAAATAGTTTTAGGAAACCAATAATATTTTTGAACAAGCTATCCAACGATACCCCACACTATATATAGGTTTAACGAGAAAAAAAAATACATCTCCACTTTAGGTGTAGGGAAGGTAACCCAAATTTTTTTTTTTCATTATTTTATTCTTCTGTTTTGTGGCCGTGATTGATTTATATGCATGCACCCATGCCGAATTACAGTTTTCTAGTAGTAATGGTTACTGAGTTACGAGCGAAGACTGACGGACAGACGGGCGGACAGACGGACGGCCAAACGGACATGGCGAAACTATTAAGGGTTCCTTGACTACGGAACCCTAAAATAGTATTTTATACAATCGTTTCATAATGACAGCTCTTAAAGTCGAGTGCCGTGTATAGGTCACGAGACTTGCCGAGTGGCCTAAGTATTGAGAGATAGAGAGATTTTAAGAGCTAATTATGTAACTATTGTATACAATACTTTTTCTACGAGTCAACTAGAATAATTGAAAAGTCAATCATCATCATCATCATCACCATATCAGCCGAAAGACGTCCACTGCTGGACATAGACCTCCCCCAAAGAGTGCCAAAGTGGCCAGCCCTGCGCCACCCGCATCCAGCGGACTCCCGCGACCTTTACCAGGTCATCAGTCCTCCTTGTGGGGGGGGGCTACCCACACCACGCCAAAGAAAAGTCAATGTATGCAATCTATTGTACCGTACTTTCTACTTACATGTTGTGATTTCTTCTGGAGTACCGGCCAAAGCATTCTCCTCACTATCACTGTCACTCATGATTATTTGTATTAGGTGTTTAATTAATAATTTGTTTAGTAACACAATCGAACATGCACACAAAACTTTTTTTTTTTTTTTTTTTAATGTTTGGCTTATCACAAGGCAGAAGCGACGCAAAAGCGTGTTTAAGTAGAGACAAATTTGCCAGGTACCGCGACGGTGTTACGTTCCAAAACGCCATCAGTGGCAAATTTGCATTGAATCGAGTCTCCTTAAACAAGGTCATATTTTACCGAAACATGAAGTTCTATTTTAAATTTTTTTATAGTTGACTAAACAGTTGTCTTATGAAAATATTAGTTGAGTCGGAGGTTCCATAGACTATCCAACATTGAAAGGTGCACGATTATAGTTTGATCTATGAAGTCCTAATACGCAGATTAAAGTCGACGAGTAGAAAAAGTAGTTTATTATACCATAGTCCCGTCCCATATCGTAATTACAAATAACATTTTTTAATATTTCAAAAATATCTTACAAAAACTCCATACCGATAGCTGGAATTGAACCTAGGTAAACTGACTCTTCTCTTAAGTCTGTAATGAGACCTCCGAGCCAATTACGATTTGTTCGAATGTGATGAATTTTCAAATACCTTGACGCGCTATCTCCATGGCAACGGAACTGTTACAACCCCCTCGTCGCAGTATGTATTGCCGTTGCTGGGTATTTGGTCAACAGGCAAATTATCTGCCAGGGCCTTTTACGGTAGTACTTATGTTAAGATATCCATACTTCCATCCATCCATCTGATCCACCCATCTATCCATATCCATATACATCCATCAATCAGTATCTATATCCTTATTTCATATCCACAATTTAATATTATATCATAAGTGCCAAAGTAACTCTGTCTGTCTGTCTGCCGTCTACCTGTCACACTTAAACCGCTGAACCGATTTAGATGAAATGACCACCTTATTCTGCAAAAGATAATGTTAATATTAAAACGTAAGTAAGAAACAATATCGATTAATTAATAATCGTAGATATTCTTTGTTTAATTTGTTTCTTATTAAGTTATTAGGTACTAATAATATGTTGACGGCATAAATTAAACACTTTTGAGGGGCTAGTACGCTAAGTTTTATGTCGGACATAAAGCATTCGTACCATTCTGGTTAATATGCAAGTGCCAAAGGGACAAATGCTTTATGTCGGACACAAAACCTAGTGTGCTAGGAGGGCTGAAGTACCTAGTTATGTTTTTTGATTTCCAAAAATTACCAATATTTGTGACTTTAGAAATCTGCAAATAGAATCTGTTTAATGTTTAATCCTTTATAGGGCACAATCTAAATTTCATAGCCAAAATGACCACCTAGGGTCATCTTTTTGTATTTTTTAATGGGCCAGGGTTTTTAGGTCTACACTAGCAAGAGACTGATTTATAAATTTTTAACTTTGCCCGTTAAGAGGCTGACAAGACCTAATTTTGTTGAAACTGATGTTATTTGTTCTAGCACATCAAAAAAAATATTAAATATTCACCATATTTCAAGAACGTGGACGGGCTGGATACATAATTGACGAAATCGGCTCTATAGAAAATAATTGCAAAGATTGGTCTTAAAATCATCTTAAACGGTTCTATGTCTTTATTTTTACGACGTATGGGTCTGCAATTAAAAACATGAAGTCAACATATTCATACCTAAACCGCTAACGAATCACATTTCCCAAATAATCCACAATTTTTTTTATTTCAATATTTATGTACTTATCTTTAAAAACCGGGCCGCCCAGTGACACTCGCTCTCGTTTACTCCGATACAAATAGACAGTGTGCGCGCTATCCAAAGGCATTTTGGTGTTGACAGCGTCTTAAAGGGTTAATAATTTATCAACACACATAATATACTATTCAGAATAAATTGTTAAATTACACTTATCTATAATTTCTGGTAAGATACGCCAGAAAATGTGTTCTTTATTAATGATTGATTGATTAAGCTCCAAGCCAATGACCTTCGATCTGAATCCCTTAGTTTTGTAATGTTTTTTGTAGCTTATTATATTAACAACAACGGCTTTAAGCAATATAGTATCCCATATTTACTTCAAAGTTCATTGTTGTCGAGATATTTGGCATCAAAGTTGAACAATTTTAGGCCAAAAAACTTTTTGGCCATAACTTTCGTGTTAATTAGTAAGATTATATAAACGCATATCAAAATTATAGGTAAGTTCAGTATGTATGAGTAGGTATGAGTTTCGGGACTTTCGGGTGTATAAAAGTAATGAGGATGAAGGGTCGGGTTTTATATTTTTACAGACCTTTCTTTAAAAATGGATAATCAATTCTGTATTAACATTTTTCAAGTTATTCAATATCAAAAATGTTAAACAGGAATCAAACATTCCCATATCTACACCCGGAAAGCTAGCTTCAATAAACCGAGGACAAGTGTCGAAATGTAAACTGGGCGTTTTTCAAAAAAAGTGTACAATTTTTTTTTTTTCAGATATCGTTTTTTTTGGTTTTTCTTACTCACAATCGTTGACACTATCGAACCTCATACAAAGAAAATTTGCATTCCAGATCGTCACATTTTTGTATGCAGTCTTTTTTATTTCTATGGTCGTGACTCACTGGAAGAACAAACTTACATAGTAAAATCTGGGACACTTTTTTTCTTGTTTGAGGATCGATAGTGTCAACGATTCCGAGTAAGAAAAACCAAAAAAAACAAAATCTCAAAAAAAAAAGTTTTGTTCACACTATTTGAAAAACGCCCAACTACTAAATTTCGTTGATTTTTGACGGGAGCCCCTTAATTTGTTTCATTTTGATATCTTCAACAGGAACGCAAGCGTCATATCATATCAGAATAGAGGTAGGTAATTTTACAACGTTATTTATTATAATTATTATGCTGTACTTATAAAAATCAAAATTGACGCCGAGCCTTAAAATGTGTAAATCTTTTTATGTTATATATAACTAATAATACTTTATAAGTTTTATAACTTATAACATAATAAAAGAAAATTACAGTTATGTCCAGGTTTTGCTAATTTGATGAGTTTTAGTAGCCCAGTCATAATAAATTATCAGTTTGGACTAAAAACTTCACTTTGGTCATTTTTTCCGACCGTACTTTTTGCAACGACTCGTTCAACTCGACTCAGCAGCGTCCCAATGAACCCAAACAAGACGAGTTTACGACTCTAGTTTAGGAGTGGCTACGACCATCTTCTGTCTCCATCGACGGATTATCTCAGTGTGGCCATAACATTGCGTTTGTCACCGAAGTTACATAAGTACGCCAAATTTCAGCTCAATTAGATACCGGAAAGTTGCTGAAAAATGGACTCCTGTAAGTTAATTTACATATATGAACGAAGTCAGCATCAAAAGTAACTGCGCAATTGACGTCTTCAAAAGCTCTTATTCCCTTTTAATAAAGACTTTTGACGTCTTCGTTTGCCCAGTTACTTTTGATGCTGACTGTACTACCTAAGCAATTTATTTTAAGTTCACCCCTCAGGGGATATCGCGCTCAAAAAATAATTAGGTATTATCTGACGAGTTTAGTAATCTAATTACATTTTTACCACTCAGTTGCAATTACCTAACCGAAGAAGCATTTATTAAAGCTCAGATTAACTATAACGTAGAATTCTAGCGTGAAATGAAACATACGATGTTTCTACACGCTTCGTAAGTAGATTGCTCTTTTATAGCAAAAAGTAGGTACATAATAAATCCCTGTGCTTTAAAAGAGGCATGTACGAATACAATTTAACAGTACAATTTCTCATGATTTAATGTGTACAGGCGTGTCGCGTAGGTAAATTATTGCCGCCGCCTCTGGAGCCGTGTAAACGCCGTATAATATAGTTCAAGATACGTATTGCCTCGTATCACCGATTATAAATTGTGTCGCAGGTATCTAGAGGCGTTAATTCCAGAGTCTGGCTTACAAAGGTGCGTACATACGACGTGCTTCGAGGCAAGTCATCGACGTACATAAGTACGTCGTATCGTATCGAGGGCTTTAACAACCCACCCCCTTCCTTCCGAGTAATACGTCTCGCTCAAAATTAACTGCGTTGCATACGTGACTGTACGGCAGAACTACCTATGTAATGTAACATTTGATGCTTATAGGCCACTAGCGGAGGACATTCACATTTGTTTAATATCTGACATCATTTACATTCTTTACTGCAACAAAAATTAACTATTATGATGACTTAGATTAACTTTTTGTTCGCTTTATATATGTTGGTTCGGTATATTTCGAGTTTGACATTTTCAGTTCAAATAAATTTTATCTTTTTACTAACTCAAGATATTTTAAGGTGGAACTTCAACAATTGGCATTCCGTAAAAATACATCTTAAACTACAAATTAAAGCTAAACTTACCTTCAGCGACGTCGCGGTTCAGTTGCACAAAGTGATATTTAGCACTTGAAGATGCGAAGTTTTGCTCGCCCTGATTGTTCCCTCTCAAATTATCGTTTCGGCTTTGTGTCGGCGCTGTCGGGGCATGTTCGTTTCTTGTCGACGGTTGCGAGGAACTCTGATAATATTCTTTTGATGCTTGCGGTTCTGGTAAACCGAATCCTTTTCTTTCCCCATTCAGGATTTTACATGGTTTCCTGTTAGACAGCTGGTCACTATGCTCTCCTGATCCATTGAAAACAATTTTTTTTATCGTCTTCACTTCTTCTATTTCACTTATCTTATGTTCAGTGATTGTCGAACGCTCAGTTATTTCTTTCGTCTTATGAAAACTGTTGTCGCTCATGGAATTTGTCATGTTTTTCATTTCACTTTCAAATTTCCCATTGAGTTTGTGTTCAGGATTTAAATATTTTTCAAACGGGTCACTATTAATTCGGTTAGTGCGGAAAGGGTTTTTTAATTCGTTATCATTTGGAAGACTTGGATTGTCATGATTTAGTTTATCATAAGAACTATCACTTTTATCATTGGCAGTAGAGTTAGCTGTATTAAATCCATACCCATTTGTTTTTTCAGTGAAATTATTGGAAGAATTACGATAGCTGGTGGGTCCAAAATCGTTTGTTGTAAAGTATGAAGGGGACTTTAAATCTGGACTGTAGTCGTAAGACGATGCATCTTTAGGTTTGTTAATTGTTTTATTTCTATCTAAAGTAGAAATTGACGGTCTCCCGTTTGATATTGGAAGTTTGGAAGCACTTGTATAGTTTGAGGGCAATGTTGTATAAAAAGGGTTGGTTGGATGGATCTTTAGAGGCTGTTCGATGGGAGTGGAATTAACCAGAGGGGTGGAGATAAGAGCTGCCGGTAATGAGTTCAATGACGAACGCAGGGGCGATGATGGGGCCCAGTTCTGGGTCAGTGGAGGTTTGATAGTCGCATACACGGGCTCCTGCGGCGTTGCTTCTTCTGCTGAAGCCAGTAATTGCGAGGGTCCTGAAACCAAAGAGAATTGTGTTAAATACCACTGACCCTAGTCTCATCTGATGGTAAGCGACGACAGAGTCTAAGATGAAGCTCATTGGTTCAGTAATATTCCTATTCCCTCTTATCATATATAAAACGCCAATTATTATAAAATTCGATATTTACGGTACAACACAATACAACTCAATTCAAATATTCTTTATCGCTCATCAATAATTGATTTTAAAAGAAAACAACTTAGCAGGTAATAAACATAGCTAGACAACCGGGTTGCACGTAGAACCGATGGCCGTTGGGGCGGAAAGTTTCTCGAGTGGCGGCCACGTTCCAGAAGGCGCGGCGTGGGTAGCCCCCCTACAAGGTGGACTGATGACCTGGTAAACGTCGCGGGTGTCCGCTGGATGCGGGTGGCGCAGGATCGGACTATGTCCAGCAGTGGACGTATTTCGGCTGGTATGATGATGATATCGAGACAACCTCTTATTGCTAAAAAAGTGATCTCTTACAGAGAACCTTTGGAGTGGCGAAGATTTATGATTCCAGATATGTACTTTCTACTTTTAGGTATCATATTTCGTAGTCATACTTTAATATACCAAAACAGTAGTTTATTAACGTCTTTAGTCGTTCATTGTCTAAATTACTCCACTAGCTCGTACTCATAGTTATATTTCCTTTTAACATTCCAAGCAAACGACGATAAAGTCACCGCTTTGTAAAGGAGCAGTTTCTATTTTGAAGAAGCATATGTATACTACCTTCAAGCACACTTGTGACGTTTAGTCTAAAGCCGCAAAATAGAGCTCGGCGACGGCATGTGCGGACCTGCGATAAGTACAACATGGCAACTACAAAAGGAAATATACTAAGTGGAAGCAGTAGATGAAAGCCTATATATAGGTACTACGTACGTTTCTTGGTGAACATTTTGAGACTCATTTTCCGACTTAAAGTATTATGTATGGGCGCCCTGCTTAGCGGTGAAGAATTTTCACAATCACAAGTAAGGCAGGCCATTTTGGCAGAGTATTAATCTAGGCTGTATTAGTGGGGAAATGACTTACTTTCCGAACTTGTATCATAAATAACTAAATGTGTGACGATTCGCCATATTGCTGCACACACATGTAACTATCTAGGTAGACGTAAGTAACTTCAATGCGGATATACATTCACGCTCGCGGTCCCACGGTGAAATTTACGGCAAAGACATTTCACATCTGCTGCCCATTCCATATATTCTTGTATTTATCTCGGGCCCCAGTCATTCGTGTTGTTTACGAACCCAAAGTTCGAACTATGGCGGTAACGGGGTCATTTTTGAGTAATATTTAACCACCATCTGAATATATAATACAGAGGGAGTCGTTCGTTTACTTAATTAGTCAAGTTACAGATGTTGGGATTCTTCTAAAATAGGTCTATTTTAGCCTGCTAGGTGGTTAAAGTACGACCATGTTAATTTATCAATACTTAGTCACGAGAGGCGTTGTCCCTCGCGTACAGACGGTGTTTAAATAACCTATTAAGATGTTTGAGGCCTATGATGATGACGATAATTTACGCAGAGATAAAAATCGTCATCGTAAGAGATAAACTTAACTCGTAATAAGCTGTGCAAGTATAATCATTATTATTAAGACCACGAGGAAGACCACGTCGCCGCTATATGGACCAAATGAAGGAAAAATCTGGTGTCTTGTCGTATCAGCAAATTAAAGGCCTGGCGTACGACCGAGAGAAATGGAATATAACTCCACCGGCAAGAGGACAGCTCCTAAGTGATTGATTAGGGTGTTCAATAAGTTATCGGTATTCGCATTAAAAACTGAAGTTTTTGTTATCGTATCATTTTTAGGGTTCCGTAGTCGACTAGGAACCTAGTTTCGCTTTGTCTGTCCGTCCGTCCGCGGATAATCTCAGTAACCGTTAGCACTAGAAAGCTGAAATTTGGTACTAATATGTATATCAATCACGCCGACAAAGTGGTAAAACAAAAAGTGATTTATTTTATTTTATTAGGGTACCTCCCCTATACGTAACGTGGGGAGTGTATTTTTTTTTTCATTTCAACCCTAACGTGTGATACATTGTTGGATAGGTATTTAAAAATGAATAGGGGTTTGCTAAGATCATTTTTTGATAATGTTAATATTTTCGGAGATAATCGCTCCAGAAGTAAAAAAAAATGTGTCCCCCCCTCTAACCTTTCAACCATACGTTTTAAAAATATGAAAAAAATCTCAAAAGTATAACTTTAAAAACTTTCTAGGAAAATTATTTTGAACTTGATAGGTTGAAAAGTTTTTGAAAAAAATTACACAATAATTTGTAAACAAAAAACTACGGAACCCTACACTGAGCGTGGCCTGACACGCTCTTGGCCGGTTTTTTTAATTGTTAAATACACTATTTCTTGTTTTACGTGCATAAATAATGTGTTTAAATTATTTATTTTTGCTTCGTTAAAATAAAACTTGTTCGACGACTTCGGCTTATTTTTTTATCAAAGCAATTGCGCAGATTTCATTGAGGTGTTTTCAATATCAAAGAATAAGAAGTAAAAGTTACAGGGTTGGTCCAGATGACAGGGTAGTCAACTAATTGTATAGAATTTTCGTCACC
Source organism: Epinotia ramella (assembly GCA_947578815.1). Taxonomy (NCBI): domain Eukaryota; kingdom Metazoa; phylum Arthropoda; class Insecta; order Lepidoptera; family Tortricidae; genus Epinotia; species Epinotia ramella. Next base: position 19,848,940 of record OX388205.1, read on the forward strand.
GAATAGCACCCCTGTAATCTGCAAACTCTGCCAAACAGAAACCTCCTAAAATTGGCATTCCGCTTTCTTTCTCTTTTTGTTAGGGAGAGTGAAATGGGGTGGTCCTTTCACTCTCCCTTAGTATTTACACCCATATTTTTTATTTATGTTATTGCTGTGGTTTTAAAATGTGATTTACGAGTTTTTATTTCATTTTGAGGCATCTATAAATATTTATCTTTTTTTTTTATTAAATATTCTGGATTACCACACCACAACTTTACCAAAATCGCCCCTAAAATTCCAAAAAAAATTGTCATATTTTACTGACGATGACGTCAGAATACGTGCTACTCCGTCCTCTTTGTTTTACTACATATTCAAGAAAAACAAATTAATATACCTTTTTTGACTTATTTGGGTACCTACTGTATTTATGATTAGTGGCACAGTATGAAAAATAATCAGAAATTATTTACATGAGACGTAATCATGCCGATACCGAGAATTTATTGAACACCCAACGTAGACTTCAGTTCACGTAAAAAGAACGCTGGCGGCCATAGACTTTATATGGCATTCGGCGTTCTTTTTACGTGACACCAGGTATACTAACGGAATAAAAGTTTTAATAAGGATACTATTTACCGAATACCAGTAGAGGGAGTTGATGGAAATAAACTGGCAGGAATTCATTACCTAACTACATATCTACTCACATATTGGTTATTAGTGGTGTTTACTCGTAGTATATTAAAAGTAATAATGAAACTAGTTAGACAGAACCCTAGCATCGCCACCGCGGACCTAACAATAAGCCAGCTGAAGTATAGCAGCTGGGAGTACCCGTTAAGCTGAGAGATTGTGACTAATCTCATCCGCGGTCCGAGCTGTGATGCCCCCAGCCCGGGCGCTATTGCAAACCATTCGATAAAAACTAGCCATATAACAAAGCTGAAATAAATGCCACATCGGTCCCATTTGCAGCAACTTGCCAACCGCCTGAAACAGTGTAGCAAGCAGGGTGATGCGATATGCGTATTATGTAGGTAGTATGCGAAAAAACAGACACAGTTCCGATTTTGTCGTGCCAAAGTTAGTTTAGCGTTTGTTAGGCAATGGACATTCTGATACGTATTAGAGTAAATACTATTATCTATTCTGCGTCAAGTGACTGCAGCTGTCGCATGAATTTATGGACTAGAGTACCTATAGATTAGTTTATCCAATACCAAGATTATACATTTTCAATTGCAATGTTATTTTAAGAGACCAAGTAGAGTTATTAAAAGAGATAAGACCGCCTGTTGTTTTTCCTCCACTGTCTCCCTGTATCTCTGTGTTTTCTTTTGTAACTGCTTTATCTGTGTGAAGTTTGCTATAAAGAGTATTTGTATTGTATTCTATTTATTTTGCTATAAGTTAACGAACGCAGGTTCCTGATAATAGGACCCCGATCGGCTTGGCGATAGCGTTTGCAGACCGCTGCAATCGGCTCTGTGTGCAGTCCAAGATTTATCTAGCTATGATTAGTTCGATTCCGATTTTCCTTTACTCTTTAAGATTGGTTCAACTTGGATGTAATAGTTCCATTTTGATTCTGCTCGTGTACTAAAACGATAAATTCAGCTTCGTTCGTCTCGATAAGGATTGTATACCTGTTTATTAGTTTAGGCAGATACTGAGAAATCGTGTTGCACCTTCGACACAAATTGATTTTATAGGAAACGAGAATGTATTTGTAAAGTTCAATGCAGTAAGAGCGGAATCGAGCGTTTAGTATGTAATAAATATGATGTTACTTCGTTATAAACTACGTTAATTATAAAGCTAAAAGTGTGTTAAATGAATGTGGCCTACAACTTTTTGGCAATGAGCTCAGTGTCCGGACAAATGCATTGTAGGTAGTTTAGTTTTATTGTAAAACTACCAGGTCAATCCAATCACTAATGAGCAGAAACTGGACTTAGCAACATAATGGTAGCCATTAAGCGACTTCAATGGTTTGTAACACTACCTACAATCTCGACAGTTCGTTCAAGAACTGCAGAGACGGAATTAAAACTTACTGGTGCTCCTTATATACCGAGGATTTAAATATCTTAAGCGTAATCCTACACACAAAACTACTTTTCAAGTGGAAATAGCCTAAATATATGCTCTCACTCAGCAAGAAGGTCCAGGTAGGTAGAATTCATAGAAGATAATTATTGACTAGAAGAATGTTCTAGTTAATTGTTGAGTAAACACGATAGAACAGTTTTATTTGCGTAAATAATATGAACAAATCTTTCCCGATAACTTACTTTTCAACTCGCTGCCTTTGCTTATTGATCTTCTGCGAGGCGACATCTCTCGGTCCCTGTGGAAAAAACTTTTATTAATAAATATATGTGTATGGACGCGGATGTGACAGGTTACAACGGTAGGCTGACATTTTTTTTTAAATAATTTCTTCCTTCCATTTTTTTTTAACTTAGATATATGCATACTAAATAACATAACAGGTAATGAAACCTTTTATTCTAATGCAGTCTGGGAAAAGAAAATAACGATCAGGATCGTAATGTTATACAACCTAATCAGTAATCACAGATGCATTAATTTCAACTGATATGTTAATTATCAGCCATCAAAGCTTTGTGTGAAATGCACAACAGCATTCTTTATTGTAATATATTCAAGTACAATTATAATCTATACTAATTTTAATACTTAATTGTAAGTTTGTATGCATGCTGGGAGTAATCTCCGGAACCAACTATCCGATTTCAGTTTTTTTTTTTACTTGTGTACCTTATAAAATAGACTTTCTGCATGGACATAGGTACTCGTATATGCTATACGCTATTGTGCTAGTGTTACATATTTAACTTTATTATATTAATCATTTATGTATTATGTGTATACGTTTGTATCGGTAGTATGTTGTGTTGCGTTCCGTGGGTCACGTACGGTGCTGTCTGAAAATCAGCGTTGTAGGTGTATGTCTGACACCTCGACATAATGTTGAGACAGCGACCGATTCACTGCCGCGAAGACACACACAATATGTGTCAATTATATTGTATGTCTACTCCCTTTGTCTTTTGCTTGGTGAATAAATGTCTTCTTTCTTTCTTTTTTTCTTTCTATATTTTATCCCACAAGTTTGCCTGCGCTATTTGTAATACGCGGGCAAAGCGGTTCGGGCAGGTAGTTTCAAACACACTGCGAACCACTAATACGCAAAAGAAAGTACCTAATTACATCATGCAAGCAGAGAAGATGTTACGGCTCAAAATAATCTATACATTTCTAGTACTAACGGGTTTAAGAAATGAGGTGCTGCCACAACAGATTCAATTCATTGTCGAAAGTAAAAAGTAAAAAGTAAAAAATTGTTTATTGACCAAAAAGTTTAACTTATAACATTATACACATTTCTAGTGGGCTCCAAACTAGGCTCAGCCTGTATCTTGGAGTCCGTGAGTGCAGTTGACAATAATATATATATAATTTTTGAAGTAGGACTAAAGTTATTAATAGGTAGGTAATTATTATTTAAAACTATCGTTGTTATTGTTAAATTGTGTGTGTGTATGTGTGTGAGTGTGTATGTGTATGTATGTATGTATGTATGTATGTGCAGTGTTTTAATTTCTAATAAATCTTTCCATCTCTTCATAACTCCATTCTAAACATAATCTAGTCACTATTGATTTAACTTTTGGTAAACACATATCGCTTACGTCAGTTATTTTACATAATTTATTATATAAGCAAGGTTTCAGATAATAACTAAAGCGTCTAGCAAGCTTCGATAAAAGGCCAGGAACAAAGCAATACTGAATATATAATGACCTAGTTGTAAGTATTATCTTCACCAGACGCACGCATGGCAAGTAACAGGAGAAAGTCCATTTCGCTCGTAATACAGAGATTAAGCTAAGTGCTTCAATTTGCGTCGGGCCCGACTAATCTGCGAATGGTACGATGTCCGTGCCTGTGTCTATGTGAAACACTGAAGAGTGATCGGATTAAACCGAAATGTGTATCTGAATCCACGTGTGGCAATGGCATACCAACATAACATCAATAAGTGCGCTCCATGACACGATGCTCGCCGAGTAAAGTGGCTTGTTCGTGCGCGCAAAAAAATCGTAATTATGATTACCTATTGGTATATATACAAATTGACATTTTTATCAGCGTCAAAATTGTAGGGTCGACCTAAAGCTGGTGCCTAAACCGTCATAAAACACCCCGTAGGTATTTAGTATTGCGATTATGTCGAGTCAAGTATACTTCTTAAACTGTGATGCATGGCTGAGTGTGAACGCCAGTGCCAATATATTAGCGTTGGTTCGATGGTTTATGATCACAGCGGCTTGAATAATCGCAAATAACGCCTCGTGCTGGATACGGATTATGAAAAGCTGTTTTACCTGTACGAGAACGGTGCTAGTTGTAGATACTTGCAGTTTCTTTTTTGAACTTCATCAATTGTGGATCGATTTTGAGAATTCTGTTTGTACTAGAAATTTTAAACCCCCTGAATGCTTTGAATTATCAAAACTAAGGGAGGTGACTGGTGAGAGGATTAACTTACACAGGCCAAAGGCCATTCAATCTTATATAATCATTAAGACGGCTTTTCTACAGGGACTACTACGTTGATACCTACACACCGTTGGTTTTTATGCCAAAGTGGCCAATGCATTATAAACCGATTACATCTCAATGTTATATTAGATCCATAATTAGAAATGAAATCGGATACTTAGAAGTAGGTTTAAAAATATAATTAAGAGCTACGAGTACAATAGCTTGTTTGATTAACATGATATATGTTCAGAACGTCATTTTGTAAGATGACGCCTTTTCCTTTATATTTTAGTTAAAATGATGTCTCATTAGCATTTGAGTTTGTGAAAAAGGGAAAAACCAGATTTTACTAACACAGCTTTGTAAAATTTTATGAAAAATAGGGTATGGTACTAACGGTAACATTCGATTCATGGCTTTAATGTCGCATTACTGACTATTTAAAAAAAAATCGCCATCTCTCCAATTTGGAGTAATATAAATTTCCGAACCTATTTCGCATTGAAGCCACAAACTTCGTATGTGAAAATAATTAATAAGTTTTGAGAACAAAAACGCTCGTTGTAATTTTGTTTACGAGGGGACTGCGAACTTTTTCGATTAAGTTACTCTTCGAAAGCGAGCCAACAGGCCTAAATATTGATGCTTCTCGTATTCAGCCATTAAATCGGTGCAGTGCAACGTGATCTCCCGCATTTATGGAACGGTTTAAGTCTTGCTATCTACCCCATCCAGACTTCATCCTTTTCTTGGGTCGGCTTAGATTGAGGTAAGTTATAAATTATGGAACGTTAGAGCAAAAAAGCGGGTGTTATGTTATGGTCGCTTATGTGACCCGTGTTAGTTTATTATATATAGTGTATGTTCGGGCCGACCGTCTGCCCGCCCCCTTAAACTCCTCACGTGTGTACGCCTCTTTTGAGTCTGTGGTTTTGACAGTGACACTTTGTCAAGGCGGAGAAAAAATAGATAACCTCGTTGTTGCAGACCCGAGAGGTCCGAGTGTTTTTGGATAATTTGGAAACGCAATTTCCTTGTTTTGTGTAATATCGCTTGTTTAGTGTAGTTTATTATAGTGGCATGGTCCGTGAATAAACCACTTTAGATAATACCCACATTGTTTGTGTCCTAATATTTGAGACGTTTAATGTACTCAGGTAATGTTGTCAAAAATAGAATAAGATTAAAGATTCTTCGAAATGACGGATTTTCGAGCAGAACACACATTCAATATTGACGAAATTCGTAGTTCTTATAGCCAGGCTCATATATCAATGGACATATATTGAGGAAACAGAACGATTTCTTTCCTTGCTCTCAGCTAGAGTCTAATCACATGCTTCTATCCTCACAACATTGCCTGGGTATAGAGGTAACCAACTGCAGGAGGCGCAGTCGTAGCGAAAGGAGGCGACTTTTACTTACTTACTGATTGAGCTCGAAGCATAGCATAATCCTCGCTGCACGCAGCGTAGCATAGTCCTTTGGTGAAAGAAAGAGAGCACAGCATAGCATGAGCATCTACATACTCATCGAAACGAAGCCAGGTTCGACAAAGGCGTTTATCACGTCGTCTGGGTAGCCCATCCGTCTTTTGTACTTACTCGTTGAGCCCAAGCCGTAGCACAGGCCTGTATCGGCACAGCACAGAATGTCAATTATTAGCATTGCTCATGGTAAAAAGAGCAACCATGTACTTACGCGTTGAGCCCTAAGCGCAGTAAAGGTCCAGCTGCGCGCAGCATGGCATGCGCATCTGCATTGCTCATGCATGCGTGTAGCCCGACCATGAGCATCTTTAGCATTGCTCATGGCAGAGAGCCACCATGTACTTACTCGTTGAGCCCTAGACGCAGTAAAGGTCCTACTGCGCGCAGCATGGCATGCGCATCTGCATTGCTCATGCATGCGTGTAGCCCGATCCTGAGCATTTTTAGCATTGCTCATGGCAAAGAGAGCAACCATGTACTTACTCGTTGAGCCCTAGACGCAGTAAAGGTCCGGCTGCGCGCAGCATGGCATGCGCATCCGGCGCGTAGCCCGACCATGAGCATTTTTAGCATTGCTCATGGCAAAGAGAGCAACCATGTACTTACTCGTTGAGCCCTAGACGCAGTAAAGGTCCGGATGCGCGCAACATGGCATGCGCACAGCGTGGCATGCGCATCTGCATTGCTCATGCTAAAGAGAGCAACCATGTACTTACTCGTTGAGCCCTAGACGCAGTAAAGGTCCGGATGCGCGCAACATGGCATGCGCACAGCGTGGCATGCGAATCTGCATTGCTCATGCTAAAGAGAGCAACCATGTACTTACTCGTTGAGCCCTAGACGCAGTAAAGGTCCGGATGCGCGCAACATGGCATGCGCACAGCGTGGCATGCGCATCTGCATTGCTCATGCTAAAGAGAGCAACCATGTACTTACTCGTTGAGCCCTAGACGCAGTAAAGGTCCGGATGCGCGCAACATGGCATGCGCACAGCGTGGCATGCGCATCTGCATTGCTCATGCTAAAGAGAGCAACCATGTACTTACTCGTTGAGCCCTAGACGCAGTAAAGGTCCGGATGCGCGCAACATGGCATGCGCATCTGCATTGCTCATGCTAAAGAGAGCAACCATGTACTTACTCGTTGAGCCCTAGACGCAGTAAAGGTCCGGATGCGCGCAACATGGCATGCGCACAGCGTGGCATGCGCATCTGCATTGCTCATGCTAAAGAGAGCAACCATGTACTTACTCGTTGAGCCCTAGACGCAGTAAAGGTCCGGATGCGCGCAACATGGCATGCGCACAGCGTGGCATGCGCATCTGCATTGCTCATGCTAAAGAGAGCAACCATGTACTTACTCTTTGAGCCCTAGACGCAGTAAAGGTCCGGATGCGCGCAACATGGCATGCGCACAGCGTGGCATGCGCATCTGCATTGCTCATGCTAAAGAGAGCAACCATGTACTTACTCGTTGAGCCCTAGACGCAGTAAAGGTCCGGATGCGCGCAACATGGCATGCGCATCTGCATTGCTCATGCTAAAGAGAGCAACCATGTACTTACTCGTTGAGCCCTAGACGCAGTAAAGGTCCGGATGCGCGCAACATGGCATGCGCACAGCGTGGCATGCGCATCTGCATTGCTCATGCTAAAGAGAGCAACCATGTACTTACTCGTTGAGCCCTAGACGCAGTAAAGGTCCGGATGCGCGCAACATGGCATGCGCACAGCGTGGCATGCGCATCTGCAATGCTCATGCTAATGAGAGCAACCATGTACTTACTCGTTGAGCCCTAGACGCAGTAAAGGTCCGGATGCGCGCAACATGGCATGCGCACAGCGTGGCATGCGCATCTGCATTGCTCATGCTAAAGAGAGCAACCATGTACTTACTCGTTGAGCCCTAGACGCAGTAAAGGTCCGGATGCGCGCAACATGGCATGCGCACAGCGTGGCATGCGCATCTGCATTGCTCATGCTAAAGAGAGCAACCATGTACTTACTCGTTGAGCCCTAGACGCAGTAAAGGTCCGGCTGCGCGCAACATGGCATGCGCATCTGCATTGCTCATGCTAAAGAGAGCAACCATGTACTTACTCGTTGAGCCCTAGACGCAGTAAAGGTCCGGATGCGCGCAACATGGCATGCGCATCTGCATTGCTCATGCTAAAGAGAGCAACCATGTACTTACTCGTTGAGCCCTAGACGCAGTAAAGGTCCGGATGCGCGCAACATGGCATGCGCATCTGCATTGCTCATGCTAAAGAGAGCAACCATGTACTTACTCGTTGAGCCCTAGACGCAGTAAAGGTCCGGATGCGCGCAACATGGCATGCGCACAGCGTGGCATGCGCATCTGCATTGCTCATGCTAAAGAGAGCAACCATGTACTTACTCGTTGAGCCCTAGACGCAGTAAAGGTCCGGATGCGCGCAACATGGCATGCGCACAGCGTGGCATGCGCATCTGCATTGCTCATGCTAAAGAGAGCAACCATGTACTTACTCGTTGAGCCCTAGACGCAGTAAAGGTCCGGATGCGCGCAACATGGCATGCGCACAGCGTGGCATGCGCATCTGCATTGCTCATGCTAAAGAGAGCAACCATGTACTTACTCGTTGAGCCCTAGACGCAGTAAAGGTCTCGATGCGCGCAACATGGCATGCGCATCTGCATTGCTCATGCTAAAGAGAGCAACCATGTACTTACTCGTTGAGCCCTAGACGCAGTAAAGGTCCGGATGCGCGCAACATGGCATGCGCATCTGCATTGCTCATGCTAAAGAGAGCAACCATGTACTTACTCGTTGAGCCCTAGACGCAGTAAAGGTCCGGATGCGCGCAACATGGCATGCGCATCTGCATTGCTCATGCTAAAGAGAGCAACCATGTACTTACTCGTTGAGCCCTAGACGCAGTAAAGGTCCGGATGCGCGCAACATGGCATGCGCATCTGCATTGCTCATGCTAAAGAGAGCAACCATGTACTTACTCGTTGAGCCCTAGACGCAGTAAAGGTCCGGATGCGCGCAACATGGCATGCGCACAGCGTGGCATGCGCATCTGCATTGCTCATGCTAAAGAGAGCAACCATGTACTTACTCGTTGAGCCCTAGACGCAGTAAAGGTCCGGATGCGCGCAACATGGCATGCGCACAGCGTGGCATGCGCATCTGCATTGCTCATGCTAAAGAGAGCAACCATGTACTTACTCGTTGAGCCCTAGACGCAGTAAAGGTCCGGATGCGCGCAACATGGCATGCGCATCTGCATTGCTCATGCTAAAGAGAGCAACCATGTACTTACTCGTTGAGCCCTAGACGCAGTAAAGGTCCGGATGCGCGCAACATGGCATGCGCATCTGCATTGCTCATGCTAAAGAGAGCAACCATGTACTTACTCGTTGAGCCCTAGACGCAGTAAAGGTCCGGATGCGCGCAACATGGCATGCGCATCTGCATTGCTCATGCTAAAGAGAGCAACCATGTACTTACTCGTTGAGCCCTAGACGCAGTAAAGGTCCGGATGCGCGCAACATGGCATGCGCATCTGCATTGCTCATGCTAAAGAGAGCAACCATGTACTTACTCGTTGAGCCCTAGACGCAGTAAAGGTCCGGATGCGCGCAACATGGCATGCGCATCTGCATTGCTCATGCTAAAGAGAGCAACCATGTACTTACTCGTTGAGCCCTAGACGCAGTAAAGGTCCGGATGCGCGCAACATGGCATGCGCATCTGCATTGCTCATGCTAAAGAGAGCAACCATGTACTTACTCGTTGAGCCCTAGACGCAGTAAAGGTCCGGATGCGCGCAACATGGCATGCGCATCTGCATTGCTCATGCTAAAGAGAGCAACCATGTACTTACTCGTTGAGCCCTAGACGCAGTAAAGGTCCGGATGCGCGCAACATGGCATGCGCATCTGCATTGCTCATGCTAAAGAGAGCAACCATGTACTTACTCGTTGAGCCCTAGACGCAGTAAAGGTCCGGCTGCGCGCAACATGGCATGCGCATCTGTATTGCTCATGCCGCGTGTAGCCCGGCCATTGATGGACGAGATTACGTCGCCCTCGCGCACGCCGCAAAGAGACGCTTTACGCCCTGGGTTCACCTGGAATAGTAAACATCGGTTAACCGTGATGATCAAAATGGGTCTACCTAGGTTTGTACAATTCACGAGACACCTCGGTCAACCGTCACCTGTCAACACTGTTGAAACTCTGTGTCCAAGATTCACAGAATCCATTATATGTTGACCAGGAATAAGCATTTTTAGTCGAGTACATAGATATTTTCATTGTATAACAAGACCCATTAAATTAACATTGCGTTATATCAGGTAATTAGAAAAGTTGAAAAACCCCGACATTTTCTTTTCAAAGTCCAATATCTCAAAAACGGCTGAACAGATTTTCATGAAACATGGCTAAAAACATTCGGGATAAAATTATCTATGACACAAAAAAACTAAACGAAAATCGGTTCATCCGTTTGGGAGCTACGATACCCCAGACAGATACACAGACACGTTAAACTTATAACACCCCTCTCTTTGCGTCGGGAGTTAAAAAGGCAAGTACCTAATGTGAAACAGTTTCAAAGTTTTACAGTACTTTTTCGTCCTGATACTACAATTTCTATACCTAATACAGTTATGCGATTGATGTTAGATGTGTTAAAAAGCTAAACTTATTGTAGATAGCTGTCTATGTATGTTTCGTATTTCTTCGTCTTTATTGACCTATAAACTATAATTATTTCTTTTTTTTTTCATAATATAATAAATTTAGTATCTAATAATCTGAATGTTAATTATTAAATGTTATAATTAATTTTATTATCAATTGTGCTATCAACCTTTATTAATATTTACGACGTAGTATGTAAGACCTTACTTTCACATGCCTGTATTGGTAGAACATATCGAGGGAAGCAAACTGTGCCTTAATCCACCTTTAACTGTACCATGTGTTCTTGTGAATAAACTTTCATTCATTCATTCATTCATTCATTCATATATTGTCCCATTTATCATAGTATGGCTGGTTAGTTTCCAATATATAAATAAAAATCTTTTGTTTTCAAACATAAATTTTTCTCACTCATACATTCCGCCGTACCTATGTTTGTTTGGAAGCAAAAAAAAATCCGGCATTTGTATGCGAGCGTTATGCCGCGATATTTGAATTCACTTTGATCACGTTCGTGCTTCGTAACATTCCGCGCGAATTTATTTTTATCTCAAGTATCATTTACGAAACATTTTCTCACTTTCATAAGCAAATTTAATGTGTATGAATGACGTTTACAAACCGCGTTCGGTTCCCGGCGTCGAGCCGCCGGAGAGCAAAACTTCAGCATGTTTCCTTCCGGAAAGGTTGGGTCCCACCCACTTCCTTCCTGCGGCCACCCCGACTCACACCGATTCACACTTAAAATACACCGCAACGCGCCCCAACATGTGCGCAATTAAACCATTGAGGCAGGTCCGTGAAACACAGGATGAAATTCAATCGGAACAAACCAGACACTAACGATACACAAATTACGGAGCAAAAAGTTAACTACTTAATGACCGAACTCAGTCTGATGACATAATTAAGGCAAACACGCCATTGTAACAAGAACCTTTTCAACAAAAAATAGACAAATACAAATCACTAACTGCCGCAAGAAAGTTAGAAGCGCTACTGAGCTTTCAAGGTGTGTTATAGGCAATTTTATCGAATCATTGTATGGGCATTATTCGAAAATGCATGCGCCGCGTGAGGACACACGCCCATTGTTATGTCGGGGGCTGGCGCTCGCCTCGAATATTAATCTCCGCTAAGCCGAACTGAGGAATCGTACCGGTGGTTGTCGTGAGCTCGTCGTGTCCAGGAGCTGTAGTAGGCCAATGAACTCGAAATCGCAGCATCTAATTCTCAACTGATTGTGATGCATTTGCATGCGAGATTTCGAGCAGGTAATTTTATGTTGAGTTTACCAGAATTTATTACGTTATCGCTAAATAAGCGTTCGTCTAATCTTAAGTTAAAACAATCAACAGGGTATCATATAGGAGGATACGCTGTGTTGATAGCACAGATATAGGAAATAAGGAGATCGGACATGCCGCGCGATTTGTATTGAATATGCCTGTCGCAAGTTCTTGAATTCGTGGTTTTATTTGAAATAAATAGTATTTATAGTATTTACCTGTGAAAAGTGATCCCATTGGTGTGGAAATTAATCAAATCACTGCGATGTTTGCAAGTAATTATTGCACAACTCGGCATTTTGGAAAAAAACGGAACTTTCTCGGTGGACAACGGACGGTGAACTATCGGCGGAGTATGCCCAATGAGCTAACATGTGCGACACAGCCGCCGGCGGCTTGTATGCTCTGAGGTTGATAGCGCATGGGACAAATTCAGTTTACCGTACACTATGCACAGCATATTTTCAGAATCCATCTAAATTTTACCTATTCCTTCAAAGTTTCCTTCACTAATTTACTTTAGTGGAAATACTCACTCAAATATGAGTAGGTAAGTGCAAGTAAAGCATGCCTTTTCTGACCAGCATGCCTTAAATCCAACAGATAACGGCGCAGCGGAAGCGCTTCCAGGCGTTGAATATGGAAAAGAAAAGGCTTCCTCGGTATAAAGGAAATTCAAATTGTGCAAGTCCATTGTTCCTAGTGTAAGTAAGTTTCCCGGCAAAGAGCTTAACCATGTACCTCAGTGGCGCATTATAGGAATTCTTAACGGGTTCCAATTGACGAGTAGATCCTACTACATATTGATAGGGTTGTATTATTGTATTGTGTGCATTGAATAATTTTGAAAACATTCAACCGGTACCAACGTCGACAAATCGTAGAAAGAATTTATAAAGGTTGCAACTTTGAGCCGACATTGTGAATGCTGTAGCTTTGGTATATTTAGTATTTTTATTATTTTACACGACATAGAAAAACGATTTGGATAACACTTACAGCCGGTTCGGTTGTTGCGAAAAACCGACAACAAGCAAATTTGATTAAAAACGGCTTTCACAACTAGCTTAAAGTAAAATTAGTACTAAACTGATGTTTAGTAAGTATTTCGTTTTAATAGGGGCGTAGACACTAAATAAAATCGAAAAAGGATTAAAAATGTATCAAATGGAGAAAAAATCAACGCAAAAGGTTAAATAATCACGAAGTTATAAGTGTCCAAAGTTTTAAGAAGGGGTTCTTCTATCCCTTTTTCGCAAAACGCAACTGCATATGACGCTGGAAGAATGTGACGTCACAGAAGACGGCAACGTGCCGCGCCGCATCGTGGTCGGCGCCGCGGTCGACGCGGCCTCCCGGCAGCATCCTGTAATGTGACGTCACACACCGTTTGCGTTTTCTCTCTCTTACAAGCAATATTAAAACGGTTGTAGCTTCGTAATTCTTTGAGATATCAGAATGGGATTTTCGTCACTAAGGATATTTTTTTGCCTTCTTTCTTTTGGAGTAATAATTATTATCGAGTCTAGACCCGTATTGAAATGAAATTGTGCAATGTCTGTTACAGCACAGTCGAGTTCGGAAAATGTGAACGGACAAAGTGATCATAAATATGTGAAGACGACTTTATTGTAAAGGAAATAAGGTTGATCAGATGTTTTTGAACCTTTGGGAACGTGCGCATATTAATGAACTCGACTGTACAAATTAAATCGAATTACTTAAAACGTTTAAAATCACCTAACATCATAATATGTACAATTCGTAGTGTTTTCCAATCATCCTTAGAATCTTGGAAAAAAATAAGTAGCAATCACAGTTAAAAGCTGTTTGCTAAGTGCATAAAATGCTAGCTAATTCCTCCGAGTATTCGCCTGGAACTATTATAATATAAGTAATGAAATGCACAAGTTTCCGCCATTGTCACTTGCTTTAACTCAAAACTAGATCACAGACTCGTCTGCATCAGCCTTTGAAGTTAAATGACTTGGTGTTATAATAATACTGTTAGCTTTTTGCACGAGGGGTGACGGACCGAAGTTTCTGGGCTTCCTCCACAAGACGGGTTGGATCCTGGTCACCTGTGCGGACCAGGCAAGTCTGGACTGGCTTGTGGGGGCAATCCCGAAGCTGAAGCCGTGGCCGGAGGCGACCCTTTCGGTGATACCGGAAGGAGAACTGCCCAAACCAGCCACGGCCATCACCTTCATCTCCGACGCCGATGTGTCCTCCATTACGGACGCTCTCTCCCTAATCAGGATCCAGAACCCGGGCCTGAATACGGAGCTATGGCGGGTGCTTGGCGAGAAGGCGGAGCAGGGCGGAAAGGTGGTTACCTTTGCCCTGGACGAGCCATCCGCAGAAGCCCTGAGAGCCTGTGGGTGCGAAGTCACCATAGGCTTCAGGAAAGTGGCGTTCAGGCTGAGGGGTGGGCCAAATGCTCCCCCAACGACTGCAACGCATTTACAGCCCCCCGCGGAAGCAGGCCCTAGCACAAGTGCGCCCGACAGTCGCGGCTCCACACCCCATGGCACTCGAGGCCGTGGTGGCAGGACGCGACCCGTTGGGACGCACAGAGGGGCGGCGAGGGGCGCGATGAACAGCCGGGATGTACACTCCACCCCAGCAGCTGGCACCTCCCGAGGGAGAGGTCAACCAGCAGCTAGGAGTAGGGGTAGTGCCCGGCAGTTCACCAAGAGGGCCAAATAAATGGCGGCCCTCTCAGCACCCGCGAGGATACTGCAGGCGAACATCCACCACGCTGCCGCAGCGACAGCAGTGGTGGAGAGTCGCCTTGCAACTGACGCTGACCTCGCCCTAATACAAGAGCCTTGGGTGCGAAACTCAACCATACTAGGACTAAACTCGGTGGGTAAAACGCTGTATTACACCGATGGAATCAGGCCGAGGGCATGCATTGCTTTCAACAGAAACATTGACTTTTTACCTGTTCCAGAGCTGTGTACGGATGATCTGGTTGCAGCGTATGTAAATCTGAAGGGCTGGAAGGGTCAAAGAGTAATAATGTGCTCGGCCTACCTGCCCGGAGATAAGGTGAACCCCTCCGCGGACCTCGATGCAGTGGTGGACTACGCCCGCAGACACAACGCAGAGCTACTGGTGGGATGTGACGCTAACGCCCACAATACAAGCTGGGGGAGCACCGACATCAACGATAGAGGTGAGTTACTACATGACTTTCTACTAATTAACGGCCTCCAAACCCTAAACCTAGGCTGCGAACCGACCTTTGTCACTAGGGCCAGGAAGGAAGTTTTAGATATAACCTTTGCCACTCCCCACCTTGCCAGGCACATTGAAAACTGGAATGTAAGTGGGGTGGAATCTTTGTCAGATCACAGACACATCTGTTTTAACTTAACATTTTCTCTCAGTGTTCAAACAGTTATTTTCAGGGACCCCAGGAGGACCGACTGGGCGGGGTACAGAAGCGCCCTTGAACGGACCCTGGACATGGCAGCCAAAAGCGTAAGAACACGAGAAGGACTGGAACTTGCGGTGGAAGTGGTCTCAAAAGGTATTGTACGTGCCTATGAGGAAAACTGCCCCCCCAAGGCTAAAACCACAAAGCGTCTGGTCCCATGGTGGAACTCCAAGCTCAAAAAGCTAAGGGACAAGACGAGAAAGCTATTCAACAGGGCCAAAAGAACAAATGAGTGGGAGATTTATCGCAGGGCCCTAAATGAATATAGCAAACAGATTAGGAAAGCCAAGAGAGCGTCGTGGAGGAAGTTCTGTGAGGAAGTAAACAATACGCCTCAAGGAGCAAGACTCCATAGACTACTCTCTAAAGCAAAGCCTAATCAGATTGGCCTCCTAAGAAGGCAGGATGGAACCTTCACAACCAACGAATCGGAGACCTTGGAACTATTGGCCAATACTCACTTCCCGGGGTCTACCGAGATTAGGGGACCTAGCGCCGAATACGGCATGCACAGGCCCCGATCGGAGGACTGGAGGCAAGCCGCCTTGGTCATCAGACCGGGGATAGTGAGATGGGCCATAGAGTCGTTCAAGCCGTACAAGACGGCGGGACTGGACGGAATAAGCCCGGTGCTACTGCAACGTGGAGCTGACGTCCTTATCCCTCATCTGGTAAAAATTTTCAGGGCGAGTTACGCCTGGGGATCCTTACCTGAAATGTGGAACAAGGTGAAAATCCTATTCATTCCAAAGGCGGGTAAGAAGGACTATGCCCAGGCCAAGTCCTTCAGACCCATCAGCCTTTCATCGTTCTTGTTGAAGACCATGGAAAAGGTTCTGGACAAGTACATCAGGGAGAGCTGCCTCGGAAACAAGCCTATCCATGACAGTCAGCACGCCTATCGGAGCGGCAGATCTACAGAGACCGCTCTGCTTGAGCTTGTTGACAGGGTGGAAAAGGCGCTGGAGGATATGGAGATAGCTCTATCAGCCTTCCTGGATATTGAGGGTGCTTTTGACAATACACCCATCAGAACACTAGTGGGGGGACTCCGGTCAAAGGGAGTGGACCCTACAACGGTGCGCTGGGTGCAAAGCATGCTCTCAAACAGAGTGGCTAAGCTAGAATTGCTCAATACCACTCGTGACGTAACCACTGCCAGAGGCTGCCCACAGGGGGGGGTACTCTCCCCTCTGCTATGGACCCTTGCAGTGGACGAACTTCTGCACAAAATGGCGGAACTACGCATCGACACCCAGGGTTACGCAGACGACCTTGTGGTGACGGTGCGGGGAAACTGCCAAAGTACACTATCGTACCAAATGCAGAGAGCCCTAGACACAATTAACACGTGGTGCAGGGAAAACGAATTATCTGTTAATGCTGACAAGACGGTTGTTGTGCCGTTCACAAACAAGAGGAAACTCGACAGTCTGAGACCTCTGTCTATGAACGGCAAAACAATCCCGCTCTCTTCCGAAGTCAAGTATCTGGGCGTTACACTCGACCAGAAATTGACCTGGAATCCGCACGTTAACAGTATTTTACAGAAGGCTAAAGTAGCCCTCTCAATCTGCTGTCGCTTAGCGGGTAACAGATGGGGTCTAAAACCCAGAATTGCCCTGTGGCTATACACGTCCATTGTGAGGCCGATGGTGTCTTATGCCTCTGTGGCCTGGTATAGGAAAACGACACAGAAAACAACAATAGCAAAGCTCAGCAGTCTGCAACGGACGGCTTGCATTATCGTTACTGGAGCCATGTCAACCTCTCCAACAGCTGCCCTCGAAGCCGTGCTGAACCTTCCGCCCCTGAACCTCCATTTGGAAAAGGAGGCGAGGTCCAGCATGCTCAGAATAGCGGCATCAAGGAGAGGAGACTGGCTATCCTCAGCCTTGAGAACACTCAAGGACTCAGTTTACGATATTCCTGTTTTAGGGATGCCTCTAGACACAATGCCCCCAAAACTTTGTACACAGACTAACTACTCAGTGGAACTCCTCAGGAGAGAGGACTGGTTAAACGGCCTCATAAATTGGAAACCAGGCAGCCTAAAGTGGTACACTGATGGCTCCAAATCCGGATCGGAGGTAGGCTGCGGAATATACGGAGAAGCACCCAGGGCATCGATCAGCATGAACCTGGGTAAGCATACCTCTATATTCCAGGCAGAGGTGTACGCCATTCTAGAATGTGCGGCAGCCAATCTGCAAAGCACCTCCCTCAATCGTACTATTTATATCCATTCGGATAGCCAGGCGGCTCTCTTGGCCCTAACCTCTAACGTCACAACGTCGAGGCTGGTCAAGAACTGCCGGGATTTATTGAATGACCTGGGCACAAAAAACAAGGTTATATTACGTTGGGTCCCAGGGCATGCAGGTATCAAGGGAAACGAGAAGGCCGATGAGCTTGCACGAGCGGGGGCGAAGGGGACGCACTGCGGACCAGAGCCGTTCTGTGGCATCCCCAAAAGTCTAACCAAGCTCACTCTAAAGACCTATTGTTTCTACAAAAGTATCCAAGCCTGGAGAGCTTTACCAGGACTGAAACATTCCAAGGCGCTTATTAGAGCCTTTAGCAAAAAGGCGTCCTCCGATGCCTTGGCGCTAAGCAGGAACCGTCTACGCATGTTGGTAAGGGTGCTTACAGGGCATTGTCGCCTAAATAAGCACATGCAAACGTTAGGTCTGTGTGACACAAGGCAGTGCAGACTCTGCCTTGACGCGGAAGAGACGCCTACACACATCCTAACTGAGTGCCCCTGCCTTATGCGCAGCCGTAACTCCTTTCTGGGAAAACACATCATGTGCCCGGAGGAGATTAAATTTCTTGAGATCAACAGTATCCTGCAATTCTTCGAGTTTGCAGGACTTGACCAAGAATTGTAGTAAGTGGCGATCACAATAGATCAGCGATGGTCGCAGTGATATAAGGGCTCTCTAGTCCGGAAGCCACTACCAGAATAATAATAATAATAAATAGCTTTTTGCACTAGCTCTGTAGATCGATTATCGGCTACGTGAACAATATAATTGATGCAATCATCAATATAAATAATGTCAATGTAATTTGATTGCTTTGTAATAAGGTTTTCAACACATTTGCTCGTAACGTACCTCTTATTATGTCGCTTTTAGGCTCATAATCCTGGGTATTAAACACGCGTGTTTTATAACATTACGACATTCGTGTGTCATTTGTTTTTCGTGGGTTAATTGGTTATATCCCGATTAAGTCACGTTGGCACCTTGCAGCAAGATGTATGCATGAAAACGGTGCATTCTTAAATTAACCGGGTTGTACAGAATGTACAGCTTTATTTTTAATTTTCGGGAAATGGATTCTTAGTCGACTAAACAAATTAAATCCGATTTGTATATTAATTTCCTATTTCTTTTTGGATATGAGTATGACATAGAAATGTTTAATTTAGTAAAACTATTCACATTTGCTAACATTTTACATGCATTAATAAAGATAACATTTTAAAACGTAAGTATTTCTTTTATTTTGTATTGGCTGTTTAGAGATTTCATCTTAGTCACGCTTTACACACCTGCGCGCGCACTGCGCGAACTTCACGAAAAAAAATAGTTGGGCGCCATTATAGGTAACTAGCTGATGCCCGCGGCTTCGCCCGCGTGGATATAGGAAAATGTAACATATTGAATTTTCCCGTGGGAATTAGATGTTTTCCTGCTGGAAAAAGTAGCCTATGTCACTCTCCAGTTTCTTAACTATCTCCATACAAAAAATCACATCAATACGACTCTCCGTTGCGACGTGAAAGAAGGACTAACAAACACACACACACTTTCGCATTTATAATATTAGTAAGGATTTCATAAATATTTGTAAACACTGTTGGTGCGTGTTTGGTTATTACTTATTATTCAAAATGTTGACTTATTGGTGAATACAAAAGTGTTAAATATAATTGACGCCACTGGAAATTCTTGTCAACGTACAATATGTGAGTAAAAACCTGTTACAAATCAATAACTAAAGGAAATAACTGAGGAGCCTATACTTAACATTTTCATTTTATGAAAAGGATTTTTTCCTCGCAAATGTGTTGAAAAACGTCGTATGAAACGCGTGAGCTTTGATAATTACATCCTTGGCTCTCTTATCACGCTCACCTGCGGCTCGCGTGAACAATTCCGCCTCTGATGTGATTATCAACATACCTCACTTGTATCACAATGTACATAACGTGTCCATATCTGGATCTGCGTTGCCTACTTCGATTTTATTCTTTACGGAAAAAAGTAATACTTAAACAATTAAAAATACTTAAGTTGCCTTTATAATTGGATTTGAATGTGGATTAAAATGTCAGTTTACAACATAAATAACCTCAATGGGTGATAACGTTAACAAAATTTATGCTATATACAGCGATCAATTCAAGAGGTGATTATGAGCCCATAATATTTGCTTACTGCGAAACTCAGTCGTGCTAATGTAATACTGGCTGTATGATAGGATAGGGAATTGTCGCATTGTATGGGCATAGGCAATGTTACACGACCAGAAGAGAAGGTCTGTGAATCTTTCCGCGTGTTGAAGTATAAAGGGTGTGAAAAGAGTTCTGGGACTAGGTATTGGGTGTCTACAACGTGTGGCCGGGTTATGTTTGAGTACATTAGGACCCGGGACACGTAGGCCGCGTGACTCCGCCACGCACGTGCGTGGCCTATACGATCTAACCCGGTATCTACTGGAATCCCATGCCCAATTTATTTTATTTATTTAAAGGCACTTTGTATAAATTTTGCACTTAATTTCGATATGATACTCATACACGCAGTAACTTAGTTCAGATTTACTTGGTGTTAAAAGAGTGATTTATGGATACTTATTTTATTTGGTTGAAAACAAGAACGCGAGATTAGAAAAATAGCATAGGTACAGGTGTAGTCAACAAAACCTTTTTCATCTCTCATACTCTGAATAGGTCATTGTTTACAGCGGGTTGAAAGTGAGGCATGTCACCCCTAGGGCTGAAAAGTATTAAAAAATAAAAAAGCAATGGCAGAAACCTGTACAGCCACAGTTTTAAGCTTTTATTTTGAAACTTGTTGACAATCATGCGTTATTTTTTAAAATAATGATAATAAATTAATTATTGGATGACTATTATTGCTATTTGAAGACTATTGAATATTTTTCAAGTCATAAAAAACCTATACTGCCACACTTCCATAAAATTGTGTTGATTTTTGAAGCTTATTGATAATTATGTTGGAACTATTAAAATTAGTTTTTCGATATAACCACTTCGAAAGCGCTTCCAGGAAATGGTCCACACATTAACATTATTAAAATCTGTCAACTGTTCCCGCCCTAATACAAATGGTCCATACACAAACGCTTTTAAAGTGGGTTCTATAGGATCTGACTGATTTAGAAAATATTTAAGTTTTTGACTTTCAAATCATTTCCTCGTATTCGAAGTGAAAAGTAGAGTGTTTAACTCGGGGAAAGGCACCCATTTCAGCCTCGAACTATTGGCGCTCGAACTTATCTCGTCAGGAATGGGTGGCTTTCAACCCTCGGTTAACAATCTACTATTCCACAGGCCAGAAGATGTCTTATGATAATTAACGGTATCGATTTACCTTAAACATTTAGATTTATCGTACACAAAATAAAACAAAAAAACAAACATCATAAGTAATGTAAAATATGGTATTAGACACAAGTTCCGCATAAAAATATTAATTTCTCATTTCATTCGTCGTAAAGATCCGTGGCATTGTTAATGTTAAAAACGTCAAACGACAAAGCAGTCAGCCAGCAACTCCTCGACGTAATGATTGCGTTGCGTTCGACCTCAGGAAGGACTGGAAAAGACTCTTCATCCTAAGTAACCGCATTGATCGGATATATTTAACTGCTCTGGTTCTTCTACCTATGCATTGCATCATCAAAATTATATATAATTTAATGATCTAACTTTTCACGCAGAGTGATGTATTAAACGATATGTTAATGGCTTCAAATTTATTTTACCTAATTGTACCTACCTAATTTCAGGCAAATGCCAATAGAATTTGACAAAACATGTATAGAATTGGGGTCACGAAGTGATCTTTAAAGGTTCATGCAATGACTATAGAGTAATGTAATATAGTGGTTTGTATTTGCCACATTCAATTGACAACGAATATTAAATAACTATGTTACTACTCCAAATACAAGTTTAAATCTCTTTTTCGATTTGTATATATTCCAAAGTTTAAAAATTAAGAAATAGTTTCACCCTTTGAACGCAAAAAAAATCGGTCGTGTGCCGTCGTGCCCACCACGCCAACAACCTTTAAAGTGGTTATGGCGGACACTGTCAAAACAATTTTCTTACTGTCAGATAAGTTTCATATTCGCTCTTTAGCTGTCCAGATGCTGGCATGTACGTCACATTTTGACACGAAAGTAAAAGCGGTCAAAGGGTTAAACACTTACGTCGTAAAATTTGGTCTAAACGTACAAACCAACTGCCTATAACAAGTGACGTTAAAGGAAAGCCTGTAAAACCGGACTCTGCTGCTGATGGCCTAAACAAGCATCAATCAGCTTAAATAAGCTTAATTGGTTAGTTACAGCGTTAATCAACACTTCTAGTCGGTGCAGTAGACCGTTGTTGTCATTAGGCGTTGTTAGAACTGAGACATAGACCTTCGGGGCCAAGTGTTTTTATTCAAACTGAATTACTTAATCGTTAACTAGGTTTTGCACTAAAAGGGAATATTTATTTAAAAGCGGCGTCTCCGAGCTACTTTAGAAAATACTTAAATGGCACCTGCATACTTAAGTTTTATAAGAAAACTTCGCCTGTCGAACTACAACCGCCGCCTCGTAGATTATTCTAGACGTCACTTTCGTGTTTCCCTATTTATTCTGTTTGGATTTATTAACACTTTGTTTTCTTATTCGTTGATATATTTTAGATGAAAGGCTTTGTAATAAAAATGTCTACACTGTAACGCAATGAACGTAATTTGTTTTAGTTATAGGATTTATGATGCTCCCGAAGCTGTTGGATGTGTACCTAATATGAGATTTGTTTCTCCAATGTTTAATTGCCGACAACCTGTAGGCATTAATTTGTTAGATTGATTGATTGTTAAAATAATCATTTGACTAACTGTATTTATTGAAATCCAGAAACTTTTTAACAAACCTAATTTAAAATTGTGACTTATTGAAGATCGTTGAAAAGATTCCCGAAAGTTGTCGGTCCTTTAATTTTTTTATCAAATAATAGAGTACGTGTCTATCTGTATATCGGTAAGTATTTATAAGAGATATATTTAATTGCAAGAAGTATATTTCAAGAATGATAAATATAATATATAGGTAAATATAAAATGTCGTAATTTATACATCAACTTACCATATATTAATATAAGCAGCAAGCAAATCATTAAACAAAAATGCCAGCCAACAAAACATAAATGTAGTACCTACACTATAATATTATGTCGGATCATAATTAATTTTTCAGTAATATTTTGTTAATATTAGGTAGCCAGAATTGTTATCGAAGCGTTAGGTATATTTATATGTTCTAAATAATTAAAGCAGTAAAATCAGTAAAATATCCCCGCTCAATTTCAACCCGCGCGGGTAATATGGTAATTTAATAAAGAAGGTTGAGTATCAGAAATGATTGATTATTGTTTTCCGAACAAACACTCGGCACGATCTTACTCACATCAAATGTGCGTCGCGGTGTATCGCTCAAGCTCTGCAAGAAAATAAATTATGTAGCAAATTCATTAGCGAAAGGAAACACAAGGAGATTGATGGAAAAACAAATAGGTATGTATTGGAACGCGTAACACAAATTACACACAATTGCTATGAAATAATAAATACATTGGAAATCAAATAAGTAGCGGCGGTGAGTAGCGTACGCGGTACCTCGGTAGTCCTCATTGACGACTAAAGTATATTTGCCTACATTATAAAATGCTTTAATCCTCTACACTGAGACTGAAGACGACAGGATAGGAGAAGTCTAATGCCTTATTTTTAGCAATACTAAGAAAACAAATCTAATATAAATAAACCACAAATATATACTAATTCAATAAACCAACAGGTTTTTTTACGTTATATTCCTGTTAGCATAGTCAGCGAAGAAGGGGAAGAGACTAAGTGAAGGATACTTCGATGATTTCGTTTGTAATGTAAATTGAGCATTTTATCAGGCAACTGTTGAAATACCCTTCTAATTTAAATTAAAACCCTGCTTCGGTTGTGACCACCTAATGTACACCTTTTTATTCCACACATTAATATTTTTAAATTTCCAGCTGAAATGTTCTTTGTGTGATAGAAATTGGAGAAACAATAAATGCGGGTACATGGTCATTTAAAATTTAAAGCAGTAGGTACCTATGTGGTCGGAGTTCGGTGTAAGTAATTAGCTTTCCGTAATCCAGTGGGAATAGAGCTTGATAGCAATTACTATTCAGGGCCATTCGATTAATGAAGATGGGTTCTGGCACGTCACCAGCGTGGTTGGACTTGTTACAAGTTTACAGCAAAAGAACATCAAATATTCTTAACTTAAATGACTCAAACGGTATGGTGAATGTATAGGTATTCATGGAAAAGAAAATTATATAAATATGTTTTCGACTATTTTCGAATTTCAGACGACATGAAAAATTAAACAAGTGGGTTTGTGAGCTGTAAAATTCGCGTGCTTTTTTTTCAATTTTGTTTGAATTTTGAAAAAGTGGATTGATTCAAAAATTCTTTATAATTTACGAGTATTGGATACTTGATCACAAAATTTCACGAAAATCGGTTGAGAAATGCGACCTGTAGAGGAGAACAGCGGGACAGCGGGACAGCGGGACAGCGGGACAGCGGGACAGCGGGACATCGGACACCAGACACCGGCCAACCTATTTTCGGCCCAAGCTGAAGCATGGAACTTCGTTCGCTTTTGCTCGCCCGTTCGATTAAGTCACACTTACGGTCACGTGACCTGTTACTCTTACGACTATCTCTCGAATCTCACGGTCACGTGACCTTTGGCGAATTTAACAATTTTTCCCCATCACAAAAAGTGCACAGCGCCGCCAAAAGCAGCTTTCACTTCAAAAAAAACGGCCGTAAGGTTTGCATTGAAAAGCTAGTGATAAATATCAAGTGCATCTCGTTTCGAAAACTCATTGATAAAAGCCAGGATAGGATCAAGAATCGCACGCTTCAACCGCTCTGCTTCCGCCGCGCCGCTACGATCACAGATTCTATACAAAATATTTATAATCAAACATAGAACTAGTCTACACCTCTTGACGAAACAAATTATTTTAGCTCAGTTGGAAGAACGCTTTACCGGATGTACAGGTGGGCGGGTTCGAGTCCTGCCTTGGACTGAAGACGATGATGGTTTATTTTTCCTTAGTATTTGTTCAATGTATCAAATCATTTATACAAGTAGTCTCTAAAAATGTATCATGCGTAATTATACATAGAATGGAACTGTCTAAGGCACAATTTGCAAAGAGGGTACCTATAGTCTCCTGTTTCTATTTATATTTTAGTTAAACAGTTTGCGTAATTCCGAGATCTACCAAGGAGACCGTATCTAGTAAACACACTTACGAGTGTTGTGTAAGTACAGTCAGCATCAGAAGTAGCTAAACATAATAACACGCTCAAAATGACCTACACACTACCTTATTCCCTTGACATTAGAGTTGGTGTGAAGGTCGTTTTGAGCACTAGGACCGCTTAGCAACTTCTACTGCTGACTGTACTGTCAAGTCTCTACTCATAATGTCAAGTCAGCTAACGTACATTATCCGTACCTCCGTCCTCTATACGTCTGAACCCCGTCGGAATGTTTGCCAAGTTATGAAGTGATGGACGCATAACTATGAATAAAGGTGTCAATGTGACATTTACATTTCGAATTATAATTTGATATCAATATGTTTCGCGCGCTCGCACTAACGCGTCATCAAGATTATATTAGTTGTTCTACCAATACGGTGACGTCATGGTTATTGCGGACCAGAACTAGCGTGTATAGTGTCAGAGATGCTGCACTAAGGGGCTTGCATCTCATTGATATCAAATTGGTATGAGAAATATAGTGTCTGATATACCGCTTTGTCTTTAATGTAGGCTTACCCGTGATATCCTCAAAGGCTGGTTCTGATCAACGCCTCCATGCATGCGGAAGCCCCAAGGCGCCCCGCCCGACAGTTCTACCTCACGCGCGCTCATGTTATCACACCATCGCTGCACTCCAAACGAACTTCTTTTTCAATGCCGGATAAAACCTTCCTTGTACAGCGCGCGTTGCATTTCGTCGTTTAGTAACGGAGGTTCGTGATATCAGATTCCATACTTGTTTTGGGGATCTGTAACAAGAAGGAAACAAATTATGAGAAATTGTCTGGTCGGTATTTGTAGTTTTACTCAATCATATTTAATGACCATAAAGAAGTAATATATTACCCATAAGACACCGAGCATCTCAAAAATAATGCATTTGCATGCATAGGTATCAATTTTCAAGTAAGCATTCAAAATATTTGAAAAATAAATGTATCGCAGACAGATTTTGACAAAAATCAACAATCAACATCAATCTGACATTAACTGACACTTAGTTTCAGAACTTGATCAAAACAGATAAAGATAAATCAAAAATATTTGAATGATGGATGACTTAAAGTCATCAATACTAAATAAAGGTCGTCAATGGAAAGATTCTTTCCCAACACCCTCATCAATCTTTTTGGTAGTTTAAACTCAGGCTACATGTCCCCATAGTGCGACATGTCCGAGCCTTACCCTTGAGCTATACTATAATATACCTAACCCACTGTAAGCTATAACTAATTATGAAATTTAGTACCAAATGACGCACTCTCACTCAATCACTAAACAGCATGGGTGCTGGGAAGTGTATATATAGTTTTACGACTCGCTTAGTTTGTTCACGGTTGCCTACCTCATAAACGTTAGAAGTGAACACCGTCAATCCAAAAGGTACATTTTTGACGCCAATATATGAAGATATTATTTAGTTTAAATGATTCCTGCTATACAAAGGTTGTCTGGAAGAGATCGCTTTAAAGCGATAAGACCGCCTGTTGTTACCATTATTTATTAAGCAATTCTTTTGTAAGATGTTTCTCTCTTGTCGTGGTGCAATAAAGAGTATGTATTATTATTATTATTATTTTTTTTTTTCACCGTTTTTTTATCTTGTAATAAGTCACTCACAGATTGGCGGGGTGCGGTGGCGGTCAACTGTAATTTTAAAGCTAATAACAAGTTTCACCGCAGCCAGCTCGCAGCACACTGGCGCGGCCTGGCCGCGGCGGTCAATAGTAAACTTGTCATTAGCTGTTAAATTTACTATTGACCGCCACCGCAGGCTGCTCCAGTGTGTTGCAGGCTTTATGCGTCCATAAGGCCTCTCACAGACTGGAGCGGCCTGCGGTGGCGGTCAATAGTAAATTTAACAGCTAATGACAAGTTTACTATTGACCGCCGCGGCCAGGCCGCGCCAGTGTGACGTGGGCTTAATGGCATAATGACAGACATAAATTAATGTTTTCTCAAGGCATACTTACATACAGTTCTGTCAATTTTTGAGACAATTTTATCATCTTAATACCCAAAGAGAATATAACCACTACGTTCTAATAATATAATACCTAGGATTAGTAGGTATGTACATTTTGACGTTTTGTTACACGTCACATTAAGCCTGATACACACTGGCGCGGCTTGCGGTCGCGGTCGATAGTAATTTTGACAATAACTGTTAAATTTACTATTGGCCGCCACCGCAGGCCGGGCCGCTCCAGTCTTTGAGAGGCCTTAGACTTCACTCCGTTCCTTTGAGACAAGAAAACTTAAGCTGAACCTCTCGTAAGTGTATCACAGAAAACAAAACGTCTAGCTGTCGTTTTTAATTATAATAATTTAATAATCATCATTTATTTGCATCTTATCTACCTACTTATTTCTAAGGTATAAGGACCCTGGTAGAGCGTAACAACATGGTTGTTTTAAGTTACTTAAATATAAGAATTTTGGTGAATCTTAGGACCATGTTATGTCCTCAATTAAAATTTTAGGAATAAATTATTACTTAATTATAACATTTGTTATTCTACTGTTAAGTACTACCTCCGATATAGGTACCCAAAGGCTGTCTAACTCTACCTAATGTTATTGTATTGTTTCTCTTGCTAACTGCTTTTTGTTTGTGTGAGGTGTGCAATAAATAGTAGGTATTTGTATTTATTGTACAGTCAGCGTCATTTAGTTATATAATTATATGACGCTGACGTACTACCAAATGTCATCCTCCATAAACTTCACTTTAAGAGACACATTAAAAGTAAACTTTCTCGATAATAGTTCACCTCTGCATTACATTATTGAGTCTCGGATCCTTAACAGGAATATGTCAAATACAAATTAACAATAACTGTATAAAGGCTTATTAAGCTAAGCGACCCAGGGGGCCGATTTTTGACTTTCGAGCGCTCGAAAATCAAATAAAAGTAAATACGTTTGTAGTGTCAAAATGGTACGCACTCACTGTCTACCAATAGAATTGAATACGAGTGGTCAATACCACTCGTTTTTCAATTTTATATCGCTATTTCAAAATAGCACTTCATCATTTTTGTCAGTTTTCGAGTGAAAGATTCGAGCGCTCGAAAGTCAAAAATCGGTCCCCTGTACTGAGCCAAAACGTGTTTTGGCTTTTTTTCTTAGCTTCGTAAAATAGATGAATCTTAAACTTGGGTGAGCTTACTGTGTACTTGTAGGTTAAACTTATAAGTGTATAGGTAAACTTATTATGTATGTTCTATATATACTGGTGAAATAATTGTTGAAATCGGATGAGTGAGAGAATTTCGTGTTCCGGAGGTTTTCCTTTACACAAAAACTACCTCTTTTTTATGTGTATCATGATATTAGACCGCGTAGTAATGTCCTAAATCTAATATCTCCCGACGCAAAGAGGGGTGTTATAAATTAGACGTGTCTGTGTGTCTGTCTGTGTGTCTGTCTGTGGCATCGTAGCTCCTAAAAGAATGGACCAATTTTAGTGCGGATTTTTGTCCGAAAGCTGACGTGATCGAGTTGGTTCTTAGCTGCGTTTCAACCAAATCGGTCCAGCCGGTTTTGAGATATTATACTTAAATGAAAATGTCGGCGGGTTTTCAACTAGGTATTTTAAGTTGTGTTTATTTTAAGTACTATTATAACAAATCTTCGTTATTACCTCAAATTTACAATGTACAGTCAGCCAAGAAAGTGGTCTAACACTTTTCGACTCTATTGCATGCAAAATACGGTCCAAAAGTGGTAGACCACTTTCTTCTGATGGTACGAGTACCTAAGTCATAAAATTACGTGTTGGGCCTAGAATGCTTTCAAAGGTGTAAAACACACTGATAGGCACGAGTATACATTACACACGGGGGTAAAACAAAGAACATCTCAGACCGGACGCTTAGTTGCCAAGTATTGTGCAGTTAACAAATGGACATTAGGACTGAAGAAATCTTAATCTTAGCGTTATCCTGGTTGCATCCTGAGCGCGGGGTCGGCCTGCCACCTGCTCCCAGTGATTGGTGTAAGCCAGCTGTTCCTAATCTTTTAAAAATCTATAAAACCCCAATTTTAATAACTCCTATACCCCTCTATCTAATTACTTATAACATTTTGGATACAATCTCTTTTACCCGTTTTTGAAGTGAAAACTTCTTTAGCGGCGCTGTGCACTTTTTGTGATGGGGTAAAATTGTGAAACTCGCCACAGGTCACGTGACCGCAAGATGTCAAGTGACCGTGAGATTCGAGAGATACTCGCAACAGGTCACGTGACCGTAAGATCCGACAGATTGAAAATTCGTAAGACGGACACGTGACCAGTCGAAAAACTGTTACTATGTCATTGAGTTTTCACTTCTGCCGGCACTCCCGGAGTGCAACCCGGTGTTTTTTTTTAAATATTACTGTATGTGTAATAGGTAAGAAGTTTTAGCATCATTTTAGTCCTCCAAAAGCTTTAATTTTAAACTTACACACCCACTTTAGTTTCTAGGCCATTTTAACGCTATCTAGTCCTTATTTACTGCATAAACAACAGTCTAATCACGGGCGGTTCCAAAAGCGCAGCGAAGCAGTATATATCGCAGTAATCTGGGCAAGGCGAGGTCAGCGAAGAAGTAGCCGGGTGAAAAACGATGGAATTTGTGGGCTGGTTTTGTTTCAGCCGTTGAGCACCATTTGGTACAGATTTTCATCGGTTGACAGTGCGAATCGCCATAAATCAGGGCATACAAAGGACACTACAAAATTCCGAAGTCATTTGTCCGTTTTCTTTTTAATTCAATAACCGTAGTGGAACTTCCTTTTATCAGGAAATAATACCTAACCTACTTATTTATACACAGGGTGTACCAAAATCGGTTCTGAACCGATCATGGGCATATTCGGTAGCGCATTGCGATTCCAAATAATACCTATATGCATTTGTTTATTTTTAAATATTTGTTTCTTTTCCACGATTAATTTTTATCCGGAAAATGGCTAACGGAATTTTAACATTTCGTAATAATGATGTTTTCGGGCAAATTACTCTTCGGATATTTTACGTGTTCCCAGGTGTGAGCATACCTACTTGTAATGTATAGGCAAAATATTTGACGAAGTATATTACAGTAAGATAGTCACGAAACTTTACTAGTTTTCAAATCTTGATCAAATTTCGAAGGAAAGTCTGAACAAAACGTAATCTTTGAGGTCTCAAGAAAAAATAGCAACGATTTTTCTAATATCCAACGACCGCGACTAAAGGATAGTCGAAGGAGACTACAACATAGTTTAAAGCAGTTTAAGATTGCTAATCTTGAAATAAGTTTGTTCGTGACATCAAAGGCGTTTCTAGTGGTATTGGTATTTAAGTATTACTTGAGTCTTTTCCACCCCTCTTTTGTATACATTTGTGTGTTTTATTATGACAGATTTATGATTACTTACGTACCCATTCTAAAACAGTAAGCGTCAGATCATATAAAAATTCTCTTCGTTTCAGTAAAGTCAGTAAATATCAAAAGGCTATCAAGTGCCAGGCAGCGTGACGGTAGGTGGACCAAAACGCTAACGGATTGGTGGCCACTTACAGGAAAAAGAAGCGCCGGCCGTCCACTAGCTGGATGGGTTGACGCAGACGTCAAAAAGACCGCGGGTCCACGGGACAGGGATGAGTGGCATACTCGAAGAGAGGCTTAAATGCTCAGCAGTGGGCGATTACAGGTTCATAATGATACCAACTTGATCGTGGGATAGGTATACCGTAGTATATTATACCTATTAATGGTTCCATTAACATCGCGTGTTGACGACCTAAGATACACGAAAGCAAAAACGAATGTATAGAAGAATAATGACGAAACTCAAAAATATTTATTTGACATTTCGATCATAATGGAAAATTGAAAAATTATTCGCCACGAGCGGGATTTGAACCCTCAACCTTTGGAATCCGTCCATCGCTCTGCCAATTGAGCTACCGTGCCGAGCCTCCCTAAGGTGTAAAATACAATAGTGGAAAGAGATTGAAAGATTCGTCGCCATCAGCGGACCCACGGTAGCTCAATTGGCAGAGCGATGGACGGATTCCAAAGGTTGAGGGTTCAAATCCCGCTCGTGGCGAATAATTTTTCAATTTTCCATTATGATCGAAATGTGGAATTTCGTTAGCGGACGTTTCTGCTTAATAAACATTTACTGTTAAAAATGGGATAGCGCATTGTTACTAACGATTCTCAATGTAACTTGAGACGTTGGTGCCGTTTCAGAAGTTGTAATAACTTCGCGGTAGATGTCGCTACGAGCCTCCCTAAGGTGTAAAATACAATAGTGGAAGAGATTGAAAGATTCGTCGCCATCAGCGGACCCACGGTAGCTCAATTGGCAGAGCGATAGACGGATTCCAAAGGTTGAGGGTTCAAATCCCGCTCGTGGCGAATAATTTTTCAATTTTCCATTATGATCGAAATGTGGAATTTCGTTAGCGGACGTTTCTGCTTAATAAACATTTACTGTTAAAAATGGGATAGCGCATTGTTACTAACGATTCTCAATGTAACTTGAGACGTTGGTGCCGTTTCAGAAGTTGTAATAACTTCGCGGTAGATGTCGCTACGAGCCTCCCTAAGGTGTAAAATACAATAGTGGAAGAGATTGAAAGATTCGTCGCCATCAGCGGACCCACGCACGGTAGCTCAATTGGCAGAGCGATAGACGGATTCCAAAGGTTGAGGGTTCAAATCCCGCTCGTGGCGAATAATTTTTCAATTTTCCATTATGATCGAAATGTGGAATTTCGTTAGCGGACGTTTCTGCTTAATAAACATTTACTGTATATTTATTTGAGTCATCATTGATACAAAAAAACAAAACACGGAGAAAAATTGTGTTCTAGCGATCCAGACTGCGAGTTGAATCCTGTACCTCTAGCCTGAGATGGACGAGACGTTTATAAATGTAGATTAGGGTCAATCAACTTTTATTGGTCCTGTAAGTACTATGTTTTGTCCCTGACCAATAATCGCAGTTCTAGAGAAAATTAAGTAGTTCGTTGGCATATGTCGCATTTATCTTATTATTAAGCAAACATACGAGTAAATTATTTTAAATAAATCACTATTAAACTGGAATTTTAATGGTTGTCCATGTGACAAAACATCTGATGTAGTGTTTTTTCGTTTGTCCCCCAGTAGCTTAGTGCAATGAAACATTACTTTATACAAAAAAATACTATATGGCAATTAATTACGCTTGTACATAATGATTCATTACAATGTGTACTATGATGCTAGCATATAGATTTTTGTTTGCTTCATAATTTTAACGAGTTTTTTGCATGTTCATTTTGGTCCCTATTATATTTTATTATCCTGACTTCCACCGGACAACGGTAAAAACGTCCCGAAAGCAAAACATAGATGGCGTGATCAGTGCCTTGAGAACAAGTCGATTGATTTGGTGACAACACTCATCCAGCCGCTATTTTGATTTCATCTTTGCCGCGGCGTCAGTCGGCCGAGTGCGTTTTGAGAAAGTGGGTGGCTTTTTTGTGTGTCTACCGGACAACCAGCACAAAAACGTAAAAATTTGATATATCGTAGTAAATTAAAGTGAAATGTATTCTATTTAATCTATATTTTTCACTGCGCGTAAGACCTAGTTCAAAATATCATTATTATTACCAGGAAGTGCAAATACTGATAAATGTCACTCGGACAACCAGTCACTTGGACAACCAAAACCGTTGTCCGTGGGACATTTTGGTTGTCCATAGGACAATAATGATAGAATCAGCATAAAGCAATACTTTTTCTTTCAGTACTAAGTTCGTTAAAAAATAGGTATAATAAAACTGATAATTATTGTCATATAGTTGTTTTTTTTTTACATAAAAATAACAAATACAGGCGATTTCAATCCTAGTATCTCCTTTGGACTCCCGAGTATGTCCTATGGACAACCGTATATGTCCACTGGACAACCATTTTGTCCCTGTCTCCTAAAGACACATTATCGTCATTTTTACTTTAAAAAAAACAGTAAGGTTTACAAAATTTTCAAATATGAATGTAACAATTAAAAGTGAATTCATAAAGTGTTAAATATCACGTATTAATGATTATTTAACAAGTTAAATGAAAAGTTTGTTACATTTAAAGTTTGTCGTTGTCCAGGAGACAATATTATTGGTAATAACTTATAAATTAAAAGTCGCGTCATTTATTTATGGAAGATAAATTGCAATCCATCCTATATTTAGTGAGAATAAAGTGACGGTTTACAATTTCACTGAATTTCAAAGTCAATTTAGTTAGTTGTCCAAGGGACTATGTTAACTAGAGTCATGTGGACTTCGGAGTCAAATTTACTATTTTATTTAAATAAATCGTTCTGCTCCATGTGAATTCTTAAAATATAAATAATTATCTACAGCAAAAATGTTGAAATATAAAAAAAAACAAATAAAATTAAAAAACTCAAATTTTCATTGAGTGTACACTTAAAAGTTGATTGACCCATTAATCAATATGACCGACGCATTACATCAAAATTATTTTCAGGGAGCGATCGGGCAGCGGGGCAGTGTGCATACAATGGGACTATTCTAGTTACATGGTGTATCAGAATACCACGTGAAACGTGCTACAAATGACGCATCGCGGGCCATGACATTTATACATATTATAGTTTTCCCAAAATTAAACGTACCTACCAAATACTTACTTAATCAACTTTTTCTGCACTACCAAAACGCACCTGCGGGGCAAGTAGTATGAGAGAGGTTTTTGAAAGCATTAGCAACCAGTAACGCAAGAGTAAAACCTTATTATCACTAGTTAATTTGTACGAATTATGACTTTTTCTTCCATCCTACTTTTAATCACTTCTGCATACTCGTATATCTCTTCGGTCAAACTACACTTGTAAACTCGTGCCTTATGGAAATACATATACTACAGTCACCTTAATTGAAGTGACATTTGAATCAAGAAGTTACATGTTAGTCAACGAGTTCCATCCATCACCGGAGTTACGTTTGAGTCAACAAGTTCCATCCATCACCGGAGTTACATTTGAGTCAACGAGTTCCATCCATCACCGGAGTTACATATGAGTCAACGAGTACCATCCATCACCGGAGTTACATTTTAGTCACCGAGTTCCATCCATCACCGGAGTTACATTTGAGTCAACGAGTTCCATCGATCACCGGAGTTACATTTGAGTCAACGAGTTCCATCGATCACCGGAGTTACATTTTAGTCAACGACTTCCATCCATCACCGGAGTTACATTTGAGTCAACGAGTTCCATCCATCACCGGAGTTACATTTTAGTCAACGAGTTCCATCCATCACCGGAGTTACATTTCAGTCAACGAGTTCCATCCATCACCGGCATTGGCGCCTACACGATGCGAAATGTGCGTCTAACATTGAACCCGGATAAGGATTTTAAAACGTCCAATGTAAAGCGTGCCCTTACTTGCAGTAGGAGTTACTCCTACTACTGCCGCGCAGAATTATTTCGAAGCTCTGATGGGGCAGTGGGGCAAGGCCGCTGCGTGCGTATACATAGGCTATTCTTGTCACATTGTATGTATTTTACACCCAAACATAACATTTCTTCAACACCAACATTTATTGAGATTCAATCAGACCAAAAGATAAATATTAGTTTTACAAACAAGCTACGATTTTTTTCCTTAAAAATAACCTGTTTAAAGGAAAATAACTAGTAGGCTCCAGGTAGTAGGTATAGGTACCATTAGTATCTATTGAAATTCTCGATAGATTACCTCAATAGACAGTATGTTTAGCCCCCTTCCTCTGGTCTCGCAAATGATTGATATAGCCTGGCAGCAATATTGCTACACCATAATACCCTCTTCAAAAATTATCCTAAATGTGCATTAGGTAATTGAACGCTAATAAACGCGATATTGAGGAGACAAATTGTGGTTGATATTACTTTCACCCGCTTCATTTAATTCAAAATGAACCGACTCGATGCACCAATTATTAATGAATTTAACTCACACTTGACCGGGTCATTTATCATTTATCACTATAAATTACCAGAAGCGGAAGACTAAATATAAAGCCAGTGCAATCGAGCTATTAATTGTAAAAGGTACTAAGTACATCATGGTTTCAATTGCTGATGCGCCTTTTCCTTGGGAAAAATAAGACTTTAAAGCATCACGATTCCGTGGCTCATAAATCCTTATTAAACGGAATATTTTTATGGAGCAGTAAAACTGCAGCCATGTGTTTTTTTTATGCCAATACCCCACTGCAGTCAAAATATTTCAGTATCAATCATTCATGGACATGGAATTGCAATTTGGTGAAGTATTTAAACGGAATACAATACAGAGTAATTAATAATACCTAAGGGAACAGTTGGTCCACCGCCTAAGTGATGACGTTAGCTGTAATTTTATGGCAATAGACAATCATAGAGTGGGATCGGGTTGTCGAAAGACCAGATAACTGAACATCCAATAATATAAATGTTTTGATTTCTATGTTTGCTAACGAAATAATCATCCATTTTGGAAATAATAATATGATATGATAATAAAAAAATACAATAGCCGGGAAGTCAGAATTAAGTTTAAAATGCATGAGTACATAATTATTTTTTTACAAAACAAATCATGCTTTGCAATGGGATAACTTTTTACGTCATGTTAGCAAAATGTTGTCAAATTTCAATTTTATTTTATTTATTTCAACTTTATTGCCCAAATATAAAAATAAAGGTACAACTGGCGGACCTAATGCCTTAAGGCATTCCTTACCAGTCAACCATTGGGCTAAACAGAAACTTTAGTGGTGCAGGACCCTAAATACTGAGACTCGAATGGAAACACAAATCAATTAATGAATACATACATAAATACATACAATTGTATGTACCTGATCAAAGATATCATGAGGATCATCAATCTTTAATAGTTAAAAAGCTTGTAGTATAGTTATATAGTCTGTTCAATAGGATGTAGACTAACAATTTATAATTGCTCCAAAAGAAAGAAGGCAAAAAAAAAAATTACCTAGTGACGCAAAACCCATTCAGATATCTCAAAGAATTACGAAGCTACAGTCGAGTTCTCCAATATATGTACACTTTTTTACCAACTCGAATGCGGCCGCTAACAATTAGTATGCAAACGCGTTCGATTAGGTAAAAAAGTGTACATATATTTATGAACTCAGTCGAGTTCATAAATATATGTACAATTTCACAGCGGTTGTACAGTCGTACAACCGCTTTAATATTGCTTGTTAGAGAGAGAAATAGTAATAACAGTAATAGTAAATGACAATCGGTTCATATGAAGGTGCGTTTTGCGGAAAAGGGACAGAATATACCCCTTCTCAAAACTTTGGTCACTTATAGCTTTGTTATTATTTAATCCCCTGCTTTACTTTTGACAATATTTTTCTACATTTGTCAATATAATTAATCCTTTTTCGGGAAAATTCAACATTATTGGTTATTTTATTTGGTGTCTACGTCTAGGTACACCCCTATTTGCACATCCCTTTGATTCTCATGATATGACAAGATGTGGACAAGATAAAGCATTTTTCACTTTCTGACAACATTTGAAATAAAATGGCGGATATTTCATTTGCCGTTTGAAAAACGACACCCTGCATGATTTCATGAAAATACACTTTGTCGTGATTATATTATTTACAGAACTAATTCGGCAATACAGCTGAAAATAAGCATACTCACACGAATTCCGGATGAATCAAACAGTCATTCGTTCAGTCATTTTAAGTAAAAAATACCGTATAGATATTCATGTTCACCATAATATCTATGTATCTTCTAAGCAATAGACGCAATACGAGTCCGAAGTGACTAGCACAAGATATAACTATTTCTATTAGCCAATTCTCTTTGAGTCTGTATGCAGTATCCCGGTATCCACGTTAGGGGAAGCGTGCGAGTGACGGCTGAATCGGCCTGTCACCCGTCACCTATCGGGCTGGCGTGTCACCCACAATGGCCTTTTCACAAGCTACTGTATCCCATTGACGTACAAGGACGGTTGCGCCGTTATTTTAAGTTTGCTCGTATTTCTCCTGGAAATACATAGATTTAGTACCGCGGTCAAAGTGAGAAAATATGCAACTTATGGAAGTTATGTGAAAAAATATTGACGCCCGCCAGCTGTGTCGCGGCGACATAGACTATCCGTCTCTTTCTAACAGAGTTCGAAAGGATATTTATCAATGATAATAACAGATGGATAACTATCGATTGATAATAACAAAAAAAAGCGCTCGTGAATGTGAACTGTATTCTAAGTATTCGAACGTGTATTTCCGCACTTGCGTCTATCCGAACGCACGAAGTGTCTACGTTCCCCTTACAAGAAGAATTCAGTTCGGATTATGCAAAGTTGAACGATTTTTTTTCCTGTTTGGCCTGCTAGGCGGCCAGTCACAGATGTGCTTAGGTATAACCTCATTAGGGGCCTTATGGGCCACCCAATGGAAATAAAGTTGAGCGAACTCGAGTGTCATTGGTTCTTATACTGGTGATAATTATCACGAAGCGTAATTATCTTGATAATTTCGAACCCTGCTTTCTAAGCGTTCTAATTAGTAAGAGACGGATGGTCTGTCTCGCCGCGACACAGCTGGCGGGCCGTCCTATGATAGCCGTGCAGCGGCGCTACCACGAAAATCGAATCCCGAAGTTCGTGTACTTGCATCCCTGTCACTCGAGTACAGTAAGTGCGATAGAGATAGAGATATCCGAACTTCGACAATCGAAGTTCGTGGTTATAGCTCAGGTCCCAGGGGCGCTTACTTCGTTCATCTTAGAATTAACTGTGGCCTGATTAGACTTGTAGAATTGCAACTTGTCGCTTCGTGAAACGGGCGGCCACTGAAATTTTACAAACCGTGTTAAACGCTGTTAAATATGGAGTTCGTAGGGAAACAGGAACATCGGGACGCACGCGGTCGAATGCGGAAAGCGATCCCGCGGCGCCCCTACCTTAAGACGGAGCTGGCACTCGTTGGGTTTTTAGACGGTAGGTAGTGGCTTCAGCCGCGGTTAGTCCGTCATACCCGCCCTGCCCCCCTCCCCGTGGCGGGCGGGATGCGTAAAGGCATTCCCAACGTAAATTTTTGACAGAAGCTTTTCTATCAAAAAAAATCATTTTTGGTACAAGCTTTTATTGCCGACTGTACTTTTCTGTATACCATCATCAACTACTCATTGAGACGATTCTAACGAGCCCAAACTCAAGCGGTTACGTCGGTTAAGTACTGAATTCCCATGGCCACCTTCTGTCTTCATCATCAGATCAGCTCGATGGTACCATAATATTGCATTGTCATCCAAACTATACTTATACCCAAAATTTCAGCTCAATCGGTCACCGGGAAGTGGGTCAAATTTAACTTGCAAGATTTGATTACAGACAGACAGACAGACAACGGGACAGGTGAAACTAAATAAAAGCTTGTAAAAAAACAGAGAAATTGGAACAAGTGACGTCAAGTTTTCTATGGTCAAGCGTAGTTTTTTGGATCTTTCAGTTGAAGCGTGATGCTTTTCGATTAGGTAATTTACGAGTGTTGACACTTTTGACAGATACATGAAAGTGGGATATCCACGTGACATCCCGGAGCCATGTTACATTTTGAATCTCGAATTGGGTTACAGTGATAAAATATACACAAAATTATTAAAACAGTCAACATCATCATCATAATTAGCCGAAAAACGTCCACTGCTGGACATAGGCCATACTCGTATCAAGAATTAATTTATTAATCAATTTAATTTCTTAATTGCACTAACTGCAGTTCAAAACCTAACTCGGGCGTATGATAGTCTCTATTTTATCACATGATATGATAATACTCGTGCAGTTTAAGACTCCCAACATGTAGAATAAGGATGCAGTTTTGCGCTAAATTGTTACCAACACTGAGAATTTCAAATGACAAAAAAATTACCTCAACGCAAAGCTCCTAAATTAACAAAGCAGCTGTCAGAGAAACTTGCGGACCATCGTATGCAAATACTAACGAAACGTGGAAATAAGATCGTTCGAGACATGTAGGTGCCTGTCCGGTCGCTGATGGATCGCCGAGTTTATTGGAGACGTGAATAGACCTGCGTCAAACCAAGTGTCAGTACAAAGACGTTGCTAGCTTTTAATAGCCCGCCAGAAGCTGACTCACCTTACATTTGGTTAATCGAAGGTTAAATATAACATCAATATTACGTTACGTTTATAAAAGAACGCGAACCCATTTTAAACCTATATCATACGAAATCAATTTCAAACATCTCGCGGGAAGTTGGATGTTAATTTTCACGAATTCCATGTTTCATGGAATTAATAACCGGGAAATGTTCGGGTATATTGAAGAGTTGTTCAAACTGAGATTATAATCCGCTTTTGTGGGACGTTATAATTAAATAGCGCGATCCCAGTTGTTATCGTTTGTTTTGCAATATACAATAACAATAAGGGCTCATTGGTCGTAGAGAGCAAAATAATACTGCATTACAAAGGTTGAATAGGAGGCATGTCGCGGTTCTTGTAATTAATTAAATTGACCCTTCCCCGCGGGCGCAGAAAGCATCTATAAACAAACCTTCATTTTAATTCAATTTGAGCCTTATTGGCACGACGTTAGTGACGCTTTTAAGCGAAATTTTAGCAAATTGTCAAGAATTTGGTATTTTATTACTTGGTTGGTTTTGGTTCACCTTGAGTTCTGGCAAAGGGTCGCTATAAAGGGACCGATATTATCCCTTGTTGTTAGTAATAAGTTTATGAAGAACACGCTGGAGGTACTTTGATTCGCTTCCAGTGTTCCTTTAACGATATTGGCAATCCAGAGTTGCCGAAGCTTTGGAAACAAATAATTCGAGTTTATTGTGAAATAAGAGCGAGTTTTACAAACTTAGTATTATATACAGTGTGGAAGTCTAATACAAGCAAATAATTATACGGTGGTTAATAAAGATCCTAAGACGAGTATTTAGTTAGTTTTTATCCTAAATTACGCCAAAAAAAAATTCCATACAAAATAATTCAGCCCGCAGTGTAAAGCACTCATTACGCAGCATCACTTTACTAAAGCTGATTGACAGGTAGGTACTTGTCAGACTTTTTGACAGTTGTTACGTGGTGTATTAGCTGTGTGCATTACATTGCTGCTTGATATTTTTTCAAAAATTATTTACATGCTTTAAATTAAGTCTAACTTAAAAAGTCCTGTTAATTCATGATTACGGTACTTAATCCTATACCTGATTTAATTATTTGCTTGTATTAGACTTCCACACTGTATATTGATTTAAACTTTCACGATTCTCACACATTATTTATACTAAACGGGACTTAATCGCGTATAATTATCAATCAAAAATCGGCAGGTGAATAAGTCTGCGATAGCCGAGCATTTGTTGGAGTCAGGACCAAACCACTGGATTGAGCTTCATAAACCGAAAGTCCTGTCTACGGAACGTCATTTCTACAGTAAAAAATACGTGAAGCCGTTGAAATCAGAAAACATCGTAATTTCAACCGGGACGACGGTTTTAAGATTTCATCTTCGTGGAATCCTATCATAAGTAAATGCCAGCGTCAAAAAACATCGTCCGTTATATCACCGGATATTATTAGTGTTGTGTGTCGGCCGGGTGACAACCCTAGTGTACAAGTGGTTAATGCGGGTAGTTCGGAAAACCCGCGCAGCAAGAAGATGTTGATACCTGCTCAAGCCAGTTGGCCCCTTGACCATGGATGTTGCAACACATCCGAAACGTCGGGAGACCTCAGTGAGGTAAATAAAATAAGTTAATTATACGCGATTAAGTCCCGTTTAGTATAAATAATTAGTATTATATGTAATGATGAAGGATGGAGGCAGATAAAGAATATCCTACAAACATAGCGTTGCTAGGTAGCTATAGATATTGTAGGTAGCGTATGCCCTAGGGATATAGGGAAAGCAGTCATAATTCCTCCACCATGAGCCGAGTACAGTGCCGCAGAAAAAGTGCGCTAAATTTTAATTTAGGTATATATTTACATGACAATAAATTGCGAGGCATGTATAATAGAGGAATGAAAAGTTTCGTCACTTTTTAACTTTATTTTAATAATGTTAAGGTCCAAAATTTACGAAACTATTAATTCCGCGACTACACGTAAGTGCCGCACCGTAACATAGACAATTAACTGTTTAAATCATAGACTAACGAACCTCAACACCCTGTGGTAAATCAATATAATTAATCATTACCGATTAGTAATAAAGTCTCAGCTATTTAATAGATTACATTTACAGGTTTCCTCCACGCGGAGAAACCTAAAGGGTATTTGAGGTAAAGTAAAAAGACAAGTACATAGTTTGGAATGCCTTTCAAATGCTTTTTCTCAGTGACGTTGAAATTTGAAATACCACAGACAGTTTAATCAAAGTACCTAGATTATTGAATGTCAAATACATGAAAAGAAATATCGACTCTGTGAGTTAAATATGTTTTGTCCCTTTCTCACACACACAAATATTTTAGATAAAGACAAACTAATTTTAACGGCATTTTAGCTAAAACAGGCTCATTGAACGTTTATTGAATGAAAAATCTACCAAAATGTATCGGCATCTAGTGACGCTTTGGATTCTACGTACTCATGCACTTTAAATAATAACTACCATAATGTGGATTGTGGGTATTGAATATACGACCGGCGTAAATCAGGCTGACAGCATGGACTTACCGCAGACGCCTGGGTCCTCGATCCTCGTTCACAAAGCGGTGTGTACTCGCCTGTGAGCTCAACCCCCGTCTTACTTGATATCGGGGGTTACACTTACACCGGTTTTCCTGCAGCGAAGCGGTTTGTGCCTATGTTTTCTGAATAGACTTCTGCTAGTCGAAAGCAAACGGTAAATTATGGTGGTCATTGTATATTTGCACTTTATCATCGTGTTGTAAGTGTGTTTCATTTTGTAAATATTCTGAACACTAAAACATTTTGAAGTCAACTTTAGGCAGATTAATAGGAAAGCTTTCATGGTAAGCTCTTCACTAAATAATATCAATGAAAGGTTTCTTTGAACAACTTTCGCTTTCAGTTTGCACGCAGGTCTTCAAGGTTTTCATGGGGCATAAAGTAATACTTGTCAAGATCAGTTTATTTTCCGAAAAGACCATTGATCTATCTATTCAATGTACCAATTCGTTAATAGGTAGGTACGCAATATTAAGTTCCTTTTGTCATTCTTATTCCCGATCATTTTGGAAATTATTAGCTTTGGCAACGACTCGACTTTGGCCTAGTTGATAGTGATCCTGCCTAGAAAGGCGAACTCCCATGGTTCGAATCTCGGTTAGGTAAGGTATTTGTGTGATGAGATGAGCACGTATTATGTTCCTGAGTCTTGGGTGTTTTTAGCGAGACAGTTGAATTTTTCACAGATGTATTTCTGTGGCCGCTATAACAACAACTACTAAAAACTAAATAAAATAAATATTTAAGGGGGGCTCCCATACAACAAACATGATTTTTTTTGCCGATTTTTTTAGATAATGGTACGGAACCCTCCGTGCGCGAGTCCGACTCGCACTTGGCCGGTTTTTTTTAATGTATAATAAGTTGTATGACTTCAAATACATTATAATCAAATTGCATAAAATAAGTATTATGTGTAAATAAAGATATTTGATTTGATTTGATTTGATTTGATGTTATGCCTCTTATTTGAGTTAGGAGAATATTATTATAGGCTATTTATTTTTCGAATTAAATATTGAAAAGCCAAGTACAATTATTTTTCGTGGCCGACATAATTACAAGAAATAATAAGTTTCTGTCAAAAAGCTTATTTTTTGTTACAACTTTTATTGCCAACTGTACTTTTCTGTATACCGTCATCAACTACTCGGTTAGACGATTCTAACGAGCCCAATCTCAACAGGTTATGGCCACCTTCTGTCTCCATCATCAGATCAGCTCGATGGTACCATAATATTGGCTCAATCGGTGGAAGATATCTGCATCAAAATTGAGTTGCAAGATTCTACCCGAATAAACATAGTTACAAACATTGCAAGTTAAATAAAAGCTTGTAAAATAGGTAGCCTGGAACAACAAGCATGTACGTATGTACACGTATAAAACGCGTGGCGCGGACCTACATCGCTATTGGGTCAGTATCTCACTACAGTATCAATGTATGAACGGGCCGCTGTACGTAAATACCGAGCATGAATCATGCGCGGCTATTGCTTTATAACCGCATCCGATGATTGCAACATGGATGGGAACTGGATCAAACTTAAAACAGTCCATTACTTAAAATACCAGTTTCTTGATAAAGGTGTAACTTTGACTGCAGCTAAATCTAACTTAGATGAAGTTATTCCTTGATGAAAACACATCCACAGAAATCATACGATATAAATATTGAGTTGTATACTGGTTGTGCATTATGCGCCCTGCACTTACTAAAATGAATCAATGATGTAACGAACAGAGTCGCATTGATTATCCATTGTTATATAATTGGAAAGGCGCTTGTGTAACGTTAAACAATGTTTTATTCGGAGAGATGATTTTCCCTATTTTTAGATTAAAGACAGCAGTATTGTGTAGTAACTAAGCAACAACATACGTCACCCTCCCAAGAGGGAAAAACCGGGAGGCTACTTTATCAGTCCAATACCAAATCAAATAGTGATTTTCTGTATAACCTCCGTGTCTACAAAACCCTGAGTAAAGCAGGAAACAACAAATCACAAATTGATCAATTACATTAACTAGTATATTAAATTAATTCGTTTTTAAACTAAACTACTATAAGTTGTAATGGTTTTATTTTCATCAAGAGTGGATGTCAATCAATTTAACTTGATAACTAGCGGGGTAATGCTGTGAGCGGCATCGGCATGAGGATCTCAGAGCCGGGTACGATGCAGGGTGGGGTGGTGCCTTTATTATTAGTTATGTTATTGTTTTTAAACTTTTATCGTTTTCTCAATTAATTTATTATAGTAGAACTTAATCTATACCTATAATAGAATTATTTTGTAGGGCGCGTCACACCAAAATCTTCGTCGGTGAGATGAGAACTGAGAGAACCAACTGAGAACTCTTCGCAGCTCTTTACAAAAAATATAATGCGTTGTTACAGTCGTTGCTACACT
The DNA here is from genome assembly GCA_947578815.1 of Epinotia ramella. Lineage (NCBI taxonomy): Eukaryota > Metazoa > Arthropoda > Insecta > Lepidoptera > Tortricidae > Epinotia > Epinotia ramella. The sequence continues at coordinate 19,893,250 of OX388205.1, forward strand.
GGTCACTAGTAGTTGGTTAGTAAAAGAAAGTACCTATAGCATGACTACGATCACTTCATGAGCACGTTAACATCGAATGTTATTAAATTTTAGCAAATGTGAACGCTATATTTAAAATTTAAATTCAATTATCTACCACCCAGCACAAAAATAGTAGACAGAAAGTCACTTTGCCTCCTGAGTTCTCCCATCTTTGAAGTATCGTTTCTGATTATATTAATAACACTTTTTCTAAATTCCGAAGTCAAGCAAATTGTTTACCTACTCGAAATCAGTCCTCAATATGCTCTTGTAATTCTTCAATTTTGCCTTTTTGTGTCTTTATTTATTTATGAGCTCCGCTGTTGCTCTTTTTGGAAACATCAATTTTTTTTAGACGATTTAGTCAAAATTAGTTTGGAAATGATTTTAAATATTCAGCTCAATGAACCATTTTAGTTACAAGCATCCATCACTATTCGGTTTGGCTGCTTAGGAATCCGCAAAATGTCGATGTTGCCACGTATAGGACCACTAACAATGAGACTGCGGGCTTGGAGGATGCCAAGAATGCTTTCCCTTTTCGACGCCGACGATGCATATATCCGCACCGCAGGTTTAACGCCAACGACTGATATAAGTGTCAAGGAGCCCAGCGCGATAGCAACCTTGCATTGACATAAGGTGTAACTCCTCACGAAATTTCTTGAATTCTTGATGTTGATTTGGCGTGTGGTTGATAACTTTTCTCTTTGTCAGCGCGTTGATTTCCCAGACAACCCAAAATCTCAAAGGAGCTTAGTCGATATATAAAGTGTAAGTACCTCTCCTACACCTAAAGCGGGGATGTTTTTTTTTTCTCGTTAAACCCATGGTATCGTTGGATAGCTCATTTAAAAATATTATGGGTTTCGTAAAACCACTTTTCAATGTCATCAGTAATGCGTTTGCGAGATATTGGGCTTTAAAGCCCTAATTTTTGTTCGAGTCATGTGTCCCCCCGTCTAAATGGCTACTACTGGGGATCTGAAAAAAATCGTGGTAGTAGTACATATAATGAAATTAAAAGTAAAACTATCACGGACAAGTAGGCAGAAGTAGATACCGAGTAATAGTCGACCAACTTAATGTGTACTTGGAAAGGCCAATTTTCGTACAAATTCGGGAGACGCAACCGCACCGCACGTCGATGTAACGAGGATAGACAGGCAACTACGGAACCCTACACTGCGCGTGGCCCGACACGCACTTGGCCGGTTTTTTTCTTATTAGAACACGATACCTGTTGAGCCCTTGATCACACCGCATTTATGGTACACCCGTATATTATTTATTGCAATTTAACATACAAATCTAATCTGAGCCGCAGTTCAGGTCCAGATTGCGCTATACTTTTGGCGGTCGGAGCTAGAGAGGCGGTCACTGGCTACATGCCCATCTCCAAATACCTGTAACTTCCTGGATCCAACCTCCCTTCGTCTGGCGACTGGTCACGGTATGCCCCACACACATATGGCACTTATATCCTTGTGGCACGGACGTGGACCGACTGGGTCACCACGGACTATGTTGTCATAAAAGTGCAGGCCGCTTTTCTAGACATACGACACTTAATGATATAAGTTACTTGGTCTCTTGACACCTTCAATTTGCCAGCCCTCCTTGAGCCGACTGGTATTGTCAGAGATGATGGCAAGATACCGTTTCCGTGGAGTTTGGGACGGATGTTGGTCCCCCAAACCGGGGGGACCCCCAACGGACTACTTCTAAAGCGGTTGCAGAGGCGGAAAATGCCGAAAATATTAAATGTACCTAGTAAATATAGAGGCCTCGGCAGAGAGTACAACTTTCTAGCCTTTGGCGTCGAGACCCTCGGTCCGTGGGGTTCCAGTGCGCATAAGTTATTTGCGGAAATCGAAACGTCTGGTTGATGTAACTGGTGACCGAAGAGCTGGCTTTCTCGCGCAACGCACCAGCAGCAGCATTGCAATTCAGCGAGGAAATGCTGCGCCAGCATTCTCGGTTTATGCCTCGAGGGCGTTTATAGGTTTAACTTAGTTTTAATTAAGTTCATGTTGATGATCATCTTGGATATACTTAAGATAATATAATAATAGTATATAATCACAAGTTAGTTCATCGTTTTAGAATAAGTATTAGGCATAACTGAAATTTGTCCCTTTCCAGTACATTTTTAAGTTAGTCGACTATTACTCGTTAAGGTGGTTCGTTCGACGACCATACAAAACGTTTCTTGACATTCGCAGGCTAACGACGTGATATTTTAGGAAACTTATGTAATACACTTTCATTCATTGGCTTTCCATTTGCGCGAAATTCCCCCTTTCCTAGAAGAAAGACGTTTTGTATGGTCGTCGAACCACCTTAACGAGTAATAGTCGACCAACTTAAAAATGTACTGGAAAGGGACTAATTTCGTATAAATTCGGGAAGATTATTCCATCGGGAAGTTTCGAGGCACGGATTAGAGCAACAGAACGACACGGTATCTGACGATCAAGCCACCATTGATCTTTTGACCTTGTTTTTAACCGACTTAAAAAAAAGGAGGAGATTCTCAATTCGGTTGTATTTTTTATTTTATTTTATCATCATTTTTTTTTTCAATGTTTTTGTTACCTTGGAAATCCGACATTGATGTGCCAATTCGTAAAAGTTTTTTTTTTTGTATGTATATGGCTTCCAGGTGGGTCCCATTTTTTAAAAAAAATCAGTTGGATGATGGGATCCATGAGGAATTGAGGGAACTCCTCAATTATATTAGGCACGCGTGTAGTGATTTTCGTATTTTCTATTATAACTCGTGTATTTACACCCGGAAATCATAAATTTGGTGGATATGAAAACAACCAACACAGATGACTTATGGATTTCATCAATTATGTACTTAAAAGTATATCACAGATTCTGATAAGATTGCGTCGAAATAGCAACTAATGAAGTGCCAAAGGTGATCCTGGTGGAATCGACGGAAGGCCTCAAATATGTATTATCGGGCCACATACAGCGATTCGGTTTTTTTCTCTAATAATCAACGCATTTGCTCTCGGAAATCAGTTCATGTGGTAAATTGGTAAGGAAATGTGGAAATGTTCTCGTGTCTTGGCGGAGTACTAAATTGAAGTCGGTTAAAACTTTTTTTTTAAAGTAAATTATGTTTATGTATTTTTCATGATTGCTGTGACAAAATCTTGTTTTCAGGAATGTAGGTACTAATTACTCCCCGTTTCAGCTCTAACCAGGTTACATGCTGAAGGAGGTGGGGGATACATGTTTTTTCACGCCACTGGTCGGAAATGTGGCAAAAGATGGTTAGAATTCAGGCTTCAAAGCTGGGGTTAGTTGGACGTCGCACGAACCTGACCATCTATGAGTTTAAACTGTCCAACAATGTTTTTGTAGTCCAGTTTGAACAGCGATTCGAACAATCACACTCATGGACTCGTCTCCTTCGAGGTCCTCACCTGCGGCTCGAACCTCGAACACACTCGTCCATCTATTGCCTACTTTCTAGCCTTTACAACAATGTACTATTTGAAGTACTGTGAAAGAAAGAGAAAGAAAGTGACTGCCGGCCGACGCTCTAAACCCAGACGAGAAGCAAGACTTTGTTGGGGGGAGAAAAGTAGCCTATTACTACACGCATCAGTTGCATGCAGTCCTGTCACTCAACTGAAAGTCATTGTTAATAATAATCGGTATCTGTAATCGATCATTTTACCATCGCACAAAGCCACACTGTGGTACAAAGAAGCTGCGGTCAATATCCTTTCAGTAAGTCACTGGAAGTACTTACACTGTACCTACACCTTACTTGAGAGTGAGCGATGTTTCGAACTATTTTAATTTTAAACGTAAGTGGTCTTTCAAGAGCTTATCAATCATTTTCTTTGTGAACATTTCTCGAACTACAGTAAGTTAAAGAAAGCAACTTCGTGTTTTGAATATTTTAAGAGGATTTATGAGTTGTTTGGCGGTTTTCCTCTCCCTAAACTGTATACTTAAAACATGTTTACGTAATAACATTAAACGAATACTTTCACGAAGTATAATTTACAAATTCTCATTATTTTCACCATCAGATGTTAACAAACGTATCGAACAGAGAGGAGAATTCTACTACTATTGAGCGGGGCACCCGCAGCTCGTCTCGCAGACGGAGCCACGGTATGAAATATAACCGATGTCCATATTGTCCATCCCAAGAGCCCATTCTATATACGCTATTGGTGAGAATTTATGTATTTCCATAACATACATACAAAAGTAATCCTCTATGCTTGTTATACTATCGATATAATATTTTGGCATTCCTTACTAATATCATTCGACCTACGAAAGCTACGGTAGCCTAGTGTTTCAGGCAAGCGGCTGTCAAGCGGCGGTTGTCGGTTCGAATCCCGAAATGTTTACCTTTAGCTTTTCGAAGAAGGTACAGATCGTGAGGAAATCTAATCCCAAAAAAATCTGGGTTGGAAGGTCAGATGGCAGTCGCTTTCGTAAAGCTAGTGCCTATGCCAAATCTTGGGATTAGGTGTCAAAGCGGACTCCGGGCTCCTTTGGGGCACAACCAGAAAATCGCTAGGAGGATGATGATGACTAATATCATTCGACCGCGAATGGTTTGCGAATGGAGCATGGATATGACAGTTTTGCCAAATAATTACGTCAGATTGAGAATTAATGATCAGTTATCCCATTAGCGAAGGTTTACAGTATGTAGAATCAATTAGTAGCAGCTAGTAATGAGGATTGAGGACTATTTGCATAATTGTTTTGAAAATGAAAATTCATGGTTACCTCCGCCAAGCTCACAATATAATAGGATTATTAAGCCGACAGAACTTGGCAGTTGACAATAGGTGTATTATATGGACTGTTAAAGTAGGATGTAAAGGCATTTTGGGACAATAAATTGCGTGTATGTCAATAATTTTGTGTCTTATCTTCCATATCTTTACCTCTAACATTTGAAGCCATTATTGCTTGGCCTATATTTTCATATATTTCAAAGGAACCTAATTGAAAAAACGCAGCTCCAGTGCTTATAAATAAAAAAAACTTAGTATATCACTGATAAAGGATTTTATATACGAAGAAAACGGGCCGCTACAGCGACAGCACTATATTTATCTGTTTTAATTTTTCACTGCACTATTGAATTTTGCATTTCCAGTTGGCGCGGAGCCAGGCGATTTTTTGGCTGGAATTTACAGATCCTTCAGACTGAATGAGCCAACTGAATAATAGTTATACGATTTATTTTATAGGGAGAGCATTTTATAGCCAGTTTATCCAGACTATTTGGAAACACGTGATTAACGAAGCTGTATCTTTACAACAAGACGCTTTAAACCTGGTGTCCGTAAGGTATTTATTAGACTTTAGTGAACTTTTTAACTTAACAGTATAGTGTACAGTAGTCAGAAGTAGTGATCCTAAAAGCATAATTAATTTAACTTTTTCCTATCCTCTCCTTTACTAGTAAACGAGCAATATTTGTATATATGTATATTATTATATACCAATTTGAAATCACATTCTCAAAAACGGCTCTAACGCAATTATTGGACCAATATGTTTCCGAGCTCCGTCCCGAATGCCTCGCAACCCCATTTCTCCGCTCTGTCTTCCGCTCAGACGCACTGTGTCCGGCAGCAACTCACCTATCCCGAGGTTATGCAAAGTGCTAAATGCATGCTGTCATGGGACGGATATACACTTTGACCCTATAGTTAGATTTAAGAGAAGTGTTCGCGATTGCCTGTCTGGTTTAGTTTAGTTTTTTCAGGACCTCTGTATGCACAGTAGTTTATGCAACTGATACATAATCAGAGGCCTTAATATACGAGTGTGGTTTTATGAAACGAGCGGCAGCGAGTTTCATAATAGGATCACACGAGTGTTTTAAGGCTAAATTATGTACAGTTGCATACACTTCTTTATCTACACACATATCATAAGTGCTATAAGATGGGTTCAGAAGCCGTAGGAAAATGACCTGCATTGCTACTATAGTGCTACCTGTAAAATATGATTGTTGCAATCGTGGCTGCATTTCCGATATCCGGCGGAGTATTCATATCGTTCTCGGAGTCACTAACTACTCATATTTTCAACTAAAAAGTGAATTACAAACAACTTTTCACAATTCTACTGTCGTAACAGCAAAAACCAACAAAGAAATGAAAGAAATGACAACAGTAATGGCGGCAATTCGATCCTACTTCAAGATGAATGTTTTTTTTAATCATAGACAAACGAATGAAGTCCCTATTCTCATGTCACTCTTGATCAAATGTCGTGCGGTTTATATTAAAAAACATACTGAATTGACGTTTCGCATCGATAACTGTTTTAATATCTATGGATACTAGAATAGAGACCCACTTGAGTTTTGACAGCTGTTCCAAATTTAAACTCATAACCTTACAAAAATCTGTACTGAAATAACATTACAGTACAGATTTTACCTACTACCACATACAAGAAAGTTCTCATAGTCAAATTGGTTGTAATACTTGTAATAATGCTGGGGTTTTTCCTACGGTTTCTGAACGCATTTTAGAGCACTAATGATATGTGCGTAGATAAACCATATTTATTCACTCTATTTTACTCATTTTAGAAACTTTAACGCAATTGTCTGTTATGATATAGACCCCTTAATGTGTGTAAATGAGCTTTTAAATTCCATGTTGTTTTTTTGGGGAATTTCGATAATTATGCCTGCCTGCCTTTTTTGTAATATGCATGTGGGGTTTACGTGTCAGTGATTGTTACATCTAGCATAAAACTTTTATTGCAAGCTATTCATGTAATATATGGTGTAAACAATTGTTGGTAAACCTAATAAATAAATAAATAGGAATTCAGTGTATTACATTTACGTACTTATTTCGGTTCTAAATCTATATTTACGAGACCCAAACAAATTCTTCTAAACTTTGACTTTATCAGTTCTAAATCTACATATTTAAGACAGCCAAACAAATCTCCTATTGATTCCAGAAGCCAAGCGTTTAGTTTTTGGAACGGAACATTTAACTTCCACTCAACCACCCTTCGGAAAACGTGCGAGTGAAAACTTCACGAGTGTTGGCGAAGGGGAGCCAGCGTCGAGGATATCTGTTGGCTTTTCCTAACCGTATTCGTTGGAAAGGGACGGACGAAGTTATGTGTACGATAAATTTGATACGTTAGCACCTGAGAAATGCCTGCAATGTAACTTAACTCCCTGACCTGGTGGCAAAATGCGCCAATACCGAACACGACTAGGATATGAATATTTTATATTCTCGCCGGAAGACCAGCGCTCGCATTTAACGCACTGCATAGTTTAGGATTTAGGTATTGTGACAACACCAAAAAAAGTGCGAAAATTTCGTGCTTTTTTGAGTACTGCAAGTTAGAAGCAGGTCTTTCAACGCTGCAAACTTGGATATAAGGTATTGGTAGTGGTCCTAACAACAGATAAAAAAAATTACAACTAGCCGTTAGCTTGCGATTTTAGCGATTTTTCTGGTCAAATATGACTGGCCTATTAGTATACAATATAGTTTTTAATAGTTATATATAAATATGTCCATGTCTATACACGTGTGTGTATTTATGTCTTTTGTTTTTCATACATTATTTTTATTTAATTAATTTTCATTTCTTTTTATTATATACAGGCTGTTTCAAAAATACCCCTAAAGCCGAGAGGGGGTTAAAAGGTCCCTTGTAAAGAGTGTATTGGCAATATTTGAAAACCATTGTCCACAAAGAACAATAATTTGGATAACACATAAAATAATCATCATTGAAACGCAACCCTGAAAACTTAAAACTAAAGAGCAGGCTACCCGGAAAGTTATGTAGATTTTTACTTAATTTGCTCTGAGAGGTATATAAATAACAACAACCATTACCAAGTTAGAGTTAATGATCATGTTATGTAATACGTTGTTTAGGTATTTTTACAAATATCTGTTTTTTTCAACTTACACGTATTCACACTGTCTACCTATGACTTAGTTATCATGACTTTGTACTTTTGTACGTGTTTATATATTTGTTTATATGTTTGTTTTTTGTGTTTGTATATTATGATGGTGGCAAACGAGTATATACTGCCTGCCTGAAGGTAAGCAGATACCGTAGCCTATGGACGCTTAAAAGACTCCAAAATATTCATTAGTACTTTTCCAACCCTATTTTGATTTGAGGATTGATAGTGGTGACAGCTAGGGACCAATGCAGATCTCTCTCAACCAGGGCATCCCTCGGGAGCTCTGACCTCTGACCGACTTTACTAACCACCACCTAGACCTAGAACACACCTGTAAGTTTTTCTGTTTAGCCCTGCGGTTGACTAGTAGCGAACGCCTTAAAGCATTAAGTCCGCCTTTTGTACAACACCTCCATCGCATATTTTGCATCGTCTCCACCACTCAAAGGTTGTCTGGAAGAGATCGCTTTTTAGCGACAAGACCGCCTGTTGTCTACCTACTACTACCATTGTTTAATTTACCTCTATTTTTCTATTATGTACTACCTATTTCTGGTGAGCAATAAAGAATATTTCTATTGTATTGTACCTACTACCTACCTAGCGAGCAAGTAATATACTTAATCAATTAGGCTACTCCACAATGTCTACAACCTTCTTGAGTAGCCTAATTGATTAAGCCTTGTTACGCTTTTAAAAGTTCTGTGAGAGCTTTATGTAAGGAAGGTCACAAAACAAATACTTTTGGGAAGTTAGCAAGATCTCATTGGCACAAGTTAGAAGCCATATAGGTAGGTGTAATGAATGAGAATCAGACATATTTTCTTTCACACGCGCCTTCGAATCGAAACTTCATGTTTGTTTACTTAATTTGTGAAAGGAGAGGAGAAGTACAGAAAGTACATATTTTGCACTCAGTAATTATTTTATTTTTAACCAACTTAAAAAAAGGAGGTTCTCAATTCGGTTGTATTTCTTTTATCGTTATTATTTTTAATGTTTGTTACCTCAGAACTCCGTCACATTATGAACTGAAACGTAAAAGTTTTTTTTGTTTGTATGTAATACGAGTAGGTCCAGATTGGTCCCATTCTTTTCAAAAATCCAGTTGAATGATGGGATCCATGAGGAATTGAGGGAACTCCTCAAATAAGTATATTAGGCACGCATGTTATTATTTTGGTATTTTCTCGTATAACTCGTGTATTTACACCCGGAAATCACAAATGTTGTGAAGTGGAACTGACTGATGATGAAGACCACAGATGATGTCTCCTGGAACTCCCCAATGATTTACTTAAATCTATAAAAGTACGTCACAGATTCTGATATGATTCCGTTGAAATAGCAACTAATGAAGTGCCAAAGGTCTCAGAATCACCTTTCTTGGTGAATCGACGGTTCTCCTCAAATATTATCGGCCCACATACAGCGATTTGGTTTTGTTCTGTAATAATTAATGTTCATGTGGTAAAGTGGAACGAAAATGTGGAAATGTTTATTTGGCTTGGCAGAGTACTGAATTTAAGTCTGTTAAAACTTTGTTTTTAAAGTAAATTATCTATTAAATTAATTTAGGTTACACTTAGTAATTTTAAGATTTACTATCCATGCCATATATTCTCAAAATATAACGATTATTTCATTGGTACCACGCAATCATAAACATCATCATCATCGCTCCAAGTAGTTTTGGTCATATGAGGATGCATACACTTTAATGATCGACATTCGCCAATCATTCATTGAAGTTCCAATTTGTGCAATTGGATGGTAATTTTCGAATTGGGACTAACGACAAAGATATACAAGACGAAAAATACTTGTTTCCTTTTAATTAACCCTTTCGATATCCCGGTTAAGCACAATTAAATGACAAAAGAATTCAAAGGGTTAAGTACGAACACAATAAAAGTTATGAGGGCTAAAGTCACCATTATTTTCACTTATCAGTACTGTAGTTGACCGTAACATTACGAACCTCAGCGGAACCATTTCTTGTTACAAAGTACTCCTCCTACTATTACAAACGCAATAGTTAGTGAGGAGGATGTTAGGATGTAATTTTCACGCTAAAACTACTAAACGAGTTTTGGTTTGACGAAATAGTAGTAGTAGTATTTCCAGTGTTATTTACTACTGTGTTTACTACCATTTGTAGTCAGCTAGTTGTATATTATAACGAAAATAATGTACGAACTACAAAGTAATGCTAGCACAAGTAACTTTTCCACTAGGAAATTCACGAAACATTCTACAAAGGCTACAAATAGGTTGCTTAATTAGCTCATTTTTAAGTTACCCGCTAACATTTCGTGAAGTGCTAATAAATACCCGCCTAACGGTCAGCGAACTTCGTATTTAGACTGAAATGATAATTCTGTTTCATTTTGCTGCAATGTTCCTACATTGTTACCTACGTGACTGTATGACTGTTAGACTAAATACCTAATAAAAATAAAAAATAATCCTTCTGCTCTTCTAATATCGTTATTAGGTAAAGTAAAGCCCGACTAGAGCTATGTGAGGATTTTAAACGGGGGGCGCTGTTCTGTCATTAATAGGTATAGTACCCATACCTAACTGTCAACAAGTTGGAACAAACTTGTAGTTCCATTGAAATTCTGCAACATGGCGATCTTTACATTAATCAGGTCAGCAGTTAGTACAACCTAGAGATATCGAAACCGAACTGGACAGTGTTTCAGCGGATTTTAAGAAATGGTGAAGCATTAGTTAGGTGGTAATCTATCGTTATTGTATTTTTTGAAGTTCTTATGAATTCAAAGCCGATGCATGCGTTCTAAAGCCACAAAACGTTTCAAAGAACATATCAACGTATCAAGTGCTTTTAAAATATTATACGGGTCGGCCAGTCGGCCACTTTTGTTCTGCATACTGTGAGCATTTCTGTCAACAAAAAAATATCGGAAACCTTCGAAACGGCGGCGGAGACGACTGTTCGTAATAGATAAGTGAAGTGCTATAGATATGTTTTAAATGAGTGGCAGTGAAAAGGGTTGGGACAGATAAGGCCGGACGCTCGTCGACGGATCGTAAAGCTATCGTTGAGGAGCCGTTTATCGCAAATCTTTTGCATATTGAAATGATTTCTTCGAAGCTTACAGATAATGCGGGGAAATGGGGCGTTTACTAAGATCTGGGTTCTGAGGATATTGGAACCTGCAATGTAGCTATCTATACATTGCAGGTTTCAATACAGAACTCAGAACCCAGATCAAAGCCTAAAGATTAAAGATTTTTATGGAACTTGCTCAATCAAGTTTATGCAGACAAAATGTGTTATAGCGAGGCACGATTTGCACCCATCGGTTTAATGGCCTAACTATTGGGTTGGCAGGTATTAACTGGTAAGTCGAAACAAGTAGGTAATTTACTTATCGGTTCAATAAATATATTCGTTTATATATATTTTATAGACATCATACTTTTGATTAGTATAAAATTAGTTAAACTATTGAATGCAATGTAAAAAAAGTAAATTTTGTAATTTTTTTTCTTGCCAGGAATTTTTTAACCAACACATTACACGAGGTGTACTAAACTCAATTAAAATAGCTTTTCAGCTATTAAACAGATGGGTGCAAATCGTGTCTCTATTCGTATCTCCTACTATTATGTTTGTAGCTAACGTGTCGTTGTGCAATTTGCAAAAAAATGTAGGTAAGTAATGTAAAATAACAGATGGCCTAAAATCGTGTAGATTATCCAGCAGGTGAAATTCGAGGCAATCGCTAGCCATAGATATTTAGTGACATCGAGTACTACACAAAGGCAAAAAAAAGCTGCTGTTCAATTTGTGGCGTTTTTTATCGGCCGTTGCATTGGAATAGAAAAGAAATGCAGGAACATTTTCCGAATGGAGCCCTAAAACAAAATGAAGGAACTGTAGTGCTATCGATCGAGACTTCAATCTGTGATGCCCTTCAACGATAGAGCACTTATGTAGGCACTTGAATAACAAACTCTTTCTCGTTTTGCTACGAGCGTCTTGGATTTGCGAGAAGTTTGCTCTAGAACTTAGGGAAGAAGTGAGCAATTAGTAATAATTAGTCAATATTGATTAGGGCGATGAATGGAGAAACAATAGTTCAGTGTTAGATGAATTTACGCTTTTCGTTTTACAGTTCGTCTGATACGTCGCTATACGCCGCTATATTATATTTCAGGTTGACCTTATAGTAGGTATATAAGATCAAACCGACTTAGTAACATTATCCAGTGCGTGTAGGAATTTAATACTCAATGGGCGATAGTCTTTTCTTTTCACCACCCATATCATGTGGCCTCTATACGAAGCGCAGCGGTGCAAAACGATAAGGCAGAAATCAGACACATGTTAGCTATCAATAAGTAGGGTCAGTTGGGGTCAGCCTGCATACCTATATCAGAAATATCCAACTATCACGGCCATAACCATAACCACAAACATTTCCTCCACCACCGCCCGAATCCGAAGTTTACCTAGGATCACTATAATCTTGGTAAAAATTGTAAATCATCTGAAATATATAAACAGTAAGTCCGTCAAAAATAAAACTCAGGGCCGCGGCATCAATCATAATTATTATAATCTAGACTGACCGTGGAAAACTCATTTGCTGACTATAATATTCACAAAACATTGACATGACGAAGTCATAGATGAGTATATATATATACTCATAATAGATTAGTGCGTAGTACGATTTTTAGTTAGGCTTAAACTGGTTTGCCTGTCAAGATGAGGTCTATAATGAATAAGTGCTCTAGACAAGTGGGCAGCCGAGTTGGTTATTGGCCGCAATTCCATTTTCCTTAGTTGACTCAACTAGACATCCCATGAAAGACAGAGAATGAAATATCCTTATGATTATGACAAGCCGAGGATGTCACATTTTGATCTCGAATAGGGAAGATGCAACTATAATGTTTACCATTATTTTGTGACCAAAATGTTGAAACATTTTTACTTTAGTTTATACTAATTTCAAAAAATAATAAAAACGATAAACGATTTGACGTAATGTGAAACGGAACGTGTTTTAATCCAACAATCAGCGTCTGGTGACGTCACTGCTGTCAAAAGTCTAAACTTAGGCAACTCTATGGCATCTAGGGACGAACCACGGACTAACAAATATGGCGAGTGACACACATGAGTGACGTCACAAGAACTATAGATCCGTTTTGGCGCGCGCACTTCATGTTACAAACTGACAATATAAACTTTCGCGAAAGTTTATATTGTCAGATTGTAACAGGAAGTTTTGACTATAAATTGTAGTGTTTAAATTCTTTAATACTTTCGTGGTCTATTCTACATGCGATTCCTTCAAATGAAAGCAAAATTGAAAATATTACATCTTTCCTATTGGGCCTTTTAGAGGCGAATATTCCCGAGAGATGTGTGAAGCTATGTTGTCATATTATGTATTTGACATACCTATAGCTGTCATTGTCAAGCAACCGAAGTGTCGAATATTTAATATGAAAACACATGTCGCACTTATCTCCCGTCTCTCCGTATTGGCGATAATAGTGATGAATTAATGATTTTGTACGTCTGCTGTTCGTTGGACGATACCTCGTCAGTGCCAATTTGTTTATTTAATTGTTTTAAGCGTGTACAATGTAGATTCGTACATATCTGTTTTACCGCACAACTACATGGAAGTACGCGCTCATCTATCTTTAACCCCGGAGATGAATAGACACGCCAAAGAGTAGAACATGCGGACGGAACTAATTGTTTGCTTTCCCCGTTAAGTTAATAAGCAGCTCGGGCAAGCAAATTCGGGAAAGGTTCTCTTTACATATGATGTTACTAACGCACGGCGGAGTAAGGTTTTAACTACAAACACATATGGCAACATTGAGTCGGACACGGAGCACGGCAATAGCGAAACTAATTTTCTTGCTGCCCAGTCGCAGAAGCCCTTTATTGTTGAATGTATCAACAGCGGGAATCTTAAAGGCTAATAAGATTCATATTAGACTGTGATGATTAATAAATAACGACCAAGAGACCAAAAGTTAGCGATGCTCATGTTTGTGTAGTGATTTTAATTGAAGAGTCACAAATATCGTTTCTCTACCCGAGGTTCAAAGCCAAAAGATCCTAGTGCAGAAAATAGAAGCACAAACCTTCTATTTTCTGCCCCAAACACATTTTTTTATCCACAAAAGTACCTAAACCTACGAGTTCGAAATACCGAAATGTGACTTACCCATGTAGAAAAACAGTAATAAGTACCTAGTCAATGTATCCTATATCAAATAGTAAAATTATAAATAAACACTAAAGTTCTAGAGACAAATGTTCACTGTAAAAACATTATGATGTAGGTAGGAAAACTATTCACGATTCAGCCAATAATATAAATAAAATACGTTGTTTTTATGATTATAATACATTGTTTTACAATAATGATCGTTATTTATCAACATACATACTTAACATACAATTGGAATGCTCGTTTTTCCTATACATTTGATGTATAGGAAACATCAAATGTATAGGAAATGAAATGATGATGTACCTTGACGTATTGGATCGAGAGTTTTGTCTGTTCTATCAGAACATATTTTTTCTAAAGAAACTAATTAAGAACTTAAAGAATACACTACATTTTAATACTTACTTGCCACAACCGACTGCTTAAAAAAGTTACCTGCACAATATTGCAGCTTTTTAGCGCAGCGAATTAAGAGCGCATAGACAACAAATTAATCCACGAACATACCTGCATTCACTATCTATCACGCAGTCCAAAACGTCAACACAGCACCGAGTCACAACACAAACGTTCAGTTCTAATTACACAGTACAAAACGCACATGAATTCGAAACATCTTTCATGTCGTCTTACAGAGCTGGAGCCGGCAGCCTGTACCAATCTGTTGTCTTTCAATACATAAACAAACTCGGAGCGGCCTGAAGCTAGCCGCGCTTGCGGTGCTACCACGAAATCTGCTATCGAGAAACTGTACTGTGTATGCTAACCACTGAGGAGCCGAGTGAACGAAGTAGTTTGCCTAACATTGATTGTGTTGTCTTTTGTTTTAGATCTTTCAACCGATCAAATCACCTTTTGGACAGTTTTTGCAAGACACTTTCGTGTAGCTTCCAACCTTGACGCTGGCATAATTGTCCCACTGGACAGTAGCCATTAAAACAAAAATCGAAATCGAGTGAACGAACAAATAAGAGTATGTTCTTTGCAATTATGTCTGCAAATGCGAAATGTTCAATCAATCTCAATGTATAGGTTTAGCTAGATTGAAAAAAGAGCTCTATAATTAAAGCAGAATCATTAAATAAGGTGACGTCGATAATGAATTTTGACCCATTAGTTCTCTTGATTTTAAGAATTACTGACTGAAACATTTACGGTCTAATAACTTTTGACAAACAGCACGCACCTAATTAGTTTTTTTATTAGCATTCCAAAATATCAAACGTCCGCAATTAATGATTTCCGTCCGTAAATTATAACTCGAACGAACGCAATTTTAGCGACAGGAAAGCGATCCGGAACGGAGACATTGGGTAGGGCCCAGATTAGCGCTACAGTGACGTCGCTTCCGCGTCTGCGCGATGCGCGTTGGGGTCGAACGATGCCTCGCAATATTAAGTACTTCAATTTCTACCCTCTGCCCTTTCAATAAAGTCCATGAAATATTTCGAACGCCGCATGGTCACCCTACATTTCAGCATGAGAGAAAAAGTTAAGCTTAAATTGACTCTATCGAGAGACGTTATGGTTGAAAGTCGTCTGTGGGCAGTAAAAAAATGCTGCACCCGCATTTCGTACGTGTACATCACGTGCGTTTAAAGAGGGGCCAGATGATTGCAGTGGTTGGAGCTTCAACAAGCCCCGAACCCCAGTTTCGGGTTGCTAACTAAATAAAACCGTGTGTGCTCACACTATGAGAACAGAATAATATTACATTCCGTATTCCACATGGTTAGCTTTAAAATAAATTGTACAAAGCTACAACGCTCTAATCACGTTCACGTGTGCTGAAGCGGTTAGCAGAACTAGATTTTCAAGGAAATTATAACTTTGTAGTTAACCTAAATTTTGCTATGAATGAATGTTATTTTAGTTATTCGTGAGCTGTTAATGGCTTAATTTGGTCCTTCGAGCCGGATGTATAAGTGTAAGCGGTACTACTTGGTATTCCATGTAGCTATGTATGTTTGTTTCATAGGGCACTCTAGAGATCAAACGCGTACTCGACTTTCATGAATCATACGTCTATTGATTCCTTTTATTCTTGCGGATATAACTGAAGGCACGACATAAGTCGAAATTCAAAATGGCAGCCACATAGGGCATTTTTCTAAAAAGAATGTCTAT
Source organism: Epinotia ramella (assembly GCA_947578815.1). Classification (NCBI taxonomy): domain Eukaryota; kingdom Metazoa; phylum Arthropoda; class Insecta; order Lepidoptera; family Tortricidae; genus Epinotia; species Epinotia ramella. The sequence goes on from OX388205.1 coordinate 19,909,609, forward strand.
CAACTATGTCATGTGGGGATCGTTGAATAGGAATTTAATAGTAGATTGTATGACAAGGGTCTAAAATAGGCCATTACCACGAGATGGTTATTTTCCCGAGCGAAGTGAGGGAAAATTGTTCGAGTGGTAATAATTAATATGGCTTTTAGACCAGACTTACACACTCTACATTTCACTTCGACTGCGAGAAAATAGTAAAAATGTACTACCAAAGCCCCGCTTGCCAAGCCTAATATGACACACTTTTCGAGCATGGGAAGTGAAAAAATCATTACTAAGTAGGTTTTTTGATGAAATAACCGTTTAGGATTCATAACGATTTAAGGCTAACAACAATTTTCGCTTAAATATACAAAACCTTAATTACCTACAGTTCAAACGGCTTGATGGATTTTGGCGTGGGTAGTTGTAGAATGGATCATGATCCTCCTAACGTTATTCCCGGTTGTGTCCTAGTAGAGCCTGGGCTCCGCTTTGACACCTTAACACAAAATTTGGCATAGCTAGGCTACTTTTATTCCGTACATAAGTTCAGAAAAACTCATTGGCCGAGCCGGGATTCGAACCCACGACCGCCACTTGACAGCCGCATATGCCTGAATCGAGGAAGTGATATAGGTAGTACCTAGTAGATGTTTGATAAAAGCAGTTCAGTTTTTTGAAAAGTTATTAAGTTTAGTTTCAATAAACTATTTTTAATAAAATATCATGCAAACTTTTTTATTCATAAAAAGGGGGAAACTAAGCAAATAAAATTGAACACTAAACTCCAATGCAAGTGATTTTTATTGGCATAAGTAATTATAATAATCGCAAATTCATCACGCGTGCTAAGGCGCATATTAAACAAAAATAATTAAAGTCATGTATAGCCCGACAAGCCCCTATTTAATCCTGAGGTAAGCCGCATAATATATGGCAATAATGTACAGTCAGCGTCATATAGTTAGTAGCAGCCAGAGTAGCCAAATATTGCGTAACACACCCTTATACTTACAGTAATAAAGACGTGTACCGAAATATTTGGCTACCTTGGCAGCTGCTAACTATATGACGCTGACTGTACATACGTCATGTATAGTCGGGACAGTGTGTATTGGCATTGTGTTGTTTGTTGAATGTAAAAATTCTATAATAAATACCTATTCATACATACCTGGTTCCAAGTACGTATTCGATATTTTAATATTCTTCAGATTGTTACTCCGAAGACTCTGACTCTGATGTGATTGTGACTCGATTTCAAGACCGGCGACCTCAATTTATAAAACGTTCGGTCTGGGATTCGACTAAAGGATCTTTTTCTATATTCGTCTTAAGTCTGTCTGTTTGTTTACATCGGTGATATTCGATGATTTCTAACGTCTGTTGTCAGAGTACTCATTGCCAGTAAAAGAATTAGTTCCATTAAAAATCCGCAACATGGCTGGGATCAAAAAGAAACTTGTCAGGCTATACAGTAGTAAAGCTTGAAACAAATTATCGGACGCGTCCGGCGGACGCGACTGACGTCCGCGACTGATAAATGTGCACAGTCGAACGGGATCTACTCGTAGCGCGCCAGATGCCTGTCGGACGTCCGAACGCTCGAGGTTACGTCCACGGCTTACGTCCGATAGTTTGCACAATTCAGTGTATATTCATTCTCTAGATACCAGCTGTGTGTGCCGCGTCCGCCGGACACGTCCGATAATTTGTTTCAAGCTTTAGTTAAAATATTCCCATAAGTGCCAACCAGTCTATCTACACCCTATTCCAGATAAGATTAGACAAATAGTGCGTTAATCGTGTGGTCATGTGATTTCCAGGAAAACACAATTAAATTAGTATTATAATATTTGAGCACTCCATGATCGAAATGGGTAAAACTAGTCCAATATTGCCCTTGGATACCCTATAGATCAGGGGTCGGCACCGGCGGCCCCTTACTTGCGGCCCGTGAGCCTCCCTAACTGTTTTCCATGTAGAGGTCGTCATATTCAGAATATTGAAATTGCCTGTTCAAGTCACAAAACATGAAGAAGTGCGGCCCGCGTCAATTTCGTTAGCGACAATATGGCCCTTAGTTGCTAAAAGGTTGCCAACCCCTGCCCCAGATAAATGAAGAAACGTAAAAGGAATTTGTCCTTTAAATGTCTAATGTTATATGGAATGAGGTATAGTCACTTATGTTGGTTTTCGAATGTCTCCAATTAATTTGTACTAATAACTCGCGCCGATCGCCATTTTCCTTTATACATAGATAGTTGTTAATAGTGAAATGAAACACCACCTTTGAATTTGGAATGTTTGGTATAAAATTTCAACGCATATACTCGTATGCTTACACTTGTCAAAATTACATTATCCACACGTATTTGTTTAAACTATTCAATTTACAGAAAAGTACCTTGTCATTTCTTCAATTTTCCTGTGGTGTGTAAAATCAGAAGCAGATACCTACATAATATCTAATTGCCAGAGTATTCGTTGTTTTCTGGCGATTTACATGCGTCGATGTTAGGAAATTTTTTTCACTGTGTGACGAAAACTCCATGACATCATAGAATAGAACTCATAGAGTTTATAAAGGCAAATTATACTATTCCTAATTCTACTTACAAATTACCACTACATACATAATTCCAACAATATCCAAAGCAGCACCATCACACATATCTACCCATGCAGCTCACACGTATGTACACTTTACAGTGGTAGTGCCAATTGTGAAGAACAAGACCGGTGATTTGTCAGACCCGAATAATTACAGGCCCATCTCCCTGGCAACCGTACTTGCGAAAGTGCTTGACAGCTTGCTTAACGCGCAACTTTGCAAACACATCAACCTTCACGACGCGCAATTTGGCTTCAGGCCGGAGCTGTCGACAGAATGTGCAATTTTGTGCCTTAAGCGAGCTGTCAGGTTCTATAAAGACAGAAACACGCCCATTTATGCGTGTTTTCTGGACTTATCAAAGGCCTTTGACCTGGTTGTGTACAGTCAGCGTCATATAGTTAGTAGCAGCCAGAGTAGCCAAATATTTCGTAACACACCCTTATTCTTACAGTAATAAAGACGTGTCCCGAAATATTTGGCTACCTTGGCTGCTGCTAACTATATGACGCTGACTGTACGATAAGCTGTGGTGCAAATTAGCGAAAACGGGAGTACCAAGCCAGTACGTAGCGTTGCTTAATCATTGGTACAACAGCCAGGTCAACCGGGTGAGATGAGGGACAGAGGAGTCTGACGAATATAGGCTGCAATGTGGGGTGAGACAGGGGGGGCTGACGTCTCCTCTCATGTTCAACCTCTACGTGAATGAGTTAATCGAGCGGCTTGGCAGCGCACATTTCGGTTGCCATATAGGCAATGTGTGTTTTAATAATATAAGTTACGCGGACGACATGGCGCTGTTGGGGCCCTCGGTCGACTCGGTGCGGCAGCTAGTCATGATATGTGAGGGGTATGCCGAGCAGCATGGTCTAAAATACAACACGGCTAAAAGTGAGCTGCTAATTTTCAAAGCACGAAAGTACAACCCGACTACTGAGCCTAAGGTCATGCTGTGCGGTGTACCACTTAAGGTTGTTGATCGCTTCAAGTATCTGGGGCATATGCTCACAGAGAACTTGAATGACGACCTGGACTTGGAGAGGGAGATGACGCTCTTCAGAGCCTACTGCCAGACATTCTACACGTGCAGCCTGTGGGTAAGGTTTACGCAGAGGGCAATATAATGCGTTACGCGTGCAGTACAACAACATCCTGAGGATGCTGTTGGGGCTGCCGAAGTACTGTAGTGCTTCTAGCATGTTTGCGGAAGCGCGGCTGGATGACTTTTTTGCCATAAGGCGAAAACGAGTTGCGTCCATGCTGAGGCGAGTGCGCGGCAGTACCAACGGTCTTCTCAGGGTGGTGGCCGAGAGGTTGGACCGCCCTATTACCAACACTTTACTCTACTTATTTCTTTTTCTTATATTATATCTGACTTAGTTCTTAAGATTTAAACTAACAAAAATGTATGGATCGAATAAGGTCTGAAATAAACGATTTTTATTTTATTTCAAAACTGACTGGGAAACAACTTTGCCATGTAAATTAAAGCAAAATAAATCAACCCTTTCAAAAAATTACCTATAATTCAACACTTTTAAAAATACTATTATTTATGTTTTTTCCGCTCAAGGAACAATGGTGTCCCGGAACATTTTGAGGCATGCTTAGAGCCAATAGTACCACATAGCCAACAGGAAATGCAAGGGGTACACGAAGCGGATGTTGTCCCTACCCGTGTCTTGGGACGCACATAGAGACAGCACCCAGCGGCAGCTAGGGTGTATAGGAACTACTAAATACCAATAGTATTAAGAGTCCGCACTCCGCAGTAAGCTCGGCCGAATTTAACCTTCCCATACAGTTTCGTTCTCATTTTAAAACTACGTGTTGGATTTTGACGAAACTTTGCATATACAATGATATGAGGTATATCTATGTAGTTTATATGGTTCCAGTTTATAAAACAAACGAAATACAGCAAAAACAAGTTTCGTATGAAAAACATAAATTCGCTGTATTTTTTTTACTATGGTATCTGAAGCTACATAAACTAATTACAGACCTGGATATATCTCATGTCATTGTGCATGCACAGTTTCGTTACAATCCAACACGTAGTTTTAAAAGGAGAGCGTAACTACGTTTGTATGCAGAATCGAGCTTACTGCGGACTCTTAAAAAATATTATTAACTAAGTAATGCAGTATTATTATTTACGGTGCCGACTTCATTATAAAATATATAAAATGCATGTGCTCAATGTACGTTTGATTGATCATGAAATATAAATGGTACAATTAATATGGCGCGCGGCTTATGCCGTTTCCCGAAAGGCTACAATTGCTTAATCCGGGCGCCTTATTACTAGGGTCTTGCTATAATATTATAGGTATTATTACATGTACTAGTGTATAACCGCCATACGATAAATAAATAGTAAGTTCATCGTTTTTATCTTTAGTGCAATGTAATAAACATTATATAAAGCCATTTCAAAAAAATCACAATACATAAGCTTAAAGCTAATATCTCAAAATGTGTTTTCTCATACATTTAAAATATTCTAGCTTACTAATTAGGAATAATTTTCATTTTTCAGCATTCACTGGTACTATTTATAAATTAAAATATTTTCACAATTTTAGAAATACTGCAATGAGATCAGTCGAAAATACTTTTTGTACGGTGAAAAATTCTTTAATAAATTTTACTTGAATGACTAGAATGGATTCCTTATAGTACTCTGATTATTAAAGAGACATATTAGTATAATAAATTCCTTTAGAAAAAGATTTCTAAACTCACTGTTATGATATGGGTATTGATTAGATACTTAGTAGGTACTTATTAAATGTTTAATCTTAATCTTTAATTACGTTCGAATCCGATTATCGATCTAAACAATTGAAATATATAATCTGTTTAAAATTACGAAAAGATTTTTTTGTAACATAATATAGGTAAATATGTAAATACTTTATCATACACAAAATACAGACCGAATAGGTTAAATCGGTACAAAGACGAACTTATCCCTGTAAGGGGTTTTTCCAGTTAACCTTTGATTGTAATGAATGATACTTCAGTGAGATGTTTGCTTAATCCTACTAGGTATAAGTATATATAGTATAAGTAAAATATTTCAATTACACTTATTCATCTATAAATATGTGTATCAATTAGGTTATGGACCTGCGCATAGACCAGAAACATCTGGATAATTTGGTCGTAAAAACATGTAATATTAGAAAATATATTATTAAAATCGACATCATTAGTAATAATACAAAAGACTTCAAAGATATACTTACTTATTCTCGTAATTTTAATATATTTATATAATTGTATGCACAGTAATGTTATACCGTGCAATACTTTTCTAAAATAAAAACACTTTGTGCACAAAAAGGGGACCGAATAATATTATATATCGATATAACTTTGTCCACAAGAAACCCTGGTAGATACCGTAATAATTATGTTAAAAATAAGCTCATCCGGGGTGGGTATCTTTACATTAATCCATTAAATCGGATAATTTGAAGAATTGTACTTCCACAAATAATTTAACCCTATCGACATCTGGTTTAATTGAAAATTAAGGACTACTAGAGACCAATAGAAATTAAAGACATTCCTGTCTTAATATTAATGAATTTTGAGACATTTTTTATGTTTTAGCATTTTCTATTTGCGGAATATGCTATTGCAAAAAGTGTTTAACGGCTTTATACTCTTACGAATAGCGTTCAGTTTTGAATGAAGTCGAATCGGCTAGCAGCAAAATATAAAAGTTTGTGACCTCCTTCACTGTCGCGTATTTAACAATTTTTCCCCATCCCAAAAAGTGCTCAGCGCCGCTAAAGAAGTTTTCACTTCAAAAATATAAATGTCAATTCAAAACCGTCATTTTTTTTAAAGATATCGCTCTTCAAACAAATTAATTCGGAATAAACGTGCGACTATGGAGCAAATTGAATATCGTGCCGTGATAAAATTTCTATCGAAGCAAGGAAAACCTCCGCAACTTATAATGAATGAAATGAAAACCGTCTACGGGGACCGGTGCCCTGCTAAAACCATGATTTACAAGTGGCATGGCCTCTTCAAACATGGCAGAGAGACAATTGAAGACGACCCTCGCCCAGGACGGCCCATTGAAGTCACATCGTCGGATATCGTTCAAAACGTTGAAAAACTCGTACTAGAAGATGCTCGACTCAAAAAGAAAATCATCTGCATTAGTTGGTGTATCAGAGGCAACAATTTTGAGAATCCTACATGACCATCTTGGCATGACGAAAGTGAGTGCTAGGTGGGTACCAAGCATGCTCCAACCGCAGCAGATGCAACGAGTTGAAGCATCGAAGCAATTTTTGAATCTGTGCGGTGAGAATCCTACACACATATTGGAACGAATTGTGACTGGAGATGAGACTTGGGTTCATCATTTTGATCCTGAGTCGAAACAAAAATCTATGCAGTGGCATAAGAAGGGTGCACCACCTCCGAAGAAGTTTAGGGTATCAGAATCAGCCGGAAAAGAGATGGCTACGATTTTTTGGGATTCAACAGGAATTCTTATGATCGACTACAAGGACAAGGGTGTTACTATAACTGGGACATATTATGCAATGTTATTAGAAAGACTACGTGTAGCCATTAAAGAAAAACGGCAGGGAAAACTGTCAAAGGGTGTGTTGCTGTTGCACGACAATGCACCGGTTCACAAGAGCCATGTTGCGACTGCTGCTCTTAACAGGTGCGGCTTCGAATCGCTGGTTCACCCACCCTACAGCCCGGATCTGGCCCCCAGCGATTATTATTTGTTCCCAAATTAAAAAAAAGAACTACGAGGAAAAAAAATTGTGACGATGAAGAATTGAAGGAGGCTATTTCGGCTCATTTTTAAGGCAAAGATAAAAAATATTTTTTTGAATGTCTACATAAATGAATTAGTCGATCTGAAAAATGCATTAAACTCGAGGGCAAATATATTGAAAAGGAAAATTACTTATGTTGTTTTATTTAATTTGCAAATACTTCATTCCGCGAATTTTTGAACCTCCCCTCGTAACTTTAGTTTCACAAAAGGGTGTCTTATAGAAGTACAATCCTTGCCTAATCAGCAAGCACTTATTATTCAAATATAATCCCACAATATTTTATTTTAGCCCGCCAATTCAATAGCCCTTTCTGTACTATAAAATAAGAATCAGTCTCACATACTGAAGTCCCACTGTTTTTATGTCTAAACTAAATTTAAAAATATTATTCATTTTAAAATTTTGAAACTCAACGCTTTAGGTACTGTGTTTTTGGCACGTTACATAAAATCAGCCGAAAGACATAGACATAGGCCTCCCCCAAAGAGCCCCATAATGACCGGTTCGGCGCCACCCGCATCCAGCGGATCCACGACCTTTTTCAGGCTTGGCACGTTGATAGGACAAATATTTGAAAAGTAATTGTTGTATTAGGAGTGTATAAAATCACAGATGATAAGTCTAGCATGTGCATGTTTTGCCGTCCTGCCTGGCTTGCAGTCTCTGCAGAGACTGCCGCCGCCGCCCCGAGGCGCACTGCATCGCATACTCTACTGAAGACTCCATTCTGAAATTAATTACAGTTCAAAATTAAGTTTTTATGAAATCACTAACGTTTGCCCGCAACTTTGTCTGCGTGTGTATACTCGTTAAGGTAGTAATGCTAGATCTGTATAATAATTAATAGCCAATTCGCACTCCCATAGAAACGTTCACTCGAAAAACGTTCCGCTTGCTATGCGCTCAGAAGTCTGAGAGAGGAGATAAAACTGCCCCAACTCAGAATGGTATACCACGCATTATATGTATAGTTGAATCCAAACTACGGTATAGCATTAAGTTTTGGGGAAACAGTTATAAATACAGTATACACACAGCTTTTGTCGCACAAAAACGGGGCCAATAGAGTCATCGCTAGAATCCCACAGACAACGTCTTGTAAAAACTACTTCCTGGAATATGAGATTCTCACTGTTCCCAGTCTATATATTCTGGTTGTTCTGGTAGACCTCATAAAGTCTATCTTTGAAATAGAAACCCCAGAAGACAGGGAACGGCGGTTACCCACACGGAGAAAAGCCTTGCCTCAGAAAATTGTAACCAAAATGAAAATTGATAAGAACTCTGCTGGTTATCAGGCTATAGGACTCCTCAATAGATTACCCGTTAAATTAAAGGAAATTTTAAATGTAAATGTGTTTAAAACTATGTTGAGGCGTTTTTACTAAAAAGGTGTTTTTATTCAATAGAGGAATTTAAGGAAAAGAAATGGTAACTCTAGAGCTGTTGACATTATTATTAACATTATTTATTTTCTAAGGTGACAACATGTAATAATTTGTACCGTAAAATCAGGTATCTATGGTCCTAGCGTTCATCAATAGTCCAAACAGGCCTCTTTACTTTTTATTGAATAATGTGACTACTAGCGACATCTGTTAGAATTATCGTGCATTTTCTATCAGGTTACGTCACTGGTGGAATAGTTGCATTAGTTTACTCTAGATGGCGGCACTACCAGTCACTCGGCATGCGCCGCTTAAGTCGAACAGGTTTGTGCCGGTATTACGAATGGCGGAACTTTCGGTGGTGAAGTAAAAACTAAAATCATATTGCGGATTATTTTGTTTAAAAGGTAAGTTATTCAGTAGTGTTTTAACAATGAAGGTGTTTTGTAAAATCGTTTTGTTTATTATTGTATATTTTAAAACTAAATTTTCGTACTTTGATTTCAACTATGACCATGCGTGATTTTTGGACCATATTTGAACACTGAATTAAATTTAAGATAGATTCCCCAAAAAAAAGAGCACAAAGCGATCTCTGTATGATGTGCCCGAGCTTGCTGCCCATTGGGGCAAATCTAAAAAATAATTTAGTTTATTTTTTTATGTTTTTGACTGAGTTGTTGATTAAGTAGGTAGGATATCTAAATTACATAAATTCATTTGTTGATTTGAGACTGATTTGTAAATTTTTAACTTGTTAATTAGTCAATACACACTAAGAGGTTGTTTTTCGTTGTGATTTATAAACTTTTTGTTCTTGGAACAATGTTGCATTAATATTTCAATTTTTTTTTTAATAAAAAAAAAATATATTTTGCTTTTTATTTCATTACTTGTATTTAAAATTGCCTATATTTGTAATACTAACTGACAGCTATAGTCCAAAGTATACGTTTCATACATAATTGTATGATGAATCAATCTGGTCGAAAGTTGAAAACATACTATACAAGAATGGTCCAAAATAAAAAAAATTAAAAAAAAAATATATATATTGTTTCGGTTAGTAATGAGCTATAAACCTTAATAACAGTCTAATTATCTATCTTACAAATCCAAATTTCAATCATTAAATGTTATGCGTTACAGAGAAATAGAGTTCCCAATTGGTAGATGTTAAATTTTGGACCATAGATACCTGATTTTACGGTATTTCTTTTTTAAATTCCTTATAGTTAACGCAATGACATTATTTCTTAGTAAATTTGACATGTAAAAGAATTAATTTTAATATATGTACATGTAGTAAATTACTATTTATATGACTGTGACATTCCAATGTGTAAATGATAATTTCAATGCTCATGAATAAATAAATGAAATGAAACTCCCCTTTGGATCTTCTTTAAAGGGCGACTTCGGGGTTAAAAACTATTCTTATGTCCTTCCCAGCCAAGGGCCTTCAACTGTCTCGATAGCTGATACCAAATTTCATCTCAATTGGTTCAGTGGCTTCAGACAGACATGTTTATAGTTCGCATTTAGAATATCAAGTATGGAAGCATGGATTGTAAACTGGTATTCCAATAGAACATAGTACCTATATTATTGGTACAACATCCCTTTATTTAACATAGCGTACTCACCGGTTCGTGCTGAAGGCCAACTACCTACACGCGCATGACAGTGTAATTATATGACGAAACTTCTAGAAATACATTTGACACAGAGCTACTTAAACAACGCCCATAAAGCCGCGCAGGAAGGTTAGGCCTAGAAGCCTAGAAGGCGTAACGTAAATAAAAACTAATTCGTTTTCACTATACATGAAGTCTGTTATTCAAAGTCACGAAATTTCGTAGTCTAGTTATTTGGCGAAGCTGCGCGGATTTCCAGGAAATCACAGTTTGTATAATAAACAACTAGTCCTAGGTTGATTAGTTCTTATCATGCACTTAACATACAATTTTATTGAAATAAAGAGTATACTTACCGCATCTATGGGAATGAAATGATGTTATTACAGCTTACCTGATCATAACTTTGTCCAGTAGTATCTCAATAGCCCTGTCTATGTTTTGGCCTGACTTGGCGCTGGTCTCTAAGTAAGGCAAGTTGTAATTTTTTGCGAACTCCCGCGCTCGATTCTGGTTTACCAGGCGCTTTTCTTGAAGGTCGCACTTGTGCCCACAGAGTACAATGTCTGGGTCATCACTCAAGCTGTGAGTCTAAAATAAAAAAACAATATCATTCTGTACCTAATTAAAGTAACAAGGCGCTTAATTTTAGAACCATAAAAATCATTAACACATCCTATCTCATTACTTGTAAGAGTTATTAAAATATTGAATTGTGATTTTCCGTTCTCACTCTGCTTATACTAGACACATGTAGACATTATGGATAATACTAATATATGTTTGGTGAACACAGCAGGAATTAATCACCTTCTAGATTGAGTTGTTATGCTATGAAATGCCTTTGTGTGTTCTATAAATCCAACATATAGATATTCATTTCTCTAGTATTTGTTGCAGTGTATGTATGTGATCTATGGTTGAATATCCAGCACGAAATCCTGCCTATTCAATCGGCTGGTTGCCATAAATTTTCAAAATTCTGCGGGTCAACCAGATGTGAAGAGTTTGTATGTGGAAAGTATGCTAATTGGCCAATATAGTTGCCAATTTTTAGCGGGTCTCCTTTTTAGCAACATCTTGTAAGTTGTGTATGGCCTCCCAACTCGAACAATGTATAATTATTACTAAAAAGAACTCATAGATGGCGACACAGCTACCGAGCGAAACATTTGAACCAGTAATCGTGAAGATAGAATGATTTTTACACCTTAATAAATTCAACGTACCATAATTATATCACAAACATCCTTCCGTACATAAAATAAAAAAATACTTTATAAGTTTAGTAAATACAATCAAATTGATACTAAATCCATGTAACTCGTACTATACGTGTGAGCTTTCAAGTTTGCTACCTATTATTGGGTACTGTCACTAGATGGCGCCATCACGGGTCGCGAAAGTTCTATGGAACCACAGGCACCAAGCGTTTGGTTGTGTATATTTTTGTGTGATGTGTAATATTGTCTCGAAAATACTACTTTTATATCAAAAAAATCTAAAATACTCTATTTGTTGCCCGGGAAATCAATGCCATCTGGTGATATCTCAATGTATTACTAAAACTATTAGGTTGACTGACAGCGTCATAGCCGTGGTAGCTCGGATACTGCATCTACTGGTGTAGCTATGGGACTAAAATTGTATACAGAATTGCCTACATTAGGACGGTACGCTTTTGCTCTATGAGATTGGGTATCTGTACTTGTATTCTTTAATCTTTGGTTGTATTGAGTAAGATAGGTATGCTTTGTCTTAACGTTTCGTTGTTGATGATGTCTGGTCTAGTCCTCTCTTCTGTTTTAAGTTTTTTAACATGTCTTAAAGAGCATTGCAACTAGGTAAACATAAAAATATACCAAAAATTACCTTCAACTGTTCAATCCAATTCCTGACTTCCAGGAAAGAGGCCTCATTAGTCAGATCAAACAGAAGCAGAAAACCCATTGCATCACGGTAGAAGGCAGTTGTTAGGCTCCTAAACCTGAAACATTCAAAATCATGCAAAATTTAATTTAAGCTCATCTGAATGGATATCCTGCAACAACATATTATTTTAGATGAATGCACATGTATATAATGGGACATGCAATTTTTGAGACATTAAAGGACATGCTTGCAATTTTATTGGGTGCATACTTGGAGTAATACTTAGAAGCAAAAATATAAACAAAAAGTTTTAAATATTAATTACTTACCCAAATATATCTTGTTTTGTATAATAATATGTAATTATTCTGTAGATATGCAATATAACTTAAAAACTGATACTGCAATTTGCTTACTATCCCAATTCAAGTTTATGGGTTGTTTTTAGGGCCATTTTGTTTGAGATGAAGTTGATATTTATATGACTGTCTAGAATGATCAGTCTTGTAAAATTAAAAACTTGTTATTTTTTTTATAACATTTTTTTTTTTATATAGTGTTGTGTCAGTCAGTAGCAAAGTAGGAGTAAACATTGTGTCACCTGTTTGTCTAGGGTACTAGAACTGTTATAACAAATACTTTTATTTTCAGGTAGAATGAATTCAGTGAGATGGTGGGTTAATATTAGCATGGTTAGCAGGCTAGACTCATATTGTGACATACCACATTAAGAAATCAAATAAAAATTACTTCATGCTGCATATTGTAGCTTACATAGTAAGAAAGTAAGTGGAATAGCAGCTAAACACAGACATGACTCATATAAATAAAATATGAATGAAAACAATAAAATCAAATTATTTTTCATACCTCTCTTGCCCAGCAGTATCCCACAATTGTAGATGTATCCGATGCTGCCTTCCATTTTGTTGATAAATCTGTAATTTCATATGAATTTCATGTTTAACCTCAGCTTATTCCTGTTTGATAGAATCAAGCTTTAAAAATAAAGAGAATTACATGTACGTCTGACACTACACTAAAATTTTAGTATTGGCACTGATGCAACAGCCAGGGACATAATTAGGCTTGGGACTTTTCGTAGCATACCGTGGTTTTAGAATTAAAGCAGTCACTATATATGTTAAATTGTAATTTTCAAAGTAAATTAAATGACAGCTTCTGATGTTGATGTCTAAGCTGAAGACACGGGAATCCATCAATACCAGAATAAGAAAATTATCAACAGCTCGGCATAAAGCTAATACATTTTTAAAGATTTTTTGAAATATTACTTACCACTGATTTTTCCCGAAAATCAATGCCAACGGTGGATATAAACTGGGTGTGAAACACACCGTCGGTATATTTATATAGGAAACTGGTCTTCCCGACACCAGAATCGCCAACGCACAGCAGTTTTATAAGATAGTCGTAATCCATATTGAATGAATATTTAATGCAGCTAAACGTGAATTCACGGGTTTAGTCAATAACCAAACTTAATACATATTTTATTAAGTAGTTAATATTAACGTACCCTTTGTATTGTACGTGTGTATATAGATAATTTAAAAGATAAAGTCATAAACACAACACAACACGCCCAGTTGATTTTGTTGCATTGAAATGTCATTGTCATTATGACAATATGTATGACAGTGAGTGACACTTACAATTTGACATTGCTCTTTTGATAGGGCATGGACTTAGAGTATATACCTACAGAGGCGACGTAAGTGTCGCCACAATGAGGGACGGCAACAAAGTAGATGATTCCCGTGGGGTGGCCATGTAACTAAAAATTACCCCATCGCTTCCATATGTTTATTTTAAATAATGCGCTTTTATTGTAAGTAGTTTTTACTGAAGCTTTACACACATTCACTGCCTAGCAGGCGCTCTGTTCGCAACCACTAGTAATATTCAGCTTAATAACATGAAATATGATTCTAGTAACAGAACATGACATGTAGGTAATTAATAGTCCTTGTGCAAGCGGCTTACCTGGTAGTTTCTTATCAGCACAGTTATGACAGGACGCCCGCGAGCTATGTTGCGGCGAGGTAGACTATCAGTCTGTTTCTAATCGTTCTAACTAGAAAGAGACGGACAGTCTACCTCGCCGCGACACAGCTCGCGGGGCGTCCTGTGATAGCCGTGCTGATCTACTTAATTATTATAAAGCCTGAATCACACTGGCGCGGCCTGCGGTGGCGGTTCATAGTAAACTTGACAGTTAGTGTCAAATTTACTATTGACCGCCACCGCAGGCCGCGCCTGTCTGTGAGAGGCTTAAAGTCTCTCACAGACTGGCGTGGCCTGGCCGCGGCGATCAATGGTAAACTTGTCATTAGCTGTAAAATTTACTATTGACCGCGATGCAGGCTTAAGGCGGGAAAAATAATGACACTAAATACCGAAATGAGACACAACCATATTAAAAAACATTTACTATTCAAATATTCAAATTATTACAGATTAATGATAAAGAGCTCTGCTCGGGTAAAAATATGCTGAGAACGATTTTTCCCAGATATGAGACCTAGCTAGATCGATTTTTTTTATGAGGCACAGCGTGGGAGGACCCCTACAAGGTTGACTGATGACCTGGCAAAGGTCGCGGGAGTCCGCTGGATGCGGATGGCGCAGGACCGGCCATTTCGGCTGATATGATGATGAGATAGATTGTTCGCCCCCATAAACCCCTATACTGCAAATGCCATCAAAATCGTAAGAACTTGTGGCGTCTGAAACGCCACATCTCCCCAGGCAGAAATATGCGCAGTCAGGGCAGTAAACATGTACAATCTTTACCATTCGTTCATTCCACTCAGAGCGAGTGGAATGAACGAATGGGCTAACATAAAAAGGCTCGCCTGAACTGGCTCACCCTCTTTTTCTTCTGCCTCCTACCAGCCAGCGCACAGTACTCTAAATGTAAGAACGAAGAATAAATACCTATTATCTAGATATTCACTGGTTTCACCTCAAGTCACAACACCCCGACACCCATACAACCAAAAACTGTTTTCGAGAATGCGATCACAAATATATATATGTAGCCTTAACCCAAATACTACGCGCACGCGCATCCTCATTTAGTGGAAACCTAAAAAAAAAAACATATTATTTTACATAAAATTTTTCAAGCAAAGGGCTTATAGAAAATTATGATTCATTCTAAACCGTCGATGGTCTTTACTTATTACTAGCTGTCCACGCGTCTCCTCTCCACCCGCGTAGTAGAAAGAACACAAGCGGAGGCGCAGATGCAGGATTAAATAAAGCCAGATGAAAGAATTTTTGAAATCGGATGAACAGTCCGAGATTACTCGCTACATAAAAGCTTATCTTTACTATGAGTACAGAGTAAATATACGTATATAAGAATAGATCCCATCCATTATATACGAATGTTATGTAATAACAATAACAAGTACGAAAATTTTGTTAGAGTATAAATTACCCGAGAAATCGGGTATTTTTAAGTTGTATTGGCTGGTATCCCTAAAATGATTGCAAAGAAGCTAAATCGAGAAGACATTCTAACACCTCTCGCAGCTTACCATAAATAATCTACGTAATTTGGGCGGATAATTTGTCAACTAATATTTTCTTGTACAATGTAAACAATGATGTTATTTCTATTGTAATCGTCAAATTTTACAAGATTTTGAGCGTAATGTAATTTTACCATGCTATTTTTACGTATTGCGTATACAGAAAAGTGAAAGATGTTCTACTTACGTGTGAAAGGTTATATTTTCATCACATTGTTCCGACCGGCTTTTACAGCCAAGCACGCAACAATTAACCATTTTCTTGGCACAGACGGAACACGAGATACCTTATCGTGCGTAAATTACTTTTAGGACACTATTTTATTCACAATAATATTAAATATTTCGGATTCGTATGCAGTCACGCGCGAGCATTGACAGCATTGTATGCCACAACTGTTGTGCCAAATAGAAAAAAAGTGGAACTATGACAAGGATAACGAATGATATATCTCTGTCTGTCACACTTATCGAGATTTGTATGCTACCAGCTCGCTCGCACGTGGTATTATTATTACCATAGCCTGTCCATACTAATTATAGGTTCATGGGCATGGACTATAATACGGAGACGCTACACGGGCCGATATCGGCAGGACGGCAGGACCGCATGCAGGCCGCCGCGTGATTCGGCACGTGTGGATACGTCCGCCAATTTTATAAGGACTACACAAGCGAAATTGGCGCTGCCAAGCAAGCTCACAGAAAATCTAGAATGGAGTGACCTGGTTTTGATGACCGCTTTAGCCTAGTTGGTAGTGACCCTGTCTACGAAGCAAGAGGTCCTGGGTTCGAATCCCGGTAAAGGCATTTATTTGTGTGAAGAGCACGAATATTTGTTCCTGAGTTATGGATGTCTTCTATGTTATCAATTAATTTATCTATATAAGTATGTTTATCGTCGTCTAGTAGCCATAGTACAAGCTTTGCTTAGTTTGGGACTAGGTCGGTTTGTATAAGATTTTCCCCTAATATGTATTTATTTATTTACCTTGATTTGGCTGGCCACCGTGTTTCCGGCACTTATACCTACGAGCAGAAATCACGTGACGTACTGCATGCAGTCCTGCCGATTTCGTGCTTGTAGCGTCTCTTTTAGAACTAGGCCTCTTTGAACTAGGCTCGTCGTAGGTAGGTATCTGAGCACACCTTGTCATTTGTAATTCTGTGTGGCTAAAGAACCCGCTCAGAAACCATTAAAGTATTACCTTAATTTTGAAAATTTATCTGAGCTAAAACACAAACGGACCTGTCTTAAATGAACATTATAACTATGTCATTTTATTTATTCTTGTAATAATATTTGCATGTTAATTTCGCACTGTTTTGCAGAATTGACCTTGATGAATCAGAATGAATTCATGATATACTCTATAGCCTATGGGGCTGATTCTGAACTTAGTCGGTATGTCATAAATTACTATAATATTATTTGTATTTTATTTCGATAATGGACTACCTGCAAGTATGACCGAATTAGCAAAGAAAGAACCCTCAAGTTCTGCAGAAAGTGTGAAAGTAAACGTCGAATATTGGTGAGTGCATTGTTTCACGTCTTTAAGGACCGGCATGATCAAAATTGATAGATTTCAATGGGCGCTTTATTTCATTTTAGCGGAGTTTGCGACTACGGAGGATATTGCTTAGCGCTCGCTCAGACTATTCGTCAAAGTTCTCCTACCGCCACCGTGCATTGCAAACGAGGACGACAAGGTTTGTATTTATGTAATCACCCACATACACTTCAGTGCATCTTCTACCTTTTGTAATATCAATTTACACAGTCGCCAACAAACTTATATACAGTTTGGTGAAATAAATGTAACCTACTTACTTTATTAACTGTTTTGATGAAATAAAATAAAAAATATCTCTAGAATGTGAAAAGCATCTTCTATCTAAATACACTAAGAACAAAGTAGCTATCACACCAAATGAGCTTTCACTTAATTTTCTGCTTTGGTTTGTCAGACTATAAATATCTTCCTTTAGATTTATTATGTATTTATTATTTTACAGGTAGTTTCGAGGTAGTTATAAATGATAAATTAGTTTACTCAAAACTCCAGACATTGGCATTGCCTGATTATGAGGAAGTCTCGCAAGTAGTGACTGAAGTGACAAATGGGAGTGCACCGAGGGAGATAAAACGACAACAACCAATAAACTGTGCAATATCTTAACATATATTTGTCTATTATAATTATAAAGTGTATATAATTTACTACAGCATAAAAATCCCTGTAATGAACTAGTCTTACAAAATGCATCTTTAAAAAGATGGCCTTTATTACAATCATAAAATGATATGACTTTCACTCAGTTTCATGTGAATATCCATGTATCACAATCAATTGCTTAGCACTCTGCTATATTGACATATTTTATGATATACATAACAACATATACTTCAACCTGTAAACAAAAAGAAAAAAAACTTGTATTTCGAAATATATCTCCTAATGAATACCTACCAAAATAATATCTAGGTAAAAATAACTTTCTTAGTCTACAATTTGTTTTGCATTACAATAACAACTTTCAATTAGGGTTTTTATTTCACAAGAGCTTACAAGTTTCAAGTGAGAGTAAAGCAGGAGTTGAAAGTGTCTCATCTGTAAATTAAGTTCATGTGAAATATATGCCCAGTTGAGTGGTGTATAATAATTATTCTAATAGTGGAAGGTTGGCAAGATGAGGTACTAATTACTATAATAATATTGTACAATACTTAAAAATGAAAATACTTTGTGATGAAATCGAAGTGGCGTAATGAAACTAATGAAATATGCTGTTGCAGTTGAACTATCTGGACAGGCAAGTATAGTCAAGGAATGAAAAGGTTAAGGTCCAAGTGATGACTGATGAACCTATTATTTTGCAACTGTACATACACATAATCTTTTGTGCATTCTCTGTCTTCTTTGCTGTTTTTAACACTTTCGCAACTGGACTAAAAATGGAACACTACACCAGAAACCGACAGAACTCGCTAGGTGTGTAGTTTTAATACTACTGAGCCGGCATCTGAGCAAACATTACGAGTGCCTACTAGGCAGGTTCTTGGTTGCGAACATGTTAAGAAATAAATGGGTATTGGTATAGTCACCAGCGTTAATATTTGCCTCAACAATGTGGGCGTCAATATCTGACAACTCTAGGTCCGTAAAAGGACTTGTCAGATATTTTTGCCGACAGATAATGCTGGTGACTATAATACTACTGATTTCGATAAGGAACAACGAGAGGGATCTAAATGCTACTTTTCTGTTCAAGCATTTTTTTTATTTATTCATTGGCATGTAGCATTTACGCAATGTGCCAATTTTTTTTTTTTTTTTTAATAGGTTAATAATCTGCGATCAGTCACAACAACTATGAGCAGATGAGTTGAAAGAGCGATTGGCGATTGGCAAGGTAGGGACATTGCCCTAGCTTCCCCTAGTCAGGCAGCACATTGGCTCTCTTGAGTCTCTTCATTGGGTTTGGCTTTAGAAGCATCTGTGATAGAGGGTTTGGATAAGTTACTAGTCGGTCCTTGTAGCTGTGTAGCGTTTTGCCTCTTCGAGTATGGTTGGGATTTCCAGATACTCATGGATTTCTGAGTTGCGAGCGTACCAGGGTGCTGATGACAAAACTCTTAGGATGTTATTCTGAGCTCTCTGCAGATACAGTATATTAGATTTGCAGGTTGATGACCACAGTTGGATACCATATATGTCCATTTGGTTTTACTATTGAGCAATACACTTTCAGCTTATTGGTTAGAGATAAGGCCAATTGTCTGCCGAGGAGCCAGAGAAGATTGATAGACAATGTGCCAATTGAACACAGATCTTAATAAAATAATCGATTGTAATTTCATTGTAACCAATTAAAAACGAACATATTTCAAGTTTTAACTTTAACAATGTGATATGAAAATTTATGAATTTTTCGTAATATTTAATAATTAGGTAGAAATAAAAATTAAGAAATTTTGTTCGAACTTAAGTAATTTTAACAGCATCTTTTTTAAACTTCTTCATAGTCGATGTGAAAAATAGTATTTGTCACTCGGTTGCAAAATTATCTTCGGGTGTTAACACTTATATCCCTCACTACGCTCAGGATCCTACGTTAGAATCTCTTGCTACGCTCAGGATTCTATTCTAGGATTCAATACACCACCCTCGCCGTAAATATACTATTTTGCTCCCTTGTGACACAAATAACTATTTCCAGTTTTTTAAAGACTCCTAGTTTTTTTAGAATGACTGGTAGTGTGATATTTTTAAGCTAACATACATTTTCTATTGATTATACATATAGATATAGTCCAAATTTTTTTTTATAAATTGAATATATTAAACTCAAAATTAGCTGCAGAGACGAAAACTACTTACATTCATGCTCATAACAAAGCTTTCTAGTGTATGTATGTCTATATTTATTTTGACAATAGTAAATAATTCAAGTGCATACAAACGAAATTACTTACTATATTATAGTGTTTCTAATTTCAATAGGTACATTAGAAATTGTTCATTAATATCACCTGCTAATATTATCATCGTTGATGATTGGTTTAATAGGTGACTCTGCTTTCAGAATAAAATCACTGGAGCCATCGGTTGCACCAATATGTGTTAGATAAATTCCAAAACGTAATTTCCCATTGAACTGCTCCGAAATCGTTCTAAGTGGCTCCACAGTTTTCTCCCCAGTAGACTGGTCAATACACACCATTTGACAGCGGTTACACTGGCCGTCCACCTGAAGATTAAATAAATTCTATGTCAAAATATTGAATGAGTTTATAACAATGATTAAGGCGCCACTATCTACGCAAAACAGAGGTGAGAGCGACTATAAAATGGTCTTCCAATTGTTGTCACGATGTTGTCCGCTTTTCTTGCACTATCAGCGGCACGGTTAGCACAAGACTGCGCGCGAGCTCTCTCGAGCTGTCGCACACTATCCGTCTCTCTCTTATTAGAAAACTTAGAAAGAGACTGATAGTGCAAGAGAGCTCGCACGCCGTCTTGTGCTAACCATGCTGGTGTAAATAACCTTTCACAAAAAAAAATAACTTGCCATTGCCAACATCAGTAACAACCTAACAACTCTTTATAGTACTTTTCTGCATTAAAATGTCGTGGTTAGATGTTCATCACAAATTTAAGAGTTAGACTCTTGTCGGTGTAGCTCCCTCCACCTGACTCTGTCTAGAGCCGCCTCCTTGACCTCTTTATACGACGTGGCTGCTACTTTTTCTTTTATTTGATTCATGTAACTTATCCTTGGTCTTGGTTAGATGTTACTCACCTTAAATTCTTGCTTCCCAATAATCAATCTATGCCACTCTCTTTCAACAAGTTCGTGATCCATATCTATAATTAGGTTTCCTCTGAAACGATCTGTTAAATGATCTACGTCATCAGTGAAATATGGGTCATCAATTTTGTCCTTTAGCCATCTCACAGTTGCCTTGTTTATTAGAAGATATTGGGCTTGGTTGCTCAGGGACAGTAGCTTGGGTTCCAATTCACCTTTTTTCTTGACCATCCTGTCGTTTGACTGTCTCACTAGCCGCAAGTAGGACACCTCTAGAGCTTCAGAGATCCAGTCCGCTACTTCGTCACCACAGTCTATGCCTTGAACTATATCGGTGCAAACTTTTGAATTGCAAATTCTAGTATTTTTTAGTTTGCTTTCTGACATAGGATATAGAGGTATGGAAATCGGACCCTTGCCTGAAACAGATGACAAAACCGGTACAGTCACGGTCACAAATACCGTAACATATTATGTTACAAAAGACATCTCCACGCCCAGGGTGAGTATCAACCAGCAGAGCTGTGCAAGGTTGCGAGCCGGTGAGCGAGAAAAAATGGACCAATACACTCGTAAAGCTCTGGTCGATACTCACCCTTACGCTCTTGACAATTAAGTTCATGTTCCTAACTATAGTGTCGATTTTTCCCGTTGTCCACGTTAATCCCCTAGCCTGATCCCCCAGGGGAAAGAAACGGTTAGGTTGTTAGGTGAACTGCGACCCTACAGCGCGCGAGCCGAGCGAGCGAAGCGAGCGTGACGCGGCAGCGTCCGGCGAAGCGCCATAACCCAACATTTTATTTTTTTCCTAGTTGAATATAAAATAATTGCCGCTAATTCCCCTGGGTGATCGGGGTCAGGTGATTAACGTGGATAACGTGATGGCCTTAGTTGTATAGTAGAAATGATTTGGAAATAGTGAAACTTTACTAAAATTTGTACCTTACATTTAAACCGTAAGGTCTATATTCGAATGGCTTACAAATTTCAACTATTTATTAATTTAACCGTATGGCTTATATTGAATAGGCTACTATAAAAATACATTAAGAGATCTAAGCCAGTTGGCTGCGTCAGGGGAGGCCGAATATTTCAACTATAGTGCTTGTACAGGGTGTTAGTGATAGCATAAGTTTAATAGAACAAACGAAAATTACCTTTAAAATTCAATATAAGCAAGTTGTTTTTCAAGTCTACAAATGGTTTTATCATGCACATCAGCATGTTCTGTTTTTGAGTTAAACAAACTCCATTATCTTTCACTATCATCCATTCTCTGTCGTATTCGAATCCTTTTGGCCCCAGTTTCCAATTACTTCGTACTTTGAACGCACCACATGACTTAACGGGGAATACATTCATTTCTACTAGTTTTATTTTCGATTCCAGGCCAGAATCGGTAACGTCGGTCTCCAAGAAATGTGGAGTGTTAGGAATGTTCAAAGTGTTTTCTTTGTACAATGTATTCTTTACCAATAGGATATTATTGCTAGCGACAATTCGTTTTGGTTTCCTGTATTTGGTCTTGACGTAGCAGCGGCATATCATAAGAATCAAAGTGTCAACGTCGTTGAATGTGTTGTAATATGCGAAAGAGACGCGAATAGCCCCCGTCGGTTTGCCGTCGAGCAAGTCTATGTGGTCTCCGCATTTGTGGCCGGCTTTAAACATGTCTTTCATGTCCTTGTTGGTCGCCTTCAAGTGTCGTTGGCAGGAACCAGAGTTGCAGAAACAGCCAGTCCTTACATTTATGTTGAAGAGGTCCGCCATATGCTGAAACTAGAAAATATACGTTTATTGTATTATTGTCGGACTGCGCTGGAGCGAGGCCAGGGACGACGCTCAGGACAGGAAGGCGTAGCGCAAGCCTTTGAAGGCTTTATGTATGAAGGACCTCTGGTGTGCCCTAGGACAACAACAACATTGTAGGATGCACGACGTAGAAAGTAGTTTAGTAATATTTTATGAATAATTAGGATGACATCTAGGACAACATTACTACAGTAGAATTATTTGGGGTTTACCACTGACAGATAGTTTGCCTTCATTTAATTTTCAACTTTAACCTCATACAAATTAAGTAGTTATTTCTAAATCGGTAGAGGTGGGTAACATTATTCTGAAAATTGCTTTATTTGTATGACATTAAAGTTGAAAATTAAATGAAGGCAAACTATCTGTCAGTGGTTAACTAACAGTAATCGTACTGTAACCACGAAAATAACCGAAACATGATTGCTTACAATTACCTCAGTATAAAAAAAACATAGCTTAGAAAGTAGTTGTAAACATAGCTAGGTGGGTCACTATTTTCGTTTTTTACGTCAGCTTACTCAAATAATACATTATTAATCGACACAACCAAGTTTAAATGATTGTATTTTACCTCATTTAAAGAAATATTAATAACATTTCACAAAATTAGGTATTTATCCCCAACCCGCACTGGGCCAGCGCGGGGACGTCTGCCCGTTGCCTCTCATCCGTGAGAGGAGGCCTGTGCCCAGCAGTGGGACGTATATCTAGGCTGATTTATATATATATATTATACTTGGTGATTTCGGGGTCATGATCCGGAATGACCAAAATTTAGAGCTTAATCACAATTAACTCACAGTTAACTTTTATTAGCTGTTTTTTTTTTGCGATTTCTTGGTTCGTCGCTTTTAATCATTCCGGATAATGACCCCGAAATCACCCAGTATTAGGTATTTGTCGAAATTTTTCCATAAAACCTAATTGCTAGTTGCGTCTTGTTTCGCGTGCGCGGGAGAACGTGTTTCTTTCACTGAGGCATGGTTTAATCAAATCGATTAGTATTGAGACTTAGACTAATTTAATTTCTGAGGAGTCGTCCACGACTTAAGGCGGCGGCGGCACAGCGGCAGCAGCCGGCTGCGGTGCGCCATCATACGTGCGAGCGAGAGGTTAGAACGCAGCATAGTCGTGGCCGAGTCCTCAGGTACACAATTTAGTATTGTCATTGACAGTCAATGTTATTTAGTTCTCTCGGCACTGGAATCAGTGCGAGCATTTCAATACTTTCTAGCAGAGGCCTCTTTACCTATGGTGCAGGGTGTGCGTTCTAGACCGCGAGCTAGGAGCTTTTTTTTGTCAGTCACTTACCCCCGGGCGATGACTTGTGAGAAGGTTAAGAATGTTATATCACGAAGCCCCGTGGCCGTCAGCTGCGGTTCCGTTGGCGAATTCACCAACAGCAGCCACCCAAACACGTAAAAAAAAACTAAATTTTGGCCATCTACCCCCGTTTTTATTCATTTTATCATCAAATGATAGTTAATCCAATATTATGACGAAACAAAATCGTCAGTTGACTGTACAGTGGTGGAAAACCCGTCAGCTGGTCACACGAAAATGTTAAAATATATTCCTACTATAAACGCGCGGTTAAGCGACGGCGCGATACTTTGCGCGATAATACGCGATGATTTACTTACTTACTTAAGTGGCAAAATGTTCTTCTTTTTTTTACGTGTTTGCGAGGCTGCTGCTGGTCAACCCCACTAATCTAGACTATGAAGACTGTAACCATGATGCTGAAGATGTGGTGCATTGCAATGCCCTCCAGTGATAACTAACCTCAGCATATCCAATGTATGTTCCATCTTCCCTCATTAGATTGAATGTCACAATAGCTCCCTGTTTCTTGATATCAGTAAAATTATCATCCATGTAAAAGGCGACGGCTGGGGCCCCATTAGGATGCTGGAGTTTCTTCAGTTGCTCGTAAAGGTCTTGGGCCAAGAAAAATGTATGATGCGATATAGATTCCATTACATCACCATTTATTACTTTAGGTATTAAATTATGCATTGTATCAAAACAATGCTTCAAGGCAAGAATTGATAGAAAATTCACTGTACCGTCTTCAAACCTGCAATTAGAACAAATAATGTGACAGAGTATTATTTCTTTCATACAATACCTTGAACAGAAATGAACACCTATTGTTATACCTTTCATGAAGGGCCACCCTTTTCATATGGAAATCTTCAGTACTCAAGACAATATCCACAGTACCTCCTCCAAAGTACTGTTTGTCATTTAAAACATTTGCACTACTGTTTTTTATCAACAGTGCTCCTAACCCGGTTGGGTAACCAAATATTTTGTAGAAAGAAAGGCACAAATAATCAGGCTGTATCTCCGATAAGTCTAACCTGTTTGTAGGAATATATGATGCTGTGTCTAGTAGCACATACCAGTTGCTTTTCAGAGTGCACAGTTGTTTCTTTAAACATCCATTTAGGCAGCCATTTTTTATTGCATCTATACAATCAATTGGATATTTGTAACCATTATAATTACTCTGTGCCGGGTAGGACAGAAGTGTGTTGCCCTCATTTTTATGTTGTTTATTACAGGCTGTTCGTGAGTTTGAAGCTGTGTTCAATGCCTCTAAGAAACTTTCATGAGAAATATGAATAACATCTGCATTTTTATACTTTGCAATTTCTCTGAGTCCAAGAACTGATGTGTGGTTTTCTTGAAGGTAAACAAATGATCCATTGTCATTTCCATCATCACTGGCAAATTGGAATGATTCTGCAGTGAGTTTGAGGGACTGTGTGGCACCAGAGGTAAATACCAAAGTGTACTCCGATGGATCTGTATTGAAATGCTTCAACACCATGCATCTTATTTGTTCAACACAGTCAGCGGTGTACTTGTCTGTATGTGTGTTCATGTACAGATTATTTAGTAAATCATCATTCACAAGCCGTAGAAGGCTTTCTGGGAACAACGCAGCACCAGCATTGTCTAGGTAACATCTGCCTGAAATTAGCATAATGAAAGATATGAGTACAAATACATACAACATTGTTGGAGGTTCAGTATTTACACAGCTAGGCTAACAAGGCAGAAACTTTTCGTGTCAGTAAGTGCTCGCGAGAAGCTGGTTTTTAAGTAATTTAGAAAATTCAAATAGTCATCAGTGAAATAATCAGAACTTGTCTTTCTTGTGGTCAATAGTGGACAAGTTTTTGTACATGTAAGTTAGATCTAAACACAATAAGAGGAGACACCTTATGTGGAATATGAGTCTTACCAAAAATTTGGAATTTTAGGAGCTAAGAACTTAACTTTGGCTGTGTCCACTGGTAAGATGCTAACCTAAACTCTGTATAATGGTCTACAGTTATAGTTAGCTTATGTTATGACACTTTTTATGATATTGCCATCTCGGCAAACAAGGATTGCTGGCCGCAAAAAAATTAATGGGGCTTCTAGACATATACTTTTCCGGAAATTAGTGTGGGTGGCAACTATGGGTGCCATGGAAGTAAGAGCAAAACGTCCATAGTTGCCGATCACACATTTCTGGAAAAGTATAACTTGTCTAGAAGCCCCATAATAACAATATGTAACAAAACAATGGTCAGGATTTGAAGCTTCTTTTAGGTTCAACTGATTGATTTGATTGGATTTTGATTTATATTGACATATATCAGTTCTCCATCTAAGGCAGTTACCAGGTAACAATCAATTTCAAAATATTGCGAAATATTGTGATTATGATCTAATATTTACGTAAGTCAGTCAGAAATAGCTGTTAGATAAATTTCGATCAGTGGAAAATTAAAAAAATATTCGTAATGGTAATGATTAAAAACACGTTTTCTAAACGATTGTGTTACATGCTCGTTATAATAATAATAAATACTCTTGTCTCTTTATTGCACCACAAATGAAAAAAAATGCTAATGAGTTAAGCTTATAAGCTTACCTTTTAATCGCGTAAACTCTCCACATATTTTTTGCATTTGATCATAACCAAATACTTTACTTAACGTGGTCATCTCGGCAGAATCTTGGCATTGATTAACGATTTCTGAAACAAAATAAAACCACTTCAACTTTCGTTCCACTCCGCGATATATTGTTTTTTATTTTTTATAATGGACTGGACTAAACATACGGTTGACAGCTGTAGCGTCCCTTTAACTGATGAAATCATTACAGAAAATTGCTTGCTATTCTGCATCAACCTTGTATTTGCAGTAAACATTTGATTCAACACAACACAATAACACACATTATCTATTGAGATGACATACGAAGTAATACGAACACGTTTAAGTAGGTTCGTGATATGGTACAATTCGGCAATTTACTTTCACTTGTGTTGGCTGTATACGCTACCCTATTGCTAATATAAATATGATCTACTTTGAACTAAATAAAAGTTGACAGCTATGTGCGAAACACAGCGACAAGCGAAACGTTGAAGTGGTCGGGTATTCCCTTGAAATGAAAAAAAAGTCGGAGGCCGTATGAAACAATTATGAATGATGTTGATTTCTAATGTGCTGCTGCTTGTGTAGGTAGATTTATGATTGATTACTCACAACAGTAATAATAATCATGAATAAAATGCGGTAAGTATACGTAAGTCGATGAATCGCAAAAACAATTAAGTAGGCATAGGTACCTAGTTAAGGCCTTCATGTAATACTTTTTTTTCATTGTATAACGATTAACGACCATTGGTCATATAAGTCATATTATATATTATGCGGATAAATTTCGTTACACAACAGAAAAAAGCGTAGATTAAATTGAAGCCTTTACTAGTAGGTAGGTAGGTACTTTTTTTTTGCAATTCAGTCTAATGGATAGGTACTTAGGTCCTAGCTATGTAGGTACGTACCAGGGCTACCTACATGGTTATTATTGTCACGGGCCATGAGCACGATCCGTCGATGTCGATAATTAGGTTAAGTACGTATGTAGGTGTATTCACTTAATGACCATGGCTGTAAGTGCTGTAACGGTACTTTCCCATTTTAGGTAGTAGCAGCAAGAATAGCTAAGCGGGCCAAATGCTCAAAATTACACTAATGACACGACTCTAGCTAGAGGATAAGAGCTGTCTAGTTCATTCTGAGCGTGTTATTTTGCGTAGCTACTTCTGCTGCTGACTGTACAATCCTTTTTAGATTAAAAACCGTCATGTCAACATGGAGCAGAGGCCCTACCGCGAAACGCAAACGACCTTCGATCGTGTATCTCCCTCTATGTCGACTTGATGACGACGCTTGCTGCGACGGGGACGGTGGGATGGGTCTAGGATACTTAGGAGATTCATCATTGTCTGTCTCAGTTTGAGGTCGCGAGGCAGTCAAACATCGTAAGTACATAACATACCATAGGTTAATTATGTAATGTATGTATAAAAGCGCTCTAAAAGTGACATACTAACACTAAACCTGAGTCAATTGCACCAACTTGCGTCAGTTTCGCGTCATCAATGGAAACGTATGCTGTCAGATTTGGTGGCGATTTTTAAACACGGAAAATGTCTAATTCTAGTAATTGGGAGAGCACCTTCTTTCAAACGAAATAAAATAATATTGAATTCGTTTCACGTGATAAAAAAATATCACACAAGTTAGGATTAAAATGCACCACCAATGGCGCTGCATGTGGTGTAGGTGTACTACCTACTCATGAGCTTATGACGGCTACTTTTACTATGCGTTTTTAATATTTTTCTAAAATTAATAGGCGGGTAAAGACGGGGTTATGTTCTGTGAAAGTTTGTAGGGTTTGCAGTCCCGATACCTACTTATTGGGACTGGGTCAGTCCCGGGAAATCCCGGATACTTTCGGGATGTTTGGGACTCTTGAAGTTTTTTATAGAGAATGTATTAAAAAACCTAAAAGGATTCAATTAATCTAATCAGCGAAGTGCATGGGATGTGTGCACTTTTTTTAAGTAAGAATAGTGCGGCAGTTACGTATGGTTTGTCAGCAAGGCGTAAACGAATCGCGAGCACCGTCGTCGTAGTTCCCGGAATCATAACGACTACCGTAGGTTCAAAGGGCGTAAGGGACAAATGGTCATTTTTCATATCTCAGCTATGTAACTAGTTACTTGCACTGGGGATTTGCTGATATTGCATTGAGGATTACAGGAAATTTGTATGAATAAACTTAGTGAGATCAAAACTCTCCAATTGCAATGTTAAATGCTGCTTAATGAATAAAATAAAACAAACAAAAATAGTCACGACAACTTAACGTGAAAGAAATAGACTACTTAAACAGGAAATAAATACTCGGTATTAATCATTCATTGTGTCGTTCAATTCGTTCTTTATGTCTTAAAAGCTACTTCACGAGCCCATCCAATAGTTACAAAATTATCAATTTTTCCGCAGCTCCTGACCAAACGTGCATTTAAAGCCCCTCTCCCTAATTATAGAACATTATTCGCAAAAAGCTCACCTGACTATATGCATCGGCGAATTTACAATAAGATTTGCGAAGTTGTAGAGATTCAACATTACTCTATTGGTAACGCTATGGCGGTATATGTAGGTATAATGCTTCTTATTACTCTCTTCTTTTGAGTTCATTCTGATTTCTTGAATAACTTCATATTGTTTTACGAATTGCACTCCAGGGTCCCAAGATTCAGGCACAGCCTAGTTTGGGGTCCGCCAGGCATCATTTTATATGTAAAGTAAACATGTGTATTGTTAAGCAAATAAATGATTTTTGATTTCATTTGATTTTTGATTGTCACCGAGCTCATCATCATCCTCCTCCTCGTCTGTGTCTGCTAAAGTCGCTATATTTTTTTCTTAAGGGGCTCCCATACGCCAATGACCTTAGATCTGAATCCCTTAGTTTTCTAATGTTTTTTATAGCTTATTTTATTAACAACAACGGCTTTAAGCAATATAGTTTCTCATATTTAGTTCAAAGTTCATTGTTTTCGAGATATTTGGCATCAAAGTTATACAATTTTAGGCTAAATAACTGGTTTTCTGGCCATAACTTTTGTGTTAATTGGTTTAAAATGAAAACCCTGGACCAGTTTTTAGAGACGTCACAGACGAACCCAAATATGTAGATTTCGTACAATGTTAGATCTTTCACGTCAATATAGATACGAAATAAGTGTTTCTTTAGACAATGTTTTAAAAAATCATACAAAATTAAATATTCATTTGTTTTAAAATCCGGTGGACGGAAATGGAGATAAAAGATTGAAGAACCGATAACCGTTTGATTTATAATTCTATCTGTAGTGCAAAAGTAGGAGATACGATTCAAAACTTGTCAAAAATCGATGAAAACCTCGGGTAGCCCCTTAATAATAAGGCAGCGACATATATTATGCTAAATGAAAACGTTTCGGTATCGTACCGCTGTCACATTTTTCTTTAATTCAAATATTTTTGGTAAGCAATTTTCAATTATTCTTCGTACAGAAGTTTAATATCCGGCTGCTTATCCATAGAAAATTCCAAATTCTCCCTCTTCCTTTCCCTTTGTCCTTTTCAGTTAGATCCTTAATACTTGTAGACGCCCGCTTGCACGCTTGGACTCTACCTTTCCCTTAGAAACTTTCCCACGTCCCTTAACGAATTTAGACTGCTCTTTAATGCTTCTTAATGATTTATGGTCGAATTCTTCTTTAGTCTTGGTCTTTTGTTCCTATTCCTTTACCCTTTCCGGATTTTCAATCCTTATTACTCGTAGACGCCTGCTTGAGTTCTTCCTTGTTCTTCTTATTTTTTCCTCTGGTATTTCCAGATCTATCCCCATTTCTCGTTGACGCATGCTCGAAGTTTTTATTTTCGTAGCGGTATTTCGTGTCATTCCTTTTTTTCAGATTTTAGCAATGGTGTTGTCCCTTTAATTATTATATGTTGAGACTAGCGTTAGAGTTAGTAAACTCTATGATCACACCGCTAGTAAAATTCCATGGCAAATTAGGGTGTCAGACTTCGACTATTAGATAAAATAAAACTGTTTTGGCGTAACGGACAGTCCTGTGTGAATTCGGGGATGTAAAAGGATGTATCGTATCGAACATAAAATGAGAAATACGACAAAATGCATCAATTATGGTATATGTGCAAAATGCTGTAACGTACATCAAGTGAGCGTTACGACAAAATGCATCAATGATTGTATATGCGCAAAATGCTGTAACGTACATAAAGTGAGCGTTACGACAAAATGCATCAATGATTGTATATGTGCAAAATGCTGTAACATACATCAAGTGAGCGTTACGACAAAATGCATCAATGATTGTATATGCGCAAAATGCTGTAACGTACATAAAGTGAGCGTTACGACAAAATGCATCAATGATGGTATATGTGCAAAATGCTGTAACGTACATCAAGTGAGCGTTACGACAAATTGCATCAATGATTTGTATATGCGCAAAATGCTGTAACGTACATCAAGTGGGCG
Organism: Epinotia ramella; assembly: GCA_947578815.1. Taxonomy (NCBI): domain Eukaryota; kingdom Metazoa; phylum Arthropoda; class Insecta; order Lepidoptera; family Tortricidae; genus Epinotia; species Epinotia ramella. Next base: position 19,941,055 of record OX388205.1, read on the forward strand.
TTACAACAAATTGCATCAATGATTTGTATATGCGCAAAATGCTGTAACGTACATAAAGTGAGAGTTACGTCAAAATGTGCCACAGATATTTTTTATTTTAGTGGATACAGCAAAATGTATTGCAAAAACGGGTTCTGGTGCAACTTTTTTCATTGTCGTAACGGACACTTTTTTAAAGCTATCGAGACGTTATTTACACCAATCGATAGAGAAAAAAAAACTGAATATAACTGCATTCATAACTCATTTTCGCCAATTTGTCCCTTACGCCCTTTGAATTTGAACCTACGGTAGTCGATAAGTTAACAAACAACCAACATTTGCTCGAAATTTAATTACAAGTTTGTTTTAGAAATTGTAAAATAATTAAGTTCAGCTAATAGGGAAGATGCAATATTTTGCTGTTGTCCACGTTAATCCCCTAGCCTGATCCCCCAGGGGAAAAAAACGGTTAGGTTGTTAGTTGAACTGCGACCCTACAGCGCGCGAGCCGAGCGAGCGAAGCGAGCGTGACGCGGTAGCGTCCGGCGAAGCGCCATAACCGAACATTATCATTTTTTCCTAGTTGAATATAAAATAATTGCCGCTAATTATCCTGGGGGATCAGGCTAGGGGATTAACGTGGATAACGTGAATATTTTAATTGTTGCTTTCATTCGAAAGAGTCGCATGAAGAATAGACCACAAAAGTATTAAAAAATTAAAATACTATAATTTACCTATAGTAAAAATTCCCGTTGGAAACTAACAATTTTAACTTTCTCGCCTAGACGAATCTACAGTTCCTGTGACGTCACTCATGTGTGTCACTCGCCATATTTGTTTGTCCGTGCCGTGGTTCGTCCCTAGATGTCATAGAGTTGCCCAAGTTTTGACTTTTGACAGGAGTGACGTCACCGGACGCTGATTGTTCGATTAAAACACGTTCCGTGTCACATTACTTCAAATCGTAATTATTGTTTGAAATTAACTAAAGTAAAAACGTTTCCGTAGCTATTATGTTATGTTTTTTCAACATTTTGGTCACCAAATAATGGTAAATCTATTAAGTAATAAAATATACGAACACAACATTTATATTAATATAAATTATTATACGTATATTTCTAATCGTTTTACTTAACTGTATTCATTTCCTTAGAAAAATCCAAGGATTTGATCAAATCCCTGTGTCGACTCAGTGAAAAGGCCAAACAAGTCAACTCGATTTGTCATTTCACTAGACAAGTTTAGTGATATCATATCATAACCTCCAGGCAAAGCGTGGCGATTATGGCATTTAACCCCCTATGATAGGTACAAAAAAAACCACGACCCGAGGTTCCAGCGACCCACGGTACCCGTGACACCAGTTATGATAGATAGATAGTTAACATGCGTACATCGCGGACCAACGAAAGGATAGTGGAATTGGAGCAAGGATTGAGCAAGTTGCGTTGGGATGTCATAGGGTTATGTGAAGTCCGAAAAGAGGGGGAGGACACAATAACCTCAATTGCTCAAAGGTTAGCTGGAAGAGATCCCTTATAGGGAATGATAAGTTCGTCTTTGTACTTTGATCTATTGTGTGACAGGTATATTCTTTAACCTGTTATTGTGTACAATAAAGTGCTGACATATATTTACATAACCCTTAAATCTGGCAACTTGCTCTATTTCCGGGAGGGTGACCAACAGTCCCAGGGTTTCTCTTCCACAAGTCCCTCGTGAACAACGTGGTGAAGATCGACAGTGTGTCGACTAGTCTAGCGTACCAACTACGTACTCAGAGTATCCAACAGGTACTCGTTGAAGGTGATTTAGGTTTACGCGCTGACATCGCGCGGTGGTGGAGACTGTATGAAGATATAATCGAAGGCCATGCACAGTTCCAAAACCTACCTCACCGCTGTCATGTGTAACTTCAACGCAATACTGAGCAAGAGTGATGGTGAAGAGCTTAGAGTGGGGCAATTTAGAGTTGGAATCGGAACTACCTCGGCCAACTAATGGCTGGCTTTTTGAAGAATGAGGGACTCTACATGATGAATTCCTTCTTCAAGAAACACGAAAAGTGGACCAGGATGAGTCCCAACGGTGCAACTAAAAACGAGACTTCATCATGTCGACGAGGAACCATATATTGAATGATGTCTCTGTAATCAATAAGATTAAACGTGATCGCGAGCGATTACCGTCTGATAAAAGGCATCATCATCATCATCATATCAGCCGAAAGACGTCCACTGCTGGACATAGACCTCCCCAAAGGTTGCCAAAGTGACCGGTCCTGCGCAACCCGTACCCCCGGTAGAACCGATGGCCGTTGGGGCGGAAAGGTTCTCGAGTGGCGACCACGTACCGGAAGGCGCGGCGTGGGTAGGCCCCCGGCAAGGTGGACTGATGACCTGGTAAAGGTTGCTGGAGTCCGCTGGAGCAAAGGCAAAGGCAGGTATAGAATATATGTGTCAAGCAAGAGCGCTCTCGATTGATGAAATCTACGCTCCGTCCAGCATCAATCCAAAATCCAAAACCCCATAGAGCTTTCAGTTGGAACTCTAAAACAGTTTCGATTGCCTTGGCGGCGATGTGGACGAATACAACGCCGGGTTTGTAGAAGCTGGCCGTGACACTAGGTCTAAAGTTTTTCAAGATGTAAGGTACCAACAGAACTAAAAGGCTCTCTAGCTCAACTCAACTCAGAAGCTCATGCAGGACAGGAGTGAAATGATCCTACTGCCTTCAGACGATGCGACTTTATACCGGCAGCTCAATAAACAGATCTCCAAGTCCCTTACTCGCAATCTGCGCCGAATTAAAAAGTCATCCAGCGTAATAAAGGCTCTAAAAAAAATTCAAGAGATCTGGCCATTGGGCAGAGCCAGCTCGCCAAGTTGAAAGCTGAAGACGGTAGAATCTTTTCCTCTAAGCCCGAATTTTAGGTGAGATAGAGCGCTTTTACGGATACAGTGTCCACTCGCGGACCCGATGTTAGTCTGGCGGTAAAATCCCTTGAGCTAGACTAGCCCGACACTATACCGAGGACATCCCGGAGATCAGCCTGTGCGAGATTGTAATGGCTCTTAAACAGTTCAAGAACAAGGCACCCGGTGAAGATGGAATAACAGCCGAACTCCTAAACAGAAAGTGGTAAATCTTCGAATCCGACACGGCTGGGCAGCGTTTAGGAAACTGCGGCACATCTTTTCGTCTAATATTCCGCAGTGTCTCAAGACGAGACTTTTGACCAGTGTGTGTCGCTACTTTGCCAGTGATGCCATATGTATATATATATATATATATATATATATATATATATATATATATATATAAATGATGTATATATATATGACACGGAAATGGATGGCCTCATAAAAAGGCTCAAAGTCACCTATTGCCCTTAAGGTTTTCGAGTGGCGACCACAGACAGGAAGACGCAGCGAGGGACCTCCCACAAGGTGGACTTACCTGGTTTAGGTCACGGGAGTCCGCTTGAAGCGGGTGGCGCAGGACCGGTCTCTTTGACACTCTTTGGGGAAGGCCTATGTCTAGTAGTGGACGTCTTTCGGCTCATATGATGATGATGATGATGATGATGATGATGATGATGATGATGATGATGATGATGATGATGATGACTAATAATGAAAGTCCCGAAAGTAACAAATTGAGTCCCGGGACTAATTGAGCCTCACATTTCCCGAAAGTCCCGGGATTTCCCGGGAGTATACCCTACTTTGTACGGAAACCTCGGTGCGCGAGTCTGACTTGCACTTGACCGGTTTTTTTTTATTACATCATTGCCGTAGATACCTAATATGTTCATTTGCGATTTAGTTGCAACGTCGCATTCGGCAGCGGCTCACATCCGTAGTAGGTGTAGGTACCTTTAGAACACCGCCTTACTAAATTGCGTTACGCCAATTTAATTATTGCTTTTATGGAGGGCTTTTAGTAGCTTTTAGTACAAGCGGTGGCCTGATCGACTCCCCTTAAGTGAATTGACGTCCGTGCTGTCCCGGTTAAGGAAAAACGGAGTATAGTGAATGGAAATTGATGTTAGATGAGCCCTTTTGTATAGGGGTTGCATCACTGAGGACGTTCGCTTTACTAAGTTCAGAACGATCCCCATATAAAATTAAGTAAGTACAATGTCTTCCTGCGGCCGTTCGAGTGCACCCATTCCGTGGCATGCCTCCACGTCCGCTCTCATGCTAATCCTATCCTGAGGGGCTAGTACGCTAAGTTTTATGTCGGACATAAAGCATTCGTCCCATTCTGGCCAATATGCGAGTGCAAGAGGGACAAATGCTTTATGTCGGACATAAAACCTAGTGTGCTAGGGGGACTGTACTACTTAATAAACGAGATGTAGGTACCGGTATAACCCAAGATTTCCCAACATCGGTTGGTAAATGTAAGAATTTTGTTAAAAACTACCGAGATTTACTAGTTTTACCAGTGGCTTTTGGTAAATGTTAGATTTTACCAATGACGGTTGGTTTTGGAAACATTCGAGGTCTGAATACAAATCTCGTTGCAATCCACTAACATGAAAACTGAACTTTCTCTAGAGGCGGTGACCTATACTTGACTACTACACGACCTATCCATGAGCACATCTTTATGCCTTATACAGGCCTAAATAATAGGGAAGATGCAATATTTTGTAAAAAAGTTTAATTATTTTTAAGTATAATTTTTTTTAAATACCTACTATAATTTATAGTCAAAAATTCCTGTTACAAACTGACAATTTAATCTTTCGCGTCTAAACGGATTTACAGTTCCTGTGAGGTCAGTCCAGCACCTCTAGCACACGACGGCCGCGACATACTCTCGCGGCGCGAGCCAGCTCGCTCGCGGTTGTGAAATTTCTCGGTCGCGCTGTCAGTTTTCTCGATTTTCGTAGCACCACTTGGCACATCGAGAAAACCGGCCCAAGCGAGAGAGCTCTGTCGCGGTCGACACAGTGAGTGTCGCCATTTATCTGAAAAATAGTCCCTGATGCCATATTGCTGTATGGCAACACTGAATCGATGGTAAAACATGGAGTAAAGTGTGAATGGCAAGCCTTATACTAGCAACGTCCCTAATCACGATAACTTTGTCGCTTTCTCTAAAGCTTCAAAATGAAAGAGACAGAGTACATGACGTTTAAAAATATCCCGCGGGAAAGAATGTGTCAATGTGAAAGAAATTGAAGTGTCAAAATAAAATATAATATATCTAGTATTTTAAACAGAGAACTCGCGTGCCGTGAGCAACGAATATAATACTCACATTACTCACTGCCGTGAGATTCTCGTGCTTTCTAACAATAACTTTTAAAACAATAGAGTTATTTAATGCGTTGCTGTAAACGGAATCGGAATCGAAATAAATGCAGACAGCCCAAAAACGATAATACTTTGCTTCATTTCGATGATTTCGATCAGTCTAAATCGAGGAACTTAGAGAACAGAATATGGTCCGTTAGAATAATAATATTCTCCATGAAGAGGTGCTGGATTTTCGCCGAATACGAACACACATGGAACAGACATGGAAACATGGTAGAAGGTAACGAGTTCCTAGATGGTAGGAAGAAAAAGTTCATCAATCACTTTAATCTAAAATATTGTCGTAAGTATGTTTGGAATCATAAGCAATGCATAATCAGCGAGTAAGTATCCTTCAAAAACTATGGACCCGATTCTACGTGCACATGGCTTAACTAGCCTAAAACTAAATTGTCTAATTTTTAGACATAATTTAGGCGGCAGACTAAAAACGACATATTTAGAATAGCATTTAGGCAGCTAAGTAAGTTGTATAGACCGCCTAAAATAAGAAACGTCAGATTCAAATTAGCGCTGTCATTTGATTATGACAACTGCTGATAGAATAGCAAAGTGTTTTAGCGACACCTAAATAAAATTAGGAAGTTTAGAGGCCACTGTAGAATCGGGTCCTATGTCAACCTTCTACAACTAATTTACCTCAAACAGTTATTATATTTGGACAGCAGTTTGTTCATTGTATTTAGCAAGATTTCTAACAATACTCAATTCATTCCAGGGACTGGTTGTGGAGTCAAAAGTCAAGAATATAGTGCCACGGTGGAAGCAGACATTATGGACACCAAAAATTATATCTTATGAGTATTTTAAACTTTGTTTTTTCACTAATGTATTTTAAAGACAATCAGTGTTGACTATTATACCAAAAAAACCTTTATCTTCCTCTTATGTATCACTATTGGATAATGAAACAATGGCTGTAAAATGGCAATTATATTGATAGCATATCATATATGATTACATCAATGCCAGTGTTCTTGCACAAAGACTTGTCCAATTTAGAAAGATATTTTTAGTCTTTGGTAGGTTATTTTTAAGTTAATTTTAGTTTGAAATCTGGTTTTAAACTTATATTCGTATATATTCTATCATGTTTTTAATGAAATATATTTTTCCTTAACACTGACATAAGTAACAACTCATATATCATTGTCTAGTTACTCATAATACAAAAACCTTAATAAGCTTACTATGGGAGTTATTCAATTTGTGTAAGCATTTGCATTTGTGTCTGTAATACTACCTACCTGCCCGTACACTCCTATCCATGAGACGAGGCCTGTGCCCAGCAGTGGGACGTATATAGGCTGATTTATTCTTTTTATTATTATTATGTCCCCTAGTACCTACACATCTATTATCTTGTTAACTTAATTCAATTTTCTTGTATGGCATAGTTGTATTAAAACATAATGTAAACAAGTAGTCAAAAGCAATTTAAATGCCTTTGTAATAATTGTAGGTCAACATCAAGTATTCCTCTAGCTACTAAACTAATATTCATAAAATTCCCAATGGAAATGTAGTGATATTTTCATAATTCAAAAATAAAAATATAGGTAAGTATCAAACTCATAGTCATCAATGTCATCATAGTACTAAGTATTATAAAGCTGAAAGACAATTCATGTTCAAATGGTCCCTAATTTTAGTCTGGTTCAAATCAAGAAAGGACTTGTCATATAAATTTTAACCTTTCATAGTTTTCACACTAAGTATAGTATAGGTAGGCATACTTTAGTAGTTACGTTACATAAAACCTATTGTATTGTTAATGATGTGTATGATCAGTAATAAAGCATAAGAAAACAGGTTATTGTTATTATTTGACTGACACTGACCAATGTGTATAGGGGTAAGGATAGGTAGTTTAGCTAACAGCTGTCTATTAATTCCTTGTCATTAAGTTATTGTTATTGTGGATTTATTTATATGAACACTTCACTATTACTAAAGTGATATAAATTCTGTTTTTAATTTATATTTAATTTGCCTTATTAGTTTGTATGTTTGGGTCATCAAGCAGTTATTAAATATACTTTTTATAAACCAATAGGGCTGAAATTTGCTATACTCATGTGACGGTGACAAGGCAAAATTATGGCCACACCAAGCTGAGCTGATGGTGGAGACTGAAGGTTGCCGTAGCAACTTCTAAACTACACCAGATAGTCCCCCGTCGTATTTGAGCTCATTGGAACCCTCTCTAGTAGTTGGCTGTTCATGACTGTAAAAAAAGTACAGTCAACAATAAAACCTACCATTTTTTGAGAGAAAATGATTAAGTAATACCGCGACGGTGGAAAACAAGCGATCGACTTCACTGTGTTGTCCGCCAGAGACGATTGTAGGACCCTCACTCTCAAAATAGCGGGTTCTCGGGTGCCCTGCCACCTTATTCTGTAACTTGTTTTAAGCTCACCCACAAATATATCTTGACACCGCGATGCATAGTAAATAAGCGTAGGTAGAGGTCTAGTTTCGTGACGGGTGAACGGTGGGGTGAGCCGCATTAGCGTGTAGCGAATAACAGCCCAGGTTCCTAACACAACACCCACAGGGCAAGTAGTCTGCGGTTTTCTGCAAGCTAAAAGTCGAAAGTTGATACCTACCTCCTCCCCCACATGAACTGCTCCTTCATTAGATTGGATTAAATTGAAACCAAAAACTGAAAAAGAACTTCCAAGATTATGTTGTATGCACCTAGGTACCCATATGATGCTTTTGTAAGTAGGTAATACCTCACCTCAATTCAGCATGTTTTAACCCTCGTTGTTCTTGCTCGTAAGTCCTACTTATCATTTAGAAAGAGGGCTGTCGCGTCGGAAAATTGAATGAGTAACTGTAGATCATTCCATTTCTTTAGCGATATATTGTGCATCATCCTTAATAATCATTATTAATTTAGGTATTAGACTGCATGACTTGTGACGGGAAATAACTAATCTAAGCAAGCAATTTATTATACTTCCTAAAAGTACCTAGGTAAGTATACCTAGCCTAATAACATCAACAGCAAAAGTAAGTTAACACTTTTACACTTGATTTTGAAAAACTTTTAACATACCTACTTCAGCTATTGACTATAGGTTCCTACCTAAGTAGGTAGCGGATCCAGGGAAAGCATTGAGTCTTTACCAAAATCGTGCTGAAATCTGACCACAGTGGGGTCCCCAAACGGTGTCATGCCGCCCAAAGCATTATTAGAATTCTGAATCTGGCTTATGGCAGCTCTAGACAGTTGTCACAATATTTTCTTTGAATATTTTACAAGCAGTTATTAAATTAATGGTTTTCAAATTTAATCAAATTAGGTATAGGTAGTAAAAAGGACACTAATATCATTACATTTACGTATGTGTCCCTAATTAACTTAAAATTAATAAAAAAAATGTTTGCTCTTGTTCCTTGTGAGTCAAATTATCAAGTTATTATCGCTGTCGCGGGCTCCACATCTCAAAGACAATGTCTCGCATTTTGACGTTGAGACGCGAATAAAGCGATATATTTTGTCGCTCTAAAGTGCACTTGTGCTGCGAGTTTCGAGAGTGTCTCGCGTCCAACTGTCAGCGACAAAAAAAAAATCGCTTTGACATATGACCGCGAGACAAGAAGCGTCTCGTGCTACGGTTTCGCTATGTCGCTCCTTGTATCGCATTTTGACGCGCGAGAGAGCTCGCGCGCCGTCTTGTGCTAAGCGTGCTGTGTGTACTCGCCGTATTTGTTTGTCCGTGGTTCGTCCCTAGATGTCATAGAGTTGCCTAAGTTAAGACTTTTGACAGGAGTGACGTCACCAGACGCTGATTGTTTGATTAAAACACGTTCCGTTTCACGTTACTTCAAATTGTCATTATTGTTTGAAATTAGTATAAACTAAAGTAAAAACGTTTCAGTAGCTATTATGTTCTGTTTTTTCAACATGTTGGTCACAAAATAATGGTAAATATTATAGCTGCATCTTTCCTGGGTTATATTGCTTACACAATTGCAGCCGTGGAATATAGTTTGCCAAGGACGTTTTCAAAGTAGGTAAGTTATAGGGACAGGGAAAGATTAGCCTAGAAAAGAGCGACACATTAAAAAAAACAGCGTGTTCGTGTTGCAACACCGTGTATTTAACGCGATAAAATAATAATGATCATTGAACAATTATTATTTTTCTTCAATTCCCAAAATGCAACTGATCAAGCAGAAGGAAGTAAGGCTATATGGAATATAACTCTTTAACGTCATTCTACTTAATATTTAAGAAAAAAAGTAAAGATGTAGCTAAATAATGAATTCCGGCTCGTGTCGAATTAAGCATTCGCTCGCTCGCTAATTGTATAAAAATGCCAATCGTATATCGCCGGATGGCGACAAGTTAGCTATTGGTTTACTTCACTACAAATTTAATAGATAGTTATAGCAAACTTCGCCGGGAGCAAATTAAATAAAATACCGGTCTAGTGCGAGTCTGACTCGCGCACCGAGGGTTCCGTACAAACTATCAATTAAGTCAAGTCAAGGTAAAGTAAATGTCCCAATGTTTGTTAAATTACTTATTTTATTTAACCTAACACAACAGAATTCAATTTCAAACAACGAATAACTTTTACACCAAGACCATCGAACAACCAAGCCCAATTGAATTACGATTTTTTTTTGACCTGCTATTGAAATATACCCGTCCTAACCCCATTCTTCTAGAAAAATCTTAACAGCGCGAAGTAGGAATGCGGTCAGCGCCATCTATGGTATTTTTTTTACATTTTCCTTCATAAATCGAAATTTTACCAGTGTAGAAAAAAAAAGAAAACTGTTTTAAAAAGTGCAACTCAATCCCTTTCCTATGATACCCGACTTGACCTAATACTTGAATTTTTTTTGCCCCCTAATATTCGTAATTTTTCATAGAAAATTAAAATGTATATTTAAATTTCCCTCGCGCTGGCCCTCACGGCGTAGAGGAGCGTCCCCCGGCTGGTGGATGGGGGAACGGTCGGTAGTACAGCCTAGCTACACTAACCGGCTAAGTCTTGTAGACTCGCTAACCAACGACGGGTGTGGTCCTCCGGCATTTTGGGGGTTGTGCGGCGGGTTAACAGCCCTCCCACGGAAAAAAAACTATTGTTACGAGACCAACACGAAAGAATAACCGGACTGATCCCAATACCAACGACCCCAGGCAAGGCTTAATGGAACTCCGACTAGCTTCGTGGAATGTGCGTTCTCTTTTCCGGCCGGGAGCCCTGTACCAAGTAAGCAACGAATTGCACAGGTATGGAAGGGGAGTAACGGCCCTCCAAGAAATCAGATGGTTAGGGAAGGGAGAATGCAATGTAGACAATAAATCAGTATTATTTTATAGTGGTAGTGACACTGGTATGCACAGTCGGGGCACGGGATTTATGGTGTCGAGGAGTATATTGGGAAGTGTGATAAGATTCGATGTTGTTTCGGAAAGAGTATGCGTGCTCCGTATTAGAGGGAAATTCAGCAACATCTCGATTGTTAATGCGTATGCCCCGACAGAGGCTGCAGAGGTTGCTCTTAAAGATGATTTCTATGACCTTCTGGAATCATTATATGATCAGCTGCCGTCCTACGATACAAAGATGCTAGTAGGAGATTTTAACGCACAAGTAGGCCGGGAAGATGTCTTTCTGCCAACGATAGGAAAGCATAGTAAACATGAGAGGTCAAACGACAATGGTGTCCGACTCATTAGTCTTGCATCATCTAAAGCCATGGTTATTAAAAGCACGATGTACCCGCACAAGGATATCTATAAGGGGACTTGGAGATCTCCTGACGGTAGAACCGTTAACCAGATAGATCACGTATTAATAGACGATCGTCATAGGAGCACTATATTGGATGTGCGAGCTTTTCGAGGAGCCGACTGCGACAGTGACCACTACTTACTAGGTGTCAAAGTTAAAGTTAAAATAAAGGTCGACAGAATAAAACACAACAAAAGTGAAGACCCTATTAATATAGATAGTCTTAAAGATAAACAGATTAGAAGTACTTTCCGACTTGAACTGAGGAATAGTTTTGATGGGTTAGTATTAGAAGATGGCATTGATGGAGAATGGGAACGTATAAGGGATACGGTAAAGAGCACGGCAGTGAGGGTTTTAGGCCGGAAAAAGAGGAAAAGGAAAAGGAAGTGGTGGAACCAAGACTGTGACAATATTGTAAGGGAAAGGACAAGGTACAAAATTCTATCTGAGCAGGACGAGTTGTGGAAAGGTAAATATGAAGAAGTGCGAGTAGAAGCTAGGAAAGTCATTAGGAGAGCGAAACGGATGCATTTAGAAAATATAGTCCGGGAAATGGAGACTCTGGTCAGAGCAAACGAGTCAAGGAAGTTTTATAAGGAGGTAAGATCCTGCAAGAAAGGTTATCAACCCACAACTCAAGTGCTAGAAGACGAAGAGGGCAACCTGGTCACAGATAGCGAAGAAATAAAAACCTGCTGGCGTAGCTACTTCCAAACACTGCTGAACTGCCCTCCAATTATCGAGCTTATACCACCGACCACAGAGAGTAATGAGGTTGAGATAGTGGAACCCCTGAGCTTTGATGAGGTCAGACAGGCAATAATGAGACTCAAGAATAACAAAGCGCCAGGGGCCGACGGTCTGCCCTCAGAATTGTGGAAGCACGGAGGAGGAACAGTGCAGACCAAGCTATATGAGTTATTGCGTAGAGTTTGGGAAGAGGGGACCCTACCGCTTGAGTGGACCACGGGAGTCATCTGTCCCGTTCACAAGAAAGGATGCAAGAAGAAGTGTACGAACTACCGGGGTATAGCACTGCTTCCAACTGCATACAAAGTGCTGTCGTATATACTCCTCAAAAGACTGGAACCGTACGCGGAAAAAATCCTCAGCGATTATCAGTGTGGGTTCCGTCGGAATCGCAGTACGGTTGACCAAATCTTCCTCCTCAAGCAGATCATGGAGAAGAGATGGGAATATGCGCAATGTGTTCACGTGGTGTTCGTGGACTTCGCTAAGGCATACGACAGCATAGATAGGGACTCTCTATACGTCATACTGAGGAACTTCAACATCCCTAACAAGTTAGTCACCATGGTTGAAGCTGCAACGAGGGACAGTAATATGAAAGTACGGGTGCAGGGCGATCTGACGGATGCGTTTCCAGTTGTTACGGGGTTAAAACAGGGCGATGCCTTATCGCCAATGCTTTTCAATTTGGTGCTAGAGCATGTCATTAGAAAAGTTCTAGCCTTGGAAGCCGGACTGGAGCTAAATGGAAAGCATATGGTAGTGGGGTATGCAGATGACCTGGCTCTATTGGGTAGAAGTAGAACAGAGGTCCAGGTGGCGACTAAGACCCTTGAGACTGAAGCCTTGAGAGTAGGCCTACGTATAAACCACGACAAGACTGAGTATCTCCACATGCGACGGTATAACACTGGTCGAGGCAAACCTGCAGATCTACAGGTTGGAGATACTGTATACAAAGGGGTGGCCAAATTTAAATACCTAGGTTTTACTGTCAATGACAACAATACCCGTGACGAGGAAATCGACATTCGCATTCAAAATGCCTTGCGGTGCGGTGCAGCTTTACATAAAGTCCTGGTGTCCAGGCTTCTCAGTAGAAAAACTAAGATCCGAATCTACAAGACCGTAGTACGACCTATCTTAACGTACGGATGTGAAGCCTGGACACTCACTTTAAGGGAAGAGAATAAGCTTTTGGTGGCTGAGAGAAAGATTCTCCGAAAAATCCTTGGCCCAACGCAGAGACCCGATGGCAGCTGGAGGATCCGCAAAAACGCCGAAATTGAGGAAATGGTAGCTGAACCAAATATCATTGGCGTGACGAAGGCGCAAAGGCTTCGGTGGCTCGGTCATCTTGAGCGGATGGGAGGCGAACGGGCGGTGAAAAGAGCTTACGAGGGAAAACCGACAGGACGCCGCCCGGTCGGTCGGCCTAGGTATCGATGGGCGGATGTGGTGAATGCGGATCTGCGCGAGCTCCAGGCTGGCGACTGGCGGGAAACTGCACAGGACCGGGATCAGTGGCGTGCTGTCGTGTTGGAGGCCAAGACCCACTTTGGGTCGCTGCGCCAGAGGAGTAAGTAAGTAAGTAAGTATATTTAAATTTCTCATTTTCCATGCACGTGGATAACTCTCGTTTAATTTAAAACCATTCCAAATTTCAAATAGCTATAGCTTAAGTAGTTCGTGAGATATTTCACTTTGTGACAGACAGACAGACAGACAGACGGACGGAGTCGCACCATAAAGGTTCCTTTTTTACCTTTTTTGGTACGGAACCCTAAAAAATTAAACCTAGCTATTACTCTCTGACCTAATAGGCATTGTTAGCGTACCTACTGGCTGTATATGTCATTATTTTCAAGTATTGGCACTCTTTACCCGTCTCTGTGGTACACTGGTATGTTTTTAAGAATAAACAATATAAGTGCGACAGCCCGATGGCTACATACGAAAGTGATACGAAATTTGGAAAATAGTTTGGACTTATGCCAAATACATAAATCAATTTATTTAAATAATGGACAGAAACGTTTGGCTATCACGACCCCTATAAATAAGATGGTACCTAAAGTTAGTTAAGGTAAAGCGTATAATTGTATTACTTTAGTAGGTATGTGCTAGTTGAGTTGTCTGCTAGATAAATAAATACGACGATTTTTTCCAACAAAACACGATGGAAAATCATTATTCCCTGCATAGTAAATAAAGTAGGTACTCGCATATAATATGTAAAATAGATACCTATACCTACTTACTTACGTTATCACTTATCAAACTTAAGTCTATACCGCGAGAACTTCACACTTTCACAAAAACAATAAGATCACTTTCGTTTCAGGTTCGTGGTCCCGTACTAGTAGGCACCAGGATGGGGCCTCTGAATCCTTGGTACAAGGAACTATTGAATCCAGCAACAGCGCTAGAGGTAAGTTCAATATAATATGGGACATTTACAATGTCCGAAAATCAAATCCCGTCACTTTTGTCTCACTTTGCGGGTTGCGTACTTGTTTTATAAATGCCATGAAGATACATTAATTCTGTCTTTTAAATTACACTAGGTTATAAATAATCAAGTTGAAACGTTCTGGATTCAATCAACTTATGTTAAATTGAAACACGCGCAATGTTGATTTCTTTTCAGTCGAAAGGCAAATGATTTGCTCTTGTCAACAGCTTCCTACTTATATGACGCCGGGCAGCCTATTGTGTTTTAAAAAGCTGCACGGCTAGCATGCGACGGCGCGCGAGCTCTCTCGATTTTTCTCGCACTATCCGTCTCTCACTTATTAGAACCCTTAGAACAAGAGGTATAGTGCGATAAAAATCGAGAGTATGTCGCGGCCGTCGTGTGCTAGACGTGCTGGTATGCTATGTATGGATAATACCAGGAGCTATTGTCCATTCATTAACATATCGTCAATTGCCACTCCATCTGCGTGTGCTGAGTTAGACTTGAGAGCATATCATTATGATTATTCATCGATGCAACATTATGAATGTTTGTGTGATACAACTATTACTAAATAAATAATAGTACCTACGCTGGTTGTAAACAAACAAAATTACTCAGATTACTAGAGTATGCGTGGATGGTTCCGGATATACCGAGCTACACGGAGCAGTGTTACTGACCAATCATTTTATTATTAGTGAGTGCCTTATGTAGTTAATTACCTATATCTACATATTTATTACCTGTTATTATACTGTTGAGGAATCTTACAGCGCCAAAACAATCAAGTTCACTACCTAAATGTAAAGGACACAAATAAATACTTTTAAAATAATTAATTTAAAATACATGTAAACAACTTGAGATAAATATTTACTAACATAGCTTACGTGTATATTTATTTGTACTTTCGGAGTACTTTCGGAGAAACTTGTGGTTCTGAGCAAGCTCAAATTCTGTAGATAGGTATACCTACTCTATTGAAAGCTCTGCGATTGCCTACGACGTATCGTAGATTCTCTAACAAGTTTACACAGTAGGTCCAATGTGTATGTTTACACAGATATATATGTAGCTAACCTGACGTATTTCAAACTACGAATTCTCGTGCAAACATGTGAGCCATAAGGAATGTAATTCCTAGCCGTACCTATCGGAATACGAGTATCTAAGTAGGTACCTACGTTTACCCACCTTGGGTATTGCTTTTGTCCATAACTTGTGTAGGTAGTGCCTGCTAGCTGCCAACGCACTTAGCTGCGAATAATAAAAAAACAGTGTAAAAGCAAAGCAATTCATAAGGGAAAAAACTGCCTGCCTTAAAGAAAAGACGCAAGTGCCATAAGATTTCAGGAACGATACGACCTTTTTAATAGGCACGGAACCCTTCGTTGAGGTGTGTATTAGGGTATTTCTAACCTATGTACAAAATCTCATTCCAAACTCCACAGTGTTAACGGAGAAATTAGTGATTTACGATTTAATACTTCGGAACAGCCTGTATGTAGATACATGGTAATTAAGGAGTACCTATGTCATATCACTAGTGTCATTTTAATATTATCTTCATTGTGAATTGTGAACGACTGATACAGTATGCTCCTATCTATTGATGGTTTATTTGAATTAATTTAACTATTTAAATATTTTTGTTTTATGTTCATCTAATCCAATAATTTACCATATTAGAACATTCCTGTAAAGGAACTCTACTCGGGATCTCGTTCAATGTCCAGAGAGTAGAGACACGTTGTATAAGATTAGTATAATTTGAATGTTCTAGTATTAGCTAAACGTTATTGCTGTACTTACTAATATATTTATTGTTATTATTTAACACTATTAGTCTTCACTCGAATAAACGACGTTGGAATGGTTAATACCATCCGACAACTAAAAAGCAATGTGGCAATTCCATACTCATTAAAACGTAATTTGAATAATCGACTCGTTTCTTTATCGCTAGATACCACGTTCATGCTTTTTTTATTTAGAATTTTAAAGGCAAGCTGTTTATTTAATAATTTTATCGTAAACCTAATAAAATTTAGTAAAATACCAACGTTACAGGTTACAACGACGTTACAGAAGCTATTACGGTAGCCTAGTGGTTCGGCCGGCTGTCAAGCGGCGGTCGTCGGTTCGAATCCCGGCTCGTACCAATGAGTTTTTCGGTTATGTACGGAATATTTACCGTTAGCTTTTCGATGAAGGAAAACATCGTGAGGAAACCGGTCTAATCCCAATAAGGTCTAGTTTTCCCTCTGGGTTGGAAGGTCAGTTGGGCAGTCGCTTTCGTAAAACCAGTGCCTATGACAAATCTTGGGATTAGGTGTCAAAGCATTCGCATTTCAATATGATATCAACGTGTGTCACGCGCCAAACATATCCACAGTGCATTATAACTGGGAAAGTAATTCTGTCTCTCTGTCTGTCATGACCTTCTCACGCTTATACTACTGGACCGATTTAGATGAATTTTGATATGGAGGTAGCTTGTAGGACGGAAATGGGATAGTTTTTATCCCGGAAATCATAAGGGGGTGAAATGCAAAAGATTGTATGGAGTTACGCGATAAACGGTCGGTATTAACGGGGGCAGATGGGCTTCAAGCTAGTCTATACTCTGTGAGATCGTAGCTTTGTAAGTTTGTCGGTATGTTTTGGGTAATCTCCTGTACTACTTAGGTATCCGATTAAAAAAAAAACTTTCACCTGCGTCCCTATAGAATACGAAGAACTTTCTGGATCGAAATTGGCTATGATTTATTCTGCGGGTTAGTCTACGTTCTTTGAAATACGCGGGCGAAGCCGCGCGGGCAGCTTGTCTATATATAATATAGGGGACGTGTGTGCAAAATGATCCCCTTAAGGGAAAATCTTTACTGAGTTGAAATTTGAAGACAAAAACATAACATTTAGATGTTTATGAATAGTCAATTTTCTTACCTAAGTAACTGCATACTTATCTATTTCTCATGTTTTGTACGTAGTTTATTAATTACGTTACACGTTTTCTAAAAGTTTGGTAAAGGATCATTTTATACCTATGTATGTATAAAACGATCCCTAGGGATGGGTTAAAATGATCCCAAGGATCATTTTGTACTTAAATCAAATTTATTGTAAAAAATAAAGAAAAATATGTAAGCATATTACACATAACATTAGGTATTAAGTCTTTAGTTACATCGGAGATCAACTTTTTAAACAGATAGGTACTACTACTAATTAAATCAATACATTTGAACCCTTAAATAATTACGACAATTATTGCAATGTTTGTAGCAGTAAACAATTATAATTAAACAAATAACGTCTTATTCAAGACTAAACAAATAATTAAAAAACAGCTGTGAATGAAATTCAACAAAATAAAATAGTCTTCTTCTAGACTTAAACAATAATCAGGGATCATTTTACACGCACGAAAAGGGATAATTTCACCTCAAATACCAAATTTTAAAACATCCATCAAAATATAACCTTCAAATTCAACGTGCGTCGGTCGGAAACATCGTTAAATTATATCTAAACATCATTGTAATCCGACAATGAAACACAATATCAATAAAACGTAACATGAAAAAGTAATGGTATTTAGAAAATAGGCAGGCAATACGTAAATTAGAGACATTTTTTAATTATTTTGTAATAAAACCACCCTGCGTGCTCACACCGCCATGACACTTTGAGCGGGAACTGGCGGGGTCGCGGGGCAGACGTTTATTGTATATTTAGATAGATGGCACTAGTAGTCGCTCGGATAAGATGGGGAATCATTTTGAAAATGAAAATGAAAAATGATTTATTTGTTTTCTTAAGTACTAATTTTAAACATGTGCTGGTGTCCCTTTTTAAGTAAATGTAATACCTGTGCTAAGGGGCACCGCTCTTCCATACGTAGGTATCGAGTAGTACCGTGTAGTGGTAAGTTACAAAGGTAAGTTATTAGTTAATATTAATTACTACTTAATTCAGTTCTAATTTTACCTCGAGGGATCATATTATACACATGTCCCTAAAACTCTTGCGTTACTGACCGATTGACAGACAGCGCGCCGCCTAAACCGCTAAAGATATAAGCATGAAATTTGGAACATATATTCTTTACAGTACGTGGACGTGTACTGAGAAAGGATTTTTCGAAATGCAACCCTTATGGGGGTGAAATAGGGGTCAAACCGTAAGTATGGAAATCGTTCATTTGGAAAGTTATAGACTTGAATCTTTGTATGAAGGTTTCTTACTAAAAATCAAAACAAATGATTTAGCGTTGTTATAAAAATTCATGCCCCAAAAGGTTAAAGAGTTGAAAAGTTGTATGGGAAACATGTCGTTTTAAAGTTAGACGTTTAAGACTTCGGTCACAATCACAAGGTCCTAATGTACAGTCAAAAACATTGATAAGAGATTTTTTATAATTCATCCCTTGAAGGGGTTAAGATAGGGGTTGAAAGTTTACAGAAGTAATGTGTGATTTTTAATGATAAACTGTGGCTAGAACCATGAAAGCGGACAGCAGGTTTCTTTACGTAGATCTATCCAGATTTTTTTTTTTTAAACTTGCCCCCTATAGGGGTGAAATAGGAGTTGTACCGAGAAGACGTTCATATACGTTCTTTATTTATAAACCATATAATTGACAAAGCGTTTTCATCAAATCTCATTCCCTAGGCTAGGAGATGGAAAGGCCATATGGAAAACATAATATGAAGTTGCGCATAGGCTCCTTTTATATAGTCAAACATGCTGAGTACCTACGGCGATTTCTGAAATTCATCCTCTTAAAGCCCATCCCCTTTTTATCATTTAGTGTACTCGTAGAATGTGTAGAATACGATGGATTTTTTAAATGTAAGTAAACCATAATATATTATGAAAAATATACAACTTAAGCAGAAACGTCTGTTGGTGATTCTTACGATATTTATATTTGTAAAACCGGGAATTTTATTTTATTTATTAATTTAAACTAATAAACTCATCGCACTGTTACCTTTTACGCTTAGTCCCTGAACGGAACTGAAATTTTTCGTACATAATTACAGATAATTTGAGACCCTTGGAAGGATATAGGATAGTTTTTATGTCGGAAATAACATGGTAGAACTTTGTTTGGGTCATTTTTCTAAGACGGTGACAAGGTCTACGCGGACGAAGTCGCGGGCAACAGCTAGTAGGTATAACATAAAGTTATTTATTTTTACTGTGTTAGTACGAAATATTAGGTAGCAATTACTGTGATATGTATTCGAAGGTTCGTTAGCAGACTAATTGTGCGTTATTGCGATTTCATCGTAATTTACGCAATGGAAACTATTGTGTGAATTCCATTATATTGGTATACTACGTGCGATTAAAATTGCACACTTTGTAGAAGAAAACAACTAAGATGTTATTAAAGAAATATATAATTTTTCTTTTAGAAATTCTACTGTAGTGTAGATTTTAAAAAGTGAACATTTCCATAAATGACTAGTTGACTACCCATTCGAAGAAAAAAAATTGGATTGTCTTCGATATCAATAGGTCAGGTTCCCTTTTACAACTTTTCGAACCACGAACCATTGCCACCACGTACGCTCGTCCGAGTTGTAAGTTTTGGCAAAACATATCCTGGCATAGATCTATTCTGATGATGGAGCCGCATATCATCATAAGTTAACTGAACAGAATATTTTATAGCAATAGAAAAATCACTCAGTCAAAGCTTGTCTGAAAAAGTGATTTTATTGCCACATACATTTTTGTAACCTCTTTTGAGGTCTTTGCATTGAACAATCACCCAACCTATGCAAAAAGGTTCATAAGTTCATACGTTGATAAGTATATAGGGACTGTAAGAAGTAATCTCTATAGCTCCTAAAAACCTTTATTTAATCAATATTTGGAACGGATCCCATAAAAATAAAAGGACTTTTTTGTCGAACGCGGACATAATAGCACACTAGTTATTGATTAGTCTAGAGCTGAGTATTTTAGAACACACCGATAGCTGCTGGCAATGACGATTGCCTATGCGCCGGTTAAGGTTTGTGCCTAGTGTAAATATTTCATGAGTGCCATAGCCCCGGGGGTGAGACTTGGACCGAGCGGTTTAATTCGGACGCGATCTATAGATTTGATGGATCTAACCAGACCCCGTATCATGGTCGGCCTTACGAGTATCACACGATAAGTGATAAGATAGGAGCGTCGTCTCGTTCTATCGAACGGTGTCAGCCAGTGACGGACGCTCTATCCTGTCACTTATCGTGTGATAAGGCCGACCATGATACGGGGTCAGGGATGCCACGGATGCGATTTTTACGACATCCGCGGACGTGGATTTTGGGGTCAAACACTAAAAAACGTAAATAAACAATGTCCATTCTAAAATATCACGCGATCATCAAACACATTGAGACTAAATTACAATCGTAGCGAACAAATAAAAAACGTGTTTGCTCTTGGTCACAGAAACGAAAAGAAGATTTTTTTACTAATGGTGAAAATATCTAAAACGTGTACGGTAAGCGCCGCGTGGGCTCCTTTCTTGTCATGAATTGCACTAGGTCGCATCCGCAAAAACTCCGCATCTATTTTGCCGGATGCGGATGCGGATGCTGATGTCAAAATTTGTGCGGAACTTCCGCGGTTGCGGATGCGGATGCGAATGTCTGCAACATCCCTGGATCTAACTATTATTATTTATTTATTGAACGAGCGAGCGGAGCGCACGAAGTTCTCCGTCTCAGCTTGAGCCAAAATTCTATCGTATGTCCGGATGTCCAGTTGTCCCGCTGTCCGGCTATTCTCCTCAGGTCGCATTTCTCTACCAGATCTCGTGAAATGTTGTGAGTACGTACAATAATTATACAATTTTTTTTTATCAATTGAGTTAAAGGTACGATCGAAAAATAAAACTGGCTTGCGATTTCTACAGCTGACAAGCCACTAGTATAATCTTTATTTCGCAAAAGCGGAACTTATAGTTCACAAGGCGTATTTAATTTCATAATAAGCATATCTACCAATCGAAAATAAAAATAAGATGTTCAATCCTTACTTAATATTATAAATGCGAAAGAGTGTGTGTTTGTATGTTTGTCCTTCTTTCACGTCGCAACGGAGCGTCGTATTGATGTGATTTTTTGTATGGAGATAGTTTAGAAGCTGGAAAGTGACATAGGCTACTTTTTCCAGCGATCGATAAGATCAATCACTTGTGTTCTTGCAAATAAAAATCTTCAATCTGAATCAACCTCAAGGCAAGACAGATTTATATAAAATCGCTCATTTATTCTCAAAAGGCTCACCTGAGCCTAGTATCTACTAGGCAGAGTACATGAACAATGTTTAAATGATATGGAGAAAATCTAGGTATTAAGTATTGTATTATTGTGTTGTATTCATATTCATATTCATTTAATCCATTGTTATCATGTTGTTGTAAGTGCTATGTTGCTAAATAATTGCCCACGACCCACTTCAACCTTATTCCCATAGTCGACTCTTACTGCGAGAATAAGAAGAGGCTGCTATTCGTTTGAAAATTACAAAACTTTTAGCAACATACAAAACTATTATTATAAAATTGCCATTATACTGAAATATATAAAATTTATAACACGTACAACGTTTCCGCATGACGCCGCAGGCGATGAAATTTTGCATTGTTTTGCTGTTCCACATTGAATATTAACAATGAATTAAGTATGAGAACGTAAATTATTGTGACGCCGGCAAGTGCGTTTCCGCAAATCTGAGTATTCAGGTCTACGCATATACTAAACGCATAGTATTGTAATCATAAGATTGTAATCAATGTTTAATATAGACCTGACAGAGACAAATTATAAAGACTCCTGAATCATCCAAAAATCCCTATCCTGTTTCTACTGTATCCTTATACCTACCTATCCAGAACTAGTATAATCTTCCCATTAGAGTACCTACTAAAATAAGTCATCTGTTTAATAATCGGAGTCTCGTCTGCTAACAAACCGCATTGGTCGTTTGGCAGCAAGAAAATAATAAATGATTCAAGTAGACAGGTAGGTATTTCTCATGATATTGTTGTATAGGTACACAGTAATCGTATAAGAATTTAATAATAGAATAGAATAGAATTATTTATTTCAGGTCAAAGACCCATATAATTGTTACATTTGTGCTTATTCTATATGTTAGTTTTATGTCTATAGACAATTATTGAATATATTTGACACAAGACCTTACTTGCTCTACCCAGTGCATCAAAATAGGGCAATCAAATCTGCCAGCTAATACCTTCAGGATACTATTTTGGCTACTTCCGAGTCGTGCCATGATGGATGCAATTTTTTCCGTATCGTAATTGTTGTTATAAGGAGTGATTACAAGATACGACACTCAAATTATGTTATAAGAATAGGCCCAGCGGAATTTTACGAATTAATCTCCTCGTAAACCAGAGGAACTGCGAAGGTTTATAAAATCTGGCGATAAACAGGAAATTATCTATCCTGCTTGCTTTGTCATTATACTTGAACGGCTTTCTAATAATTTCAATTAAAATGATATCTCAGTATATACTCCGATACGTATTTTCGAATCGAGTGAGATAATCGGACTAGTCTTATTGGAACATTGCTTCGTGTCTTTTATAACGCATAATTACAACATATGTGAGGGTTATTGCTGGATGGTTACTGGTTACCCTTTACTTATATCTCACGCATCTAATTGGAAAACAGGGTATGCCAACATACATCTCTAACCAGGTGGGTAGGTAACAGCAAAACAAACATCAGTTACCTGCGCCAGGCCAAAAATTAAAAACCCCGCTGTCGACCGGTGTCGCGAACAGCCGCTCAGTTCAAATTCCACTGTTTATTGTAACAAACTCATATTTTACTCGATAGACCTGATGCGAAAACAACCTTGTGTCGCTGGGGTAAAGTTCATAATCCCAAAGATAACATAGAGAGATGTGACGATGAGAGCGATAATGGTCGTATTGCCTCTCTACACTCAATTTAACGTGGAAAACACTTTGGTTTGTCCACATAATGAATGTTCTCGTAAGCCGGACAACAGGTCCTTAATTGCTGGATAGGACGATAATAATCGGTTGGAAATTGGTAAAGGTCAAATTTTAAAATAACACGGATATATCTTATTTATATAATGCATTTTGCAACAACCCGATCCATGACCGCGTCAGTATCTGTATTCTCATGTGTGTTGTACTCAAAATATCAATAGTATTTTATAATGAATCTATTTATATATAAAATCCTACAAAGTTATCTGCTTACTATATCCTCCTACTATTCTTAATGTGCTTTATCTTGGTGAAATACTAATGTAGTTGTAGGTTAAGTGATTGCAGTACGTATGGAAATCCACTGCGATCATGATCTTTAATCCGTATTCGCAGAGGCACAAACAATTGCACCTTAAGCTTAAGTTTCTCATGCATGACGCTCCAAATTGACAACCCCACGCTTATCATGTACTCGCCTAACCGGTTTAATAACCCAATACACAGTGACTATTGCTAACTTGGTAAATTCTAACACTCGCATACGTGCTCTGCCCTCTGCCGCCCTAGCGACGTAAGCCGGAAATCCCGAGTACAAATTTTACAACATCGTTCGCAGTGACCGAACACAATGGCGAGACCGAAAAGTTCGTTAGAAATAATAATAAAAGTGACCGATGGCAGTCCGTTATATTTCGCCAGCTTGCTCTATTCTTATTGGTCATAACACGTCGCAGCACTCGACTCGTATATCGCTACCAAAATGAATGGCCAACAAATGTCTATCATCATTTTTTCGACGCGTGCTCATTGCTGTAGGCTCGGCTGAACGTTGAATGAAAAATGAAAATGTAATATTTATTCACCAACCCTGCTTAAATATACATAACCTTTCAGGCGTTTTAGACAGACAGATACTCCGAGTTGCTATTGTATTTATCGTCCTAATATTTATTTCCGTCAGAATTAATGTGAAGACAAACTGAACGTGAATGGGAAATGTCATAATTGCTATCTGAGGTCTAACAACCAGCCAAACACTTGTACCCAATGATACGAATGTTGACTCCAGAATTTATACTAATGCCTTTGGACATAGGTGACACACAAATTATTTATTTATTTAAGGACCACCAACGGATAACACATCTGAACTGAACAATACATTTGGTTTGGCTTCAATACAAAAATCCAAGTAAGGTGCTTAGCCACTTATTTTGTGAAGACCACAGCTTGCACATACTCGTATATCAAAAAATTACATATAAAATTACAGTAGATTAGTAGAGCTTTACGAGGGAAGTATACATTTGGAATGCTACGTACCTACTTGTCCATACAAAAACAGAAAACGTTTTTCCACTTCTAAATATTTTCTAATCTCAATGACTTTTTGACACAATGAAACACTAGATTTGGTTAAGGTTAGGTTCCTTTTTTTAATTTTTTTTTTAACAGCGAAACTTGTAAACCTAGGTAGGTATTATTATGCTGAAGCGATGAAATGAAATGATGATGACATGTTAAGCTAGCAATCGCATAGCGCAGCGGATCAAAGATTGCCTTCACTCTGCGTGCGTGTATTTTATTTACGCGGTGTCGGTGCCAGCATAGTATGCATGCGGGATAGATGTCACGGCTACGTCGATTTGTCGCCGAGGACTATCATGATATGTATTGGTATTTTATCAAAATTACATTTGTTGCGAGCACTCAGTCCGTTGGATTTGCACAAGGGTGAATATCCACCAGAGATGTGCGCCTGTTATCATATATTTGACACCCAGACCAGATGGCAAGCATGCGAATTGTCACATACTCGTATCTTCGCACATCTCTGGTGAAAAGTCGTGAGAAAGCAGTTTTATTAATGTTTAAAAGTCACCTCTTTTCTCGCTTCTTGCGCTAGTGACTCGGCCTTGTCGGCACGTGAGGCTTGGTCCGCGTGGAAGCGAACAGGTACGACTAATGTTAGTTTGATATCAAACCAATAGGACCTGGCATATAGACCACGAGCTTTATTTCCGGCTGTCGCGTGGAAACGCGATAGCCGTTATATTTTATTTCCAATATTTTAGTAATCGAAATAGAAACACGGCTCTCCGGTTTGTGAAACGTGTACGTGCGGAGTTGGCGTTTATCGCGGTGATGCGTTTATTGATACTGTGCGCACAACGGGGAGCTAAATGTTATATTATTGAACGAGCCAGCGAAGGGAATGAAGTTCTCCGTTTCAGCATTAAGCAAACAATATTTCATTAAAATGTTTCAAAAGAAATATACCTGTATTATTTACTGTGCGTCCACGGTCGGCAGACATCGGTCCTGCTTCAAGACTAATGAAAACTGCTATGTCTGCATTGATTTCTTTGTTTGGTTTGTAAAAAAAACCTTTATCTTTATCTGTCACTTTGACATGTGTGTTCGTAAGAATGAGACTAAACATAAACATTATGTTATTTGGGTAAGGACCAAATTCTAGGCCAGCTTAACTCACTCAATTAAATTTTCTATGAAGGTTTTCCGTTGTGACACGAAAATTAACCATACAATTCTATGGATAATTTTTGTGTCACAACGGAACTTTGTTCACTTTTTCAGTTTGTATGGCTAACTACTGACTAACCAGGCTAACTATTGACCAAGAATTTGGTCCTCACCCATTTATTAGAGGCATATTTTAAGTTTTATGAATAAGGGGGTTAGTAATTAGATCTCTACGGCATATTCTGGACCTCCATATTAAAACTGTATTGTCCTCGTAGCTACTCCTATTCGAGGTCAGGCCACGCTACGTGTGCTACACCGTAGCGCGTAGGAGCGTTTTTCCGCTCTGTAGCGCACCTCGCTCGTCGAGGCATGACATACATATGTGTGAGTCATTGGTCTTGAATGGGGTTAAATGGTCTCTAAGAAAATAAATATTCGGTGTCCAAATCTTATTTACGTTTAAAGGACACCTAGAATGGAAAAAAATCTCGGTGAATTTTCTTAAAAAAAGACTAGTTAGCGTATTTAAGTGTAGGTATAAGTAAGGTAAAAAATAGTAAGGGGTAAATAGAAACTTTTTATTTATAGCTTGAGAGAAAAAAAACATTTTGTTAAAATTTATCCGGAATTGAGCTCCGTCGGAAAATGTATGGGAAAAAAATATAAATGGTCAGATTCGAAAGAAAAAAATACCTTGTATTTATATATAGTTTATACACTTAGGTACACAACATAGTTATTTTCAAGAAAGCATTAGAATACAAATTATCTACATAGTAAAATGAATTGGGGAAATTTTATTTGACGATCCGACCTATTAGCAACTGTAGTGACGCTGCCTATGAAGCTAAAAGTCCTGGGTTCAAATCCCGGTAAGGCTGAATCTTGGATGTTTTCTATGTACAGTCGAGGAAATTGAATGTTTAGCACTTTTGGACCTTAACGTCATTCTAATAGAGTTGACATGTGCCAAACATTCAATTTCCTCGACCGTACCTACTGAAGTATTTATATCTATTAAATATATCGACGTCTAGTACCCATAACACAAGCCTTATTGAGCTTACTGTGGGCTAGTTCAATTTGTGTAAGAGTGTCCCCTAATATTTATTTATCGTAGAAATCGCTTTTATTTACAGATTTGCCAAATCGATGTGAAGTACACCACAACCTTGTTAGCCAGTAGACAAAACCAAATGAACAAAAACTAACAATCAGTCCATTTACCAACCGGGCGCTATTGAAACAGATTTTTTGATATTTTGATGGAAGGGCTTTTGTTTCGTTCCCCGAATCAAATTTGGTAGCGGGAGGGAATTCAATTGAACGAAAATTGAAATGTCAAGTCCCGTCTAAAGCTTGCAATTCTGATGGTACGAGTAAACAAGACTTATTTATTTAGGTAACAATATTTTGGTACATATAACGCATTATAATACTATGGTCTATTGGGACCCGCTTATTTGGATATACTTATATACAGTTACAAATCCCTCGAGGTCTTAGAAACAATATTGGCAAGTTTTGGTCGTCTTATTTGATTATTTACAATTAATTGTAAGTTCATTTACTATAGAGGTGTATGGAGAATGGAGTTTGGAGGGAAGTTTTAGTCTATGTAAAACATTTTATGTCTATAATTCCGTTGCCATAATGGATAGTGCGCACAATATAACTAGGTATATTGTCGCTTATTTATAAAAATATATAGGTAGATGTACCTACTGTTTAGAAATTTGTGTGACAAACATAAACAAGTGGAAACAAATAGCGGATCAATTAACGGCGTTAAAAATCTATAAAAGAGATTGGAAGAAACGTTGCAAAATTTACTTGCTACACTATAACCCTGTTATTTACTCCGTCCACTATCGCAGTTTTGTTGTAGTTTGTATTCAACCCTTCATCTGTTTTTGCCAAAAGAGTAGCCATCACACTGCTCGCAACTTCAATCAAATTAACATTAATTCTGTCGTCGTATGCCTATCTTCAGAGAGTCATGAAAAGGTCTTTTGCAAAAATCGGCCGTGACATGACCACGACCTATCTTAGGCTAGTAATACTGCGGCCTACCACCGTGACACTGAACTGCAGATCCTCTGGTACTAACCCCATGATGCAGTCGTCCTACACCTGTGGAGTATCGGAAACAGCCACGTACGCCACGCTCTACGCGGACTTGTTTGGATTTTGAGAAAACTAGTGCCTTTATCGTTCTGAGTCAGAACAAGGTTTTCAAGTGCTCACTCCCATTTCAATCAGCAACAAAGTACGTTATGTTTTAAATATTTTTTTTATCCCAATGAACTCAAATAACTTGGTAAAAATAATATTAAATTCGTGCGTCACTCTACATATAGTTATTAATTAAAACCGCATATCGTAAATTTTCATCATGTTTGGTGATGTGAAGCGGCATTTGTGAAATTGGTATAATACATTTTTCACAAACATGCAATTAAATATTGACGTTGTGTTCTTTAAAATAGGCTTCGTTGTATCACGTTTTGGGCGCGGCGACATTTATTACGATTTAAATTCTGTGAACACCACTACGCTTTACCGAAGCTATATAACATTTTCGATATTTGAATAAAAGCATTTATCTCATGAGCATAAACAACAATGGGCTCCTCGGATTTTAGTTATCCACACACGAGTACATGTCAGCTTTAACCCTTTCAAGAGCACTGTAACAGGTTAAGCGGCGATCAGGCGAGAATTTATGTTAGCACAGGTTATAAACAAGTTCTTTGCTCAATAAATACGTTCTAATTTGTCTAATGCGATCACTCGGTCCAGCGGCATGTGAGCCTTTCGCCTAATTAACCCTTTCACTCCTCTGCCCTACTTCAAAGTGCCACATAAATAAAACCTAACCTGCCCAGCCGATATGACTACTGGAGTGGAGCATTTAGGTTAACGTTCAACACATGCAATTATAGTCCATTATTACTGTGCTATTAAAATGTTGGAGTAAAAATAAAATTGTTAGTCCTTGTACCGCCATCAGATATATCGGATCGGCCAAAGTGCCCACAAATATCTGAACACGTCTCTATTTTCCAGGCATTACAGACGTGTTCAGATATTTGTGAGCATCTGATGGCGGCTGTACCATATCAATATTGATCGACAGTTTTAAGTGTAGTATTTTGAATAATTATTTTAACAAGACAGCGTATAGAAAAGATTAAGATCGAAACAAAAACAAAGTAAACACTGCAGTGGCGAGGCGCCAAATATATTCTTAGATAAGCAAGCAGGTAGGTTGGTGTAGGTACAATGTAATTCTTGTTACCTACTGAAGTTACAGATAAATTATAAAAAAAACCGTCATGTTATGGCAAAAGCTATTTGTTTAACTTGTTATTTGTTTTACCATGCGGACATAATTGCCTGTTGTAATAATGGTTGTCAAAAAACCCTTCCTTCAAAAAATAACATAAGTTATTTTTATTTCATGAAAGGATTTAGGTTAGGTTTATTCCTTTATTATAATTTAATCGTGTAAATAGTATCATAAATATTTGTATCTGTTACAGTCGGGAAATTAGTGAAATTACATCCTCTCAACGAAACGTGAAATTACGTCTTACTCAATATATGGCAGCGTTCAAACTTAATATTTTGGATATCTCTAGTTTAATAAAAAAAAGGTATTGATGTGATTTTACTAATTGGGTAACGTACTAGTTTTCAATATCTTTTCTAATCTGTTATATTTACGGAATAATCGCCTGGGTATACTTAACTTTTACACCTTTTATCGCACAGGTAGCGTTCGGAAACGTGCTCTTAATTGTAATGTGACATTCAGATCCAATATTAATATAATACTTACATCTAACCCTTTTATAAAAAAATATTAATAAAACATGTTTACAACCTAAATAGGAATACAACAAGGACAATTACAAGAGGCTGCCTTTTAAGTTCTGTCGTTTGCAAACCTCCCGTGATTGCATAAAAAAGAACTAGTGTCACGTTAAAATATTTGAATTTAGAATTCGAAAACAAAAGAATGACTCGAAATCGGCCCAACCGTTTTAGTACAGCGTTCGTTCAAAGTTGACAAGTCAGTTGTGAAAATGGAAATTTCGAAGGAAAATTTACGTGCGATAGTTTTTTACAACTTCAAAAGGGGCTTAACGCGACTTCAGTGCTTCGAAGAGTTGACTACGGTTTTCAATGATAAAGCACCATGCCTTCGGACTGTGGAACGCTGGTATTTAGAATTTCAACGTGGTTGCTCTAGTCTTGGTGATAGATATCGTGAAGGTCGACCAAAAACAGCCGTAACCCAGGAGAACATTGATGCTGTACGGCAACTGATCATCGAAGATCGCCATGCGACATACCGTGAGATAGAAGCTTCCTTAAGTATTTCAGGGACCAGTGTTCACAGTATTTTGCATGATCACTTAGGCGTAAAAAAGTTGATCTCACGCTGGATACCACATTTACTCAGTGAAGACCAAAAAACGGCTCGCGTTCGATGGTGTCGCAAAACTCTGCGGCAATTCAACCGAGGAAACTCGAAACATGTTTACGACATTATCAGTGGTGACGAATCTTGGATATATGCCTACGATCCCGATTCTAAACAGCAGTCGACTGTTTGGGTGTTCCAAGATGAGCCAAAACCGACCAAAGTAATACGCTCACGGAGCACTTCGAAAAAAATGGTCGCCACGTTTGTGGCGAAAAGTGGCCACGTTGCCACCATCGTGCTCGAGGATCGTAAAACGGTTAATGCTGACTGGTATACCACTGTCTGTTTACCAGAATCATCGGCGAGTTTCGAAAAAATAACCCAAGACGTCGTATAAGACTGCACCACGATAATGCGAGCTCGCACACCGCCCGGCAAACTATTGCGTTTTTAAAAGAGCAAAACGTCGAAATTCTGGAACACCCGCTGTACAGTCCAGACTTAAGCCCTAACGATTTTTTTACTTTTCCAAAAATCAAGCAACGACTTCGTGGTCAACGGTACCAGACGCCTGAAGAAGCGGTTGAGGCATACAAAACGGCCATTTTGGAGACCCCGACTTCGGACTGGAATAAGTGTTTCGAAAACTGGTTCGATCGAATGAAAAAGTGTATTACATATCACGGTGATTACTTTGAAAAACAATAAATACCATTTAACACTTAAATTGTCTTTAGTTTTTCCAAACGACACAACTTAAAAGGCAGCCCTCGTAGGTACTTTAAATCCTTCAAAAAGAAACACTACATTACATTGTTAAGTATTAAAGGGTGTAGCAGGCTAACCCTTCAAAAATTGCCCCCAAAGTTCGAAACTATTACCAGTTGATGCCCCGTCAAGAGAAAATACTTTATACCAATGTTTAACCCTCTACTGCTATCTGGAACCTCACGGCATTCATTTAACCCTAAAACGTTTTTATTTTTTTTCTCAATACCTCACCCTTTATCTTTAAGTAGGGATAAGATGTTGTAGAGTTCCCATCCCTAGATTGATGGTACATCCCTATCTATGTATGTGTAATTTTGACAGCTAGATGAGAATCGGCCATTGAGCCGGTGTTATGATTAATTTGGAAGTTAAATCTGTGTTGAAAGTTTAAACTGTGAAATATTAATAAATGCGAATAGTTCGGACAAGGAAGTTTAATTTAGAATTCCTACAGATGTTATGACAGAATAACATATTATGCGGCAGACATTAAAACTACACACTCATCCAGTAGCAGAGATCATTGAAGAATGAGCACCAAGTCACCCCGTATCATGGTCGGCCTTATCACGCGATAAGTGACAAGATAGGAGCGTCGTCTCGTTCTATCGAACGGTGTCAGCCAGTGACGGACGCTCTATCCTGTCACTTATCGTGTGATAAGGCCGACCATAATACGGGGTCAGGTCGAATATGATAAGAGGACTAGTGTAGGTACCTAATGTTATTATTTAATAAAATCTTAGGCCACTGTTCTTAACAATTATTCCCTGTAGCCATTTATTCACAGGTACATCTGGTTTAAACCATATTGCAGCCATTTTGGCGATCACAGTCTTAACATTAGTTTTACATCCTTGGAAGAAAAAGGAAAACATGTTCTAACGTTACCTACATAATCTACATATAACGTTCTCCAATAACTACACACGTATTCAAATGCTGTTGAAAATCATTTTTGTCGCCTTTAATATCAAAATTATTGCTTTCATTATTAATAGCTTTCCAACTTCAAATAAAATTCATGTTTAACTGAGGAGTACTTCGTAGATCTACTGAACATTGAACATACAGCATTTAGTGTCAAAACCAATAACACAAATGGGAAATGTAAAATATTTATTCAACAAAAATATTATCTGACACAAGCA
Source organism: Epinotia ramella (assembly GCA_947578815.1). Lineage (NCBI taxonomy): Eukaryota > Metazoa > Arthropoda > Insecta > Lepidoptera > Tortricidae > Epinotia > Epinotia ramella. Next base: position 19,973,212 of record OX388205.1, read on the forward strand.
CTTTTAAAATACGAAAAGTTTATTTTTAATATAAATCAGACTGAGTGCCCTGGAACCGTTATTGGACAACAGAACTAATTGTTTTAAAAGCTTTTCCCATTGATGGCGGATAACCGCTCGCCGATAAAACCCGCAGTAGTTGAGATTTATACTGGTATCAAAATATCTGTAAGGTATTAAAACGCGTTAAACACATAGTACTCACATTCTATCTCTTTCAGCATAGGTAGACACCTGCTTCTGGAAACTATGCCTCTGCTATAAGATAGATAGAGATAGGGATATGTATGACAGTTTCTTTCAGTCTCTCCTTCACAAAACTCACGTCCGTATCCATTATCCACGTTACTCGTAATAGTTGTTTATCAAATGTTAGATAATTTTTCAATGAATTAATTACCTCCCTTGAAAACGTACTAATACTGATACAAAATTACCTTTTTTTTTTTTTCTTATACCACGTCGGTGGCAAACAAGCTTACGGCCCACCTGATGGTAAGTGGTTACCGTAGCCTATGGACGCTTGCAACTCCAGGGGTGTTACATGCGCGTTGCCGACCCTTTCAACTATACCAATTTCATACATTAATTTAATGCTTTTACTAAATACTGCATCAAAATTAAGATGAACGTAAATGAATGTCGCCTTTTAAATCCTAGGTGTTTCCGTTAGATATGGAGCTTCAGAGCTTTTCGGATTAATACTCAACAAAACAAACTTTTGTTTAACTATATGTTCCTTTATGTGTATATATGTGTAGTAGGAAGTATTCACATGCTGGGATATCATTTAAATATTGTATAATGGCTTAAATCTTGATAAATTGAAGCATACAAAAACAAAACGATGCGATTTTTCGAATTTTTTCCAATATCTATCCAAATAAAAAGATCTCAATTCGTCGCTCGTGACTGTTCGTTGAAACTTATTTCAACCACGATTAAAAGATCAAACACTTAAAAAAATAACAATAATCACATGTATAAAACTGTTTCAGATTTTTTTGGGTCACTAAGACTACAGAACCATAAATTTAATGCCGCAGAACCTTGCTATGCACTGGTTTGGAAATTAAAGTTTTTGTGTCAACCCTAGCATGGGAGTAAAGGGCGAGTAAGCTGTGGCTACAGCTGTACCGGAGAACGAAACAGCAGGCTATAACAATTTGTCGCTGCCTGGGCCTAGCCTAGCATAACTGACGCCGTGTAGTGACGCAATATTTGAAAACCTAATGAGTACCTCTTTCTAACTAACATTGTGTAAAAGAGACGGGAAAGGTCTTACGCAGCACTGGTGTGCACTAACTATACTTATTTAGCTTTTATAGTGTTTAATTTGGATTTATCAACGTTTTCTCGTTATTGTTTTGTCCCGTCAGCGAGGAGAAAAGTGTCAGCAGTAGCTAAATATATACAGACCCTTCATTAGTTTAGGAGATGCCTCATAAAAATTGGTTTACACTTGTTACTTGTCTATATGTCTATATAAATAGTTCGTGACATTAAAACCCCCAAAAAACAGATCTCTATTTTATATAGGTACCTTATTAGCAGGGCTCGGATTTTTCATCGCACGATAAGACGAAAGAAAACTATGGAGTCGATATCAACATTAAAACTTTACTCATATTCATACTCATACTCATTCATTTAATTAATACCATAAGTTTATTATATTGTAAATACAAATCTTAACCGCCACATCATGTTTATTACATTATAAGCTATATAATAAAACGTTCACGTAATAATTAAGTTAATTAATGTATGCACTAATTGCAAACTTAAATAAATGACACGTATAAAGCCGTCAATGATTGAAACATGAGGCAATTAAATAAAGCGGCCAGTACCCACCGTTAAGTCTATCGCAACAATATGGTCTGGATAACTAGGTATGCAACTAAGTTGTCATTTTGACAGCATGATAAATATATAATAATTACGGGACTAGGAAAATGAGTGAGTATGAATATGAGTAAAGTTGTAATGTTAATATCGACTCCATAGTTTTCTTTCGTCTTACCGTGCGATGTAAAATCCGAGCCCTGCTTATTAGAGTCACCGAGAAGATGTAGACATGGTAATATTACTAACCCTTATACCTTTTATATTACACGTTTTCACGCGCTATAATGTTACTTTAGTTTTTTTTTCTCTTACATGCAATAAAATATATTGACGTTGTGTTCGTTGTGACTGTGTGCTTCGAAGTATTACGTTTCGGGCGCGGCGAGACGAGAGATTCGTATTGGAGACCCATTTACAGCATAATAATTTGGATTTTGAATAAATCCGTCCTGACATGTGGGTAATAGTTGCTAACTGCTCGCTGGAAATAGTTCTTAATAAGCCGTGAGCCTACTGTAGTGGTGTCCGTTGGATGGCATACTCGTACGGTGTGATGAGAGGCGCGCTCTAAGCGTGTTCATGAATTATTAACGCACCGACTACCGATGAGTCTGTACCCGCCTTTATTATCGACGTCTCTTTGACAATCCTGATCGATATTACTTTTAAAGTGTTTCGAAATAAATTCGTGGTTTTTGTTTTAATTTCATCTTAGGAGTTTGATGAAAAATTTAATAGTTTCACAGTGTTCATCTCAATACTGATAGTCCTGACCAATATGACACATAGGCCTGACATTGAAATAACAACAAAATGGCACATAAAATAATGTCAGTTTGAAATCCTGGTAGTAGTAGATAAGTAGGTATTAATATACTGTACATAAATAATAGTTAAAGCAACGAGTCAACGACGCGTAGCGTTAAATAATGAAATGCTGTTTCAAACGGCTATCGGCTACCTCGCGACAATTTTTTTTTCATCCCTTCTCCTTTTTCCGCCCCAGTCCAAGTTGGTTCAGTTCGGGTTGCATAGGGCGGTTCCACAACACTTCGGGAGGTCAAATACCGCGAGCCGCCCGTTTGCCTCTTGGACACGTCACACGGCAACTACGCGTCATTGCTCTGAATATAAGGACATAACTATCTGTACAGGACTCTATTGTCACTATCATAAATCCGACTGTCTCCAGCTGGTCTCGCAACTGGTGCGCCTTTTCATGCCATCTCTGTCTCAGTTACAGTTTAATTTTAGACCACGTAATCACGACTTCCTGGCAGTTCCTAAAGTGCGCACTGTAATGCACATGAAATCACCACTAGTTCGCGCTTTAGATTATCTAAACACGCTTCTCAAGTCAGCACCTGACTGCGATGTTTTTGCAAGTAGTTGGAAGATGATATGTGGTGAATTTAAGAGGTTATGTGAGGACATGACTATCTGTACAGGACTCTATTGTCACTATCATAAATCCGACTGTCTCCAGCTGGTCTCGCAACTGCGGCGCTACCACGAACTTCGAAAGTCGAAGTTCGTAATACATGCATCCCTGTCACTCGATTAAGGGAGTGTGATAGAGATGGAAATACCCGAACTTCGACTTTCGAAGTTCGTGGTAGCGCCGCTGGTGCGCCTTTTCGTGCCATCTCTGTCTCAGTTACAGTTTAATTTTAGACCACGTAATCACGACTTCCTGGCAGTTCCTAAAGTGCGCACTGTAATGCACATGAAATCACCACTAGTTCGCGCTTTAGATTATCTAAACACGCTTCTCAAGTCAGCACCTGACTGCGATGTTTTTGCAAGTAGTTGGAAGATGATATGTGGTGAATTTAAGAGGTTATGTGAGGACATGACTATCTGTACAGGACTCTATTGTCACTATCATAAATACGACTGTCTCCAGCTGGTCTCGCAACTGCGGCGCTACCACGAACTTCGAAAGTCGAAGTTCGTAGTACATGCATCCTTGTCACTCGATTAAGGGAGTGCGATAGAGACGGAAATACCCGAACTTCGACTTTCGAAGTTCGTGGTAGCGCCGCTGGTGCGCCTTTTCGTGCCATCTCTGTCTCAGTTACAGTTTAATTTTAGACCACGTAATCACGACTTACTGGCAGTTCCTAAAGCGCGCACTGTAATATACAGGAAATCACCACTAGTTCGCGCTTTAGATAATCTAAACACGCTTCTTATGTCAGCACCTGACTGCGATGTTTTTGCAAGTAGTTGGAAGATGATATGTGGTGAATGTGAGAGGTTATGTGAGGACATGACTATTTGTACAGGACTCTATTGTCACTATCATAAATCCGACTGTCTCCAGCAGGTCTCGCAACTGGTGCGCCTTTTCATGCCATCTCTGTCTCAGTTACAGTTTAATTTTAGACCACGTAATCACGACTTACTGGCAGTTCCTAAAGCGCGCACTGTAATGTACAGGAAATCACCACTAGTTCGCGCTTTAGATTATCTAAACACGCTTCTCAAGTCAGCACCTGACTGCGATGTTTTTGCAAGTAGTTGGAAGATGATATGTGGTGAATGTAAGAGGTTATGTGAGGCGATGGATGACCGTCCATCTTCAGTTAGTTGTTAATATTATCGTTATTATAAGTTTATGTTAGTACTTCAATAACATTGTATGCATTTCACAGTGCCTTGGTGTCTCACTGTAATACTGTGTAATCTGTGTTTTTGAATAAATAAATAAATAAAGGCATCATAATCGGCAGCGGGAGTAATAACAACACGCCATATACATAGGACAGATCGCTCCCACGTATCGTATGGCGTCTCTCCAAGTATTTATATGTACAGTCAGGGGTATTCATATACTTACATTAATAAAAACCGGCCAAGTGCGTGTCGGGCCACGCGCAGTGTAGGGTTCCGTAGTTGCCTGTCTGTCTTAGTTATTTCCACGTGCGGTGCGGTTGCGTCGGCCAAATTTGTACGAAAATTGGCCATTCGAAGAACACATTAAGGTGGTCGACTATTACTCGCTAACTACTTATGCCTACTTGTTCGTGATAGTTTTCCTTTTAAATTCATTATATGTACTACTGCCACGATTTTTTTCACATCTCCAATAGTAGCCATTTAGCCAACAGGGGGGAGGGGGACACATGACTCGAACAAAAATTAGGGCTTTAAAGCCCAATATCTCGCAAACGAATCACTGAGTTGAAAAGTGGTTTAACAATCTATCCAACGATACCCAACACCATGGATTTAACGAAAAAAAAATTACATCCCCACTTTTTCCTCCTGAATTTTTCCCGATTTTATTCTACTGTTACGTCGGCGTGATTGGTTTATATACCCATCCCGAATTACAGTTTTCTAGTTGTAAGGGTTACTGAGCTAGGACGGACGGACATGACGAAACTATAAGGGTTGATGACTACGGAATTTTTATTAAATATCATTAAATTAATATGTACACGTCTTTATAACAGTGACAATGGAGTTCTGACAGATATTTATGTACGTAACCTACCCTACTCTGACAGTACCTACTTTCTACTACCAGGGATTCAAACTGTCATTATTTTATGTGCCAAAATTTTGTTGTTCGGCCACGAATTAGAGCGGCAGCGAGAGTAGTAACACAACAACTCGCCATATTCGTTGGAGTGACAGGGAGGCTCGTAGCGAGATCTACCGCCAAAACTTTACAACTTTTAAATTACTTTAGTACAATATTAATTGGTACTGCAAACCATTCGACTCTCTTGAATTTCCAAATCCTACATTTAGTCTGACCTTAATTGACTATTACGTGCATTATACATTGCATTGGATTACCGGGGGATTACCGAATGGGTTCCACAATAGAAACTGCATGCTGATTACTAAGAGCGGACATGCAGCACGCAATAATTACCGACAGGAAATTGATTAAACGTCTATAGATCAGATTAACGTCATGAATGCGTTTCTAATAGCACGCAACGATGAACTGGTTTAACTCGAAAATCGAGTACAGGCATCATCAGATATATATACGGTGAATTTGAGTAACCCGACAGATTTTAACCATAAATTCCTGATGATATTACGAGTAAATAATGTTATATGAACATAGGGCAAATACGGCAAAAAAATAAAATAAAAAAATCTATTACCGATGCTACTCTCTTGTAAACAAATCTTTAGTTAAAGGAGTGAAAGAGAAAATTTAAAAAATAAATAAAAATAAAAAATTAAATACCTAAGCTCACTGATTTGTTAACAGACTGGCCGGAAATCAGCAGGTAGTAGTCTTGCGTATGAATGTGTCAGATCCATCTGGCTACGTCACGTCCTTAGGGTGTGTTATACTTGACAATTTTTTATGTGTATTTTTTTTTAAATAATTAATATCTCGAAAACTAGGCCGTTTTAGACCATTAGTTATACTACTTTTTTTACTCCTATTAGGCTCTGGAAGCGATGGTTAAAATCTGTCGGGTTACTCAAATTCACCGTGTATATAACAAAAAATATATATCCTGGGTTCAATCGTATGCCAATTGGACTAGTCACATAGGTGATATATATAAGTGAGATATAAATATTTAAATTCATAGAAATCGTCCAAGACTTAGAGTAAATATTCATGTTCATCACACAAATATTTGCCCTTACCGGGATTTGAACACGAATCATCAGGTACGCAGGCAGGGCTAATAAATACCCACTAGACTAGGCTAAACCGATCGGCGAGGTTTGGAGTAGTTAACCCTTTACTGCACAATGTAAAGTATAAGTTGTTTGCTCTACATTTCCCAAACGAGTCTTGAACTCTTGATTATTTTTAACTAGGCGCCCGCGACTTCTTCTGCGTGGACTCGGGATGAAAACTATCCTTTATTTTAATTCAAGCTATAAACTATCTTCGTGCAAAATTTCATTCAAATCGGTTGAAGCGTTTAAGCGTGATTGTTAACAAACATCTAAACATCTGAACATCCAAACATCCAAACATTCGCATTTATAATATGATGTAGGATTAGTACGATTGGCGAAGTAAAGGGTTCATTTATGTGATCGAGCGCTCTTACACGATGTGTGTGATCATTGTTACTAACACTCATTGTAAATGTAGCATAGTTACACTAACGTGTACTAATTCTAATGCTGCCTATTACAATATTAGGAACATTTTTTGGTTCAGCCTTGCGTTTGTGCTTAATGATAGTGCATTTTTTACACGCTTTTATTTAGCTTGTTACAAGCTTGTATTGCCGACTGTACTTCTTTTGCCCAGTTATCACAGTTGCACAGTTTGCACAGTTACACATGCTCAGTACACATTGCACACAGTTATACCTTAATACGAGTAATTTTCAATTAGTATTCCATATACGATAAGAATAATTGTGCGTTAATCGTCATGCGAATTCAAAGAAATACATTTTGAAACGCAAAAATGAGTAATGTTCGGAAAGCACTTTATTATCGAAATCAGTAAAACTGGTACATTTCCCTTTGATATCCTAGATAAACACGAGACGCGAAGACAATCATTAAACTTTTGGGATGGAAACTATTATAAATAATATTTTGAAGTAAAACAAGAAAGATTATAAAATAAAACCATCAATTTGTCAATATTTGCACCAATTACTACATCGGGATGAAATCTCAACACTTACATAATAAATCTCTTTAAACATTTGTTTAATCAGAAGCACAATATTTGTAATACGATGTTTGGCGTTATTTGGTTATTGTTTGCGTAGGTAATATTCAGACATGTTCTCAGTCTCCTTTGTAGATCTTAGTCCAAGACATGAAGACATTTTGTTGCGGGACTCCAGTTAAAAGCCTGTCCTTTGTAATTTAGGTACAGCGTAGTGGTACATAAATTTAATATAGTCACCTCTATTTTTATACTTTAGTATAAGTAATTGATGACTGAATCTACTATAATTTAACATGAAATTTACTGAATATTGTCATCAAAAAATGGTAATTGATTATCATACAGCGACCAATGTTTTTATACGTTAGCATAAGTAATTCACGACAGATTCTATTTACAACCGTCTTCAAAAAATGAGGAGGTTCACAATTCGTCGGAATCTTCTTTTATTGTATGTTCCCCGATTACTCGAAGACGCCAGCAAGTCGACGAAGCCCCGCCTTGGCGGGGCTCCTGCTTTCTGCTCTGAGGGACACAAGCTAACGAACGAACCTATACCTACCGGTTTTTATAGCCGAGAGTAAGTTTGCGTAAGGGAAAAACTCAAACAATCATCTCGCGAGGGGTGTTGCTATATCAGATCAGCTCGGTAGTGCCTTAACCGCTTACTTGAATTCGGATTTTTAAAAAGTTGCCTAAATTGCTTTAAAACTTTTTTTTCAAAGGCCACAATCAGTTTAGCGGTATTTGAAATTGGCAAATCTGGTTGCCACAACCAAGTGATTGATTAGATAATATTGCGCTATCACTGAACTTAGACGGCACTACTTAACATTAGATACTTACAAGAACAGTGCAAGTTAAATAAACGTTTGTAAAAATAGAAGTCTTGCACTCATCTTATGCGTGAAATTTCGTGGTGGGATTTACTGTGGTTGAATATACCTCGTTGATTTGTCTATTAGTGTCTATGTTCTGACATTAGGCCAATGCCAGTGACCCAACAGTCCGTGAAGTCGTTCTCCTCAAACGTTAACTTGATTTCGCAATAACAGTACCTTACCCTTGATCACAGAACATGTAATGATGCAGGGAGTGGACTTCAAACTGGCTTCACATTTAGTACATGGGTAAGGCCGTTGAGATTATCACTTATAACACAAAAATAACACAATCACTTTTGTGATACCGTAACACAAATATAACACAAAAGTAACACTATTTTTTGTAAAGGTTGTTTCATAATAGTATTAAAATAAAGGGTAAGGAAAAAATATAATTTTTTTTACGTATGTTAATATATTTATAATGACAACATTTTAGAATACGTGATCGATCGGTATTTGACTAAATCAGTATTTTTTATGATGATCTGTTTTTATAAAAAAAAGATAATTTCCTTTTCTGTATAAAAAACAGATCATCATAAAAAAATACGACAAATTGACCATTATTCCTAGGAAACAAAAGAGTTTTCAGAATTATTGCAAACATAAAAGAATTTAAAAATATATTTCAAGTAGAAACTAAATGATTCATTTAATAAGTTCACGTGGTTGTCTGAAATAAACGAATTTTGTTTTTATTTTATTTATTTATTTAATAAAAATCACATTCATCAAAGGCAATTGAGCATGGCGTCTTAGTTTAAAGAATTCTCGCAAACATAAAATAATTTAAAAATATATTTCAAGTAGAAACTAAATGATTCATAAGTTCAATCAATAGAACGCGCGCGGCGATAGCCGCGATTCACGGAATTATATAATAGAAGACCAGAAGTTTGATCGAATGCGGCATCACTGGTGTACATCGTCCGGTGAGAACCTAAACTGTCTAATTACACGTAATAGTAGGTACATGAAAACTCGACCTTATTCCTACGTTAACACAGTTGATATTTGTTTTTTTTTGCAAATGCACTAAATAGTGAGTTTTGGTTGTCACCCGACGACCATACTGTAAGAATAATACGTTTAGACTGTAAGTACTATTCAAAATAACAATTCGAATAAATCTCACGATAATATGAAAATGTTTTTCTTTACTATTACAGTATTCTCAATCTGCATGACTCTTTACACTTGTTTTGTGTTACTGAAGACAAAAACTTGTGTTATGCATAACACAAAACTAACACAAAACGCCATAATATAACACAAAACCAGTTTTTTACAAGCGTTTTACGTTATAAAACCAAATTAAGTCAAACTAGACGCAAATGTACATGTTTCATGTAAGCTTTAAACATAAACGAAAACAACCATAGTAAAGTGAACTTCTGAAACGCTTACTTACTTGAGATATTCATCAACACAAATTCTGACGAAAATATGCGAATCACTTTCAACTTTTCTCATAGACAAACTAAAAATGTCAGTTTCTTTTTTTTAACATTGATTGACAGCTTACGGTGTTGCTGTGCCAAAATACGTTTTTCCCCAGTTTTCTGTTAATATTTAGGGGTAATTATGCATAACACAAAAATTTGTGTTACGAAAGCCAAAACTCTGCCCACTAATCTAAAGACCTATAAAATACGCAAAACAAAGTATTTAAACACCGTTCTTGGTCTTACAGAAAGTAATGTGTCTCACCTTTCAAACGTATTTAAACGTTTTTTTCTAAATGTTTAAATATGAAAATAATTCGTAGTTGAAAAGTACTCGGAAAAAAGCGACACGTCATTTTCGACCAAAATTAGGGGGGTTTGATGAACATAAATGCAAGTATTTTATAGAAACAACAACTTTTATTCAGTTTGCGAAATGGGGAAACAAGCTCAACAATTTCTTTATAGAATCAACTAACAACAATGGCAGTAGTGTTTACATATTTGGAGAAAACGTGCTGGAAAGTTTTGTTGCGACCAAAACTGACAATGTCGGCGGCCTTACCCACATACAGATTACTGCTGATTTGGAGTTAATTAATGTATAGTGGCATTATATGACGACGAGCACTAACTACGATCCTGGGTATCTTGTTTTAACACGTTTACAGTCCAGTGCCCCATACATGGGTCACTATAGCCGACCAGGTACGCACTCAAATCACTTTAAGTATAGTTGTTCCATGCATTTAGGATAGGTAGCGATCAATAAGCTATCAATTAACTCTTAATTTGACGTTTTTTTTTTCGCGATTTCATGGTTGGTCCCATAGTAAAAGTTGCTCAGTGTGACCCTCCCCATTACCCCCTTCCTGGCACTTCAGATCACGACTTAAAAATCACCTTGTGTAGGGTATAATAGTTTATTAAACCTTACATGTACGAACGTTATATGTTAATGTTGGGTTGTTATGTTGATCGGAACGATATCTTAAGTAAAAGATGCAACCGTCCTGGGTGAGTACCTTTATTGCACTAAAATAACAAAGTAATAAAATGTATTAGGTAAACAGCGTAATGACGCACGCTCGGGTGCATCGTAAGCTTAATATTAAAATGTCGAGTGTGCTCGTACATGCTGCCAAATTTAAGAAATAAGAAAAGAAAGTTAAACCTAATCAAGGCGTAGTTGCCTTGTCAACGTGTGTTGCGGCATGTACAATCACCTCACTGACGGCGTCAGAGTCGCGCGGCTGTCGAAAATGTCGAATTGACGCATCGCCGTGGTCATTTTTCGGTTTCTGGTGTTTCTGCTCCTTGGTGATGGCTCGCGCTGCTGTGTTCCGCATTCTGCGTCTCATGTAGATGCCGGCCCAGACGCTAGCTGCGATCGTGCAGATAACGACAAATGATATGAAGCTGTAGTGATGCGTTTCGTGAGATGATGTTATATTTTGCAAGGAATCTTGCTGCATCTTCACAGTGTCTATGCTGGTTTTCAGTTTGCGTAATGCTTCTCGATGATCTTCAGTGACAACGCTATAGTTTTTCTCAACGATGACGCGGTTTATTGAAGATTCTTGTATGTAGAGGTTGTTTTCGCTTATTGTCATCTCACTGTGAAAGTTGTTGTGAGATTGGATGACAACGTTGTCTCCCTTTATCATGCATCCCGTATCAAGCGTAATAATTCCTGCTTCGCGTAGTACAAGTGGCGTCACACCGGCTGGACAAAATGTGCGCATAGCACATTCCTGGCAGCATGCAAACAACCAGGCGCCGGGCTTGTGTAATCGGATCCAGTTGTCGGCGCACTCCGTTGATATAGTCTTGCAAGCCGATATGTTTTTATTGTTAATTAATTGAGCTTCACATATGTTAATGCTTGATTTTGTGTCGTAGATAGGTAGTGCCATACTGCATAGCATATGATGTTCTTTAAATTGCAGGCACGATGTAATATCTTGATGTGTTAATGGTATCACCGCATCCTTTTTTAGGTTGACTGCCATGTATTCTGCTGTTATCACGATTCTCTGTGTTGTTCGTGATAGTAATTGAGGGATCGGTATAATTCGATTGAGCTCATATTGCTCTGTGTTTACTAATGGTAATTTAAACTCGAAAATTATAAAGTTGTCCGTTATATGTACATGTACACGCGACAGTTTGTACATGTCTCTGATGCAATGTTTCGTGTTCGCACATGGCAGAGATAGTTCTCCCGGAAGCTGCCCGGAGATGATGTTTAGTTGTTCTTCGAATTGATCGGGTTTCACTAGATGCATGTTGACACGTCCGTCCTTGACGTCAGTTATTAAGTCTAACAGCATTTGTTGTAATCGCCTTAGGTTGCCCATCACGATGTTAGCGGAAAGCGCGGTTGCTGTTATGTATATGTTGTTCGTTACTGCTTCATGATCAGCTCTACTCCGTTGGTCCGTTTCTTCAAGATGCCTGTTTATTGCTGTAAATTGTTGGTTCATAACTTCTTCGTGTCTCTTCAAGAGGTTGTATTCAGCTTCAATTACAGATGTATGATTTTTTAATAAGCTCAGCAGGTGATTTTCGTTATTATGCACAAGCTGGATGTCCTTGTCGTACTGTTGGGCAAATCTCTCATCTAACACGCCAAATAGAGAGTTGGCTAAGTATCCCACGCCGTTAACAAGGCCTCGCCTTACTCTCTTCGCATATAATCCGTGATCTGTTGTTAAAATGTCGTTATAATGTTTCAGCTCTCTTAATTCATGTTTGAGTTGGGCGGTGACGGTGGAGAATGCTGTTTCATAGCCGCCAAGATTGGTGAGACGGTTAACGTAGTTTTCCACGCTCTTCAATCCTTCCCAGTATGTTGTCATGTTGTAGTATACTATCAATTTCCATTGATCCTGTATTATCTGCATATCGGCTAATTTATCGAAATAAATGATATGATTGGCATGATATGATTTCGCAATATATCGCTTGATCTTGCCGCTGTTGTGCCCATCGTTTTGTGGCGCGGTAGGAAAGTCTCGGGCTTGTCCGGGACTGGTCCTATGTTGGTTTGTAGTTGTCTGTTTCCGCTTGACCACAGGTTCTAATGCTGTGAATTTACCCTCCAAAAATTCAATGAATTCGTCGAAATGTGGCAATTCACGCGGCTTCTTTCTTGCTTCCATGTAGGATGCGTAGGTGTCAGAATCCAATTTGTTGGTCAAAATGTGCACCAAAAGTGGGTCCCAAGATGAAGTATCGACACCCAGGTTGTGGATGGCGTGCACGACCTCTAGGCTGGTGTCGTGAAGTCGCTTAATTTCAAAGGCATTTTGCTGTTGTATGGCTGGTTGGTTAAGGAATAATTGCATTTGCTTGGTGAAGAGTAGTTGAAGGTTGTTGTATCGGTGGTTGAGAAGCTCCCAGCAAGTGTCGTAGTTTTCAGCCGAAACTGATAGATGTTGGACTATGCGCTCCGCCTCGCCGCGAAGCTTGCCTTTCAGATGTTGCATTTTCTGTGCCTTGCTTATCATGTTGTTGTTATGAATTGCCTCAGAAAATAAATCGATGAATGTTGGCCACTGGGTATAGTTCCCAGAGAATGTTGGAATATCTACCTTGGGCACTGCTTGGAGTTGATGAGCCGTGGAGTTTAGCTTTTGGTGAAGTTGCTTCTTAGTAGACTCGTAGACGAATTCGTGCTGAGTGTACTCCTGTTCGTAATCTACGTCTGCACCAATAAACATGTTGTCCAGTTTCCAGTGAACTTCGTCGATCGCCTTCCACCTCGTCTGTAGCATTTGTAGCTTGTCCTCAATTTCCCATCTTTCCGAGATCTGGTTGAAGTCGATATTCTTGACCATACGAGTAAAGGCTCTAAAGTTGGTTGTTTGTTGGCTGAATAACTCATCTGCCTGCGATGGAATACCCTTTTCCTCCGTCGTTGAAAGTACACAGGTCTGTAGCTTGTTTTTGAACATGTTGTACAAACCTTTGACGTTGTCTACCAACTTGGCGTAGTCTTCATTCAAAATGGTCTTGTCCTCTGAAAGCTTGAGCTCTTCATGTTTCGTGGTAAACTCTTCCCAAAGAGCTTCCAGTGTTGACATTCGTTTCTCAATGTAGTCAGCGGTTTTACGTCCAGCAGAATCCTTCTGGAAGTTGGTCTTCATCTTATCGATGGTTTCGAAGATGATGTACTGTCTCTTCAAAGTTTCCATTGTTGATGTTGTTGTTTCCTTGGAATGAAATGTTGGTTGTTCGGTTCAATCCCGCGCGGTCGTGTCCTTTGTTTCTTCTTGCTCAATTAAACTGGTGGAACCCGCTTGTGGGAAGCCAGCCAAACTGAGCCACCGTGTAGAAGACACAATCACACTGAGAGAATCCTGTTCGAAGGACCAAAAATGTAGGGTCTAATAGTTTATTAAACCTTACATGTACGAACGTTATATGTTAATGTTGGGTTGTTATGTTGATCGGAACGATATCTTAAGTAAAAGATGCAACCGTCCTGGTTGAGTACCTTTATTGCACTAAAATAACAAAGTAATAAAATGTATTAGGTAAACAGCGTAACGACGCACGCTCGGGTGCATCGTAAGCTTAATATTAAAATGTCGAGTGTGCTCGTACACCTTGTATATTGTAATAATCCGAGTTCGTACCTGGTCGTTTCATAGTGACCCAAACGTGGAGCACGGACGTGAGATGGAAGTAATTGGCTTGCACGTCCGAGAAAAGAATCTCAGAATAAACTATACAGTTGCCTAAATATCAAAACTTGGAGGCGGTAATTCCTTTATAAAAATCAGCAGTATGTGTCGCCAAATTCTGTATTCAATGTTTTTCAATGTCGTATACAACTCCTCATACTCCACGATTCGGTCGAAAAATCATAAGTCACAAGTAGGATGTTGATACACAGCATAAATATTCTTCACTATAAATTAAACGTACTCACAAAAAAAAACCCCGAGCCCATTTGATGTAACTTACTATGGAATATCAAAATTCCGAAAACGAAAAAAATATTTATTTCCCAGTTATTCTTTTATCCGAAGCTTCATTTAATACCTATATTTTCTGTGGTCCGATTTTTGTACCTTCGCTTTTTTATTTCCCGGTTGATTTCAAATCCCGATGATTTTAATTCTGTAGGTACATGTACATACGTTAGCCCAATGCTTTTTTATCTTCTAGAGGTTAAATTAAAACTCCTTAATGTCATTACCAAGATATTTCTAAAGACGGTGTTTGTTTGATTACCTTCCATTTGTGTAACATTACATGATATCAAATTAATTATGACCCGCCAGCGAGAAGACGGAGCCCCGCTTCTGCTGCTAATTTCTGCTCCGAAAGACACAAGGCAACGAACTAAACTATCTGGGAAATACAACTGACCTATGTTTAATAATTTTTAATAATTTTAATACTTTCGTAATTCCCAGCGAGAATATCTTTGTTGTATCACCTGTTGATTTATATTTACTCGCCAGCAAGACGACGGAACCCCGCTTCGCGGGGCTCCTACTTTCCACTCTGAGGGACACAAGATATCGAACGAACCTACCTGAGAGAAATACGAGACTTTTGTAATTAAACTTCAGTAAGTAGGTACCTATATTTAAGGGTATAATAAAATTGTTTCGAAATAGAGAAGGCAATCCAACAATTGAAAAGCGACATGGGCCCTGGACCAGACAATATAACAAACTAACACATAACAATGAAACGAAAAATTGGCAAATAAAAAAAATGGGAAGTGTATGTATGTAAGATGGACTGTAGAATTTTAGGCAAATGATATTGTGGTAAAATGAATCAGTGGTATTACAAATATATGCAAAACTAAAAATTTGTAGCTATACTTACTAAAAAATCGATGAACCGTTTTCGAAGTAGTAAAATTCGTAAAAAAAATACGAAAAATCGATAGGACATCGAGATTGCTTGCAGCATTTCTAGCAGTCAGTAAGTACTACCACAACCTATATCCATAATCGTTTTCATACGTTATACCAACTCAATTCACCGACGCATATAAGATAAAGTTCTCGTTTTAACCTCTCTGCGCCGGTGAATGCTTGGTTAAGTTTAAGTAATGTACTTACCTACGAAGGAAGAATATTAGTCTTCCTTGTAAGAGTAGGTACTCGTACGGGAGAAATTTAGAGAGTATAATGGTTTCCTAAGTCAATATTTTAAAGGTAAAGTTTTAAGTAATCTCCTCTCTACTTCATACTTTCTCTGTTTAATCATTGCTTTTATAGTAAGAGAAAAAAGAGCTTGCATGTTAGTCAATTTTATGGAAGTTTCGTGATAGTCGTAATTTCCTTCGAAGCTCAAAAGGTATTACCTTTGTTATAAAGTTATTTTGATTCTTTTTTGATATGGGGAATATTGATTTAGTTTAGATATAACAAAATGTTTAACACTAACGAAATTAGGTATACCGTTATAATATTTCTGTTTTCAAAGAACTTCAGATTCCCAGTTCGGGTTATTCACTTCACACATCATAATACTATGTGAAGTCAATAATGCGCGACTCGACGACCTCTGTAGCCTAGTTGGTAGTGACCTTGTCTACGAAGCTGGAGGTCCCGGGTTCGAATCGCGGTAAGGGCATTTATTTGTGTGATGAGCTGCATGAATACTTGTTCCTGAGTCATGGATGTTTTCTATGTATTGAAGTATCTATTTATGTATATAAGTATGTATATCGTCGTCTAGTACCCATAGTACAAGCGTACAGCGCTTCGCGGGGCTCCTATATACTTTCCAGTCTGAGGGACACAAGATATCGAACGTACCTACCTGAGAGAAACACGAGACTTGCGGCAGTAAACTGCAACGCAATCCAATTAAAAAAAAACGATGGACGTGGGTTCGAATCCCGCATCGTACGTTTTTCGGAATTCATGTACGTAGGTATACTACTACGGATTATCATTTGCTATTCAACTAGTACTACGAATTATCATTTGGTATTTCAACATTGTAAGCAAACCTGCATAGGAATACATCTGCATGGAATTTCAAAAGGTCGTCAATCGGCACTGGGCCAGCGTGGCGACTACTGCCCAGCCTTTTATACTGCTGGTGACGATTACCTTATTGAATGTCAACATTCAAAGCCATATTTCTGTACAAACGTCCGCGTGTGTACCTAATGGCAGAATGTCCGAAAAGAGCAGTTTCCTATTTATCGCAAAATATTTAGTTCACAAGTGTCACATCTGGGCGTTGAACAGGATGTGTCACGTCCGCCCGTCCAGCGTTCTGAGTGGCATCTTATTTCCTCCGCGCGACTGGAGGCACGTCACAGTACTATTCTATTGAGTTATACCGGAAATCACGATACGCTACTTTACACTCGTGCTTTTGTCACAATGTTTCAATAGTTTTTCTCGCATTGATCGGTCACGGAGATGTTTCGATCTCAATGGCCGTTACGGCGACTTGTGTGATAGTCTTGTGAGTCGGGATTTCTGCTGTCTTCGCGAATTTTTCCTTATCTCTTCCTTATAGAGAAACTATCAGTTTCTCCATAGGGTTTGTTTACACATTGTCTTTTGGAAAGGTCTTTAGGTATCCAAAACATAGTGCCTATGAATAAAACACGCGTTTTTAGCAATTGTTTAATTATTAGCAATGCTGAAAGGAAAACCTATTCTTTTACTGACTGAAACTCACACTAAATACATATGTACTCGTACAAGTTTCTATCAAAAATCTCATTGGAAACCCTCTCAATTTATCTTGTGTAGTTTTGGAGTCGCTACTGCAAATTTCAGGTCAATCGATTACGGCAAAAGGCTGAAAATTGGTTTACACACTTTGAGGGACAACTTACGTACTGACATATTTCCTTACATACAAACAATGTGAGCTCAGTGCAAGTGCAATATAATGCTTGTGAAAATAATGATCACCGAGTTTCGCACTCGTGGTTATAAAATGCAGTGTTATTAGATTATGGCCACTTTGTGGCATCGTTTGATACGTACTGACGGGCACGCGCGCATGTTCCTGTATGTAACGACCGCAGAAGCTCGCAGGATATCGTAATTGACATGTCACGACCAGTAGCGGATACAAAAGGACAGAGATTGTAGAAAATTCGCCGCAATGATAATGTCAGTCCGGCAAATAGGTTTGAGCGTGACCGCGATCCGGGTGCGGCCGACAACTCGCGATGGAGGCTCCACGAGGGATGGATTTTATCAGGAAGGTCGTGAAAAGGTCTCAAACTCATATAAGATTGATGTGTATAATTAACAAGTGGACCCACATAATTAGCTTTTCAAGCGGCACGGTTTTCATGTTCTCGTCGTTCCATATAACGAAATATATGAAATGTTATGATTATGATACCATGTCATGTAATTACCACATGAGTAATGTAGTGTGTAGGAACAGATTATTATTAAAATAAATCAGAATTAATATTGTTTCTACAAGTTGGCCGCAGTGGCACTTTTACAATGTTGAAGATTCAGAGTCATTCCACGGGAATGTGGCTTAAGTGACGCGTGCACATAAAGTTTGTGAATATACTGGTAACAGTATGTTTTATGTTGTTAAGAGAAAACCACTAACAAAAATTGACAAACCTTTTTTTACTAAAATATGTTTTGCCTGTTTCATTTTGACGTTTAAATGACCGTTAACCTTATCGGCACCTTAGTTTAAATAGATTTGATGAACTTTCATATGCCATGAAGTATTAGAAGATCAAAACTCGTCTTCCCAGCATTTACAGAATTAGGTACCTACTCGTATTCAAAGAAAAGCATCACGTAAGCGACATCCTCGTGAAATGTCCATTCATATATTTGTTTTGCAGAATAGTATTAATTTTTCATTACCCGTAAATATGGATTATACTAATAAATTCACAAATAGGTGTGAGTGATTTTTACAAGCTTTTATTTCCAATATTTTCTATCCCTATGAAAAGCGCTCATGTAAACCAATAGAGAGACAATAGGTAAGGCCCGATGTTAATTGAATTGGCTTCAGATTGCAGGACGCCGTCGGTGCAGTGGTAATTGTGTTAGCAGCAAACATGTCCGAGCTGAGAGCTCCTAATGGTGCCTATTCAATGTGACGGCTTTTTTACATACCGCCCGCTAAAGAGCAGAGGGTACAGACTCTCCGTTTCTCGTTTAATTGATTCAGCCATGTTTGTTTGTTTGGCACAACAGGTATTTCGTTGAAAAAATATCAAGGATAAAATGATCAGAAGACTTTATGAGGTCTATAAAAATTTTTCGCTATGTCACTTAGATGATGCTAAATGTGCCCGCTGGAGTATTTTTTACATTTAACTTTATACTATGAAACTTAGCTAGATCTTACGATAACTTGGCTCTCTTAACTTGTACAAGATCACGAAGAGTCATGGAAATCTCAATAATTTTTACACGGTTAATTTTGTACAGATCTCAAGCTAAATACCGTATTTTTGATCTTAATCGGAAAGGCTAAACCACCCGTCCCGGTTGAAAGGCTCTATTGAAAAGGAATACGAAAGTACGATCTCTATCTACGATCTCAAGAGGTGCCATAAAAGACATTTGGTTTTTCTCTTATTCACTCGAATAGCGAGAACCAATTATAACTTGTAAGTAATCCTCTTATCTGAAACTCTGCGAGTCGACGCTGGCCGCCACTCTGAATATAATTCACTTTATCCATATTCAATATCAGATCGTGCGACGGCGAGCAAATAGAGCGATTCAAGTGAGAATTATTATTGGATAAAGCTCTTCTCTTTCCTCCTTGTCTATTTTCAATGCTCAGTGGACCGTAATAATTTACGTGTTGTATTCGACGTGCCGTTGCCGAAGTGCCTTCGTTATTTTAATCATATTATGATTCTTGTTCTTGCATAGTACTGCCATTATGTACACAATAATATTGATTTTATTGTATAGTTACGGTACATAACATAACGAGCAAAACTATATTTTATTATTATAGAAGGAGCAACTAAAAGTAGCACAAAACAAGCTTGACGAGAGCAAATAATTGCTGTGGGTAACAACAATGTATTTGCTTAGCCCGGTGTTGGGCGCCACTCTTACGTGACATGAATTTTACGGCTCTCGGGGCTATTAGGTATGCTACTAAAAGCTGATCTAATTTTAACAGACTGTTAATCAAAAGTAAACAATAAAACGTCTTTGGTGAATTTTTTATTTAGATATTAAAGCGTAAGCATAAGTGCGATGTAATGTGATACAGTTACTCCGTATACGATACCTACGTTGGGTTTTAAAAACAATTAAAATTTAACTACCACTTAGGAACCTCATCCCGCCGCGTTCTGCTGATTTCATAGTAAAGGTACTAAGTATTATATTTTACTTATAATTTTTCATATATAAGGTACGATAAATAACTAGGGAGAAATTGAAATATTTTTACTTATTTCATCGGCAACATTAGAAAGCGTACTTATCGCAAAATTGCTGAAATAACTGCGGTGTATGTTTTAAGTCTGCCGCAACATATTGAATAATGAATATGCATTCGTCATTTTCTGAAATAGAACAGAACATACTGTTTTAATAAATTAATAACTATCAATTATGCTTAATATTTTTTAGGACTCCATTGTGATATTGGGGATAAAATGAACTTACGGTTGAAAATGTTTGTATAGATATTTCTTCAAAGCCAGGGGCTTGCAGCGGGAGCGGGCGCAATGATCGTTGCATGATAAGAACCCAGTATGGCCGTATTTCACGACCGGCGTTCCAAAATGAAATATTCCAGCAAGCATCACTAACTGATCTCACCTAATAAAACATAAAATATCAGCTAACTTATGACCTATCGTAGATATAAACTAAAGTATTTTGAATTATTGTCTTCGGAGCTTACTTTTTCTCCAAGAAAAGTGCACAAATAACACGGGATGAACACTAACGTGACCGTTGCGACACAAAGCAATACCAGTATAGCATTAAATTCCCCCTCATCCAATTTCTGAAAAGAAAATTAAATATTAATCAACTGTACCGTGACCGGAATATTTTATTCTGATCTTGAAAGTTAGACTCTTTCAGCCGAAAATACCCAGCCTTGAAATGTGAGAGATGAGAGAAATTACCACAGTTTATATTAAAGCTATGTTAAAATTGTGAATCATATTTTACGGCATGTTCAGTAATCCAGTGAAATTAAGCTTTTGCCATAATAAAACGTTTTTGCTGTTTTTTTAATGGAATAAACGCAAAAGTCGCGGATAATAAAGATTTTTAACAAGTTTAAGATTGAGTTACCTCGGCGGTACAGTAGGCTGTCAAGCAGACCACAGGGCCACAAAGTTTTTGCTCAAACATTAATAATTTCTTATAAACTCCCGCGTAAGCCTCCATCAAACTGTGAAATTCATTACATTTAGCTCAACATTATTTTCTTAGCTTGATGTTCATTAAATCAGGAGGCGAGAGTGCTCTTACGTGTACATGGAGTGATGTTGAGACACTATTTCCCTCATTCTGTATTTAATTAACTCCGCGTTGTACACTTTCTCTTCTTCGCTAGTAGCCAGGTGGATGCCCTGTAAAAGATCTTGGATAGCCCAAATGACTATATCGGCTTTTGTTGCGATCTGTCTTACCCACACCACTTGAGTTTGAATCATAACTGTAAATTCCCACACAAAAATACAAGATCATTCTAAATATACGTTTATGTAAAATTTGTTAAATATCTATTCGTACCATACTTACAAATATAGTTATAGGCATAAGTTAAAAAACAAAAATTTGAGAAGTTTAATGCTATCTCATAGATGGGAGATTTTCCAAAATCCACATCCCACAGCCAAAAGGGAACTAGTAAAGGTCTTTGGCTGCCGTCCCCGGGCGTTCTCACCATGAAGTAAATCAGTAGGGACATTGTCGCAAAGGAAACCATACCGATTGCAATGCCACTCGTGAATATTACCGAAAACAAAGACACTTTCCAGGTTTCTAATTGATTTTCGAAGAACCTCTCCCTGTAGAAAATAATATAAACATTATTTTGAAATACTGCTATTTAGCTACCTATAGCTTCAGTGAAAGCATTGTCCGTGCTAATAAGGGTGAATATCCACCGAAGATGTGCGAAGCTTTGTTTTCAAATAATTGACACCTCGCTTGCTTGATAACTACGTGTCAAATATTTATCTGGTAGATATTTACTCTAAGTACAGTTGATTAGCTATTATTAAAATAAGCTATAATTGTATAAGGCCATGCTGCACTATAATAGGGAGTGCTTTAACAAAGCTTGTTTAGTTATAAATTTAATCCAAGACTTTTGTTCAGTTACTTACAAAACAAATAGAACTTCTTTTGCATAGTTACTTAAATAAACGAAAACATTATAGAACGCAAATGTTAAAAGCGGCGGAAACAATAAGCTGTCTCATGGCGTGACATGACTTGAGTAAAAATAATAATAATAATATTCTTTATTGCACCACAACATAAGAAAAACATGACAGGCAAAGGATTTCCAAACAAATAACGCAGGAGGTGAACAAAATATTATACAATTTCGCACGAAAGAAGTACATCAAATTGTAACCGTTAAATTACCTGTACTTCGCTCCCTCAGCACACACGTATCGAAAATCTTCACGAAGGATACGCAGGAAACAGTGATAATGAGCCCTATCGAGTTGAGTACAAGAGAGTATCAGCAACTTATATGCCAGCACGATAGTGTATATCCCAGCCTCAGTTATAGTTGGTATATCAAGTATTGCTATGCCATGAAGTGTTGTAAGTCCAGCAAAAAATACAGCAACTGTGGCATCGAATACCATTACAATGAGAGATAAATAGCTGTTGAATAAAACATGAAATAATACAACATATTGTATGCAATATTTCGGCCCTGGGCTACGGTCTGGAGTATAGCCACTTGTAAGTAGAAGAAGGCCTGTAACCGGCCATTGCCATTGCTCACCATGGCTTCAGGCTGATGGTGATGAATATGTTGAAAAATTGTCTGCAGTTAACTAGTCTGTTGGAAAGCTTGCTAGCATTAGCACTGAAAATGCAAATCCGTGAACTCTGCCTACCCTTGAGAGTACAACGTGAGTTTATGTAATCCGCTTCCTTCATACTTAAGTAATTTCAAACATTACATACCTCCACTTTGGTACGGCCTCATTATCGACTACCTGAAATGCTTTGAGGATGAAATAAAAAGTTGGATGAAACTTGTAGGGATCAATTTTTCCACTGGAATAATCGAAATCATCCTTGTTGTACAACCTTTTCAGTTTTTCGAACATGGTTACGACCGGTGCATATCAAGTTAAGCGAGAGAGTGCTGTATAGTCAATGAGGAATAGGTGAGTAATTCTAAAAACGATTCAGAATTGCTATCGCTTTTTCCGAGAACTTAAATGTACCTATTGTCGGCACTTTTTGAATAAGATTAAGTCTATTTGAAAACCACAACAATTTACATACTTATTAATCGAAAAATCAATTAAGCCACAACATCAGTATTATCACAACTTTTTATCTTGTTTAAGTATTTCGATTGTCTCTGGATGTTGCTCACTGACACTGACAGCGCTAGCGCTATTGCGCCGACAGAGTGACCCGTGATACTAGAGAGCGGCTAGCAGCGGCGATCGCCACTCGACAGTCACCTAAGAATGGAAACCTGCAGAGGCACGGCTGGAGACGTGTTAACGTCCCCCTTTCGTGCTCTGAGATTGCCTGGATGCTGCGCACAGGTGCGACCCAGGATTCTAAGTCCCGCAGCCCGCTCGACACCTGTGGAAGCTGTGATAGCTCGCGGATGCTTTTATTTAAAATTACTACTTTTACCATAAGACCTATTTTCTTTTCTATCTATTCTTATCACAAGTGACTCTCTCTCAAGAGGATTTAGCTGACAAAATTTAATCCAAAAAATAGACCATTATTATTTCAAATATTGACCTTCTTACAAGTGGGATCAGTGACGAGCGTAATTGTCATTTACGAGCTTCTGATTATTGGTTGAATATTGATTTGTTTGATTGGTTGTTACCAAATTTCACTCTCACTTTCTCAAGTAGACCTTATTAGTTTAAATTCTTGTTTCCCGAGACTGTGTTGCATCCGATAATATGTATTGACTTGAAATGCGACACATAATAAAATGGGCTTTTTTATAATGGAGCTTACTTCTGCTCGTATATTCCATTTTAATAAGCCAATAGGGCTTTACCTAGCCTTTCCGACGACATATCAATTTTGAATGAGCCATGTATGGTCAGATTGATAGCTTACTTTGATAAGCGCTATACTCAATATAAAGTTTATATTACTACCTACATGAATAACATTATAACCAACGAGGGGAGAGCAGTGGTCTCCATTACGGTCAAAGATGTTTCAAATACCTGTCTCGACCAGTGACAGTCCAGCGGACTTCGCATGCAATGCGGTTCTCGCTATGGCCGGACCTGCGAGATAGGATTTCTAACTTTGTACGACTTATGACAATTGTTACGAATAAATATTTGTATTTGTATTTGTATTTGATACACTCGATAGATGATTTTACATAGATAAATTTTACATAATGTGCGTATATACTTAGGTATTTATTCAATTAATGTTGAGGAGGGTACTACTTATGGGATTTTTATTATTTCATTACACATTCTAGGTTTCTATGGCTAGACATATCGTGGTATTTTTAGTACACACAGCGTGTACGTTTGCATCCAGGATGCGTCGTTTACAGATGCGTCGTTCACACTTACTTTAGTTTAGAACTTTAGAGCCTTAACTATTTAGTTATCTCACCAAAAAATACTTAATATTGACGGTTAATAACCGATACACAACACCACTCAAACTTCATCAGTCGCCAAGTTTGTTTTTAAGCCAGAGCGCCTTGCTTTAAAACTATTTTATACGTTCCAGCGCCCTGGTCGGCAACGCAGGAAGAAGGTAGACCAGTATTTTAAGATCATGCTTATAAAAAAAAAACTTTTACGTAATAAGGCAGTGATTCTAATATGTTTCATTTCTAGAGAAATTTACTGGGTGCTCTACTCTTTTATTAGGAGTTCACGGTATTTTCTGGTTCATAATTTCGAAGTTCAAATTACATAGAATTTCTAAGACGCCGCGAGCAGTGTGCTGTGTGTGAAGCAGTTATGGGAACGAGCGTCCTTGACTCAATTTATGGTACATTGAAAAGGTGCTCAAACTTTTCGATGAGGAACTTAAATTGCTATTAATATTTGAAGTGTTTTCGAAGTTTAACATCAATTTATTGTGCTCGTAAGGTGTTAGTGAGGTATAGATTGGCTCGTTATATTAATTTTGCAAGTAGGAGATGCGATCTTGGTGGTTCACCTTCGAGGTGAAGCTATCTAGTTGGCATAAGACTCTAATTACAAAATTGTAAGAAATAATAGAGCTAATATTAAACAAAAAAATCATCAATCGTCGTTCAAAATTTCATGTAGTTCCGGTTAAGGTCTCTCTAGTTTTTTTAAACTCACTTACCCTTATCAGCTTATCACCCTTTATAATTTTCTATATATCCATTTATTGGGCCCGCCCCACTTACCCACTGCTGAGCATAGGCCTCTTTTTACAAGCTTTTATTTAGTTTCACCTGTCCCGTTGTCTGTCTGCCTATAATCAAATCTTGCGAGTTAAATTTGACCCACTTTCCGGTGACCGATTGAGCTGAAATTTTGGGTATAAGTATAGTTTGGATGACAATTCAATATTATGGTACCATCGAGCTGATCTGATGATGGAGACAGAAGGTGGCCATGTGAATTCAGCACTTAACCGACGCAACCCCGTTGAGTTCGGGCTCGTTAGAATCGTCTCAATGAGTAGTTGATGATGGTATACAGAAAAGTACATTCGGCAATTAAAGATTGTACCAAAAATGAAATTTTGACAGAAACTTTTTTCTTACACTACTCTCCTCGATCCCGTGTCAACGCTATCCTCTGCTCATTCGGTATCCAGCAAATTATGTCGTCTGACCATCGAGCTGGTAGTTTGCCCGCTCATCGTTTTGATGACTGGCCACCATTCAGTAACCCGTTTTCTCCGACTCCCATCATTCCTGCTCACCAAGTATTCAAGTGTTTTATTTGATGTCTGACGTCGGCTAGTTTCATGCTCCGTGGAATTCCAGTATTTCGATCACAACCAACAAGGATTCCTATTTTTACAAGGTTTTTTTTCAGTAGGTAACATAATATGTGTATATATGATATACAGTTGTAAATTTTTTGAAGTGAAAACTTCTTTAGCGGCGCTGTGCACTTTTTGTGACGGGGAAAAATTGTTAAACTCGCCACAGGTCACGTGACCGTAAGATGTCACGTGACCGTAAGATTCGACAGATTGAAAATTCGTAAGACGTGACCTGATCGAAAATCTGTTACAATGTTATTGAGTTTTCACTTCTGCCGCACTCCCGGAGTGCAACCCGATCTTTTTTACATGTATTTATTACCATAACTTAACAAATAGAGGCAACAACAAAGGCCAAAGAAAGGTACAATAATATGGAATTAGAAATCGACTGAAGAAATAGCCACCAAAATAAACACCGCACAATACAATTTCATGGTTTCGCAAAATGTTCCTTAAATATAATGAAGAAAACCCATGACACCGCTTTTGAAAACAAATATTTTATTCCGATCCTGGAGAAATTTCATGCTCGTAATTAGATTTTCATAATGGTAATATTTTATTAGTATTTCACGCATTTTCAATCGACGTAATGAATCTCATCGATTAAATATTATAGCTATAAGTACATACGTAGACAATCACTAACGTATCAAATCCATTAATTTTGTAAAACGTTTCAATGTAACCAACTTTACATCAATACTTTTATCCGTAAAGTTGCACTGAAACCTAACTTAGTTGTCTAGATAATATATAAATTATAGCCTGAACGTGCCTTTAACTTGGATCCTGTAGCGAAATTTTGCATAATACATTGGAACTAAAATTTCAATGTACATGAGATTATACCACTCAAACACCGTAAGCAAGGATAAAGCCCAAATATCAAAAGCTTGTACATAAATATATCTTCTGATGTTTTGGAGATAGACAATACTTAATTTGAAAATCGAAACTTTGAGAGGCAAATCAAACATCTGAATGGCCGTTTTGAATACTTCCAGGGATAACCTTTTTAGGGTTCCGTACCCAAAGGGTAAAAACGGGACCCTATTACTAAGACTTCGCTGTCTGTCTGTCCGTCCGTCTTACTGTCACCAGGTTGTATCTCAAGAACCGCGATAGCTAGACAGTTGAATTTTTCTCAAATTATGTATTTCTGTTGCCGCTATAACAACAAATACTAAAAACAAAATAAAATCAATATTTAAGGGGGGCTCCCATACAACAAACTATTTTGTTTTTTTGTTTTTTTTATAGATTATGGTACGGAACCCTTCGTGCACGAGTCTGACTCGCACTTGGCCGGTTTTTTTTAGCGATATGCTGATACAAAGATAACTAATATAATGGAAAAATAAACCACCATCGTCTGTAGCCCTAGACCACAATATATTTGATCGTGGTAACTTCCACGTTAAATTAACACGAAATAAAAATCCAACCTACTAAATATAAAAACGCGAAAGTTTGGATGTTTGTTACTCAATCACGCTTAAACGGCTCAAACGGTTTGGATGAAAAGTTGCACGAAGATAGTTTATAGCCTGGATTGAATTAAGTAGGTATAGGTTAGTTTTTATTCCGGGTCCACTAAGACGAAGTCGCAGGCGTACTAATAATATAAATGCAAAAGTTTGGATGTTTGTTACTTAATCACGCTTAAACGGCTCAACTGATTTAGATGAAATTTTGCACGAAAAGAGTTTATAGCCTGGATTAAGGTTAGTTTTTATTTCGGGTCCACTAAGACGAAGTCGCGGGCGGAAGCTAGTATTTAATAAAGTAATTTGTTTCGCTAAAAAGTAACTATAACCTTTTTTTATTCGTGGGGAAAATGCTTTTAGGCAACCCTCCTGGCTGGGGAACCAGGACACCTGTATGAATGGTATGATGGACTACCGTCAAAAACCCCACGGTGTTCTACGCGCTGCCCTTTTGAAGTTTAATTTGGAAGCTTCATCAATGTTAAGTTTCCAATCCAAAATGCTCAAGACATGTGAATGAATCGCTTCTTATAAACTGATTTTCTATCAATTTCGACACCGCACACTTCCAGCGCCAACTCTCTACCCATTCGAGGAGACGCAACGCTACATGATTATCGCCGTAGCTGCGTTTTTCCGTCTGTAGTCGAAATTGCTCGTAGAGGCATGGCTCATATGTGATGCCAGCAATGGGTTAAATTTTTTTTGAACATTGAACATTATTATGAAGATGTTCCCTCAGAAGGCTTCGGAATTTTCTTCCCATTCCTACCAAAATTGCGCTTGCTCAGAAACTACTCCTTCTTATATTAGATTACGCTGATATTACCTACCTCCCTTACCTATCTCACTGAAGACCAACTCAATAAGCTTGAGCGCTTTCAAAACGTCTGCATACGGTTCATATTTGGGTTACGCAAGTATGACCATGTCTCTTATTTCCGCTCTCAGCTTAAGTGGTTACCTATTCGTTATCGTCGTAACGCTCATGTCCTGACCTTTCTATATAATGGTCTGTTTCATCCCGCTACACCCCGCTACTTCAAAGAACGATTCAGTTTTGTCAAGTCGGCCAGGTCATCCCAAAATCTTCTTCTCACTGTCCCGTCCTCCTCTTCAAGATTCTATAAGTGTTCGTTTACATTCAAAGCCATTCCACTCTGGAATTCTCTGTCCGTGGACTTGAGGCGTGCTAAATCTGTCGCTACTTTCAAAGCTCACCTAAAGGAGCACTATCTGTCTCTGCCATGATTCCTCATAGTTACTATTTTTCTTTATTTGTTTATTTTCCGTCTCTATGGTTAACACTATATGTATAAGTATTTATGTAGGAATTTATGTATGTTTATTTGTATGCCTTATGTGTGTATGTTTATTATTGATGTAATTGTGTATGTTGGATGTTCGTTTACTTCCAATTTTGCCACCTACCTATTTTGTAATTTTTTGATGCTATTTCTCCGCTACCTAAAGGTTGTCTGGAAGAGATCGCTCTTTAGCGATAAGACCGCCGGTTGTTAACATCTTTCTATTTGTTTCATGTTTTAAGGTGTGCAGTATTAGAGCGTAGAGTATTTGTATTGTATTGTATTATTTAAAAAAAAAGTCTAACAATGTCTCAAAGTACATACTTACATTCTTTAAAACCAAATGATGCGCTAAGCGGGTCACAAATTGGATTGTTATGGTAAAGGGACCTGTTAAATTGGTCTATTCACTTCCAATTTGTTAACACAAAGTTGTATAATAGCTAAAACAAATTGTCTTTAGAGTAACATTTGAGCGATAAAGCTAACGTTTACAACTAGACACAGCTGGCAGCAGTTAAACAGTGGCTTTATGTCAACGGGGTTTGCTATTGGGCAGTAGGGAGGACGGTCTTTGTTGATTATGATAAAACCGCCGTTTTTGAGATTTCGACCAATATGTTTTTTTTAATGATCCCTGACTGTTGCTATAATAGGACGAACCCAATACAGCGGTTGAATTGCGTGGTTGGGAGGGTAGCCTGGGGAAAATCCAGGGAAACCTCCGGCACGATCACGCAAGGGCAGTTTAGACAGTGGAATACTCTACGAGTTTGCGCTCCAGTGAGATTGGTTGAACAGTATCTGGGTTGTAAGTGCTAACTACTGGGAGTTTTATCGCTGGTTCGCTAAAACCTAGCCTAGCTGAGAAGTGTCCAGTAAGATACTCGGCTAGGCCCGACTTGGGGACCAATATGGGTTTGGTCTTATCGTGGTTATTTGACAAATTAATAAACTAAATGCGTGTGATTTGCATTCTTTCAAATGTATAACTTTTATTGCAAAACTAAAGATAGGTAAATGAAGTGTGTTTTTAAGAGTGGAGGATATATTTGTGATGTAACTAGAAATTTACAGTTTTCAGATTTATACCTTTACTTGCGCTAAAGGATGTTGCCAAATTTCATTATTCTAGGTCAACGGGAATTAGGCACTCCACAGGTTTTTATTCCTTTGCGAGTATCAAAATATCGTTTGCTAATATAACTTTACCCAGATGTGTACAACAATTACATAGGTATGCGATGCAGATTTAACTACGTAGTTCACCAGAGGCGATATGTTGGCTTCGTGAATACATGTCAGTAAGAAAAACACAGCTTTTTAGTTTTGAGTGAATGGTGGTATATCTTTGGGATTCCTTTCCTGCAACTAACGTAATTATTGTTGCCTGAGAATTTGTAACAGTCACCGTGCAGAATTATAGCCCTGTATATAAAGATTTATAGATAAATAATAAGTAAATAAACAACCTATTTGCGCTAGTAGCTCTGCAAGCTCTAACAGACGCGATATTATTAAAAAAAAAAACCACTTACTGAATCGACAAAAAAAACATAATTAAGAGCAACCTGCTCAAAAAATTTGTCGAGAATCGGTTGAGAAATGCGACCCGTAGAGGAGAACAGCCGAAAAGCTGGATATACAAAAACATTTTTGTCCAAGCTGAAACGAAGAAATTCCGCTCGCTCGTTCAATTAAACGACAATCTTAGACAAACAAGACGTGTGTTTATGGGACGTATCCCTCGCTTTATATTATATTTGTAAGGGCCTCTGCGCTGTTGGCTTCGGCCCCACGCATGTCTTCCAAAACTCCGGGACTCCATGGTCCTGAGATACGGAAAAAACATACAAATAATATTTCGTAAGCGTATCAGGTAAAGTCACCAATTTTTGATATGCTTGGCTATGGCCCGCATTTTAAAGCAACTACCCTGTAAAAAGGATAAAACAATGACAAATAATAATAATAATAATATAATAATGGCGTACTAAGGTGGACTCAGACTGAGCTCGATCATGGATGCCCTGGACCGAAGAGTTCGAGTACTGCTTACACGCTCGTCTGTTATGAGACTGTACGTCTCGCGGAAGTGTGGACTGTGGAGGTCGCGGCTTTTTAAATGCCAAAGACCTCCACAACCGCGCGGTGTGCAAGTCTCAGGGATTATTTCCTAAACAACGAGTGTGGTATGCATCGCGACGTAGTAGCAGTAGACGGAAACTTCATCCCGCTCTCCTTGGCAAACGAGAACTGGCGCAGACTTAAAGTACTTAATGAGCGCCGAGGACCGCAGGGCGGTGTGGAGGAGCAAGGAGCTACACGGGCGGTTCTACAAGGCCCTCACAGGGCCCGATGTAGATCTGCAATTCTGCACGCGTCGGTGAACTGGCTATGTTTCGGGGATCTCTTCGGGGGTTTTATCTGTGCAATTGCGGACGAAGTTATCATGACGAACAATTACCGGAGGTATATCCTGAAGGATGGTACGGTCGACATTTGTCGGGCATGCCGCGGTCCCGGGGAGTCACTCAAGCATATTATCTCCGGTTGTGGTCATCTTGCTAACGGTGAGTACTTGCACAGACATAACCTTGTAGCCAGAATTATTCACCAGCAACTTGCTCTGCTATACGGTCTTGTGGCCCCCGAAGTGCCTTACTATAAGTACACACCTGCGCTAGTTCTCGAAAATGGTCCTGCCACGCTCTATTGGGATCGATCTGTCATCACGGACAGGACTATTCTTGCCAATAGGCCTGATATCGTACTGACAGATCGATCGAAACGCCAGGCAGTGCTCATCGACATCACCATCCCCCATGACGAGAACCTCTTGAAGGCCGAGAAGGACAAAGCCAGCAAGTACCTAGACCTGGCTCACGAGGTAACCGCCATGTGGGATGTTGATTCGACGATCATCGTCCCGATAATCGTTTCGGCGAACGGTTTAATAGCGAAGAGTCTCGACTCGACTCCTCAAGAGACTCTCGCTAGATGGCTGGATGAAGGGTCAGATACAGAAGGCGATACTCCTGGATACTGCGCGGATAATCAGGAGGTTCCTGTCGCTGTCGCCCTGACCTCCGGTAGCTTAGGCCTCGCCTCGCTGCCGGCTGCACACTAGGTTAGGTTTTTATAATGATTTTATGTTTTGTATGCCTTCCGAAAGTCTGGGAACCCATGGTCCTGAGATATGGAAATAAAAACCGGCCTAGTGCGAGTCGGACTCGCGCCCGAAGGGTTCCGTACCATTTTCTATAAAAACAGTAAAAAAAAAAAAAGTTTGTTGTATGGGAGGTCCCCTTAAATATTTATTTTATTTTGTTTTTAGTATTTGTTGTTATAGCGGCAATAGAAATACATAATTTGTGAAAATTTTAACTGTCTAGCTATCGCGGTTCTTGAGATACAGCCTGAAAAAAAAAGTGTTTGTTGTATGGGAGCCCCCCTTAAATATTTATTTTATTTTGTTTTTAGTATTTGTTGTTAAAGCGGCAACAGAAATACGTCATCTGTGAAAATTTCAACTGTCTAGCTATCGCCTATCGCGGTTCTTGAGATACAGCCTGGTGACAGACAGACAGACGGACAGCGAAGTCTTAGTAATAGGGTCCCGTTTTTACCCTTTGGGTACGGAAGCCTAAAAACCTACAAATAATAATAATATTATAAAGAGGAAAGATTTGATGGTTTGCTTGTGTGCTTGTATTGAATAAGCTCCGAAACTACTGGACCGATTTGAACAATGATTTTACCATTAGAAGCCGACGCTACATTTTACCGCGGGAAAATGCTTCATTCCTACGGGAAAACGGGTAATCCGTGCGAAGCCGGGCCGGGCTGCTATTATTTAATAAAACTGCTAAAACTTAAAAACCTATAATTAAGGCCGAATAACATATTTTTACATAGATTGAAATCCTTAACAAGGTAATGTTATTTCATTTAGTGAATATGTTGAAAAAAAATGCGCGATATAAATTAGAAAACCTCAACACAATTCTGATATTCACCCTACCGTATACCAAACCAAGGCATACGACGCCTAAAACCACACAGACAAATTTCGTCCAAATTCAGTCAACAGAAATGTCTGCGTACCTTTCACATGACATTCTCCGATCTTACTAGAAACTGCACCAGTGAAATATATCAACTGTAAGATTGATCATTGAACCCTAAACCCTTCCTATATGCGCTAGAAAGCGTTCATGCTGTAACCTTTAGTCCTACCTATCCTTAGAGTTATAAATACACACATATGTGGATAATAGTTTACCCTAAACAGCTAACCCAAGTGTATGGAAAATTAAAGTATATTTATTTATTTCGAAAGTGTTTGGATTAAGAT
Organism: Epinotia ramella; assembly: GCA_947578815.1. NCBI lineage: Eukaryota > Metazoa > Arthropoda > Insecta > Lepidoptera > Tortricidae > Epinotia > Epinotia ramella. The sequence goes on from OX388205.1 coordinate 20,006,353, forward strand.
TTAAAAGGGAACATTTAGAATAAATACCATGGTCCATGACACTTATCTTCGGATTTACTACGGGAAACAGTGTGACTTTACCTGGCGCATATTTTTTTTTATCTACGCACATATCATTAGTGCTCTAAAATGCGTTCAGAAACCGTAGGAAATGACCAGCATTATTACAACCAATTTTACTATAAGAACTTTCTTGTCTGTGGTAATAGGTAAAATCTGTACTGTAATGTTATTACAGTACAGATTTTTGTAAGGTTATGAGTTTAAATTTGGAACAGCTATCAAAACTCAAATTGGTCTCTATTCTAATATCCATAGATATTAAAACAGTTATCGATGCGAAACGTCAATTCAGTATGTTTTTTAATATAAACCGCACGACATTTGATCAAGAGTGACATGAGAATAGGGACTTTCATTCGTTTGTCTATGATTTAAAAAAACATTCGTCTTGACGTAGGATCGAATTGCCGCCATTACTGTTGTCATTTCTTTGTTGGTTTTTGCTGTTACGAAAGTAGAATTGTGAAAAGTTGTTTGTAATTCACATTTTAGTTGAAAATATGAGTAGTAGTGACTCCGAAAACGATATGCACACTCCGCCGGATATCGTAAATGGAACCATGATTGCAACAAAGATATTTTACAGGTAGCACTATAGTAGCAATGCGGGTCATTTTCCTACGGCTTCCGAACCCATCTTAGAGTACTTATGATATGTGTGTAGATAAAGTAGTGTATGCAACTGTACATAATTTAGCCTTAAAACACTCGTGTGATCCTATTATGAAACTCGCTGGCGCTCGTTTCATAAAACCACACTCGTATTTTAAGGACTCTGATTATGTATCAGTTGCATAAACTACTATTATTCAACAATACGCATTTCGACGAGTAAACTAAGTTTTTTAATTAAATTACTTTTTATTTAACTTTCTTTCTTCAAATACCTGAGAATATTATGGAAGTAAAAATATTAATCGGTTCACGTGATTAATAATAACAGGGACATACTAGCAAGTTATTAATTAGTTACAAATTGTACAGATTTTTATAGTAATGGATTATAAATTCCTTGACGTTAGTGTACAGTCGAGTTCTCCAATATATGTACACTTTTTTACCAACTCGAATGCGGCCGCTAACAATTAGTATGCAAACGCGTTCGATTAGGTAAAAAAGTGTACATATATTTATGAACTCGACTGTACAATGCTTCGCTTAACTGATTTAAAAGTAATAAGCGGAATAGAACCGATTTTGATTACTGTTTCTTTCATCGCTCAATGTAAATGAAAGCAAAATGGAGTAAACTAATTAATAGGAGATCAAAGGAGGTTTGTTGAAAACAGTTCTAATTAGGCATTAAAATCCTGTAATGCGCGGGCTTATAGGGATATTGAAAGCCCTTACTACCACTGGGGGATTCCACTTCGGATAATGACTTCCATTTGAATTGATAAGCTTTACAAGTACCTATAATAATTGAATATTTACCTAAAATTCAGTTTTATTTACATGTAATTAAGTGTAAACATTCCTTCATGATATGTCCTACTAATCCAACTAATATTAAAAATGCGAAAGTTTGGATGTTTGTTACTCAATCACGCTTAAACGGCTCAACCGATCTGGATGAAATTTTGCACAAGATTGTTATTACGAAACTTGTTATCTTATGAGCCTATTTTCTCTGCTAATATTTTTTTTTTGTGATCGGGACTCCCAAAACGAACTCGGGACATTCATGATCATGAGTGCGTGCGGAATAACTAAGGAATCACGGACCTAGGAGATTCGAACATGAGAGTACTGTATCGTATTTATTTTCAGCATTTCATGTCTGTAATTACACAATATAATGAAAGTTTATCGGGCTCACGCACACAGAAATAATGTGTTTAACTGAAATCCCAAACAATTGTAGCTTGTAAGGCTGAACATTTGTACACCTTTTAGGTAGGTCACAGCGTAGGTACTATATTTTATTTATATTGTATTGTCCTGTATTATTACAAATAGATATTTACTTACTTACCTACTTCCGATACACCAGCGTTCGTGAGAAAAAAAAAACCTAACCCAACTTAAGCTACCAACTGGACCTTGCTGCTTATTTCCTTTACCACTTCTTTTATCGGAAATAAATTAGTTTTTTTTTTTCAATATAATATTAGTGTGTGTGTGCCGATGCAGGAGGTAGGTACGTTGTTCTTAATTGGTAAAACTTCTAGAAGGATTTTGACAAAACTTTCTTTAATGTTGCTTACATCCTACTACGAGTGGGTAAGGTTCTACTAATATTGCAAATGCGAATGTAAATGACTAAATCCCGCAAAAACGGCTAAGCGGATTAAGATGAATTTTAGTATAATAATAGAATACTTTTTACGCAAGTAAAAGACCAACAAAAGGAAGCCAACGCGAACGAAGTCGCGGGCAAAAGCTACTAAGCTTTGATGTTTGTTACTCAATCACGCAAAAACTGCTGTACAGATTAAAATACAATTTGGCGCAGAGGCTAGTTTATTACCTGGAATGGAATGATTTCTATCAGGAAACTCAACGCCCTTCAATTGGGGGATGGAAGTCGATACAAGAGTTAAAGCGGACAAAGTCGTGGGCGGAAGCTAGTAGGCTAGAATTTATACGAGTACGAAGTAGCGGGTAACTCCTAGTATACCTACTTAGTGATAATATCACTATATTAGCTTTAAATTAGCTAGCCATTATTTATTAAATATTTTTTGTAAGATGTTTCTCTCTTGTCGTGGTGCAATAAAAAGTATTTATTATTATTATATTGTTACGACAGCGGGGTCAATAACAGTTTTGTTGCCATAGTGCCGAAAAGGTATTTCAAAATTCGCCGTGTTTTCATACGATATCTGGTAGCCCAGTGGTACAGACGGCGGCCTTGGAGGCGACATGCACTTTTTGTATGTTTCTATTTCATAGTGAGTACATTTTCAAAACGCCGAGTAGCATATGGAATGTTCTAGAAAAAGTAAGCGAATAGAACATTCGATGATAACGGAAAATAGAAAAATGTATGAGCTTGGAATATATTCGAGAAACGGGGACGAAGCACGTTTATCTAAAAGCCCATGCTACTCGAAACAAATGAGTAAGCAAATGAAAATCGGAATGAAGAACGAAATAACGGTCTAGCTAGAATTTTCGGAAAGGGTTAAATAAAGGGACCACGTTTGCGGTTATACAAGTCAGTCTGGAAAGTGAGTGATCAAAGTGGAGTCTTCGGAGTGAAGTTCTCGGAGTAAGATACTAAGTGAGTAGTATCGGGTGAGAACTGGAAGAAGAAGAACAGTGGAAACAAGTGGTGGAAGTGAAGTGGTCTAGTGCAAAGTAACAGTCGAGTGTCACTGTTAGCTGTGTCCGTACTAGTAGGCGCAGACTTAGTCACTTGTGTGAGTTAATTGAGTCGGTGTTAGTACGTGTGGAATCAGTGGACTTTGCCCTGTGTAAATCACAGAATAAAACTACTGTCGTGCTAAAGGTGTTATTAACTCTATCCTATATCCCCCCACGCTCGTAACAGTATTTTATAAATACGAAACTCGCGATTTCACGTGTGACACATAACATACAATACAAATAAAACTATTCACTTCAGTTTAGCTCAACAGTCGGCGAGAAATTTCACGGGTGTTGTTATCACGTTATACACCTGAGTGTTCAGTTTACATCCGAGCGGGCTCCAATCACGCGTGCCTCGCTTTCAGCGCCAACTACAATAAGATAGCGGGGCTATTGTCATATTTCGTCACTATAAAGCCTTCCAATCTGCTAATAATAGTGATCGATATACGTTAACACGATTCATAGCACCCAAAATGTTAGTGTATAAGATACAAAGGCTTAATCTATCTAAATAGTGAAAACTACGCACGACCAATACCTACTAAGACCATGTTTATTGATAGGCGACGCGTCCTGCGGTGCGAGACTCGGGGTGTCAGTTGACTACGCATAGAAACGCTCACGCCTGTACGTACTTAACTAAACATTCCTAAGCAACGCCATATGTTTGTGTTTGGGCGACTTCAGACGCAGGGCCCAGCCTTCGTGTTTGAACAACCTTAGTATTCACCAAAAGAAGCATCGGTCGGCCGATCTCCCCCCTTAACATTGTTTTTATAGCCTGTAATGGACTAAAAGGCCTATGCTCTGATGATGAGTATTCAGGTATATTACACTTGCTATTGCAACTGTGTTATTGCTGCAATATGAAAGACGATGTAAGATCACTTTAGTTGAAAATTTGGTCAAGCAAATTTCAGTATTAAAAAAAATGTTAATCCGTCTTTAACTATTCGGCCAATTAAAGCGCGGGAAGTGGGTTTATAGGTGTATATCGTTGGGGAAGAGTTCAGTATTTAGATTAAAATAAATCGTGTTGAATGCTACATGAAATACAAGCATACCAAGTAAACTATCTGCACAAAAGTCAAACCAAACGCGGACCAGCGCGATATGAGTCCGCGTCCTATGAATTTAGATTGCAAGTTTACTCCAAGTTCAAAATTCATCCGATACCCGTACATCGCCATGTATAATAATTCGGCAAGAGGAATTTTGATTCAGTTCCAACTCTGCGAAAATGTTTAGTCAGTGCGAGCCTGTAAATGCTTAAATCTGGCACGTTAGAAATAATATTCGGATCGTGCCTACTTATAGTTATATTATATACCTATGTGATCTACGTACAAGATCATTGTATCATTTAACATGTATAGTGATAGGAAACGCAGACGCTTATTTATACTACGAGTATCGAATCCTTAAATCACATTTATCCAATATGCTCGGACATGTTCGCCTTTCTGCTACAAAAAATCGTAGACACCTACGTGAAGATGCTCGTTACTGACTAGGGCAAAAAGCATTAGGTACTATCTTACCACTGCGGACGGGAAAGTGTATGAAATTCCTTTGCTTAGAGCATTTTTTTACCTAATGGATTATTTAGAATCGCTTGATTAGCAAATGGTATAAAATGATAACATAACAATATTTACGAATTAAAAAATATATTAAAATCCCATTACTTATTATTATTTTTGATTTGATATATATATTTTTTTTTTTTTTTCGCGTCATGTGTAGGTACAAAACCGGCCAAGAGCGTGTCGGGCCACGCTCAGTGTAGGGTTCCGTAGTTTTTGTATTTTTTTTCAAAAACTATTCAACATTTGATAGATTTATATATCAAGTTCAAAATAATTTTCCTAGAAAGTTTTTATAAAGTTCTACTTTTTTTTTTCATATTTTTAAAACTTATGGTTCAAAAGTTAGAGGGGAGGGACACATTTTTTTTAACTTCTGGAGCGATTATCTCCGAAAATATTAACATTATCAAAAAATGATTTTAGCAAACCCCTATTCAATACCTATCCAAAAATATATATATATCACACGTTAGGATTGAAATAAAAAAAAAAAACATTCCCCACGTTACGTACAGGGGAGGTACCCTAATAAAATAAATTCACTTTTTATTTTACCACTTTGTCGGCGTGATTGATATACATATTAGTACAAAATTTCAGCTTTCTAGTGCTAACGGTTACTGAGATTATCCGCGGACGGACGGACAGACAAAGCGAAACTATAAGGGTTCCTAGTCGACTACGGAACCCTAAAAAAAAGGTGGCGAGGAAGAAGGTTTTTAACGTTGAAGCTATTTGATCAGTATGTTTTATTGGAGAATCGCACTAATACCACTATATACCTCGGCGGGAATGGCAATTCGTAGATTCGTATTCGTACCTCTAAAATATATGTGCTTATCCGTTTTGAGTAAACTTTAACACTCTAAGGAATATTTATATAAAGGTTTAGAGGCCTAATGTTATAAATATAAAGAGAAGTTGTCTCAGAACTCGAAAAGGAGACTAGTCGAATGAAGATTAGCTCCCGCAGTCTTCATTCGACTAGTCTAGTTCTGAGACAACTACTCTTTATATTTATAGTTATTTTCTAACCGTAATAGTATGAGACGTTAGACCGTTTAGTATAGTTTCTGAACTTACTAAGCCAATTAACACCAAGCCGTCGGCGATGGTTGTGGAATACTGACTGTGTGTCGATATTTCACGACAGATATTCTATTATTATTATTGTAGGTAACCTACAGGAAGAAGCATGAAGAAGAAGAAGAAAAAAACTACGTACGAGCATTTCATATTTTCTAAGTAAAGAAAACTATTGGTTAGCTCATTAAATGACGGACTGTATGGCGTAAAAATAAATTAAGACAATAACATAGCGTGAAAAGTTCGATTCAGCTACGAGGGATGACAGGATCAATTCAGAGAGAGAGAAACCTCCGCGCCGTTGACATCGCGTGTCAGCGTCATGCAAAATTCGCAGTTACCTCGTGAAAGTCGACCATTTTCTCTATTTCCACGTTGAAAGGTCGAGAGTTGAACGGTAAATGATTTCAATATTGGCAACCGGTATGCCTTTATGCGTTATCTACGAAGCACACGCGTTCCGTCTAACGGAACGTCAAGTGAGCACACAACAAAGACGTGGCTGTCGAGCCAAAATGTTACAGCGCTGCATAGCTTAGCAACACGAACTACATTAGCTGCGGCGGGCAGGTTCACTGCTACTTTCAATTTAAATACATATTAAACGGTTGTTTTGAACACTTAAATAACTATAAATTGATTTAGTTTCGCATGAAAATAAACCGAACCATTTTTATCAAAGCGTTCCCTAACTTGTTTAAAACCTAATAAATTTTAATAAATTACGTTTTAATTATAATTGTCTATGTATTATAAGTCAAAATACATTAAATACATAACAAATAAGTTCTCCCTTTACTTTGTACCACGGCGTTACTTAATATTGTATGCTTGAAAAGTTGGAGACACACAAATTAATAACTACATATTTCCAAAGCTAATGCTAATTTTTGATTGCCGTTGTCAAAGTCACCGGAAGAAATTGTGAAAGGAAGATACCTATAGCAAAATTCAACAAAAAATGTGAACTAACTTCTCTAAGAAAAGTTAACATCGATCCACGCTGCAAACTTAATGAAAACAGCTTAACTCTTCATTTGAATTTATCGAATAGTTTAGTTAGCAAATGTAACACAAACAAACAACGTCGATATTGAATACCTTAGCTCCACAGATACGGGCATCGTTTACTCTCACAACTTTATTAAAACTTTGCTAGGTACGTGATCTTTTCTCCGCATAATACTGCAATTTTCAGGAAACTCCAATAGTATTCCTTTTCCAATGCGATTAAGGATATAATAAATTTCGTTAAAAGTTAAGCTAGCTTATTAAAAGTGAAATATAAATTAACATTAAATTGCGAGACGAGTTTACGAATTCAAATTAATTTCCTCGGTACAAGTCAAGTACCAGCTTGCAAAGTGATACGTGGTTAATTAAAGCTCAGCTAGAGTAAAACGGCGGAGCGAATTACCTGGATACGGCGAGCGCGAGACAGCATTCATGGTGCAGACTGATATAAATATATAATATATAATTATACACAACAATCACATGCAGACGAAACTTTTGCTGTCTTCATAGATGATTTTGATTAAGTATATACAGTAACATAATATGTGAATGCAGGAGTCCGCTGTGCCATTCTTTGGGGAAGGCCTATGTCCAGCAGTGGATGTCTTTCGGCTGATATAATGATGACGATACAGTGAAATAACAATTTGAACTCTCGCGCTTTATACATATAAAGGTAAATAAATATCGCGTTAGACCCGTGTAAAATAATATTATAAATATATGTATACAGTGATTTAAAGACGTAATATTTACACAGATGGGTATTACTGTTGTTTACGCATATGTTACTCGTAGTTGTTGTATATAATTAAGTATTTTTATTGTGTTTGACTAGGTATTGGATATGCTAACTCTTTAAAGTCCAGATTTGGATCAGTTTAGATCAGCGACGTAGTATGTTCACAAGATGTTTTTTCCACTCGAATTCAGTATAGGAATAGAATTATACTGAATTTGAGTAGAAAGTTAATAAACATCTTATTAAACGCTATTCCTAACACGTGATATCTTGTTTAATGGACATAATCTTGACAATAGTTAGATCATCGTTTCTCTTATTTGTCTATATCGATCATATCAAAACATTTACAAACAACCAATGGAATGCTGATGTTTATATTAGTTTACGTTGAATGCATTTTATAATACTAACTCGGAAGAAAAGTTTGTTTACCTCCCTGGTATCTGAAAATATCAATTTGTCGGCTCACACCGACCGGTTAGGTATGGCTACGTGACGCCAATCGCAACGAAGCGCCACGATGGATTTTAAAGAAATGGCGCATTCGTGGAAGCCTCGCAATGGTGTAGAAGTCAATTGAATTGTTTAAGTTGGATCTATCAAAGTAACATGATCTAGTGAAAAGTTTTTCAATTTTATGTGAACGTTCACGGAATGCTTGTACGTAATACGTAAAGTTAAACCTGTTTCTGAGAGGGGAGACATGTGCCATGGGGTTCAGTTTCCTATAGCCCTGGGCCACCATTTGGAAACTTATATTTTCATTTCAGTCCGTACAAAAGATGATGTGCTTCAATTAAGGCGATTTACCATCTCAATTATAATATCGGTAAATAATCCCGGTTCATTTATTTACTTAATATATCAAAAATGTATTCCTCGATTAGGCCACTGATATGCAACTTAGGTATCGTACCGGAAGGCGTAGTGTGGGTAGATCCCGCACAAGGTGGACTAATGACCTGGTAAAGGTTGCGGGAGTTTGTTGGATACGGGTCGCGCAGAATTGGTAATTGTAGCACTCTTTGGGGGAGACCTAGGTCCAGCACTGGACGTCTTTAGGCTGTTATAGTGATGATGATGATGATGCATCTTTCGCGTCCTTGACTCGCATTCCCCGATCGTGTGTCAATGGCAGACAAACCGAAAAATATACATTCGTCGTACTCTACTTTTATTAGTTCTAGATTAAGAAACTAGAATCAGTCTCTATTAACTGCGTTTTAGTGTCAAGCAGCTTGTGAGTCATCTGCGGCCACAGGCGTCCATAGACTACGGTATCAGCTTACGCATCAGGCAGGACGTTAGCCGTATAAAAGCCGTAAAAAAACAATACTAACTCTAGGTAACATCGTCATCCAAGCCCAACAAGGCGATTTCACGAAATTCTTTGTGAATTAACAATAGATCGATTTTGCCATTCTTTCCGAGAGTCGGCTAGCAGGCTTCTATCAGAATCCTTCATGATGCGATTTACGTACCATAAAACGGGGGGAGAAGGGACGACGTGGGAAGTAGGTAGGGATGCGATCCCACAAATTTCTTTTTTCAGTTAGGTACTACTTTAATTTTCGGGCTCAGGTTGCTTTAAAATTAATCATATTATATTTTGTGTAATAATATGTGTAATGTGAGTGTTCATCAACCTTTCGGATGTCATTTATATATACTTACTATGCTTACATGGCTAGGTTTTGTTACGGCTATGGGCAGAGCAGCGCAAGGGATCTAGCGTAAGGATGCACCATAACAATAAGTAATACAGTAGTAAACAGGTTTCCAGGTTCTTCCAGTACAAACGTCCATCAAAGGGTGATCTATTAGGAAGGAACACGTCAATTTAAAGTACCTACTGTGCAGAGTAAACAAAAACAGCCAGCAAGTAACTTTGCTTGTGATACAAACCTTGACAGGTTTTGACATAGAGAACCTCAAAATGTAAAAATGTAACCCTTATTGGATCACTTTGTTGTCCAGACAGACGGACTGTGAAGACCCTTTTTAACTTACAGAAAAACGTTTAATCTTTTTGTGTAGGCGCATAAATTAAACATAATAGCGCTACGTAAATACATTTTCTCTTGACATGTGAAGCTACTTTAATGTTCATAATCCGAAAGTGTCAACCCTCTATTTTGTGTTAATCGTTAAAATGATGATATGAAACGACCGATATCAATAAAAAACTCAAATTCATATGACCGGAATATTTTGATGTATAAAAATCATCATGCCACGTGTAAAAATAAACATTTATCGAGGTTTGAATTTGTGTTTGATTCCTTACCTTACCCCTCGTTTTACGGTTTTACCAATTGCTTTCGGGGCATTCGACATAAAACTATAATAAACTACTGCAATTTCGAAATGTAATAAGCAGGAAATTTCCTTTCAAATTTCTGATATTCTAAAAACAAACCACTTTCGTCGCTAATATTTTAAAAGCAAACTCTTAAATCTCCAGTGCCAGATATTAAACTGACGTTTCATGAAAAAATAAACTGTGCACTTCACTTTTCCTAGATCCGAGGTACGCTTTTAAAGGATCTTCGGGCCTTGGCCTTTCATTGCTCGAAGTTGTCTCGGTCAGTATTAGGGAGCATTTCGTGATTGGATACATAGGATCTTCAGCAGTTACTTACAGTTCCGTTTAGAAATTTTAGGTTATCAAATAATATATCTGTAACCACACTTTCAATTGCTATGTTGCATGGTAACGATTTTAACTTAATTTTAATGCACTATATGGACTAATCAGGCATGGTCCAGGATTCAGTTTTAAGATGGCACCAAAGCTTGTATTTTTATTTACTTTATAGCATGTTTGAGAAAAGCAGGGTTGGAGTGTGCTGTGGGCGCTAGGCTTGCAACCTACCACTGCGATATCACATATTGTCGATCTTTTATATACCCACATTTATGCTAAACGTGGCATGGACCATAAGTTTCATGTGCTTTGCCTACCCCTTTTGGGAATAAAGGCGTGAATCGTATGTTTGTTTAGAAAAAACAACATACTTACCTCGACGTGAAAAGGGATTGAAGTGACTATAAATAATTACTTGTAACGGCCTGGCCACGGACACGAGCGGCGGCGGCAGCGGCAGCGGTTTTTCTAATTCATCGCGTGCGATCCCAACTAACCACAGGGGGGCTAGCACAACTGACGGCGCGCCGCGACGCGAGTCGAGGAAGATCTACCCTCCTCTTTCTAATTTACACGGTGCGAGTGAGACAGGAGACGCTCGGTCGCGCGCGAAGCGACTGAGCAGCAAGTTGTGCTAGACGTACAGTACAGGGCGTTGCGCGTCTCGACCGCGCAATGAACAGATAAAACGCCTGCCGCTGCCGCCGCCGCGCGTGTCCGTGGCCAAGCCGTAATAACTAACAGTCTAGCGGTAAATATAATTATGTTTTGAAAATGTTCCCTTCCTACTCTTTGTTACAGTTATAAGTTTGAGTTTCAATATTAAAAGGCTAATAATACTTTGTATTAGTTCGTGGTAATAGTTCGGGTGGATAAATTGAATCTGTACCTACTCAGAACTAAGTAAACTGTGTTTAATTTGATCTCGATTTGCATTAACTAGCTTAGCGCTCGTAGGATTACGAGGAAGTCAAATAATACTATTAAATATGTGCGTAATGATCGGTATAACTACTTTAAATATATTTTCATTGGTTATAACAACTTTTTATATAATTTCATAGGATATAATCACTTAATAAACTTTTGATATTATAACAACAAAATAGATAATTTATGGTGTATACTGTTCAAAAAATATAAAAAAATATTAGATATAACGTTTACCTGATATAATGAATATATGCTATAAGTAGTAGTGGTATAATGTGTTGTAAGCAGACGTCGGACAGGGTGAGCTGTTTTAAGAGTTTGCATAATATGGACATACCTACGTAGTCATTAAATGGCAGATGTGATGTAATTGAATAACGAATATTAAATTATTAATTATTAATATTTTGACGAAATAAAAGTAGTCCTATGGGCATTGAGATCGTCAGACGCAATGTCGATAAGAGTGGCGAAAAGAATTATACAAACTGAAAATTTACGAAATAATCTAAAATATATTGTTGAGAATTTCCATATAATTGAATATGCCTTAAAAAAATTACAGGAATCTAAAATATCCGTCGTAGATACATTTTTAACGTTGGACCAAGTGAGAGCTGTTATAAGCTGGTCTTCGTCTGCTTCTGTCAGTCAGAAATTAGAAGACGTCATAGCTAGAAACCCAGACTTAGATCTGTTTAGGGACTATGCTGAAAAAATTTCGGAAGGAACAGATGTGGACGGTATTTTAATGTACAACTTCACTCCGCTCACTTCAGTGGAAGTAGAAAGGTCTTTTTCCATCTATAAGTGGATATTAAACTCAAGAAGAAGTGCGTTGAAAATTGAAAATCTAGAAAAAATTATAGTTCTTTATTACAATAACCAATAACAAAGAAAAATTTGAATAAATAAATAATACTTACTCGTTTTGTACATAATGCACTGTCATTTTTGTTTAATTATTATTCATGAATTCTTTTTAATATTTCATCTTGAGGCATATCTATATTAACATCTACACTTGACATTAATGACGTAAAAATGGCTCACTCTGTCCGAGGTCTGGTTGTAAGATATTAAAATATTAAAAAGTATAGAATTATAAAAAAAATCGGTTCTGGCGCTTCGCCGGCCGCAGCCGCGGCACGCTCGCTTCACTCGCTCAGCTCGCGCGCTGTGGGTCGCCGTTCATCTAACACTCCTCCTCCCTTCACTCGTCGTCGTACCTACACCGACCTGCCTTAGAATAGAATAGGTGTCTAGGTAATCCGATATCCAGAGGTGGAGGTGGATAGGCTTAGAGCGGAGTATGTAATTTGAATATGATAATATAATAATAATAGTACTATATTTCAAATGTTATGTATTATATTATTACGATTTGTATACGGCCTACTTTTCTGGTACAGTTTCGTGTCTATTAGAGTCACAGTTCTAACCCAATATAACCATATTTTTTTGCCCAAATAAGCGGTATGATAATAGTAGTACGTATTCCAGATTATACCATTACTTCATTATACCCACTGAATGTTATATCGAACATAGTTATATCACATTACGTTAAAACTAGCATATTACTGTTAGGTTAGATTAATAGTTGTTATATTACAAGTTCATTATACCTGATGATAGATCATATCAGAATATACCAAATGTTGATATACCAAAAGTGCATTACATCCCTTAACCGTTATATCGATCAATAATATATCAAAAGTTGTAGCGACCGTTACGCACCCATATTAAATTCGTAGGAAAGTGTATGCCATGATTGCCAGTTTGAGTAAAGACCGTAGTCGGCTCTCCATAGTTAATCTGTCCTTACATTAAATAGACTCTGTTAGCGTTGTAAGCATCTCATATAGTGAGGATTATTTATGCTGAGTAAGTATATCAATATCTTAATTCTGTTAGATTTTAACATGTTTTTTTCAGGATTTTTTAGGCAATTAGCCGATTAGTTTAAAATTTTGAAATAATGTTCTTTTACGTCACTCTGGGCGATAAGTGTGAGATTTACCGCCACACCCGGGAGAAGACGTTGTGTACGCACCACGGGCACGTAGGTACGTAATCTACTATATTTGATTCGGGTTCCCTCGATTTGGCATAACTTTGATTGTCCGAAACGTTTTTCGCATAACAGACTTATCATTCTTATCATATTCGGGTTTCGCCTAATGTTAATATGGCACAAACCTTACTTAATAGAATTTCTAAAATTCCGAAAATGTGTTAGTCCGAATTTAAATTTGCTTAATATTGTTATGGCCGATTATATTTACGCATAATTTTGTTAAGCATAATTTTATTCGGCATATTATCGATTGTCCGATACTTACTAAGCATACTTAAAACGGGATGCGATATGGTGCGGGGTGGAATATAGTAGATTAGGTTAGGGCAGCCAGGAAAAGGGGGGCTGAGGGGGCGGCGCAGTGAAATAACAACAAATAACCGCAACAATGGTGTATAATGGTAGGTTTTATTTATACTAAACGGGACTTAATCGCGTAAAATTAACTTATTTATTTACCTCACTGAGGTCTCCCGACATTTCGGATGTGTTGCAACATCCATGGTCACGGAACAACTGGCTTGAGCGGGTATCAACATGTTCTTCCGCCCCGCATTTAGTCTTTATTAACCACTTGTACACTAGGGTTGTCACCCGGCCGACACACAACACTAATAATGATACAATACTGCGAAGGTATTCCATTAATACCATATACATGCCGCTATCCAAGGTCGTGGGACATCTAAGATCACCAAAGGATGTTATCCCCTTTCAATCACCAGGAGTTTATAAGATTGACTGCAGTTGTGGAAGTTCCTACATTGGCGAGACCAAGCGAACCATCGCGGAAAGGGTCAAGGAACATATTGCGGCTGTCAAAAATCGGCAGGTGAATAAGTCTGCGATAGCCGAGCATTTGTTGGAGTCAGGACCAAACCACTGGATTGAGCTCCATTAACGGAAAGTCCTGTCTACGGAACGTCATTTTTACAGTAGAAAAATACGTGAAGCCGTTGAAAGTTCAATCAAAAGACATGAATATTAATTACGTCGGAAACATTATTGAAACAGTAAAAGTCACTAAATTCTTAGGTTTACACATTGACAGCCAGCTGACATGGAAGTACCATGTACATGAAATCTGTAAAAAGCTAAATAAGTCATCATTTGCTCTACACAAGCTCTCCAGAATAGTAAATATAAAATCATGACTATTGCCTATCATGGACTGGTGGAATCAGTGCTGCCATATGGAGTTATTTTCTGGGGCAACTCAGTAGATAAAGATGCAGTTTTCAAGGCACAAAAAAGATGCGTAAGAGCCATGTGTGGCCTGAAAATGATGGATAGTTGCCCACATGTTATATCACTTAAGGTTCTGACTCTACCTTGTTTATATATTCTGGAAACTGCCACATTTGTCAAATGCAATCCTAATCTGTACATTAAAATTGTTGACACTAGAAAGCTCCCTGTAAGATCTCAGTACCAAAATGAAATGCGACATAAAGTGTGTAAAACAGCGCTAGTTCGGAAAAGTGTACTAGGAATGGCACCTTGAATATATAATAAAATTCCAAATCCTATTAAGGAATTAAACACTGCACAGTTTAAGAAAACACTGAAATTATTTTTAATAAAAAAATGCTATTATAAAGTCCATCAATTTTTGAATGACGCTGACTTATGACAGAAGGAGATATCTTGGAGAAAAGTAAATACTCCTTCGATTTCCGGTAAAAAAAATATTTTTTCGTTGATTAACGATAATAAACTTGTGGCTAACACAACATACCTACTCATGGTCAAAATTTGCCTACAGGTTTTTTAGCGCTTTTCTACTTATTTAGAATTACTAACAGCTATTAATATTACCGCTATTTATCGTAAATTTATTTAAAATGTAGGAAATGGACTAACAATCGCCCGAAAGTAGATAAATAGATCGAAATTGGTAACGGTCATAACAGAGCCCTCAGAGGGATGGTAACTGTCAAGGAACTTCCCTCCGAGGGATGCTCACATGAGACCTCGTGACGTCACTTACTCAGCGCACTAGCGCGATTTCATAATATAGATACGCCATGGATTGATTGTCTTGCAACGTTCGTAATTGGTATCTATTAACGGAAAAGTTGCATCTTGTGTTGTGCTCGCGATTTGTTGCTATTGTCTAGCTTTATGTCGGTGAACTAACATTAGATAAATACTTAGTGCTTGTGTATGTGCCTAATGTGCTTATCAATATTAATATTAATAAATATTCAGGTGTGTCTTTAGTGCTCGTTCGGACTCTTCGGACTAATCAAGTGAGTGAGTGGCGCTTTCGATTGTAAGCACGAATACGATGGTTCATGTGCTATCATAGTTTCAATAAGTGTTAACTGAGCTGTGTGCTGTGTTATTTAGGTGCTTGTACAATCTACGAAGAACCATCGTAAGTAAGAACTAATTTCTACACAGACGAGAGACCACTCAGAAATCACCACTATTCCTTCATGTTCATCAGGTTGTACCGCTACTACAAACTCATGGTGTGGGTAAGGGTATATCCATACTAAGTAAACCATTTTTTTTCGAAATGGTCTTGATTTTCATTGTTTTAATGTTCATGTTTTACGTGTTTTTTGTTTAACTGGTATGAATGTTGTAATTTTAATTGAAAGGATATTTAATCAAGATGCTTCCAACCAAATTTGTTTGGTTTAAAGTCCATGGTTGCTGTGATAATTGCAGTCGTTTGGAAGAGGTTATTTTGTGTCAAAGTAGACATACTTTTTTAATTTTACTCTCACATAAAACCTGCTACACCTACAATAAAAAAAGCTTCGGTTACACCTAGTCGATGGCCCAAATTTATTGTTTAGGCATGAATTTGATTACATACAGTATAAAACACTTCAGATATAAACATGTAAATCGAAGCCCACACGAGGAACTTCTGAGTGTAGGCATTATATTGGTAGAATATTTCAAATGGTCTAGTGTAAAAAAAATACTCATGAGCCTCCCATTTTATGTTTTTCGAATAAGTATAACACTAATTTCTTCAAATTAAGCCCATTAAAACCCCAAATATGTCGTAAACTTCGGTGACCTGGTGACGAGGTCAGCTAGATAGCCTTAATACGACTTTAATGTAACGATGATATATCGTTGCAGTTAGATAATTTAATGTAGATCGAGTTTCGTCCAAAATCCTGGCTTTGAGTATGTAAAAGACTAAAGAAAATTTATTTTTACCAAAATCAATGTGAACTATGAAGGTACGCTACCTCAGAGGCAATGAAAACGGGTCACTTCCCATGGATTACTTTACAAAGTGACCCGTTTTCATTGCCTCTGAGTGAAATTCCCAATGTGAACTATGAAGGTACGCTACCTCAGAGGCAATGAAAACGGGTCACTTCCCATGGATTACTTTACAAAGTGACCCGTTTTCATTGCCTCTGAGTGAAATTCCCAATGTGAACTATGAAGGTACGCTACCTCAGAGGCAATGAAAACGGGTCACTTCCCATGGATTACTTTACAAAGTGACCCGTTTTCATTGCCTCTGAGTGAAATTCCCAATGTGAACTATGAAGGTACGCTACCTCAGAGGCAATGAAAACGGGTCACTTTGTAAAGTAATCCATGGGAAGTGACCCGTTTTCATTGCCTCTGAGTGTATATTGTGCTTTATCGAATAAAAACGCAGGTAGGTAACAAGTGACAAACCAAGATAAACATCGTTCAATTTGTATGAAAGTACCATCAAAGAAGTCCCCGGTTACTTTACTAAACTCTTTTACTTCGCTACCCCGTCCTAAAGCTATGTCACGTCACAAAGTTAGTATAAGCGTATAGACATTCAAGCACGTAAGTAATTGTCAGCCGGCTGAAAACGGCAAGTATTACGGCAAGTGACGCCATTTCAGCCTGCCGCTTAAAGATAAGTCACGTACTCACACACTAACTTTGATGAACAACGGCAGGTTCAGCCTTCCGCCTTTACACAAGTTTAGAAATGGCTTTATAAAAATTAGAGCTATTATTATCAAGTAGATCACAAGTGTCTCGCTTATTGTAGGTTCTTTTTTTACACAATTCATATACTGTAAAAAGCAATCGCAGTTTTTATAGCACCATGACGTTCATGAGGTTAGCGTAGGTCAGAAGCGTTCCATCAGGATCATGTGTGGGATCAACCGACGAGACACAGCCAAACCACACTTCGAAAGGTTAGGCATAATGACGGTGATTTCACTATTTATCTACAATTCCCTTTTAGAAATACACAGACAAGCGGATTGTCTCCCTAAATTGTCTGATATACATAGCTATAATACGCGATCTAAACACAAACTAGTACTGCCAAAGTTGCGGCTTAGGAAATGTCAAAAACAGGGTGCTTTCCTAAAGATAAAAATGTATAACAAATTACCTTTGGAAATAACATCACTGCCAATTCATGGTTTTAAAAAGAAAATATCAAATTATTTCAGGAAACATGCCTTTTACTCAGTATCAGAATATTTAACAAGCAACATTAGCTTACAAAATTTTGAAATGTGTGTGTTGTTAGCCTTATAGCACTATCTATGTTTTGTTTTTATCGTATTTTTTTTTCCCTTTTTAACGAATTGTTATTGACATGCCATGTAATGCACATATTACTTTATGGTGAAATAAATAAATAAAAAATAAAATAAGCGAGACGGAACCAATGTATGACATTTAAGTTGAGTAAAAAAGTAAATACATGTTAGAACTTATAAAAACATCTGATAGTAAATACCGAACTTTCAAACCTTCTTATTAAAAAAAATACTTTTAAAACGCGTTATGGGTACAAATAAGATAGATAATCCAGCCAAGCCAACATCATTCTGAGCCGGGTCCATTTCGTGACACGGCTTAGGCCGTATATATCTGGGGGCACGGGAGTGCCCCCGCCAAGTCGAGCAAAACAGCGGCACGGCAGTACCATCCTTTTCTCGAAGCAGTTCAGCCCATTTAAGACCCCCCTATAACTTGTGGCACTCGTTGTGGATAAAACTAGAAGGCTGAATTTTCAGTAACCAAGCACGCATTGTATAAACACGATATAATCAAATTTCATTCAATTTGAACCAGTAGTTTAAGAATTTATAACTAGTCAAAGTGGCCTAAAATTGTTCAACTTTGATGCCAAATATCTCGAAAACAATGAATTTCGAAGTAAATATGGAATACTATATTGCTTAAAGCCGTTGTTGTTATATAATAAGCTACAAAAAACATTAGAAAACTAAGGGATTCAAATCGAAGGTCATTGGCGTATGGGAGCCCCTTAATTTTGACACTCACTGACTGACTCACCGATCATAAAAAGTCTAAGGCACTTCTAGTAGACATCTTCAAATTTAGAATACAATTTTATTAGTGTTCAATGTATAAATCAAGGGAAAACTAAAAAACATGCAATTTCAGTCTAGTTTTCTAGATACACCAACTGCATAAATAACTTTGTAATCCCATATAAACATATAAGTACCATTATTTCTTTTTTCTTTTCCATATGTATTAGTGTGTATTAGCTGTCACGAATGAATGATTGATTTGATTTGAGAATATTTAATTTAACATAAGCCACATTTGTGTTTTGATTTGATAACACATTGATTTTTTGGTAGGAATTACATAAATGGAAATGGGACATTTAATACTTCAACACATGTTTAATGGCAAATCTTAATATAATTAAATCCTATAAAATTTCCCCATTTGCGATAAAACACTCTGAATTATGCATGTGTGTCATTCCGTTATAATTGCTAGACTCCTGACCACCGATCGGTCTCTGCCTCCGGAAACGGGCTCCGCCATTACGGAACACATTAATTTTTCACATCCGGTCGCCGGCAAATTGAGCTTTTCACCTCCGCCTAGATTTTGAGACATGTGTCGGAACTTTTAGGGTAATTTAAAATTTTGCTTAAATGTAAAATATAGCTAAATTATATTGGAAAAGCTTAATTTACCTAGGTTAGTATTTAAATAAATAGCTGGCAAGTAATCCATACTTCCATACCACTTCCATACTAATATCCATACTAATATTATAAATACGAAAGTGTGTCTGTCTGTCTGTCTGTCTGTTACCTCTTCACGCTTGAACCGCTGAACCGATTTCGATGAAATTTGGTATAGAGATAGTTTGAGTCCTGGGGAAGGACATAGGATAGTTTTTATCCCGGAAATCATCCCCCAAGGGGATGAAGTGGGGGGTTAAAATTTGTATGGAGCTGCGATATAAACGAGTTCCACGCGGACGGAGTCGCGGGCAGAAGCTAGTTATAAATGAATGCGAAAGTGTGTCTGTCTGTTTGTCTGTCTGTTACCTCTTTACGCTTAAACAGCTGTACCGATTGAGATACAATTTGGTATGGAGATAGTTTGAATCCTGGGGAAGGACATAGGATAGTTTTTATCCCGGAAATCATCGCCTGAGGGGGTGAATTAGGGGGTGGAAGTTTTGTATGGAGCACGCGGGCAGAAGATAGTTATACATATTTAAAAAAAAACAACACGATCACATTCTATTCGGCCAAATGAGACCAGAGAGGTAATCACGTAACTTTTTCGAACGCACGTTAGGACAACTCGCAATGCCATTTTCCCATAGGTACAAAATGGGACATTTCGATCTACTTGACGCGCGTACAATCCGTTACGTGATCGACTAAATCGCTAAATCACTATGAAATATGAAATCCTAGAAGGGCGTTTTTCAAAAAAAGTGTACAATTTTTTTTTTTTTCAGATTTTGTTTTTTTTTGGTTTATCTTACACAGAATCGTTGACACTATCGATCCTTATACAAGAAAAAAAGTGTCCAAAATTTCCATTCCAGATCGTCATATTTTTGTATGCAGTCTTTTTTTATTTATATGGTCGTGACGCACTGGAAGAACAAACTTACATAGTAAAATCTGGGACACTTTTTTTCTTGTATGATGATCGATAGTGTCAACGATTCTGAGTAAAAAAACCAAAAAAAAACGAAATCTGAAAAAAAATAGTTTTGTACACTTTTTTTGAATAACGCCCATGAATACACTTTTTAAATATAATGCATTTGATCTTGTTGTTTGTTTTTTCCAGTAAAGTAGTTCTAGTTTGGTAGTTATTGGCGAGTAAATTAAGATTGATCATCATTGGCCACAGCATCTATGACAGATTGTTGCAGCGCTTAGGAGCCTATGGATTAAGAAATTCAGATTAAAGGAGCTATTATATAGCTTATAACCAGTTGAGTGCTTGCTTGTTTAGCTATGAATTATGTTGAGCAGTGTGGATAAAATAAACTGAGCTGTCCTATGGACTTAATGATTTTAATTTTATTCTGACATAGTTGTCTTGACACATATATCCAGCAGGGAACGTCTTTCGTCTGATTTGATGACGATGATGATACAATTACTGCAGTTAACAATGTATCGGTATCATGTTAACAACCTCATTTCGCTACCATTTTTGATGTATGATGCCCTATCAACTAGGTACTGCCATGTTATTTGACAGAGTTGTGTGGTTTGTTTCCTTTTACCAATACTAAAACTACAAAACTCGTAAAAATAGTTCTTAGTTTTAAAGGTGCTGCAAAAACATTACGCTCCTAACCTAACCTTACCTCCGAATTCAATTAATAATGCACAGATATAGGTATAGGTATAGGAGCAGCAGTATCTGTAACGTACTCAAAGTCTGTGTAAATAATCAGGTTGTTAATAATTTTCAGAAACAAAGGAAATGCGATTACGGAAACGGAAGTTAGTTTAACTTCGCCGCGTGGAGTAACATCCGTATTTGGCGGACGTATACGGCACATTATATCTGCAGTTCACTGCAACTTATGCCGTGGTCATGTCAAAATGTTGCGAGCCATATTAGGTATAGCATTTGCGGGTAAAGTTGTGCAAGTTCAACTTATGCAATAAATTAAAATTCATCACCCAATGTATTCTCTCCCCTCCAGACAATGAATTTCAGGCAAAACACTTGGCCCTCAGCTTTATACACTTAAATACATTTCAGATACTTACTATGTATTATCATATTATGTGCCCAGAAAAGATTAAGTTTCTCGAGCTCATCAGGCGAAATAATAAAAAACAAGCGTAATGTAACATATTATTTTAATATATAATTCCAATTAACTGTGTCATAAATATTTTAAATACCTAATTAGCATCCAGTTGCATATTTCGCAGAGCAATGTTTTAACAGAATTCATCTTCTCACTTAGGTATGCAAAGTTAAATGCTTGAAGTAACATTATGATGCGAGATTTCTGCATACCCCGCTCACTAGTAATAAAAAGGAAAGAACCCGGAAATTGGCATAAAATAAGTCCGCGTTTCATACGACTCGCGTTTTCCGTGAAAATTTCTGTTAGTGCAGTTTTATGCTTCTTTCATGACATCGTTTTATTCATTACACTCTGTGTATTTCACATGCAAAGCTGCAAACTTGTTACCTTTATATTTTTGACAAACTTAGCTTTATTCGTGAACTGTCAATGTATAAATTAAATAAATAAATAAATGAATAGACGAAATAAAATAATAAAATGACTGAAAGGTGAAGATACATTATGTGACTAAACGAAAGTCTTCCAAGTTGCAAGATAAAGTAAATCTGAGAACCATAAAAATTGTACATAGATAAGTATTTATTTTTCATATGCTCTGAAAGTGGGTCGTTGTTGTTCTAAAAAGTGTGCAGAAAGTGATACGTTTCTGCTCTAGTGCAGAAAGTAGTGTGTTCCAATTATTCCTCGCCTTATAAGCATTATGCGGGAACGAATTCTAACAAATACCAATACTTGCCCCTCCCTGACAAAGGGAAATAATTTTATTCTTACTAGTTCATCGAATTTATTTTATTAAATATAAAATAAGTTTATGTTGTAAATTCGTTACTTTTATTTTAGCTAAAATATTCACTATGAGGGGTGACAATGCACCCACAAACCTTTTTTAACTTATAGTTGTGCATGTGAGCTAAGGCAGAAACGCATACAGCCACTCTTCAACTAATACTAATAATAAATACAAATAGTATGAAAATACTTGAATAGGCTATTTTTCGTCTAGCACAATTAAATTATGAAAGTATGTTATTTATACATATAGTTTTGACTTTAGGAAATACGAATATAATGAATATTGTTATAAAAACAAAAAATATTTTTTTTTGATTTAAAAATTAAAATCGTAGTTTTATTATGTATATGTCACGTGACCGAAAACGTAGACCACCATATAACCATAAGCGCGAGCGAGACAGATATTTCCCTCTTTCTTTAGGACAGGTGAGATGGGACGAAGTATTCTTTCTGCTCTGGCCCCGTATCATGGATAAGAGCTCCGTCTCGTTCTATCGAACGGCGTCAGCCAGTGACGGACGCTCTATCTTGTCACTTAGATATCGTGTGATAAGGCCGACCATAATACGGGGTCTGATCACGTCACTATAATGGCGCCTGCCGTTTTTGAATTGTATACTTTGAATATGTCGTTTAATTTTCCGTTTATCTTTTTTTTTACTTTCCTCGTATTCGATATGAAAAGTAGAGTGTTTATCTCGGGTGAAAGTCACCCATTTCTGACTCGGACCATTGGTGCTCGAACGAACTCGTCAGGAATGGGTCCCTTTCAGCCCTTGGTTAACAATCTACTAAAGTCGTCTACAATATAATTAGTTCAAAGGAATGACGAATTAATGTTACTCGTTGATATTAATGATCATTTTTCTTTACTCTGATATCAATTAAAGATGAATTTAGTACTTAACTATGTATTATACATTTCAAAATTATTCAGATAGGTCTTAAGGATATTTTAGTCCTTCCCGCACGGACATCTCGCACGAGTTGTATTGTCATGTTGATTTCTAATCACCAGTGTGGATAGATCGGACACGGACGCTGACGGCAGCCATGACTCCGCATGACACGCGTCATGCCTCGAGCCGCGCTTGATTGATGCCCCATTACGTCTTTGCTGACAACCCTTATTTAGTTTAACCCGTCACTGTGTAAATGTGACAAATTTGATTGAGCTAGTTTGATTAAGATTTATTGGTTGGGAGTTTCTCTGCGTGATCGCATCAGAAATGAGGCTGTCCGCAGCAGAACCAAGATAACCGATATAGCCCTCCGGATCGCTAAACTTAAGTGGCAGTTGGCGGGGCACATAGCACGTAGAACCGATGGCCGTTGGGGCGGAAAGGTTCTCGAGTGGTGACCACGTACCGGAAGGCGCGGCGTGGGTAGGCCCCCGACAAGGTGGACTGATGACCTGGTAAAGGGGAGGGCGGGAGTCCGCTGGATGCGGGTGGCGCAGGACCGGTCACTTTGGCACTCTTTGGGCTAGGCCTATGTCCAGCAGTGGACGTCTTTCGGCTAATATGATGATGATGATGATTATTGGCAGGCATACTGTAAGCGCTGACGTAACGGTGGTTGGAGTTCAACGATATTTGAGCGGGGAAATTCCAATGGGGAGTTTCACTATATTCACCATTTTATTTATAACTTACGTCTGTGCCACCTAAATTATTTTTCGTCAAAGTCACATAACCGTAGTATGACGCTGGCCGCAAAACTTCTTAGATTTGAACATTTATTGGCACTGGCATCTGCCATCCACCTGGATGGTAGAATTGGTAAAACATTGTAATAAAATGTTGGAGCACTTCTGTTTCTTAGAAATATTTTTATTAACTTATTTATTTCATTACAAAAAAAAGGCTAATCAATATATATGTATTTGGTTTATCTATTTAATTAAACTTGTCTGCCTAACTGCATGACAGTTTGATGCGGCAACATGAAACTTCTTAATCGAGGTTTCATGTTCGCACTACGAACGTTAATTTATCAACATATTATTAGGTTACGTCATTACTACGTAAGTGTGTAAAATCGTTAATAATACAAATATTATAAAGAGGAAAAGTCCGTGAGATTGTAGCTTTATAAGCTGTGCTACGTAAGTTTGTATGTAACGGGTATTCTTTCACCGGAACAGCTTATGCGATTAAAAAAATCACATGTGTTTAGAATGGATTTTCTGGATGGTTATCCATACCTACTACTGTCTGTCTATCTGCTGTCTGTCTGTATGTTACGTCTTCACGCTTAAACCGCTGAACCGATTTAGATGAAATTTGGTATAAAGATGGTTTGAGTCCCGGGGAAGGACAAAGAATAGTTTTTATCCTTGAAAACGTCCCTTAAGGGGGTGAAATGGGAAGGGTGAAAGTTTGTATTGAGCTGCGATATAAACGAGTTCCACGCGAACGGAGTCGCGGGCAGAAGCTAGTAATATTATAAATGCAAAAGTGTGTCTGTCTGTCTATCGGCTGTCTGTCTATATGTTACGTCTTCACGCTTAAACCGCTGAACCGATTTAGATGAAATTTGGTATTAAGATACCTAGTTTGAGTCCCGGGGAAGGACAAAGAATAGTTTTTATCCCGGAAATCGTCCCTTAAGGGGGTGAAATGGGGGGGGGGGGGGTGTCAATTTTTATGGAGCTACGATATAAACGAGTTCCACTAGTCGCGGGCTGAAGCTAGTGGGCTATATTTTATTTGCGTTCTTTGCAATACGCGGGCGAGGCTGGGCAGATAATTAGGTATCATTTCAGTTCAAACATATAATTGGCAGTAATGATTCTAAGCATCTTTAAGTACGCCGTCTTTTGCTATTTAATGGATTTGGTAAGTAGTAGGTGGATAGGCAGTGATCGTAACTTTTGTAGAATTTTTGGTGCAGCGTAGTGTTGTTAACGGAATTGGTACAGACAATATCAATCAAAATTGTTAATTAAGGTTAATATTTTCGTAACGCTACTTAAGCATTAGGACTGCAATTATTTATACCAATTCCGTTAACAATACTACGCTGCACCAAAAATGTTACAAAAGTTACGATCACTGGCCTGACAGGCCACACAGGTAAAACGTTGTATCCACATGGAAGCGTTCTTCTCATTGCGTAGTTGTATAGTTTGTGTTTTGTCCATGGCGTAGGTTTGTGAATTTACCCATCTTCACTGATTGAGTATTCCTTCACTTCCGATAATTTCAGCGTATCCTTCACAGGAATTATATAAGTAGTAACATTAATTTTACTAAGTAATTAAGTATACAATATGTTTTTCATTTTTGTTTTCATAGACAGATACATAGGTATATATATTCATATTGTAAAACTGATTTTTTTCACTAGACTTTAAAGTACTTACCTATTCTTAATTTTTTATATACAACGTGTTAGTAAAATAACGCAAAACCTGAAAACCGTTTGTTCAGAATCGAGCATAGAATGCGAAAAAAATAAAAAATAAAATTTTGACAAGATTTATTTTTTACATTTGTATGGAGTGTTGGCCGACTGGGGCGACCTGCTCCATACAAATGTAAAAAATAAATCGCGTCAAAAAATTTTATTTTTATTTTTTTCGCATTCTACTCTCGATTCTGAACAAACGGTTTTCAGGTTTTGCGTTATTTTATTAACACGTTGTATATGCAACGGTAAAGTTCATCAAAATAGTTTTATATTCACTTTCTCAAATATGTAGGTATTATTAATTTTACGATTTTTTAGAGACAGAGAACAGATCACTTCTAAAAACTTCGGAAGTGACAGTAACGATATTGGCGATGGAACACACAATGATTGCAACGCGTTTGATATGCCACTATGTTTCACGGAAAAATATCACGTGTTTTTATTTTGTATTTTGTGTTATTTACATTGAATTTTTGTCATCATGTAATTTTTCTCTTCATTAAGTTGTTAGACTTAGCGCATTTCGTCCTAGTTGTGCCAGTTACAAATATTTTGAACCAATTATTACGTGAGATATGGCAGATTTTGACATATTATATTGTACGAAGTCCCAACAACAAGTTTGACACCTGAAAAGTAGCTGATTTGCAGTTCTGACTCTATTACTTGGGGCGGTCGAATTGACAATTATGACATAATTATGACTACAATCATCAATCTCATTATCCTCCCAGCGTTTTTCCCGGTAGTGCGCTAAACGAGCTCGGGGTCCGCTTTGGCACTTATTCTCAAGTTTTGGCGCAGGCACTAGTTTTACGAAAGCGTCTGCCATGTGAATGTGAGCTACCCAGAGAGAAAACAAGACCTTATTGGGATTAGACCGGCTTCCTCACGATAATTTCCGTCACCGAAAAGTCACCGTTAAATATCAAATAATATTTCTTACACAAACTTAAAAAAAAGCTATAGGCTCATGACTCGACTGATACCTCCAAAAAATTTAACCCAGCGTTACGCACTAAGTAAATTACGTTAGATGTACTCGTATAGGTACAAGATCGTGTCGAAATCGGGTAAATTTGCATTCTCAGTGCAAATTGCTCTCAAATAGTGAAATTGTAGCTTCGATAAAATAAATAAAATGATCGTAATAATAATTTATTTAAAAACCTTATTGCTAGAGTTAACAATGTGCTTGCGTATTCATACATAGTACATACAACATTACATGCGTCTGCACTAGGATGATCCTGTGCCTCAGACAAAGATAATAATTACAAACGAATTATTGCACAATTTGTGCATAAGGTACCTGTATAATATTATCGTATATTTAGAAACAATTGTAATAAAGAACATAGTAACTTATATCTATTTAAATTAAAACATACCAAACCAAAACTAAATGTTTTCAAATTACAGCGAATTTATAAACCTGGTGTTTTTTAGAAATTCACTTTAATTACTCTAAGGAATGGTTCCTCGAATTGAAATTAGAATTTTAAAACTAATTTAATTATAAATTTGAGTTTAAAAAGAAACACGTTTTAAAATCCGGTACTTTTCTAACTTTATTTATGTAGATACATAGGTACAACCAAACTATAAGTAAGTACTCTATGCTTTTGGTCTTTATTAACGCTACACTACACAAAATCAATTACAGTCCACTAAAATGGCCGCTAGACGGAAGGCCAGAGAGATTAAAAAATAAAATAAATGGGAAAAAAGAAAAATTGAGATGAAAAGTGCAAAAGTTGGAAATGTTTCGACGCAGCCGCTTGTTTACACGGCGCTGGCAACTTCCGGCCGATGCACGCTTAAATATTTCTCTTTAAAGCGTTTACATCATCCGAATTGTACTCCAAATATATGTTTTGGTATCTAATGAACTTCTACTAAATACGTTGTTTGCGCAACTGTAGTTTGAATTAAAGGTAAACATGATGCGGGTGTATTTCAAATAATTTCAATGATACTCTTACCTAATTATTATTATCTATTACCTACGTGAATATTATTTATATTGATCCAGTTGTGACGCTTTAACTTTTCGCAGAGTGAGGCTGTCACGGCAACATCGATTACGATGTAAGGTTTGTCTTTGCTCTCTTGTTATTATTATTATACACGAGAGCAAATACAAACCTTACTTGAAAGACTCAGAATGTTGGTTTGACATCGTACGCCATAACACCTACCCATAACGCCATAACGCCTACTCGTCTTTGACACTGTGGGTACGACGACACACAACACCTTAAGGTGTTCTTGGCGTTCAAAGCGTTAATAGGCAGTACAACAGTAGAATTATGGCGTTTAAAATATGATAGTTTATGATGTCTTTTGATGCAGAGGGATGATCACGCTTTTCGAACGACCGTTAG
The DNA here is from genome assembly GCA_947578815.1 of Epinotia ramella. Taxonomy (NCBI): domain Eukaryota; kingdom Metazoa; phylum Arthropoda; class Insecta; order Lepidoptera; family Tortricidae; genus Epinotia; species Epinotia ramella. The sequence continues at coordinate 20,034,495 of OX388205.1, forward strand.
GACAATAGAACTGTCAAATTCCCATAAAAAAGTAACATTTATATCTACCTGACGCGTGTGAAATGAATTCAGAAGGTGAGCTCCAGGAGCACGTGTTTTCTATGAGCGTGAACACGAAGAAGACTGTCGTCATGGTTCGTCGTGGTGGTTCAGGGACTCTTGCAAGCGAGATATGATCAGTTTTGGGATTGAAACAGAAGGCTGGGAAAAACGCGCCAACATGAGACCTGAATGGCGGCACGATATAAAAGACACCAAAACACGACGAAGATTGGCTCGTGAACCTCAAGCAGAAAAGACTTCGCCGTGCTTTATCACCTCCTACAGATTCACAATTCATCTGCAATGGATGTGGCAAGAAATGCCGCGCTGCTATAGGACTATACAGCCACCAACGTAGATGCGGCAATCCATTAGGCTCCTAAGCGCTGCAACAATCAGCTGTCAATGATGATGATGACGCGTGTGTAGATAGAATGCGTGACGTAATCGAACACAGAAATATAGATTGTTTACTGCAGCTAAATAATTCGTTGATATACTGTGGGGCATAAGTCCACCTTTTGTAAGATAAGATTTACTTTTTTCAAACAAAGATTGAATCAATAAGAATATATCGGGCATATTTTTAGAAAATAAGTGAGTTAATAAAAAGGTAAGTTCGAGGTTTCCGAATACAATACCGAGAGGCAATTTTTCAGCAGAGTAATAGATTGATGGATTGACACGGGTGGCAGACAAGCCAGTTTCGATATTACATTGTTTAAAAATAAGCACCGATAGTCTTTATAACAAAGGTAGGTAAGTTTATGCGCCCGTATAAAATCTCAGCGTTTGTCTACTTGAGAGCTTTCGGTCCCTAGGCGCTGTCCACTGGATATTTCTAGCAGTTTTTACTTTTAAAAATCTTCATGGCCGTTAGATTTACATTTCTTAAATTTTTACCTACATTGACTTAATTACTTACAAAGTTTATTGCCACACCATCTACGTTAACCTAACCTATGATTGGTGTCAAGAATAACTAGGTTTATCTTTGCGGTACAGAATTATGGTATTAAGTAAATTTTTGTTCAACAAGTTCTTCTTTTGTGCAATTATCGACATTTCCATTAGAACCCTTAGTCAAAATCCAGAACCTATTTACGAATGTAATAAAATAAATCCAAACTGACGTCATCGACTGATGCATCCGAAGTTTGAAGATCGGCAACGAGCGGGAATAATGCCGAACAGAAATAATCCAGTCGCCGACAAGATCAACGTAAATCATTAACGGACAACGGCACACAACGGAACGATCCAATACTTGCTTTGTTAGAATTTATTTAACATTCTGTAATTTGAAATACAATTCGTCATTGAATATTTTTGTCAGGCTATTCCATAAACATGAAAGGAACCTAAGTCCTAAATAATTATTATAAAATAAATCAACACAGTAACCGTTTTATTTGTTACCTACCAAGAGCAACTAAGTAACGGTGGAGTTCCTCTAAATTGAGGCAAATATTAGACGTCAAGTTTACAGCATATTGCGGTTGGCATTCATCCTTTTCACAGAACAATTTAGTCCACACTCCACCCTCACGTAAAATCTTAGCTATAAAGAATTAAACTACTTTAAACGCGAGATCTGTTTACTTAGAACAAAGGATAAGCCAACCAAGAACATTTGAAGGGCAAATAGCTAACCAAATACTTTAAAAAGTTTTAGGAATATTAAAAAAGATGCTTCGTTCGTCAGTAGAGAAAACCCTTGTTTTCTTCGTCAGGTTTGCGGAGGGTTGTTTGTGAGTTCCTCTTTCCGGTATTGTTTAGGAGTGGAGACGACACGTTCGCGCCGCGCGTCCCCGTAAGGGAAATCAACTGTCAAGCGCAAAGTGACGTGGACAAAGTTTTAGTTAGCAAGTTGACTGATATTCCTACTCGTATTTTGCAACAGTTAACAACTTGTCACGGTTGAGTAGGTGGAAACTGGATAAGCATACGATTCATTTATTCAAGGTACATTTATGGCACTGAATATATTTCGTGCTTTTTTTGTCAGGTGAAAGTAAGCTTTCAGGTCATCTATAGGCTTCGAATAGAACTAGGTCGTTCCTTGGTCAACGCGTCATGAATAAGTTTCACATGTCACATTTTCAACGTAGGCAATATTCGCGGTCCTTCAAAGATTATCCTTTGAAGGCACTCGTATAAAAAAATTGGCTCATATTCATGAGTTATTCCAATAAATGAATTATTAGATATGAACACCATGTAACCTTAAAATTTGCTTTAAATGCAGGAATGCCAGCACGGATTAAGTACGTGTAGAACGAAAAAGGTTAAATGATCCTTAATAATTTAAATGCAGGAATGCCACGGATTACGTGTAGAACGAAAGAGGTCAAATTATCCTTAATAATTTAATTTAAACAGGTAGGTACTAGGTAGGTACTATCTAATAAAAGACGAGTATACATTCCGTTTCGTTGCTCCTGATGTAGTACCATCGCAGGCATCGTACCTAATGTCGACAATAATGGAAACACTAACACTAACACTACAACTTCTTGCCAAGACGAGACATGCACTTGCACAGCGGTAATACGCTGTTCCCGTCACTCCTATCTGGAAATTGAGTGTGCAGTGTCTGTTTCTACTGCAACTAAGTTGACAACAGAAATTTATATCCTTACCTGCTGTCGCGGCGCTGCAAAATATGTAATAACTGCCCGTGTTTAATCAGTCGTTAAACGAGTTGCTAACAAGTTGCCAACTCAAATAAGAACTTTAAATTTATTTTTAAAGTAAATTTTCCGATACACAAAAAACTGTACCTCTCCAAAGAGAAGTTATGATATAGTCTGTTTACGTCTATAGATATCGGTGGCACTACGTTGTGGATGCCAAAACGTTTGCGGCGTCGGAACGCGAGGCGCGTACAACTTGAATATTTTCACAAACATCCTTCTGAAGCTTTGTTTACTTGTTAATTTGACAGACAAACGACAGGCAGCGGATTCTCATCACACAATGAGGCTTCCGCTATTACGAATTTGGATTCAGACTCCTAATAATTGCCCCGCTTTTGTTTAATTTGCCGTTTCTTTCAACAATATTAAAGTATTCAGTTGTTTTGAAGTGTGCATAAAAGAGGTTATTTGGGAGATGAATAACACTTTTTTTTTTCTGAGAGCTATCGATAAGGTATGGCTAGTAAAGTATAATATGTGAGTAAGTGCTCTGGGAAAACAACTGGAATATGTAGGGACAGGCTGTCAGAAAATAGCTTGATCATTTTGTTACAATTCTTGACCGGAGTCGGATGTCCCGACACTATAGAATTAAGTGTATGACGAACATGTAATAAACTAATAGAAGTGTGAATGTATTAAAAGAAAAAGATTAAAATTCTTATATTCAGCGTATCTCGTAGCCATAATCATCCCCGTACCTGACACCTCACAAGACCCCCTTCATCATAGTATAGTATGGGTTCATTTTCTAATCCGAAGTCACTTCTCTTTGTGCCTCGTAAACAAAGCGATTGTCTTTCATTGTTAAGTGTAAACGCTTAATTTTGATACTGTAAAATAAATGGAGTAAACATCAACACTTTTTCCACCAAAAGGTGGCTTTATGTCTAAGGAAAAGAGGTCTACACCGAAAAATATTGACCATTTTATTAATAGAGTCACTATTCGAGTAAAGTATTTATTAAATATGGCCTTTTAATTTCTAAGCGTTTGTGGCACGTGGGTAAAAAAATCCTTTTTTGGGCCAATGAGTCTTACTTAAGATAAGATCCGTTCTAGAAAAAGAATCCACACTATACCTACGTACACAAAGTCACGAGGAGACGAGAAATTGAATACAATCAAATGGTATTACCATACAGTTCTGTAATTAGGTACAGATAATAATTATTATAATAAGCAACTATTATTTAGCTACATTGTTTTCCAATACAAAGCCGAGGCACCCTCTAAAAGCTCGCTCGTACGAAGGACGAGGAAATTTCAGAGTGCACAATACAAGCCTGTAACGTTGCATAATATGGCGCGTGTTCAGCCAAAGTATTCGTTATGGTATTTGCTACACCTAGCCAACCGGGGCATATGTTTTTCGATATGACGCCGAACGTCAGGTGTTCATCTCGAAAGCTCAAAACTGGAACCAACCTTAGCACATACAGGCTAAGTTTGTCATTTGACGGGATCGTGCTGCGTTGTTTGTGTCATATTGGAATTGCGTAGATGAGAGCCCTCCCTCTCGGAATTCGCGATGCAGTAGAGGGTACTTGAGACTCTGGCGATGTGATCCGAGCGGCGATATTCGCGGGCACGGGACTCCGGTCGCTGCATCCCTCTTGCTCCCGGCTCGCGGGCAGCGCTCGCGGCGCGCGGCGAGCGGCGCTCGGCGGGCGGGAGGCAGCCGCCGTCACTCACGTCGACTCGGGCTCCTCGGTCGTGTGTCCGAACCTCTCCTGTCCGCGACGTGCGATCTCTCCGAACCCTACCGGTACTAACGTACACGCCGCGTCCTAGACGCGACTCTTAACAACATATCCCTAACGCTGACCCTTCACAGACCCATTCACCTGGTCTCCGTAGTTACGGTCAGTATTATTTTCAAAGTTCTTGAGTTTTGAAGTTTTCTCTAAGTGTTACGGACTATCTAAAGACTACGCGTTTGCGTTGAACTTTAAGGGCTTGTGTCCGACTGTAAATAAAGGATTATCTGGATTGACGGAAAGTGTCTGAACTTCTGAAGCGAAGCGTGCCGCCTTCGCGTTTCATTTGCATCTGTCAAACAGGTAAGTGGTCTGTAAAACGGCATATTTACGCCGGTCACACGCGCGCGCGGCGCGCTGTCTGCCCGGCCTGCCTGAGCTCCTACATTTGAATTATTAAAACGCTGACTGATGTGCCGGGGGCAGACGTTTGCTAGCTGTAAGCTGAGAGATATATCTGCGACAATAGGTTGACTCATTCATAACGACTACGAGTCGAGACAAAGACACCATTCGTCAGCAGATTTTAAAAGTTTCAACATTGAACGGATTGACTAGAAGTTTTAGTTAGCGTAGAACAAATACGAATGCAATGCATGCGAGGGCATGCATTGCATTATAATTATGTTAATCATTAAATAAACAAAATAGCATTTTATGTTGGTAATTTGAACAATATGCCATTTACGTCGCATTATATTGAGAACATCCATTAATGATGGATGAACCATCATAATTTAGTTACGGTATATATCTAATTATTTACTTCTCACAGCACAGGAGACGTCATACATCATAACTCGTAAATATCTTCAACACCTCTCACCTGCGCTGATTTAATTATCAAATGGCTCTGAGCTTGTACCCTGATATTTTATTTATAGACTGAGAACGTCTAGTCACTACGTAATAACGAGGTGAATAATTAATTACATCGTAGATCAAATCATTGATGATTATTTATCTACAAGATTTATTTGGTCTCGTTTTATTTTTTTAAGGAGCACACATCCATATACTTACACATGATGATGATGACCAATGTCGGACGTATGTATCTTAATGTTGGGTAGACGGGCCTCCTCCCGAGGATGAGAAAGAATGGGCTGAAGTCTGCACAGAATGAATCATAATATAATTTTAAATTTGTGCCAATTAGGTATCTATCCTACAATTAACAAAGCTATTTGTTAAGTTCCTCGACCTGACAGCAGAATGTTTCCTACCATCAACTCTTTGTTTACTACCAGATTTCACTCGATAGTCTCGCAGAAGCATTAAACTGCTCACATTATTAAGGTAGGTAATAGGTACATAAGTTTTCACTTGAGTGAACTAAAATAGTTGCAGACGTGACTATGCATAGTCATTATTTGTCATTTAGCACCAACGGTTATATTTTGAATAAGTTTATTTTTATGACTTAACTTTCACGTATTCTAGGTAATATATACTCGTAGTAGTAGTGAATCAGCAAGATAATATATAATTATATAAATACTCTACTACTTCGTTACAATTCTTGATTTAATCTTAAAATCCAATTTTCCGATTATCGAACGTTTAAAAATATAATCAATAAATTTAGAAACAAGTCAATTTTGAATTTAGAATAAATTACCATCACAAAATGACATATCGGTGTTAGTAAAATAAAAACATTATTTTACATTAAATCTAGAGTATGTATGTACTTTAACATTATGATATGATATTGGGCGCAGTGCAGTGGTTTAGGTAAGCCCCATCCCACCTGCCTGCAAACATTGCTAGGATTCTGTTGACCGGTACTGACCCTCACCCACACCCATGAGGGTGTTACTTTTTATGGCCACTTCAAATATACCTATTAATGATAATAGGTATATTTGAAGTGGCCAAAAAAAGTAGGTGCTAAGACGATCAGAAGAACAATATCCTTTCTTGTACGTCTTTCAACATCGGAATGACAGAGACATTCAAGTGAGTAAGTATATGTACGTCCTCTTCTATCAAATATCGCGGATGAAATAACGGTCCCTATTCCCTATTATCATAGCGACAATTTTACGGATGAATTTCATTATATAGCAACATCCGTTGTTAAGTGATTTATTAACATCTGGAAACATGCCTTCGCCTCGTTATTGTCAAAATGTATTTAGGGTTTAAAGGAAGGACATTGAAACGGGTAAATCCTGGTTTCGTGTTTTGTTAACCTCATGTGGTTTTATAATGTTAATAATCAATAATAGTTACAATATAAATTAAAGCTACAAGATTATCATGAACAATATAAAACAGAATTGGCTATACCTAAAAATGAAAGCATAAAAAGGGAAGTTATAAAAAGAACACCGCCTCTAGGAGGTCAGACTGCGCCATGGACCCCATTACGCTGGCAGCATTACCTCTCTGAATCGCAATGGAAATTCGTTGCGAGAGTAAGCGCCTGCTCTGGGGTCTCCAGACAAGGCCTTAAAGAAGATACTCATATCTGACAGCCAGGGACCCAAGGTTTCCACAGCAAGCGCCGCAAAATTGTAATCCTTTAACAAGGAGTATTTGCGGCGCTTGTTCACTTGGGCCTGGTCGGCAGCAGCGCCGGAATGTGAACGGTGCCCTGGATGTGGGACTGGGCGAAGATGTCAACGCAAGTTACATTCCACATGGCACCAATGTAGCTCCGTCTGGACGCTTGCCATCGTCACGTGACAAACCAACAGGTTCGAGAATTGCTGGGACGGAGGCGGTGGCAAGCAAACGACGGATCAAAACATTTAAAGTGCCAATGGCGCTTCTATGGCAAGAAAGACCATGTCCACCCAGCTGGACCTCCCACAGTTACACGTATGAGCGACACAAATTCTGGCTCCAAGAACCTCATTGCATTAATTTGTAAATGAAAAGTTGAAAAGTAACTAGATACATGGGGTTATTAGTCGTTTATAAATTGAATCTCCTTTAAAAACACAGGATAATTCCTTTTTTTTTGTAGGTAGTTGTCATTTTTTGTCATTTAAAAGTAGTTACCACAAATATATATTAAGTACGTTTATAGTAAGTGTCCAAGCATTAAGATGATTTTACTTTTTATTTAGTATTTTTTTCCTTGTAAATAGGTCAACCGATTTTATTAATAAAATAACTATTATATAAAACTTAATTTGTCTAAGAATAAAACGGGCCAAAGCTAACTCTCTCGCTTTTGTCGCATGAATCCCAGTCATAGAAGATTTTACGTTAAAATATAACGTCGAAATTAATATCAACTTCTATAACGGATACGAGCATCGTTAAACAAATATAATCACAACCGTCAACAAAGTTATAAACTCATTACCGCAAATAAAATAAATATGTCGCAAACTTTCTCCTTTTAGGGCCTTTATGGGTTAAATTATATACGCCAAGGGGCGCAGAATGGAGACATATTCCACTATTGGGACCTCGGGACTTATTATGGCCGACCTAGATGCTCGGCCACGTTGAGTGCTATATTCCCATTCATATTTCATACCCCATTTCAGAGTAGAATTGTGTGTTTTTCAATAGACGCCGCGCCACGACCGCAATTTATAGGAAGCTCTTAAGAGCCGTCTATTGCCGAGGGAGAAGTTGACATGATGTGATACATGAAGATTCTTAAACGTTACGTCCATTTACTACACCTCTGTGCTTTATTTATTTTCGAATTCCTTTATTTTACATAAATAAATTATAACGAAGTTAATTATGCTAATGTGCAAAATCATTATGCAACTGGACCTACACAAATACGCAGAAGAAAGGAAAAGATGTAGCACATTTTAATATCAAAACCACAAAGAAAGATTTTTTCGATTACGAGATTAGTTTCAGTAGAACAAAGCACTTTCACTGCGGGAAAATTAATGACCATATTCACTGAGCTGCGTACCTAGCCGACATTTAAAATAAACTTTTTATTTTCTATGTGCCCTAACTTGATTGTGCATTTGTGCTTCAAATTGTCTTCCGTCGAAGATGCGTTAACATGTTTTTAGACTCTTTGTTGTTTTGTTATAAATAGCGTTTCCTTGCCAAATACAGGATTTATAAATGCGTTACTTATTGATGCAGTCTTTCTCATGTAGGATATCCCTAATTATTTTTATTGCCCGCCCCTATTGATTTGTTAATAGAGTGGCCCGGGTTTTATAAAGTTGTCCCAATTGTTTCGTTTTCCTTCTAAATGTTGCCCGCGTTTCATATAAAACAGCTGGGGTTTCGAGAAGTTACGAATGGAAACTAAGCGGGGAATGATGGACCGCCGCGCCACTACAGTCACTTTTAAGAGGATTTATGTTCGGTTGCTACTTACTAGGGTACAAATTATTCAGATTTCAGCTTCTTACATACGTAAGTGAGTGCTATATGTTATATTTTTAAGCAGTAATAAAATAGGTCTCAGCTTTATCCACCACAGCTTTCCTTTTCAATCGTCGTAATGTGCAATATCTATCTCAAGCCACTAAGAGGTCACTACACTAGAAGCAGAAAAGCCAGCATCCTCGAAGTTATTTGGAAATAGATCAGTTTCGGACACAAACCTGGTATGTTTCGAACCAATGCTCAGAGCTTGTAAGCCGTGGTACAGCAATGTCATGGCTCACATAACTGGTATGGCAAGATACTTGCTTTGAAACTTAGTACCGTGAAACGAAAGCCGTTTGGGACGAATGCGCTGAGCTCGAACTTGAGCGTCAACCGGCACGCGGCAATTTTCTAACATCACTCGAGTCATGATTTGAGTACGAATTCACGTAAATACTTAGGTACCTGCATGGTAGAAATAATAACGAAGCAATTTGTGGTTATATTAATTACTCTTATGAATCCTGACGATTCCAGACAATTATCCTAGATAATTAAGATTACATTATTATCTAGTTTTATCTCTCTCTCTCCGATACCCAACGTTGTCTGGAAGAGATCGCTCTTCAGCGATAAGATTGCCTACCCTTTTCACGAAACAAATTATTGAATTCAATATTTTTGTTTCGTGTTATTTTTAACGGGAAAGTTACCCCGATCATTTTATAAACGATATCAATTCAATTCAATTCAAATTATTTAATTCAGACAATGTCCATAGTGTTAGTATACATTACATTTACTTATCCTAAGTTAGTTATATCTACTTAATGTCATAAAATAAAATAAAATAAAAATAAAATATCATACAATCTTATATACAGAGCCTCTCGCTTCCATATGCACCGAGTCCCAGTGTTTCCACAAAGCGCAGGCAGGAGTCTCCAGCACCAGGCGCACGAGGCTATTGGAGCTGTCACACACGCGGCGCATCAGGGAGGCAGTTCTGTTGCGTATTATAGCACTGAAGCAATCAGTACGTGCCTCCGCAAACATACTTGATGCGCTACAGAAGCGGGGCAGCCCCAACAGCATCCTGAACCCGTTATTATATTGAATGCGCAGGGCATTGAGCGCCTTCTTAGTATAATTTGTCCACAGGCTGCACGTGTAAAAGGTCTGACAAAATGCCTTAAACGGCGTTATTTTGACATTCCAATCACACACATTATTACACCGTACGGCCAATGCCATGCGCTCCCTTTCTATGTCCACGTCATCATGGAGATTTTCGGTCACCCAATGTCCAAGGTACTTAAAGCGAGTCACTCTTCGGACAGGAGCTCCACACAAGAAAACGGAAGGAAGTGAGTCAAAGGCCTTGTTACCTGCTTTAAATACTAGCAGCTCGCTCTTACTGGTGTTGTACCTCAGACCATGAACGACCGCGTACTCTTCACACACCTTTAATAACTTTACGAGCGCACGATATGATACAGATAAAGAATATAATGGAAAAATAAACCATCTTCGTCTGTAGCCCCCGACAGGATTCGAACCTGCGACCTTTCTATTAACGCTAGACTGCTCTACCAACTGAGCTACGAGGACAGTGACGGAAGTTGTATACTTGTCCACTATATTCCCGCTAAGACTAGCGCCCTCTCTATATCGAGTTATAGACTTGTTACACAGTCTTGGCACCACTCTAATGGGCGAGCTATGCGCCCGCTCACAGGTTCGAATCCTATCGGGAACTACAGACGAAGATGGTTTATTTTTCCATTATATTCTTTCTCTGTATCATATTGTTTATCAGATTGCCTGTTGTATACCTCCAAATACATGTTATTGTATTGTTTCTTTTCTAACTGCTTTGTTTGTGTGAGGTGTGCAATAAATAGTGTTTGTATTGTATTGTTGTATTGTATCCTACAGATCATCATCATCATCATATCAGCCGAAAGACGTCCACTGCTGGACATAGGCCTCCCCCAAAGAGTGCCAAAGTCCTACAGATACCTACGTGTAATAGAGTAACCCCTTATATCAAAACTGAATTATATTTAAGTATATACACGTTAATCACCATTGTGATGCTCCTAACGAGTCTTGGTTTCGGTGCATTGTTGTTGAAAGAAGTTCCTACGGCCACATTTGAACTCCATTATGAGGTACTTCCATTTTACTATAGAATTGGTTCAACATTTTGAGGGACAAAACATTATATTAATTACGTAAATTTTAAGTTGAATGAATGTTTTCTTATCACACTTGCTCGTAAAGGGCTTCATAATATAACGCGCTCGCATATACGCCGATGGGCGTAATAGTTTTTTGAAGTGAAAACTTCTTTAGCGGCGCTGAGCACTTTTTGAGATGGGGAAAAATTGTTAAATACGCGACAGAGTTTTGTGACGTCAGATGTGAAGAAGGTCACTTTTTGCTGCTAGCCGATTCGACTTCATTCAAAACTGAACGCTATTCGTAAGAGTATATAAAGCCGTTAAACACTTATTGGAATAGCATATTCTGCAAATCAATTTGTAATAATACCAACGCGTCCTTCACCGTTTTGCTATTGAGAAAATTCGAATAGTTCGAATTTGGGCGTTATTCCTAAAGAGATAAAGCTTAGAAAAATATTTACCAACGGCAAAAACAAATTGATATTTTGGTCGCCACCGCCGTCTGCCGTTCTTGCAAATTCGAATAGTTCGAATTTAGACGTTATTCCTAAAGAGATAAAGCTTTGAAAAATATTTGGCTATGGCAAAAACAAATTGGTATCGTGTTTGCCGCCGCCCGTCGGCGCGCCGACGGGCGAGCCGGCGGCCCCTCGCTACCAACGCGCCCGCAGCCCGTCCGCCTAAATAGTTGATAATTGTTTATAAAGCGTCAAATTCATTTTTAGGGTGACACCGTAAGATGTCACGTGACCTGATCGAAAAACTGTTACAATGTTATTGAGTTTTCACTTCTGCCGGCACTCCCGGAGTGCAACCCGGTCTTTTTTCTTAAACTGTATCTGTCATTCATGCGTTAGTTGAAACCTTATTTTAATAATTAATATATCTAAATGTATATTATAAACGCTAATAAAACATGTTTAACTGAATTATTTAAAGATATAAAAAATAAAATTTGCTATTTTCTGTCTCTGTAAATATGTTTAACGTGATTTTAAATCGTGGCCGTATGTCGAAGGGGCCTTTGCTTTACGCAATACGTTGAATTCAACAAAATGGACGATTGACATGTTGTATTTTTATTTGGGATTGGTGATATTTTTGATTAAAATGTATTTGTTTCCTCGCAAATGTGATGAAAAATATTGTGTGCGACACGTACCTACGGTAAATATTTTACGAACTCGGCTAATCGAAGCAAAATCTAATAGACACTTTTTCGTCAGAAATCTCTTACCGTACTCGTACTGGTGGCACAATGTAATAGATGACCAAAAAAAAAAGATCGGGTAGCACTCCGGGAGTGCCGGCAGAAGTGAAAACTCAATGACATTGTAACAGTTTTTCGATCAGGTCGTGACATCTTACGGTCCCGTGACATCTTACGGTCACGTGACCTGTGGCGAGTTCAACAATTTTTCCCCATCACAAAAAGTGCACAGCGCCGCTAAAGAAGTTTTCACTTCAACAAGTTCGATTGTAATTATTTATATTTAAACTGCGTTAACGTTACTACGTATGATAATTTAGCTGGAAGAGATCCCTTAAAGGGATAATCTCGCCTTTGTATTTACTTCTTTTTTTAGGGTTTCGTAGTCAACAAGGAACCCTTATAGTTTCGCCATGTCCGTCTGTCCGTCCGTCCGTCCTCGGCTTAGCTCAGTAACCATTACTACTAGAAAACTGTGATTCGGCATTGGGTATACAAATCAATCACGCCAACAAAAAAAACAGTACAAAAAATCTTGTTTTTTTTTTTTAGTGTAGGTATATATTATGTCCCCTACACCTAAAGCGGAGATGTATTTTTTTTTCTCGTTAACTCCATGGTGTAGGGTATCGTTGGATAGTTCGTTCAAAAATATTATGGGTTTTCTAAAACCATTTTACAAATCAGTGATTCGTTTGCGAGATAGAACAAGGCTTTAAGGCCCTAATTTTGAAATGGATGTGAACAAAATCGTGGTAGTAGTAAATATAATGAATTTAAAAGAAAAACTATCACGGACAAGTAGGCATAAGTATTTACCGAGTAATAGTCGACCAACTTAATGCGTACTTGGAAAACCTCACCGCACGTGGATGTAACTAAGACAGACAGGCAACAACGGAACCCTACACTGCGCGTGGCCCACGTGGCCCGACCCGCCCGACGAGCACTTGGCCGGTTTTTTTGTTTCTGTTTTCACTTTGCAATGTTTTATGTACAATAAATTAATACATACATACATAATTCTATTGCAGAAGCCCCGGTTATAGCATCGATTCACAAGTAAGTACAAAACGGACGATTTGATCAGGTGTAAAAGGGATATAATGCCACAAGCTTCGTGACAATACGAGTACATGCTAGACACGACCTTGTGATTGCATTCCAACAAATTAAGTTGTTACAAACGTCGGGATGAGGCAATATTAGCCTTATTGCGGGAAATGTCTGGTACAATGATAAGATACTTCATTTGGTACATTCCTATTTAATTTATACCACGTGGGTAGCAAACAAGCGTACGGTACACCTAATGGTAAGTTGTTACCGTAGTTTATGGATGCTTTGCAACTCCAGGGGAGTCGCATGCCCGTTGCCGACCATTTAAAATCTGTACACTCCTTTCTTAAAGAACCCTATACTGTAGTCACTCAGGAAATCCGCGGCATTCCACAGCCGCCGTTCATGGGGGGAAATCTCTCTGGAACCGTACCGTGCGCGACCATTTAGGTTTCAAGGTGTGAGGATGAACGCCTTGCCGTTGGCACGCGGTGCGATGATAAATTATGGTAAACTACATCGTACCTATGGCCAATTCACTTTTATGACTATCAAAATTTACTTCGATAAACCAAGCTACTTAAATGTATTTTATTATTAGGGGGGTAATTACGTAACGTTTTGAACGCGCGTTAGGACAGTCCAACTGTCATTTTCCCATGTAAAAATTGACTTTTAGAACTACCTAACCTACGTAGGTACAATGCGCTACGTGCTCGACCTACACTAATGTGTACAGTCGGCCAATGAAAATGTTGAGCATACATAGAACCATGTCATTTTGAAATTGTAACTTCGTTTCAGTTCATTTCTTTGATTGTCAAACATGACGTTCACTGTAACAAAGAACTAAAGTGCGCAACATTTTCATTGGCTGACTGTACTTACCTACTTACATATCAAAAGTATAAAATATTTAAATTTATTATGGAGCCAAATTTAGTTAATACCTAGTCCGTCTGAGATTTGTCTTAGAGCACAAATCTCAGACGGACGATAAAAAGCTCAGCCAATTGAATCCTTGCAAGTCAAATATTTGGAAATCACCAGAGCTCTCGAGGATTATGTGTTGGGAGTGATGGCCACATTTGTCTCTAGCTATCAACACAATTAATCCTCAAATCAAAACGGGGTTGGCAACCCGGTTTTGATTATTCTGTATTCGAGAGCGTCCATAAGCTACGGTGTCTAATCACCGTTAGAGGCTGTATGTCATTGTCGTATCAAAAAAACCTTTAAGTACAATCTCTTGTAATCATATTGAACAACGATTATTCCCTACACTGCATTCCTAACTCCTGCTTGCCTTAACTCTAGCTTGGTTATTTAAGTTCCGAAATACATACAATTGTTTTGATTAAGGTGAGTCGGGGCAAGAGTAACATCGGGGGAAGAGGGTCAAAAGCTTCTCCAGCTAATTCTTTTGAATTGAGCGCCTTTTTCTACCGTCGGTAGACTAGTAGACGGTAGACAGACTAGGCTTACTTAGATTCGTGGCGTTGGGTTTTACACATCTGCGCCAAGTATTTTACTGTGTACATAAAAATAAAGTTTTTTTACCCGCCATATTAACCAAAAACACGAAATCACCGACGGTCCGGGACGTCCGCAGAGATTTGGAATGGATCCGCAAAGTAGATATCTATTCCAATCGTTATACCTAGTTGAATTTAACCTGTATCTGTAAATCATGGAGTTACCTATCAAAATATAATTTATACATTACACTTACTGTTGCCCTGCAACTTCGCCTGTTATGGAACAATCCTACGTAAGTGTTTTGTTTCGTAGCGGGAACCTATTCTCAGAGCTAATAGGTTGCTTAATACATATATTTTCATTGGCTTAAGCTGTGCGTTGTCTGTCAGTCGCTCGGTCAGTACTGGAATTGTTGCTTGGGAAGTAAGTATAGTAGATAAGCCTGACATTTATTTCACATAGTAATTTATTTAATTGCTACTGTTTTAAGCTAGAGAGCGAGAACACAACTATGCTAACATATCATACAAAATGCAAGTGGCAACATGGCTAATAAGTTATCCGGCTTGGTGGCGCTAGTCTAATTGTCGTCTCATCATGTCACGATCTCTAATTGAGTAAATATACACGGTGGAATTTAATCGGTGAACAGGAACCCATTTTTCTAATTCAGTAATCGATGGCGGTCACGTTTATGTAGTACTTAAGTGGAACCAAGTTTTTTTGATCATAACTAATTTTTAAGTTGAAATTAAATTTTAATTAAAATTTATTGTCACCCTACTAATGGTTTAGTCTGAAAAGTTTAATACCTGTTTTCAAACTATCAGCCATAGAAACTTAAAACATAAATGAGCAATAAGCTGTCAATTTGTCATTGTCAAATTCATAACAAACGTCTGATCTGTCTAGTTTCCCGCCAAAGCCAGCAAGCACTTGACGTATGTTTACGAGTAACTTCCCTTCAATAAAAGTAGGGTTTCCATTTATTCAGTCAGTGTACATTTTACCGATGTTAATTAAGTGTGATTAATTAGATTGTGAGCTATATTGCACGAGATCTCACGTATTGGTTTCTGTGTAGATTGATAATTAAGATTTTTGGATTCCTGATCACCGATTAAATTCCACCGTGTATAGTACATTGTTGTAAAGGCTAGAAAGTAGGCAATAGACGGACGAGTGGGTTCGAGGTCCGAGCCGCTAGGTGAGGATCTCCAAGGAGACGAGTCCATCTATTGCACTTTTGGCCGAGAAATTACATAGTGCTTTTCACGCTTACTGCGAGGAAATTGCAAATAATTATAATTATAAGTCAAAATTAAGTACCTAATTAAAGATCATAATATGAAAGACTTTAGCGCGGCCGCTCGCGTGTCGGGGGCGGCGGGGGAGCTGTGATTGAGCGAATAGAATTTGCTAACTATGTAAACAAACCGCCATATTGAAATTGTCTTTCACTATGGCGGTTTGTTTACATAGTTAATAGTTAGCAAATTCCATTGACGGCGACTACATACAAACTTACAAAGCTACAATCTCACAGACTTTTCTCTTTATTGAACGAGCGAACAAAGCGAACGAAGTTCTTTGTTTCAGTTTGGCCAAAAATGCTTTCGTATGTCTGTTTGGATGTCTACGAGGTCTACAGCTCACAGTGCCAGTAGTTAATATCTGTATAGATAGCAAAGATTAGTGTGAGTTTTTCAATCGCTTCTGGCACTTGCAGCGAGAACATAGCGCCAACTAGACACTTCTAATAAGAGAAATGCTAGGTCTCCCGGTAGTAAGTACATAACGGTAATAGTAGCTTCCGTCAACGGTCGGTTGATGGGTGAAACAGGTTCTGTCGCTGGAACCATGAGATAGCGCGGTCGTCGAGCCCTTATACGATTTTATAGATACTTTCAAGGAATCGATGCTATTTCTACTCGGTAATCACTTGGTCAGAACGTGCTGATTATGGAGATAGACGGTTTACTGGAAACACAACTTTACCCACTGTGGGACATGCACTGGGTTCTATGTCGGTGTTTATGTCTATGTACAGTTTTACTGTTATTATAAGTCTAAAAGTATTTACCCCCCCCGTGCCCACTTTATTTTAGCAATAATATGAAAGATCCGGATATTAGCATTGTTGAATAGCGGGAAGACTTCAGTACAAATCTTATGATTGAGGCCGTTCATCAGATATGTTGATTAGAATAAATGAACGGATAAAATATATAATGGTATTATAGGATTACGATTGATATAACGGTCCTGTGAGAAACAAAACCAATATCGAAAATTCTTTCCGGATACGGATATCCGAGTGAACATAACCCTTAAGGGAGTGTAATATTCGTACCTAGTATGCCTTCTGAATCAACTACCAAAGGCATCATTTGTGAAGCTTGGGGGATTACTCGCCCGTCAATGTTCGATATCTTAAAAGGGCGTATTGCAGAAGCAAATGATTGTGCATTACGTTATTCTGTGACAGAGAGCAATCCATTCTTCAGCCCCTCTTGTTGGTGTAGATTTCCCTGCAAGATTATACTCATTATCTTAGTGCAACAACATCCATGTGTCCCCATTCATCCATGTAAACGTATTCTTTTTCACTTCTCGCCCCACGCGCGCTTAGAAAAATAACAATGTTTTGCTGCAGTCTCGCGGTAAATTTACCTCCTGTACGTGTTTAATTCCCTTAAAGGTCTGTAATGCATCCGGAAAATAAAGCAGCAATAAAGAACATAAAAGTATAAATACTCATCAGTTTTTAAACGAGTCAATGATTTGAAAATTTAATTATTATCTACATATTTACACTCAATATTGTCGCATACATATTTCAAATGACATTTCATGTTAAAAACGCGATTGGGAACCGTGCATCCGCATGGACAACTCGAATATTGCATTTTCACTCGGATGACGTGTCGACTGCATTTTAAATAACTTAGCCGGCCCCGGGCATATTCTGTATTGATTTTAAGGTATTTTGGGAACATTTGCTGGGATGCTGTTTCAGCCATCGCTTTATACTTATTCGTAGGTACCTCGAGGTTTATTGCGGCTTCATTCTATTTCAGGCACATTAGTGCAGGTTAGTTTTATATAAATTAATGGAAATACACCCGTCTGACAAAGCCCGCTCAAATCGGAAGTTTGACCAGTAAAAGAAAATTGCCCAACAAAATGACTCGGGTGAAATACTTTTGTACACATTTCAATGCACATTCCACTTGGGCATTTCCCGCTCAGCCCCGTCCGTTTAGCATTCACTTGGCAGTGGAACGTGCTTTCGCTTAAACGTTCAAAAAGATTTTCGATGATTTTCCGAGCACGTGTCGCCAGTGGACTGTATTTCGGTATTTTTCGTCAGTTGTCAATCTGGTACGCTTGACTGGCCTCCCTCCTTCGCCCGCCCGCTTCGCGCATCACTGCTGTGACGAGATAGAATTTGCTCAGAACGGAAGCGATATCGCCTCCAATGCGAGTATTTGGAGAGATTTTGTCTTTGTCAAAAATAATTGAATTGTAACATTTGGTTTGCGATAATGTATACAGGGATGTTTAAATTAAATGATAATTTTGCAGTTATCTAAATAAAATTTTTAATGGGTTCTCTTTTTTGTTGTTTTATGAGAGTCATCCTGCATTATTTTAATTTGTGGATGGTGACTTCAGAGACTGGATGCAACCGTTCCGTTTTCAAAGTTTCGACTAGATTATCGAATCTAGATAACGATTAATGCCATGAGTTATGACTAACGACTAAGCAGGCCTATTACCGTTATTAGCCGCATAGTTTACCGCAGCGGCCGTCGCAGTCACCGGGGAATTTTTATGAACAGTTAGCAATAGCTTTTAGTTAGATTACCTATATGGGATATAAATTCGAGCTGAACCTATTTCCGGTTGAACTGCAGGGCCTGGCCGGTTCCTGTATATTTTTAATTTTGAACAGGAAACGTTTTCTGGAGCATAAGTAAGCTGACCAAAAATTTAGGTTACCGGCATTTTATTTGAAGTCTTAGTGTGAATGACACATACCTACTTATATATATATACCTATTAAAAAAAAGTACCTGCTTAAGGAAAATATTTGTATTAAAAACTATTGAAATCTGTATAATACTCGCCATGTATGTACTTACACACATTTCGATAGTATTGAACTTCAATAACAGCCGAATGTTTTTCACCGTTTAATGTATAAGAAAGATCATATACAGTGTGTCCCTTAAGTGACGAAAGGGATCCTGCGTGTCTGTAGTTGTAATTTACAATCAAAAAGCGTTCGTTGTATAATTAATTAATTTTCCAAATATATATTGCTCTGTTACGTAACATAATGTATGTTTGATTGTTAAAACATCATTCGGAAATGAACAGTAAATCCGTACTTGGCCATGCGTATTGTATTCATAAGTTATTTGCATTTTTTCCTTTCATCGCTGGTTAAGCTGCGTATTTGTTGGTAATGTTGATATGTAAATACGTGAGTTTGGATATTATTCTCTACAATTGTGTTATTTATTCAGATATGCAAATAAACAGCAAATTTGCCGGTGTAACTAATATTTGGCGGTTTCAGTGCGGTATTTGTATATTCATTAAATTAATTTAACAATTTCGTTATTTGACAGTGCGAAGACTTTATGAGTACAGTCACCAGCAATAATATCTGCCCCAGCAAATCGTGTATAAATATCTGCCACGACTCTATTTCTACGGCCGTTAGGACGTGTCAGATATTTTTGCCGGCTTTGTTACCGCAGATGATAATGCTGGTGGCTGTACATGCAGTGGTCCATTAAAAAAACTTACGATTTTACAAGTTAATACTGGCAACAACGAGGTCAGAGCAGTTTTAGTTAAAGTTTTTGTTTGACTGAATTAAAACTGGCCAAGTATTCTCATGTTGAAATTAAAAAGAAATTGTATATAAATAGGCAAATATGTACCTAAACGCAGTATCTCGCCACTAAAATAACAATATTATTGTTTTTCTATACAACGTTAGTGCGCACCTAAAAGTAAAGTGGTAACATCACAACATGCGGTCAATTAGTCTGGGCCTTTTTTGCTATCGCTAACAATGTCTGATTTTACCTCTTAGTTTTGTTTTTTGGTGTGCTTTAATTGCGATTGGGCATCCTGAAAACAATATAGGAAACTAACCTATTCTTGCAATTGTCTGCATCAGCGCCCTAATAGATTTTTGACTTTCTTCATCTAGATATATATATATATGGCTAGCTGACATAATATAACTATTACATTTTTAATATTACTCGGATTTCGCATTAAGCCGGAGTTTCTCACGTCAATGGAATGCATTGAGAGACCAAGCTGCACGTCTCAATATCGCGCGAAGTGAGCGACGTTCCCTCGAGTCGGTTTTATTGTTTCTCGATGGCGTCTCGCTAGTTACTCAAATAAATGTTCTGCGGGGCTACCTATTCAATGAAGGAAAACGAACACCTATTGAATGAGTAATGCCTTATGCACGCTCTACAATTATTTCGAAAGTTTGAAACATGTTACGATGTAATAAGGAAGAAAAAGTCGTTATAAGTACCTAGGCAATTGACGCCCAAAGGTATTCATTTTGCAATTCAAAAATGTTATAAATTAATTTTAATTTGGTCTGATTATCAACCCGTCATGTACATTAACTTAGACGCACATAAACAAATATGATTCACATACATTGCTTTTCAGAAAAAATGGGTCAAGGGGTTCATACCAGTTTTTAATCGATGACAACTATGGTATAAGAACAGTGCCAATGACACCGACAATCAGTCAAACTTAGCAGTTTCTTGTGCTGTCATAGGAAGTTGAATAACGTATAAGCTCGGAAATATGTCAAATTTTGTAAAGTCACGACTAGCGGCTATGTCACAAAATCAGGAATGCCAAGAACCATCAAAAACAATACCAAATTGTGCCCTATATCAATCATGTCGATCGAAGCATCTCCTACGGTATGCAAGGAGTTTTTTTGTTTATGCTCGTTCGCATATTCATGTTTGCAAGCCGTGGAAATTTGTCGCGCCGTGTTCCCACGAGATTATCAAGTGCGAAGCGTGGCTTAATGCTATCACATGTAGAGAAACCTACGGTACCGGCAGATTTCACTTGTAATACGAGTTGTGTGAAGCTATCAAGTTAATTCCATTGCACTGATATCACAATTGTGTGTGGTTTTAGAATTGTTTTGTTTTAATATTACGGCTCCCATCCCTCACTGGGCCAGAGAGGGGACTAGTGCCGATTCCCTCTCATCTATGTGAAATTGTGAACACCGTCAGTTTATAATCTTACTAGTATTATAAACTCTCGAAAAATTGTGAACTGTCAAAACCTTTTACAATTTAATGCATTATTTTTCGTTAGATTATAATCTGTCGAGTAGAAACCGTCAAATTGTCAAATGGATATCTGATTGGTCGGTCTTACGGCTGAAGTCCCTGTTCAAAGTGTATCGTAGGCAGTAGGGCACAGGGGCTTAATGGCAAAACCGACTCGGATCACGGATAGGTTAGAAGACGGAGATGAACCTCGTCTTCGCGGTTTTTTTTTTTATAAAAGAGCGGAAAAACTAACAATACTAGCCCTCATTTACGCTCCCGGGACCTGATCTGTACCTCATACAATTCAACCAATGAGAGCGCGAGCTGCGTTCCGATACATGCTAATTCACAATTTGACGATTTCGCGTCGACAGATCATAATTTACCGAAAATCAATCCGTTAAATTGAAATTAGTACGTTACGGATCACAATCGTTCGATAGTTTATAATCGCGCGAGTTATATTGTAATCTAACGGCATTTATAATATGTATTACGGTGACATACCTATATATAGTTGGTTATGAATGATTTATAGCTGGCTAGTTATGACGGCCGTGATGATGGTAGATGATCTAACGCGCATATGACATTCTTGGAAAAAGCGTCATTGGCTACGGTAACCAGCTGGCGGGGATACGTTAATTTGCCACCACCGTGGTTACAAAACAATAGACAACTTTACGTGGTCACGGCACGGCTAATCTAATCCCTTATTAGATATATTCCTTTGAGTAATTTCATTAAGGTTTGCAAGTGAAGCAGCAAACCCTGGAGCACTTAGAATTATATTCGGGTCTATATTTCTCTCTCGCTTAGGTACACACAAGTTCTTGTGACAAAATAAACAATTTCACCAGAACCCGAATGCTATTCTGAGAGCTCACGGAATATCCGGTGCTCTATTATGATAACCATAAATTGTTTGTGTAATGATATTTTACGTCTAGCCAATCGTAATATTTAACACCCACTTATCTGCCTTTACATTAACCTAGATATTTCCATTAAAATCGCAGCGCCATGTTCGCTTACATTAATTAAAGCAGTACACAGTACACCTCATTCAAACAAGCGCCTGCTTCGACGTCTGTCCTCTCGCGCTCGTCAAAACAAAAGCGGCGACCCGGCCACGGGTCACTTCACTTGGCGCTATATTCGACAAACAACACTCGCTAACTCGTATCGCACTAATACTATTTTCTTCATATCTATCTCTAACAGCGTGGATTAAGGTCGAGATTGCAACCGATGCAATTAACAATACGAGTGTATGACATTAGTACGTACCGCCAATCGTACCGCTGCTTAGCTTTCACACTTGCTGGAATGAGGTTCAGAATCCTAATGGGAATTAGTGCTGTCAATGTTCTGAATAGGTACCTTCCAGGCTCGTTGTCATTGCGCGCTAATAGTATGCAACGACGAAAAAATAAACAATATCTCAGATATGCTTTCTCTTTATTGGCGCCTGTGAGTGTGTACAAATACAAAATGTTACGCTCTGGCCAGGAAGGGTGTTTTTGCAGGTGTAGCGTGGGTAATTGCCACTTTATAGCTTTAGGTGCTATAATAGTAGTTTATGCAACTGATACATAATCAGAGGCTTTAAAACATGAGTGTGGTTTTATGAAACGAGCGTTAGCGAGTTCATAATAGGATCACACGAGTGTTTTAAGGCTAAATTATGTACAGTTGCATACACTACTTTATCTACACACATATCATAAGTACTCTAAGATGGGTTCAGAAGCCGTAGGAAAATGACCTGCATTGCTACTATAGTGTTACCTGTAAAATATCTTTGTTGCAATCGTGGCTGCATTTACGATATCCGGCGGAGTGTTCATATCGTTCTCGGAGTCACTACTACTCATATTTTAAACTAAAATGTGAATTACAAACAACTTTTCACAATTCTACTTTCGTAACAGCAAAAACCAACAAAGAAACGAAAACAGTAATGGCGGCAATTCGATCCTACGTCAAGACGAATGTTTTTTTTAATCATAGACAAACTAATGAAATCCCTATTCTCATGTCACTCTTGATCAAATGTCGTGCGGTTTATATTAAAAAACATACTGAATTGACGTTTCGCATCGATAACTGTTTTAATATCTAGGGATACTAGAATAGAGACCCACTTGAGTTTTGACAGCTGTTCCAAATTTAAACTCATAACCTTACAAAAATCTGTACTGTAATAACATTACAGTACAGATTTTACCTACTACCACAGACAAGAAAGTTCTCATAGTAAAATTGGTTGTAATAATGCTGGTCATTTCCTACGGTTTCTGAACGCATTTTAGAGCACTAATGATATGTGCGTAGATAAAATATTTTTCAACACATTTGCTCGTAACGTACCTCTTACTGTGTCGCTTTTAGGCTCATAATCCCGGATATTAAACAGGCGTGTTTTATAACATTACGACACTCGTGTGTTATGGTTATATCCCGATTAAGTCACGTTGGCACCTTGCAGCAAGATGTATGCATGAACACGGTGCATTCTTAAATTAACCGGGTTGTACAGAATGTACAGCTTTTTTTTAATTCTCGGCAAATGGATTCTTACTCGACTAACCAAATTAAATCCTTTTTGTTAATTACTTAATTGACTATTTATTTTTGGATATGATATAGAAACGTTTAATTTAGTAAAACTATTCATTGTTGATAACATTTTACATGAATTAATAAAACTAACATTTTAAAACGAAAATATTTATTATATTTTGTATTGGCTGTGCGCAAACTTCACGAAAAAAACTGTTGCGCGCCATTATAGGTTATTTCACAGATATTTGTAAACATTGTTAATGGGTGTTTGGTTATTAACAAAAATGTTGACTCGTGGTGACTAGAAAAGTGATAAATAGAATGGACGCCACTGGAAATTCTTGGCAATGTATACAATATGTGAGTTAAAACCTGTTGCCATCAATAAGTAATGAAAATAACTTGGCAGGCCTGTAAAATTTTCATCTTATGAAAAGGATTTTTTCCTCGCAAAATGTGTTGAAAAACGTCGTATGAAACGCGTGAGCTTTGATAATTACATCCTCGGCTCTCTTATCACGCTCACCTGCGACTCGCGTGATAATTCCGCCTCTGATGTAATTATCAACATAACCTCACTTGTATCAGAATGTACTAAAGTCTAATACCTACTTACATAGGCAGTAATTTTGCGTGTCACTCTCACATAAGTACATAACGTAAAAGGGTTTAAGAGCTAGCATGGAATTATTGGCATCCGTTTTCTTAGCATGGATATGTGCAAAAAAGCCAAAATACATTTTATTTTGTATTGAAAAGCCTTAGTTTTCATGTAAGAGGTGCTAAGAAATTTAATGGTATGAAGTAATATAGAAATAATATTACAACACACCCTGGGGTCGACAAAATAGTTTCCTGAGAGAAAATTGTGTAACTTTTCGAACGAGCGTTAGGACAACTCGACGGTCAATAATGACATTTAGATCTACATAACGTACCTATATATTTACGTTAGAGACAGAATAAAGTTCAGTGTAAGTTCGCCTTTGTACCGATTTAACTTTTTTTTGTCTGTATTTTTGCCTGTGTCTTGTGTACAATAAAGTATTTACATACATACATAATATACGCAGTCGACCAGCTGAATTAAGCAACTCTTGGTATATTTTTAAATAGCTCGGTAAGTTGTAAGTAAAAGCTAACTCATAAATATTGTTCTTTCGAGTGTAGGTTCTAACAGTGGATCTAGATAAAGTAAGCAGCTAGGTACAGGTATCCGGTTGCCCGCATTGACTAACGACACTCTAGGCCTGCCGAGGGTCCCCGCCGCACCGCATACACATGAAGCCTTTTTATAGGTCATCAACCTGGGCCCTGGAACCGCAATTGATTTACTGGATGAGGCTCCGCCGACGATAGTGACGATATACCTACAGTATAAATACCACGTAATATTTTGAACATGCATATAAAAACATATGTATTCTAACGACCGGTTAGCCTAGTGGATAGTGACGCTGCCTACGAAGCTTGAGGTCCTGGGTTCGAATCCCGGATAGGGCACATATTTGTTTGATGAGCATGAATATTTGTTTCAGAGCCTTGGTGTATGTATTTAATTACTTATATCTATTAAATATATCGTCGGCTACTATGCGGCTAGTTGGATGTGTGTAAGATTTTCCTAGAATATTTTATTATTGTTATTTATTTTCCACTGTTTTTTTTAAAAGCACGTGCAATGTTTAAATAAGTTATACCAAATCTGTGAAAAAGCAAAAAGAAGAAAATATACAACATTAAACTTGAATCGTGAAAAAAGTTATTTTAGACCATATTGTAATTTTGTCTAGGGTATAGTTTACAATTTTATAATTCGATTTTTTTAACAGCCTACAATTGACAGCCGTCATCCCCGTACAATTGTGACATATGATATATGATGACATAAACTGTACTGGGATGACAGCTGTCAAACATTGGATGTAAGGGCATTTTCACTTATAATTCTTTAATGAATGATCTTAAGAACGAATAGTGTAATGTTTTTTATTTGTGTTCTGCATTGTTGTTGTGGGTGCCAACCAGTTATCTACATTAAATTTGATTATTCTACCTCGACCGAACTCAGCTCAGCAGGGCTAGCACAACTGACGCCGCGCCGCGACGCGAGTCGAGAAGGATCTACCCTCCTCTTTCTCATTTGCACGGTGCGAGTAAGACAGGAGACGCTCAGTCGCGCGCGAAAGCGTCTGAGCAGCAAGTTGTGCTAGACGTACAGGTGAATATAGAGAAAAATATTTGCCAGATATGAGACCGAGCTAGATCGATTTTTTCGCAGCCTGTATTGCAAATTTCACTGTAATCGTTGGAGCCGTTTTCGAGAACGTTTACGCAAGACGCATGTACATACCTACTATTAGAAAATATTGAGATTCTCTTGAGATCAGTAGTAGCAGCAAATTACCCTACCTCTAATGGATTCATCATCCTCCGTTAACCGTCCTCCGTCCAACGTTATTCCCTGGTGTCCTGAAGGAGCCCGGGGTCTGCTTTGACACCTAATCCCAAGATTTGGCATAGGCGCTACGTTTTACGAAGGCGACTGCCATGTGACCTTCCAACCCCGAGGGAAAACAAAACCTTATTGGGATTAAACCGGTCTCCTAACTCAAATGGATTATTATGCAAAAATATCAATTATTTGAGGCACTAACCTAGATGAAACAATACCTTGCTTGAGTAATAACATTTATCAATCCAGACCCCGTATCATGGTCGGCCTTATCACGCGATTAGTGACAAGATAGGAGCGTCGTCTCGTTCTATCGAACGGTGTCAGCCAGTGACGGACGCTCTATCTTGTCACTTATCGCGTGATAAGGCCGTCCATGCTACGGGGTCTGGCTGGCATGCAAGTTACCAGTAAGCGGGGAGAGCGCATCTATCCACTGTATATCAACGTGGGCAATAGGAATCGCGCGGTATGTTATGGCGCCGCACAGTAAACATCTTAAGAAAAGTAGTTAATGTAATACAGTAAACTACAGAAGAATAAAGATTATTTCACGTGTGAATAACAGAATCCTGATCAAAAGTAAAATAAATCAAGTATAACTATACGTTGATGTTTAATAAGTTACTGTAAAAAAAACATTTTTGGTACCTACAAGCTTTTATTGCCAACTGTACTTTTCTGTATGCCGACATCGACTACTCGTTGAGACGATTGTAACGAGCCCAAACTCAAAGGGGTTACGTCGGTTAAGTCCGGGATTCCCAGATTCACCTTCTGTCTCGATCATCAGATCAGCTCGAACTTACCGTAATATTAAATTGTTATCCGAACTATACTTAAACACACAATTTCAGCTCAATCGGTTAAAGATCGGACAAACATAGTTACATACATTGCAAGTTAAATAAAACCTTGTGAAAAATAATAACGTCCATTCTAGAAGAGTGCTCGTTATTTCCTTATACCTATGCAAAACCTTACTTTACGGCATTAAAGATCCTCTTAAAGCCCCGCTGCGTTGATGTAGACTATATGTAATGTAGAGCGTTGTGTTGAACACTTGTTTAGGATCTATTCACATGTACCTCTATTATTTGTTACTCTATAAGATTGCTTAGATAAGAATATATTTCTCTAGAGCTAGTAACAAAACTTTATACCTAAATATATTTTGTGTGATGAGCACGAATATTTGTTCCTGATGTCTTCTATGTATTAAAGCATATATGTATCTATATAAGTATGTTTATCGTCGTCTAGTACCCATAGTACAAGCTTTGCTTAGTTTGGGACGATCGATTTGTCGGCTATAGAGTATTCAGAGTCCCCTGACAGCACGCTTGTCATGTCGCTTAAACATAAACAAGGCTTTTGTCCTTCAGAAGTGTTCTACTGTTAGCAACTTGTGTAGTGTGACCACGTATACTGGTCGCGTAGCACCCCATTACTTACCCGTTCCGTTCCGCGCGAAAAAGAAAGTTGTTATTTTCATCTGGTAATTTTCCTCTTAGTTGTTGCCGGCACAGGTAAAGCAATGGTATTAAGATACTAAAGTGTAATAAATTGGCCATAAATACCTAACATTTGTAAAATTACAAGCTTTATAACAGAATAAAAAATTAATAAAGAATTGTACTAAGAGAAGAGTGTACTAAGTAAGTATATCATTTTAACAAACGCTTAATTAATTTTACATCATGACCATCAAATTGAATGAAACTAGATACTTAAAATCGTTGATATTAAAAATAGCATAAACATACATACTTAGATTTATATACAATAAATAAAAAAACATGTAGGCCGAAAAAGCAGCTATACAAGTCAAATTTTATCAGCTTTTCTGAAAAAGAAGACCACTGTCAAGAAAAAACAAACTCAACAGTCGGTAATATTTTGCCAAAAATATAAGTAAACCTGAACAAAGAAAAACTTATAATCCGTTGTTCTACAAGACATCATGTCCAGACTGTGTTACAGAATACAAGGCTGGGCGATTTAAAAAAAACGAAGCGGATGGAAATGTGAATATTAACTAAATCGTTAAACATGCTTTTTTACAGGAACTGTGCCCTCTAGTTTCTTAGGCGTGATACACAATTAGGTACTATAAAATTCTGAATGATTAAGCTATTGTGGACTCTGGTTTGGGCCATGCATTTCTGTCAGTTTAGTCCTAAAACCTGTATTAAGCCTGTACAATAAATAACAGCACATCGCACGTGCACTTTTGTACGCCATTTTAGCACCCCAAATTCTAGTAATTATGTATGGTTTTATTACTTTATTGTACATAAAACATTACAAAATGAAAACAGATAAACAAATAAAGAAGTGTTTTTTCAAGGCGAGCTTATCCCTTTAACGGATTTCTTTGAGCTAACCTAAAAACAATAGTAATAATTAATATACGAGTATACCCATTACCCACTACGAGTATTAGTTTCTGATAAGGTTGATAATTATTAAAAATCTGCTTAGGTAGGAGTACGACTAAGTCTCAATCAGTGATCTATTCTTTGTTTTAAGCCCACGTGGCACGCATTATGAGAAAAAGAAAAAAAAATATATACGACCGCAATTAATTTACTAGATGAGGCTCCGCCGATAATCGTGATAGTTACCTACAGTATAAATACCTACGTAATATTAAGAACATGCATATAATATACACATATGCATTCTAACGACCGGTTAGCCAGTATACGCTGCCTACGAAGCTGACGGTCCTGGGTTCGAATCCCGTTAAGGGCAAATATTTGTGTAATGAACACCAATATATTTATTTGTTTCTGAGGCTTGATTGTTGTTTGTATATATTTAAGTAAGTGTTTATATCCATTAAATCTAGTTTTCGTCTAGTATATAATTTATTTAATCGTATGGCATACATTATTTGGCCTTTTTAAAGTTTGTCACTCTTTAGTACCACCCAGGGGACACGTGCAGGGTTGTGGTAGCTAGCTCCTGCGGACGCGAGTAACAGTTGTCCCCCCTTTGTCAAGTGAGTGGGCAACTCGACTGTTAGAAGTTTTTTAAGCCGCCCGAAGGCCTTTAACTCGGCTTAACGACTACTGTCATAGACAGCAGCCGGGATCAACCGCTTAGCGTGCCTTCCAAAGCACGGAAGCGCTCATTTATAGTAACCAATCAAACACACAGGCGGTCACCCATCCAAAGACTGACCACTGCCATATTTGCTTAACCTGCGTTATCGTTTCAGACTCGCAGGCGCCGCTAGGCTATGAGCGCTTCAAGTTATAGTTAGTATATAATATATAGTCGTCATAAGTTCATAAATCATAACACAAGCCTTACTGAGATTACTATGGGACTAGTTAGATTTGTGTAAGATTGTCCCCTTTATCATCATCATATCAGCCGAAACACGTAGACGTCTACTGCTGGACATAGGCATCCCCCAAAGAGTGCCACATTGCCCCTTATTTATTTTTATTAATATTGTTTTGCAGCAATCAAATGTAACAACAAAATGATGCGAAACTATGGACAATCTTTGCTAATACCTGTAACTGCTAACAACATTTGCAATATTAATTATGCGACCGCGGCAGCTTAATGTCCTGGGTTAATAACGGTCGCTGCCCGTAGAATTTACAAACGGCAATATGCCGAGCATAACTATTTGATGAGACCTTCACAGAATCATCGCTGTCGGGGTCCAGAATTCTAGGGATTTGCTGACGGTTTGATAAAGCTAGCGCAATGAATTTGCTTAGAAAACTTGTGGTTAGCAAAGTTCAACTGAAGTTATAGGTAAGTATTATACGTTTATTTCGTTCTACTCGGATTGGCTGAACTCGAAACAAATAGCGAAATGTTGGCTTGGTTTCTTATATGCCGTGTCGTGTGTCCGTTGGGAAGAGCAGTGAATATTTATAATAAGTAGGTACCTTAATCATGTGTATGCTTAACTAAAGGTAATTTTCAGTACCTACAGTTACGTATTAGGGTGACAGCGGAGACGTTATCAGAAATCACAAGACATACAAATAGAAATACAGTAAAACCTGGATAATTGACGTCAGAATCAGAATCAGAATCAGAAATTATTTATTGTCAGATTGTGCATATTAGTACATAATACAGGTGTTACAATAGAGTTAGGAGTGTGTCACAATCAACCGTATTTCGGCATACAATATAAGCTTAGGACCTAATAGTAAACAGTTTAAAGTACTTAGTAACTAGGTTAGTAATATTATCTATTTAATAATAATAACATTTGTTTTTTGAAAGAAATCTTCCAGAGTATAAAAACATTCATCCAACAAGAAGGTTCTCAGTTTATACAAAAATCGTCGGCTTGGAAGTTGTGTCCATGAGATAGGAAGTGAGTTATAAATGCGGACAGCCA
The DNA here is from genome assembly GCA_947578815.1 of Epinotia ramella. NCBI lineage: Eukaryota > Metazoa > Arthropoda > Insecta > Lepidoptera > Tortricidae > Epinotia > Epinotia ramella. The sequence goes on from OX388205.1 coordinate 20,065,004, forward strand.
TTTGATAGCAGTTTTTCTTATTTACGCATAGTCTGACTTTTGGAACTACCAGAGCCAAATGCGTTAATGTTCGTTTGCCTTTGTTGCATTTCTGAACGAATAATTCCAAATTATATTTAACGAATTTACACATTTCATAAATATATAAGCCTGGAACGGTCAGGATCCCATATTTTTTAAATAACGATTGGCATGACTCAGACCACTTTACGCCGGCTATAGCTCTCACACATTTTTTTTGCGCTACGAAGACTTGTTTAATGTTTGTGGCATTTCCCCACAATACTATTCCATAGCGCAATGCCGAAGCAACATAGCTATGATAAACTAGTAGCGCGGTTTTGTCAGAAGTAATAGCTTTCAGTTTTTTTATGGCAAAATTAAATTTATTAATTCTAGTGGAAACTACATCTACTTGTTGTTTCCAATTTAAATACGTATCTATGGCCATGCCTAGAAACATGGTACTCGTTACTTCTTCAATTTGCTCGTTACCCATTTTTATATTTAATGGTGCTATTTTACTATTCCTTGTCGCAAATCGAACCAGTTTTGTTTTGGAAGCATTCATGCATAAACCATTCTTTTGCAACCAATTTGACACGTCCGTTAAGGTAGTATTTATGTTCTCTGTAATCTCGTGGGTTTTGCCTTTAATAATTATCGTTGTGTCATCGGCAAATAAAAGGCAATGATGCCTTATACATGATGGAAGATCGTTTACATAGAGCAGGAACAGAAGTGGCCCTAAAATGCTGCCCTGTGGTACTCCACTGTGGTTAATTCGTGAGGCAGAGTTGACACTTAAATTGGAGTTATCGGTAGCTGATTTATATTGAATTTGAGTTATTTGCCGACGCTCTGATAAAAGGGGCCAGCAATTTTGAGTCAATTAAAGAGGTATTTCATCTAACCAGGTTAAAAAAATGTGGTCTCATTTATACCGGTCCTCAATATTTAACAGAGGTCGTAATACTGCAAGTTTCTTTTATGGAGGTGCAAGTAGTGCTAGTTTATAGCAAAAACACTAAACCCTAAAAATCGAATACCTAAATCATATGTAGGTATGTACACTTGTACAGTACGTCTAGCACAACTTGCTGACAAGCCGCTTCGCGCGCGACTGAGCGTTCCCTGTCTCATTCGCACCGTGCAAATTCGAAAGAGGTGGGTAGATGTTTCTCGACTCGCGTCGCGGCGCGGCGTCAGTTGTGCTAGCCCCTCTGTACACAATAACAGTGAGATGAGTGTGATGTGAGTGAGTGTGAGTGCAGTTTCTATGATATAGAAAAAACTGCTACGTAAATATTCTTTTTGTAAATGATTTCTTTTAATTTTACATATTAAACAGATCGTGTTTAAAATATTCATATTACTGTTTTACTTGAAAATGTGTAAGTTCGGGTTGATTTCATGAAAATCGCTATAATAACACAATTTTGAAATACAGTTATTATATTGTAGATACAACACATTAAAACTACCTTCCAAAAGGCAAACATATCAGTAAGATTTAACCCCCTTTCAAATGTAGAGGCCGTGGATGCCTCGTATAACAATTACAGAGGTTATTTCATTTGTAACTATGTAACTAACACCTCTTATATGGGTCGGTAAAGACCTGAACTAAAATGTTTCATTCTGTTAAGATAAAAAAAAGAGATATAAGGGCGTTTCAATAATAGAGGTCTTCGGTGTCTCGTGTGCCAATTACAGAGGTAAGTTATAAAAAAAAAATACAAGTGATTTAACAGCACTTCAATTATAGAGGTCTTCGATCCCTCGTGTTTTAATTACAGAGGTAATATCAAGTAAAATGTTATAAAATCCAAATGTCAATTATAGATATCCTGAAATTTCCGGCTATTTGGTTGCAATTATAGAGATTTTTCAATTATCCAGGTCTCAATTAACCAGGTTTGACTGTAGTTTATAAATATTATGACAGGAAAAAAATATACAAATACTGTCAGATTCTACAAAATATTTAAAACAGTAAGTAAACTTGCAAATTTGAGTTACCAAAGCATTTAATAGAGTCTGTGTATTTTCTTTCTTAGTCTCATGATAGATAAAAATCGTACAAAAATAGTCTAAAGTTATTATTATTGACTGCACTCCAATAACACTCTCGAGAAACCGTACACACGGTTAGAAACTATATTAGCGCATGAAAATCAGTCGCATTCGCAAACTTACACATCGAATGTGAGCGTAACAACGATTTTTTGTTTTGTTCAAATGCGCAAATGTGAACGGAAGTGAATTCTGTAAAGTTTCTGCAGCGAATAAATTGAATCACGTATTGGAACTGTCAATCTTTTAGCAGTTTTACAACTCGGGATTTTGCTTGATTAAAATGCTTTTGCTTCTAATGGATGACACTGAAGGTGAAGGCTGAAAGATTTACGATAGATAATTTATAAGACTATACGTGCATAGGTACCTATGTGTCGAAAAACCAAGGCACAGTTCATCAATTTAGAGTGGATGTAGAGTAAATTACTTTGTGTGGAGACACATTAATCAATAGCGGATGATTAATGGAAGCCAGCCCACGATCCTGATCGTTGATGGATTATCCTTCCATATGGTCCTGCATAATTTGTTGAATGATAAGCACCACCTGTGCCTTGCTTGTTACAGTTTGCCCCTATAATTCAAATACTTACTTTTTGCAATATTTAAGCTCCGATGTGTCATATCATAATAAACGATTGCTCATCAAACAAAGTACTCCTTAACGTAATTAAACAATCCACAGAAGAAATTATTATGAATATTTCAAAGAAACATACAGGCAGGTCAACTGAGGACTGCTACATTATTTTATATTGTTAGCCTAACAACAGTAATGAGAGAAATAATATGTTCGCTTTTTTCCTTTTGGAGATTTCTAAAGAAATCTGTTAACAAGGAATAAATAGAACCTTTTTATCCGGTCGAAGTATTCAGTTGCCTCCGGCGGTTGCGGTGTAGAGATTGGCAGCTTAAATCCGTACAAATCCCGCCTAGTGGAGCCTCTATGGAAAAAACACAATCGTATCAAAACATTCGACAAAAAAATATGTTACCCTTACCTCGTAATAGAAAGCAACGTGACATTTTCGCACACCCCTTCTGTTATCATATTTGTGGAATATCGTATAAAATTTGGGAGGCGTAAGTCTCTCGTGTACAGAGAGTTTATTTTAGGAAACCGCATATAAGTACATAGATATAGTGGCTATGATGACCATGAGTACCGTAGAACCCCGTGACTTCGCCTGGATTTCGCAGTTTTTTTAAAAATTCTCACAGATTTACACTTGTTTTTGCTTGTTAAGATCAAAAAACTAATTAATCTATATGGGACTTTAGTTTACAGTAACTTAAGGTCTAAATTTCGCTAAGGAATGGCTACAATTGGACTCTAAAGGTGGTAGGCGAAGTGTAGACAAAATGCCCTGTCTTCGCCTACATACTGCCGGAGCGTCAGTTATAGACAAAATTTGAAGTTGCCGCCAACTATCTTATTAATTTTTATCCTGTTTTCGATTATGAACCGTAACTATCCCAGATAAGTCATATTTAAAAAAAAAACGATGGTAGGCGAAGACAGGTAACGATCTGAAGTTAGTTTCATACATTTACTGTTTTTTCGATAGGGTTGTCAAAAATTATGTTGACTAACTCGACAGCAAAAAAGAAAGGGTAATGGATTAAGTTAAGACTAATGAAAATCAGTTTTCCCGTTTAAGAGCTACGGTGCCACAGCAAACATACAGACATACACACATAGCGGCCAAACTTGTAAGACCCCCTTTGTTCGTCGAGGCTTGAATGACCCTTAGATTCAGATTCAGATAATTTATTCATAAATGTACATTTCAATTAGGTATATGTCAATTAAAAAAAATACACAGCTTAATATCTACCTACTTATACTACTTATACAATAGCTTAACATTAAGAACTACTCCGGTTATGGAATGAGCTCCCTGCCGAGGTTTTTCCGAGGGACTACAGTATGGGGTTCTTCAAAAAAGGAGTACGTATAAATTCTTAAAGGGTCGGCAACGCGCATGTAACACACCTGGAGTTGCAAGCGTCCATAGGCTACGGTAACCACTTACCATCAGGTAAGCTAAGCTTGTTTGCCACCGACGTGGTATTTAAAACTAAATAAGAAATTTTAAACAGATCACAAATTTGGATTGACAACCCTAGGGGCAGGCGAAGTGTAGCAACAAGATGGCCGGAACATGACCTCAGTTACATTTTAACACTATACATTTCGTAGTTTTTTGTGGAACCTGCCCTAAAATCTAGGCGGGAATTTTAACTTTTATAAAAATAGGCGATGTTAGGTATCCCAGGCGAAGTCACGGGGTTTGACGGTACCTATTTTACAACACGCAAATAGTATACCTACATAATATTTGAATAACGAATTTTAAATAGTAATTTCAACAGCTTTGAAGAGAATTTATAAAAACATATCGAGCCACAATATGCTGGTTGCAAATGATTGTATGTGGATCGGAAGCAGGAATCCATCTCCTGTCGCCTGCGATCGGAAAACAATAGGGTGCACTCGTCGTCGCAATGGACACGAAAGTGCACAAATATAAAAATACAACCAGCTTTATGGCTTTGCAACATTGTCATCCATTTTGTGTATCGGGTGATTTAAAATAACAAATGCGTTTTCAAGGAATTGATAGCTTCAGCTGATGGAAACAGGATGACATATTCACAGTAACAGGAAGTATTTCTATGAACATTTGAACGGATTTTCGCGAAAACTCTGGTGTTTTAAATAACTCTTTTTACGTACTTATCAAAGGTCCACTATTTGACGTTGTAAAATGAGAGTATTTTATTCGAATTCAAATCAAAACACAAGTTCACAGAACTCACTTTGTGTGTACAGGTACCTAATATACCAATATTACCTAATATGAAACATAAACGTTGAGTAAAGGTCTTTCATGAGTTCCGACCATTGTTTAAGAGCTATGCAAGCGGCACGATAATTGTGTGCCGAGTTACTTGAGTTCAATGCTGAGTTCTAAACTACAAATTATACAACCCACATGTAATTTGTTTGCAAGTCAGCGCTTAAGCTGTTCTGAATAGAATTTGTGTTAGTACCTATGTGTATATGTATGATCTTCAGCCAAGATATGCTATCAACGATGCATCTTTAATTTCAAGGGTAGGTACTTAGTGAACATGTTTCATGATATATATAAATGGTTTTTTTTAATGCTTGTAGGTACATACATAAAATGAGTACTGAATTTTCTGCCTACTCAAGCGAAGAAAAGAATGCATTCAGAGCAATATAACGAGGCAAAAGCGTACTTCAAGCAGACGAGTTGGCTTTTAAACATTTTTATCTGTGCTCGGACGCTATAGACGATTGCAGCCAATTATTCCCGTAGACGCACGCTCTCCTATTGTTTCATGACTTTGTTCTGGAAAAAGCTATTTTCTTCTAACTAGGCTCAAAATTAGCTTGTTTGGATTTTTGTTGGTAGTATCTTTTAAATAATAATATAATAATAACGCTAGGAGAATGATGAGTATCTTTTAAATAAGTAGTTACAAATCTTTTTTGTAACTCAAATTAAAATAATTTATTACATGCATATTTCATTTTACTTGACGACATCTGTAGCTTAGTTGGTAGTGACCCTGCCTTCGAAGCCGGAGGTCCCGGGTTCGAATCCCGGTAAGGGCATTTATTTGTGTGATGATCATGAACATTTGTACCTGAGCCATGGATGTTTTCTATGTATTAAAGTATTTATATCTATATAAGTATGTATATCGTCGTCTAGTACCCATAACTACAAGCTTTGCTTAGTTTAAGACTAGAAACATGGTCCCCAAATATTTATTTATTTATTTAATACTTATTAAGTTATATTATTAGAATAATATTGACCCAGAACCGCTCACTTGATTTCGGATTTTAAAAAGGTTGCTTCTAATTTTTCTTTATCAAAGTAGCCTATACTTTCCTTGGCAACCACATTTGCCACAATCAGTTTATGAATCCGCGAAATTTGCAACCGTGGTTGCCACAAGCAGGTGAGTGGATAATACACATTTTTATAGCAACAATGAAATAAAAACAAGCTGTGCAATGGATGAAAAACGTGGTTGTTGCCTTATAAATCTTATAATGATAATGTTTTATATTTTCCTTATATTCTAGACTAGCTCAATACGATTAAATAAATAAACAATAGTAATTAAATGATTACTGAAAAACATTTAGTAAATAAACACATGCATATTGTATTTACGAACGCATTTTTACATTAAATAGATAGTAATGTTTTTGGGTAGTGTCTAATCTAAAATCACCCAGCTTCACGTTGCAGCATATTTCCTTAATTATCCAGTTTTAAGACTTAGCAACGATCACAGTCTTAAAATCAAATGACTTTTCTTAATAACCATTTATTATATTTATTCAAGAGTAAATTTGACTAAATAAGAGCAGGTTTCATTACTTACCAGATCAGCCATATTAAGTTTGATATTTATTTATAAATTGAACCTTTATCTAATTCGGTCATGCGGGTTTTAACTAGCAATTTTACTACCGAAAGTCAATTTGCGCAAATGACTTGCCCGTGTAAAAAAGCTGCAGCAAGACAACTGCATTTTTTCCAAAATAAACCTTGTGCATGTTGACTTCCGCGAGTTATTCCTAGTCAAAACCGCTTAACATCGTTGTTCGGGTCTACCCGTAATTATTTGCTCAATATTGCAAATGTGTTAGGGGTGTGTCGTACGGCGGCTCTGCCAAAAGGACCACAAAGGTTAATTAGGAACCCAGCAAGCATTGCCGACCTCACAATTAACTGCTAATCCGTTTTGATTGCCCGCACAGTGCGTGCTGCGATTTCCTTGTGAAGCCGTATTTGACTTGACGCTCGGCCATGCCATTAAGCTTGTAGGTATTGCTCGAAACTATGTTACGGAAAACGGTTCCGCATTGTCGGATAGGAATATGCTTGATAAATACAGTGGACCAAATATAATTTGCACCGATTTTTCAAAGAACTGATATGGAAAATTGGTGCATATTATGTTTTGTGAATCGCAACATCACGCTCCAATTTTTATCTGAGAATATTAAAGTCGCAGTGTTTGAATACTAATTACATCTAAACAAAATGTTATTTGAAGTACTGTTAGGGAAAGGGAGATTTTAATAAAATATTTTAGCACTACATCTCTGTCATAATCAACAGATCATTCGATTAGACCTGTGTAAGATTATTTCCTAATATTTATTTATCCCTAATATTTTATTTACACATTTTGGACATGCAGGCGAGTACGAGTAGTAGCGCGTAAATGTATTCAAAACAATAACTGACCATACTCATATAAAATACTAGTATTAGAATCCTATGTCTTAGTAAAATACAGCTGTATTTCAGCTGTTCAAATGTAATTGCATTAGCACACGAGTTTAACAAACAGGTAAACTTGAGATTGCCACGACCATCTTGATAAAGTGAGAAGAAGATTGCTTGCCAGTTGCAAACCTGACAACATTTTAATTGTGGGGGGTAAACTTTATTGGAGTTTTATAGACTACGAGTATGTATATTCATTTTGGATTCGGATTAATTGATTTCCCAAAGATAGACATCATAAGAGCAGACTATGTATTCAGGGCTTCATTCGGCCCATCTTGCATCTTTTATTACACATACCAATCGCATTTTAGCGCTTGTCCATGGCAAGTTAGAAAACATAAAAATGATTTACGAGTACAATGCAGTATGAGTTAATTATTATTTAATTATCACGCAATACAGAAAAAATATGGTAGTAAATGAAATTTAGGTTTTAGCTATTTCGGGACATCTTTAGTTCATCAAAGTATCCTGACTGACTTCGCTAACCTACGCATCGTAACCGCATTGTCGCCCCCAAACTCTAACAAAGCAGTCATTATTCATGTTTGGAAGTTGCCGACGAATTCGGTCTCCATCTAGCGAGCGGGTTACGCCGAGCGCCTTTCCCGATATTTAATCTGAAACAGCTTTAAACATGAAACTTGCTTTTTCAAGTTGGAGTTATCCAGCCAGTAATGGTGCTCGTTCAATAAAACACCAATGTTTCTCCAACTGCATTGAACTCCTTTGAATGAAACTTTTGATTAGTTTCGATACCAATCCGCGCCGCTTGTTTTTGTTGAATACTGTCATGCCTAGTGCAGTGTAGCAAAAACTTCGAATGAAGTCATGGCTGTAAACTAGTTTTCAGTACGAATATCGCTCACAGCGCGAAAAACCAATTAATATATTTAATCCGACGACCACTTTAACCAGTGACCCTGCCTTTGAAGCTAGAGGAGCTGGGTTCGAATGCCTGTTATTTATTTGTGTTAGGAGTGCAAACATGTGTTCCTGTATCGTGGATATTTTATATATAGCAGAGGTTTGTCGCATTTTATGAATTAGGGGGTGAATATGTATTTAAGTATTTATCTGTATTAATACGAGTATGTATTAGTTAAAACTTTTTTTAATTGAAGATTGGGTCGATTTGTATAATAGTGTAATTAAATGTTAATTTATTAATTTAATTAGGTGACCCTGCCTAAACATTGTACAAATATTATATAGATTTTTCTTGATTCTTTAACAATAGCCCCCGGTCAAATCAGTCTAAAAATCAGAATTAGTTTTATTTTAAATTTTAAACTGTCCAGAGCTATAACCACGAACTTGGAATGTCGAAGTTCGGATATCTCTTTCTCTATCGCACTTACTGTACTCGAGTGACAGGGATGCAAGTACACGAACTTCGAGATTCGATTTTCGTGGTAGCGCCGCAGTTTTTGACCCTAGTCTCGCCTAAGCGACGACAGAACCTAAGATGAAAGTCACTGGTTTAGTTAGCTTATTTACTCATGTTTTGCAGGCACCTAGATCGTAGTTCTCAGGAAATACAGATGAAGGGAGCGTATTCCATTCCCTAGCAGTTCGCATTGAGAAAGACGAGGCAAATCGCTTCGTGCGAATAAATGTTAAGTTGACAACATAAGGATGCATTCGCTCCCCACGCCTGGTCGTTGGGTGATGGAACGGGGAAGGTGGAATTAAGAGGCTGACAAGACCTAATTTTGATGAAATTGATGTTTTTAAGCAGTTTTTTAAGAAAAACTATTTGTTTCAAAGACCGTGGACGAGCTCGATACATAATTGGACGAAATCGGCTCGATAGAAAGAAATTGCAAAGATTGGTCTTAAAATCATCTTAAACGGTTCTATGTCTTTATTTTTTTGACGTATGGGTCTGCAATTAAAAACATGAAGTCAACATATTTATACCTAAACCGCTAACGAGTCACATTTTGCAAATAATTCACACTTTTTTTATTTGAATATTTATGTACTTTCTTTTTGTATCTTCTAAAACCGGGCCGCCCAGTGACACTCGTTCTCGTTTACTCCGACACAAATAGACAGTGCGCGCGCTATCCCAAATCCTCAAGGGCATTTTGGTGTTGACAGCGTCTTAAGTTGTGCAATTCCTGAGCACACTCACTCAAAATGTACCCTATAAAACACCGATAGCCGATACCGATTTGTGTACATAGAATTATGTAATATGGCAATTTTCCGTGATCGTACAGGGTTCCTTTTTTCCTCACATCCAGCACTATTACGTTGGGTACGCAGAAAATGACCTCCGTAATAGCCTTTTTGGAAAATCTTTGAAGTTCAAAGATTTTCCAAGAACTTTGTACACAGTTATATTTTTTCCTAAAACGGTGTCGTGTCTCCTAAGAGTTAATTTCCGTATCTCTTGTAGTTTCGGATTTTTCCTCATTGCCCTGTTTGAATAATACACCCTGTATACCTACGGCAAATAATACGTACCATTTTATGTCTTATTTTCATTGTGACCCGAGCCAAAAGGCATGTGCTTAAATTTTTACATAAGTACTTAATTCCTACAAATACAAATTAGTGAGCACCGCTGATAATATTGGCGTGTATTTCAATACAAACTTTATCAATAGAACTACGGACCACGGTATCACTAGCTTTGAACTGATTCTAGTATTACTGGTAGCGCTGTATGGCAAGCGATGTATCACGTTACAATAATAGTAGGAACTTCGTGCAGTTCCGGATAGTTATTAATGAATTATTTGAGAGCGCTGTTTAACTTGTGAACATGATTGACTCTTCTCTCATCTCTCTCGACTCGTCTTACCCAAAACAAATGCTTTCCGAGAACAAATGCTTGAGTAACTTTCAAAATCTTTTTAAATAAACAGGTATTAGGGGCCTTTCACAAATCGATCAAGATTTACAGTACCTAAGTTAAATAAGGTTTGTGTTATCGGTAGTAAATGACGATATCAATACATAATATTATGAACACTTATTTATTTTAGAATTACATTACTGAGAAGTGTACTTATCATATAGAAAGAGTTAGGTCGATTCTTTATGGATCCCATTACCAGATTTCAGTCTTCCTTGAAGAAAATGATATCATTTATTTTATAGTTTAAGGTCTCAAACATAGATATAATTTTCAATACCATATCTTAAATGGCATTCACATGTAACAATACAGGAAATAAATGCAGTTGAATTGAGAACCTCTTCTTTTTGCAAGTCAGCTGAAAACACTGATATGGACTTTAGTTGCGAGACTTCATACAATTAAAAAAATAATGTATATAATACTTAAGTACCTAAATACTTAGTTGAAATATCAACATTTTATTTCATACTAGTTAGTAAACATGCGATAGTATTCTAAGTTCAATATTAGCTGCCATTACGACGGTGCTAAAATATCTGTAAGCTATTTATACTTCAGTGGCAGTGACAAATTCGCCGTCAGTATGTTTAGCATGCAACATATTTCAATAATTAGGGTAGCAATCTGGAATGCACTTTCTATTAATTACTGAGGAGCCTTATTCTAATTAACCCATTATAGACTGAGTTTTTTTGAGGTGTCCAATTTTTGTATTTTTTTAATGTGTTGTTTATTAGAGTATATGTAACGAAATTTGAGCAATAAAAAGTGTGTGTGACTTTTGGTTTTTGAAAAAAACGCTGGTACCATATGGGACCGCTAGGCTCGTACTGAGGTAAAGATTTGGAAATACTATGAAATGAATAAAGTGCTACAAATATGGTTAGTATTATTTATTTAATTAATCAGCCTCTAGAGTTGCAACTTAATAAGATCTAGTACACATGTGCGACCATATTTATTTAATAAAATTAGCCTCCAGGATTTTAAAACAAAATAAAACTCTATTCACTTTACATGAAATTGGTAGTTGCATTCAGCACATAATCCCACGTCACATTTCGAGCATTCCAATCTCGACCGAGCCTGGCAGTTCTCGTACGCACATCTTCGTCGCTTCTGAGAAGGGATGAGAAGGTGGTTTTGACCATCGTACCTTATGGAGTCACTTACACGGTTGTCAGTTCGGGAATATCTCGATGTTTGCGGACGTCCTCCAGTAAGAGGTAGTTTTTGATACCGCGTTAGATACGTTTGTGCTATGTGCCGACGATAGTCCAATTGACTACTTGCAATTCCAGCTTTTCTGATCAAACAGAACCTCTGGAATCGCTGTTGCTGTGGCCTCCGAGTCCCTTACGAGTATTTTGGCTACATTCGGTATTTTTATTGCGGCATGACCGACGCGGTCGTGAGGATTGATGCAATACAACTTCGCACGAGGCGTTGAGTTGTCTGCCGCTTAGAATATTTATTAAAGCACCAGCATCTTCTTCGCCTGAATCTTCGTCGGAAGCAATGGCAGGATCTGGAGGCTCAATATAATTTTTTTCAGGCTCAAGGTCCTCATTGTCCACTAAAATTGCCAATGTCTCGTGTACACTGCATCTAAAATACGACAAAACTTTATAAATACGATAAAATATGATTATTAAATAATACTTGGTTATAATCTTTCGATATAATGTTAAATCGCTTTCGCACATTACTAACAGAAATAAAACTACTTAACCTCAACTAAACTTTATACACCGCACGGGAACCGCCTAGCGATCCCGTACGGTACCAGCAACTTTAACGCACGGTAGCTATAATATTTATACCTACCGGCACTATTTTAAATAAATTACCCTAAAGCCACATTACTAAATTAAACGTTTTTGCAATAACATTGGTTATTTATCTGTTAGTAAACAAAATATCATAACTTACTTGAACGGCGTAAACATTTTTCCGCGAAATTTTGGATGCACCAACTTTGACCTTCAATCACACGCAACTGATGTCACTAAGAACTGATTTAGGTAAACAATATGGCAGCGACGGTGTCCTAAATGAATTTTCACCAATGAGAGCCCGTCTTACGCGCCGCAATTTGGCCAATCACGCGAAATTAAAACTCATAAATAAATGGTCCCATACGGTACCGCTAGTCTATAATGGGTTAACTTTGTATTGATGGGTTTTAAGAACTCACAAACGTATGAATATGCATGTGTATTTGAACACAAGTACAGAATATTTAATTATTCATTTCTATAACTACTTATAGTTGGCGACCGGTTAGCCTAGTGGGTAGTGACGCTGCCTACGAAGCTGAAGGTCCTGGGTTCGAATCCCGGTAAGGGCAAATATTTGTGTGATGAACATGAATATTTGTTTCTGAGTCATGGAAGTTTTCTATGTATTTAAGTATTTATATCCATTATATATATCGTCGTCTAGTACCCATAACACAAGCCTTACTGAGCTTACTATGGGACTAGGTCGATTTGTGTAAAATTGTCCCCTAATATTTATTTATTTATTATTTAGTTACTATTAAGTTTTCAGTCACTGAAATATTTTACTAAGTGTCTCAACTGCTTGATGATTGTTTGTATGTTATCAAGATACTCAAATCATGGCTATAAGTAGTTAATGTTCCATTTTTCCAGAAATATAATAGATTATATCTTTTTAGTCCTTCCCCCCCCTTGGGACCCTATAACCAAGACTTCGCTGTCTGTCTGTCCGTCTGTCACCAAGCTGTATCTCGTGAACCGTGATAGTTAGACAGTTGAAATTTTCACAGCTGATGTATTTACATTTCCGCTATAACAACAAATACTAAAAAAATACTAAAACTTTGAGAAAGAGGTCAATCGTCGAATCCGACTCGGCTGGGCAGCATTCGGGAGGCTACGGCACATCTTTTCGTCCAATATTCCGCAGTGTTTCAAGACGAGAGTCTTTGACCAGTATATGTTGCCAGTGATGACGTATGGCACGGAAACGTGGTCGCTTACTATGGGCGTCATAAGAAGGCTCAAAGTCACCCAAAGGGTAATGGAGAGGGCTATGTTGGGAATTTCTCTGCGCGATCGCATCAGAAATGAGGCTATCCGCACCAGAACCAAGGTAACCGATATAGCCCTCCGAATCGCTAAACTTAAGTGGCAGTGGGCGGGGCACATTGCACGTAGAACCGATGGCCGTTGGGCCGGAAAGGTTCTCGAGTGGCGACCACGTACCGGAAGGCGCAGCGTAGGTAGGCCACAAGGTGGACTGATGACCTGGTAAAGGTCGCGGGAGTCCGCTGGATGCGGGTGGCTCAGGACCGGTCATTGTGGCACTCTTTGGGGGAGGCCTATGTCCAGCAGTGGACGTCTTTCGGCTGATATGATGATGATGATGATGATGATGAGAATAAAATAAATATTAAAGGGAGCCCCCGTACAATAAACGTGATTTTTATGCCGTTTCTATAGATAACTAGCGCCCCGCCCTGGCTACGCAAAGGTATATATTATACATGTAAACCTTCCTCTTGAATCACTATATCTATTAAAAAAAACCGCATCAAAATCCGTTGCATAGTTTTAAAGATCTAAGCATACATACATTTGTTTTATACTATGTAGTGATGGTACGGAACCCTTCGTGCGCGAGTTCGACTCGCACTTTGCCGGTTTTTTATAGAACGTCCAGTATTGACAGCAAATGGAATGTTTAATCTATGAGACTCATTTTATAAAATAGGAGTCGCAAGAGACATCCGGGCTCTGAATATTTAACGAACATGCTATAGTTTTAATTACTTCCATTAGGAAATTCATTTATTCTTTTTTAAGATGGCTGTTAAATGATTATTTTTAATAAAAGTAGGTACCTTTATTTCTAAAGTTAACAAGAGGACGACGATAATATGTCGTGTTGTGTTGTGTTTGTGTTGTTGTTAAAAACGGCCTAAAATTAAGTTAGGTACTTTTAGTAAATTTGTCATATTTGGATTAAAAGACGCTTACGAATAGATATAATGAAAGGTGAAAGTTGCTATAGGTAAGTTGATACAAAATGTTATATCAGCTTACCTATGGCAGTAGTCCTTCCTTACGCCTAAAACGAGCGTATTTTGCAAAATGCTTGCTTTTTCATTCAAGATTACGACATAACTATTAGTATTTATTCAAAAACTGATAACGTACTCAAATAATTATTTCTTAAACTAGGGGCTAACATGGTTAAAATTTTCATTTTCTGTTTCTAAACCTAAAATAAATGAGTTTTCTTAGGAGTCTTTTTCAAATTTTGCAGTGAGAAGTGTCGTTACGGTTCTCAATTTCGCAGTAAACAAGAATCATTAGATACATGAATGATTACAATTCACATCACCAAATCTTTACGAGGGGCTGACATGATTGAAAATCATAGATTCATTTTAAAAAGTTGATAAAACACCTTCAGAGTTATCTTAATTTTTTTGGTGAAAACAGGATTACATTATATTTTTTTACCGCAACTTGTACTTTTATTTTGCCCTAAAAATAATATGATAGCAAATTATAACTTTATGTTAACCCATAAAATAATAATCATAAACTATAGGACCTACGACGCCGTAAATGTATATTTTTTTAAAAGACGTCTAAATCACGCTGCACAGACGTCGCGCCGAAGTTTTTATTTAAAAAATGATTAAGAGGTTAAGAAATGATTATTTAATTACGTTATCAGTTTTTGAATAAATACTAATAGTTACGTCGTATTAATGAAAAAGGAAGCATTTTGCAAAATATGCTTACGCTTCTGGTTATCTGGGCGTAAGGACTCTTAAAATGGTACGTTTCCTTGCAAATCCTTCATCACTGTCAGAATCCGCATTTTGATTACAAAAATAACAGACATCACATTAAACAACTCCTTTTTTAGGGAGGCATCCCTGAAAGATTTCACCTCGGCATTGGGGGTTTATCCCAAACAAATACGAGTACAGGAGTAACGTATTATGATCACATTTTCCTTTATAACATTTACATCGCGTTATCCTCAGTAGTAGCGTGGAACTGGCCAGGAAAAAAGGTACGGGGCTATTTCACGATTTTTTTTAACGAAAGGGCTCGTGTATTGACTGAGGAGATTATGGAGGTTACACTGCCAAATATTTTATTATTCATATTAGTACTCTCTTTGTTCCTTTAATACTTGCAGTAAAATATCGGCTTGAAAACTCTAAGGCCACACTTAGGTACCTACGCATTTGGCGGGGTGGAATCAGTACGCGGTATTTTGTTGTTTTACTGAGAGCTTACTGATGTCATCCAGCATTCCTTTCTCGTCGGTATGCTGTCAGTATTATATTTGCGCTGCAGTAAAATATTGCGTGGAAGCGCCAATCAGAATACACTCATCAAAATGTAGGTGCGCAGTAAAGAATCTTTACTGCCCCGGTGACAAGTAACTAAGTAGGATTTTAAGCAACATGAACCTCATTAATTATAGTAACCTGCAATTTTACTTTGATGATTTAATACAAAATTTGCATAATACTTACTCAATGCAATAAGGAAGGATCTTGAATGATAGTGGAATCAGCAACATATTTTATGACACGTTAAATCTCTGTGTTAAGTGAAGTTTGTAGAATAAGAACACTCTGACTTCAAAATTTTTCTGGTCTAAGAGCGTCCATTTTGTTGAAAAATCTTTAAAAGGAAAACATCATTCTGAGTAGGTAGATATTTATTATTATTTATATTGTTAGAATAATTATATTGACGTACCGTATTAGAAAAAAAAGACCGGGTTGCACTCCGGGAGTGCCGGCAGAAGTGAAAACTCAATGACATTGTAACAGTTTTTCGATCAGGTCACGTGTCCGTCTTACGAATTTTCAATCTGTTGAATCTTACGGTCACGTGACACCTTACGGTCACGTGACATCTTACGGTCACGTGACATCTTACGGTGACGTGACATAATCTTACGGTCACCTGACCTGTGGCGAGTTTAACCATTTTTCCCCATCACAAAAAGTGCACAGCGCCGCTCAAGAAGTTTTCACTTCAAAAACACTGCCAAGGTACCTAAGTTATTTGTGGAGAATAATGAAATGGCCACTAGATTCCGGTTACCCATTTTGACATTATTTCCATTATGAACTTACTCAAATATTTTAGATAGACCAACATTTATTTTGTCACCAAAAACTCACTAGAAGTCACTGTGCAGATGGCAAAGCATCAGTTTGCTATTTTGTGTACGTAAATATGTCGCCTTTTCCGAGAATGTTGTTTTAATAATGTGCTAGGTTCGGCAGCGGGGGGCACCTTCGGTCAACGTTATTGCATGTCCTGTGTGTGACGGAGCAGGCGAAATTATTCAGCCGAAGCTTAATTTGGGTCAGAATGAGATTGGATCGGGAGCCAGTAAATAGGCACTTAAGAATATTATACCAAAACTATTTCTGGTTACGACTTAGTAATAAGCACCTAAAACTGACCGCGGCCTAACGGCTTTTACATTATGCTTAAAGCCTGTTTGGGCCTAAACAGGCTGTAATAACCTGAAAACATGGGCTCTGAATATACATAATAAACAGAACTTTCATTTGGTAATATTTTATTCAAATAGATTTAGGTTCAAACATGCGTACCTTATGTGGCCAGTGACTGCTCAGGAACGCGAAGTATGGAAACGGACACAACTGACTTTTTATAATGGTTTTCATTCCATATACCCCATGGTTTGTTTTTAAACATATATTATTATTAACGGTATGTGTATATCGATCATATTACTTAAATTGAAAAATTCTAACACCACAGAATTGCAGGTCAATGATACCGTCAATCGAATTTGTAAATTACTCGGGAATAAGTAGTTTCATGACAAAGGAACATGGAAACCAACACAAAGGCTTGAAGAGGGTTTAACTTTTCAAGAGCCACGGGCCCCAGCTAAGATAAGAACACCTAAAGAGCTCCTAAATAATTTAATTCGGGTACATTAGGTAAAGAAGGAGTTAAACTACGACGTAGTTTTAAATTAATCTATTACCAATATCGTATCCAACCATTATAATAAAATATTCACGTTCTAAATATATATACACGGTGATCGCGAGGAATCCAAAAGATTTTAACCACGCATTCCTTCCTAAAAAATGAACCCGAGTCAAATCCAGAAAAAAAAGTGTTTTTTTTTTAATTTATCGTTTTTTTTATAAAATGTGG
The DNA here is from genome assembly GCA_947578815.1 of Epinotia ramella. Classification (NCBI taxonomy): domain Eukaryota; kingdom Metazoa; phylum Arthropoda; class Insecta; order Lepidoptera; family Tortricidae; genus Epinotia; species Epinotia ramella. The sequence goes on from OX388205.1 coordinate 20,082,523, forward strand.
ATGACAACTATTGCTTCCCTATGAAACTTATCCTTTTTAATAAAATGTTTCCGATATTTTTTCCAAAAAAAGATGAATTTAGTGAGTGGTAGCTCTGCTGTGACTTTGATGTCTGTCAATAGCGACGCTAAACTTAACAACATAGGTGGCAACGTCGCGATCAAAAGAGCTTAATACACTTAGTAATCACAATAAATAGTTTACATGAAAATGTATGATATCTTTAAAACTAAGTAACGGCGGGTTTGACTCCGGTTCTTATATATTTTTTAAACCTAAGTCCCGGTGCAAAATGTACTTAGGTTGACTGAAGTAGCATGACCGATACGAATGTTTCCGAGAAAATACGATGGAAAGCATCTGTAAAAATAGTGGGGGGAGGCTTATGCCCAGTACTGTGGCTTATTATTAAGGTTAAAGATTATCATATCTATTCATTTTTCCTTTGTAATATTACCTTACCTTAGGTACTATCGAAGAATGAGTAAGTTCAGTCTTCTCTGAATAAAAATATTATTTATACTTAAATTGGATCATTGTGTTAATTAATTACTTTTATGTTGAACTAGATTGAAATAACTCAAACTTTCAGTTCGCTTTACGTCAGCACTAGATTTGAACTTTGATAACACTTCCCGTAAATACAAACACTGTCCTGTCAATACTCATTGATGGATAAGCAAAGTACCTACGTGCTAATACGCCATGGATTGTTATATCATATCGTTAATCTTCGTGACATGGTAATAGGGGTGATTTTCGTTTGTGCGTGTATAGGTTACGTAGTGTGCGGGGCTGCGCACGTATTATGGACGTTGGCTTGTGACTGTGCTTGCGGTCTGCGGTGGGACCGCAGGCTATCGGGGGATATACGACGCCCTACTGTGTTTATACAGAGAACACAAGCCTGTAATACAAAACTAGCGACTTCATGTTTATCATGTTACAAGTCGATACTGCCTAGGAGGACAGCACAAGGATGTGGCCTATAATAGGAGCAAAAAATTAAACGATGGATTGTGAAGCCAATCAGCAATCAGTTTCGAAGGGTTTAACAAAAAAAAATTAAAAAAAACTTTTTTAAGTAACAGCATGCCTGGCTTTTTTTACTCAACTGGAATGCTATCAACATTATTACAGAAACGAAGTTACAGTTACAGTTATTACAGTTTTATTAACATTATGTAATATTTTCAATACGAAAAATCTTGCATAATGTTAAAAAAAACTCCAAAAGTTTATGGAAAACAAAGTCACTATCAATCGGGTGTGTAATGTTTCATAAAAAAACAAATTGCATATTTTCATTTTGCATAACAACGAATCGCATAATTTCAGCTTGTATAAGTGGGTGAATTGCATAAAAACAAAATGAATGTAAACTGTTTGCATAATTTCATCGATTGTAATTATCAAATTTCATATTTTCCAATTGTATAATAAACAAACGCTATAGTAGCCACTCTGTATAATATTTCATCCAGATGCATGCATGCCCAGTATGCATATAATAGTAGATTAAAAAAAAACGGACAATGTTTAGAAATGGAATAAAAATTGTGCCTACTCATTATTGCATGCTTCAAATATTAGGTACTATATTTTCATCAGTAGTGATATAATGTATTTGATCGAAGGACACTTAATCAGGAATTCCAAAAGATTCCCAATATAAATGCGTACATAGGAATATTGGCATTGGCATAAGGTACCTTCCTACGAAAATATTGGCTCAAAACAAAACCCCCCGAAATTTGATGTCAAAAGGTCATCGGAATCAAAGTAAAACCGTGTGAGTATGGCATGGCTGGCTGGATCAGTTTTCAAAGAAAACACCCTTTGCCGATCCCCGTTTATCCTTCTCCGCAGGGAAGGCCTTTTAAGGTTAGAACAGACGGGCACAGTTCACTGTAGAATGGATTCGGGCCGTGTTATTATAGAGGGATACTATAGAATTTGGTAGATGAATAACCTGATCGCTATAAGTATACCATAAGACGACATACTTGCCCACTTATTCACACATATATTGGTATAGACCTGCTTTAGCTAAAATGTCAAGTTCTTTCCACATTTTTGCTATACTCTCGGGCTATCAGTATAATGTAAAGGCGATCCGAATGCTGTCGCTTCCTTAACTTAATAACGGTGGTGTCTAGTAGCCATTTATGATGCTGAACGAAGATCTAAGCGACTCAGCAGCGCGTTCCCACTGCCACACATTAGAGTTGCACAGCATTATGAACAATAATCAATGGTCAATTTCACCAGTGTGTATACAATGCTTGAAGGCTGGTTTTCACAGGAGACAAGGCCGCGGGTTTTTGGCGTTTTTATTTAAACGGCACGTGCTCACCGGTTAAGTTAGCTCGCCGAAGCGAAAGTAGCGCTTTTCAACTGGCTAATGTAAATTATCGCCTTTGGCGTTACCGGTATTTTGGTCAGTGCACGAGGAATTAGTAGATAGCTTTTAGAAAGTATTTCTTTATACCGTAAAGCACACTCTGCAACAGACATTTTTTTGCTAGAATTGGTCAGTGATATAATTCGTAGTATACGAACGTAAAAATTTGTTTAGTGAGAAATAAGCATGAGAGAATCGTATTATTTTATGCTTATTTTTCACTTTGAATTTAAGTAGTAGGTAACTCTAATTCATTATATACAGATTAATATGTACATGATTTTTGAGAAGGACTTTAGCGAGTAATATTTGTAATATTACGTAAATGAAATAGATATAGGTATGTACATACCTAAGTATATATATTTAATATAACACATAATCATAAAATACAAGACAAACAAAATTCAAACCCAAATAATTGAACTTAAATAATAATGTAAACCGCTAATTAACAGCCGCTAATGGCGAAGAGTTCATAATATGCTCCCATTCTCTATATTCCTTTTTAGCTTCGCTAATAGTTGTTTTTCCCCAGCGCCGCTCGCTAAGTGCAATTTATATTAATACCGTCACATTTTCACGCTGGTTACCCGCGTTTTCATATTAACCAAGGTCCGGGCTTCATGATAACGCGAGGGTCCTCCGTCATTTGTTCCGACCATGATTAAATTTACACGGCTAACGCTCAGCGTTACCGAAATTATTTAATTCCCCAATCGGTAGTTGACGAAATATTTTAATGTAGGTCACTAATTAGTTGGATGATTGTGTGATGGTCAGGAATTCGTTAATTTAGTATGCAAAAATAAAGATTAACAATAAAACTCGGCAGCTACGTCCAATAGCGTCTACGAGCACTAGCGGTTAATATAGTAAACAAAGTTGATATGAACGAAAACAAGTCTATTTATTAAGGATTATTGCGCTTGCGGAATAATTTTGAAATAAAATGTGTTATGTTCAATATCCTATCCTATTTAACAAGCAATATTTGTACGAGTATATGTATATTTGAAATCACGTTCTCGAAAACGGCTCTAATGATATCAATGAAATTTGGAATATAGGGGTTAACGGGGCCGAACAATCAATCTGGCTCGGTCTCGGGTCTGGGAAAATTCGCTTTCTCCGTATTTTCTCTACTTTCACCCGAGCAGAGTTCGGTCGCCCCCCTGGACTTAAGATTTATTTTAGGACTAAGCTAGCTCTCGCCCGCGACTTCGTCTTCTTGGACCCGGCATAGAACTGTCCTATATTTTAATCTAGGCTATAAACTATCTTCGTGAAAAGTTTCATCCTAATCGGTTGAGCAGTTAAACCGTGATCGAGTAAGAAACATCCAAACATCTTAACATCCAAACAACCTGTTCGGTACCAGTCTTTTACCGCGGGTATCACTCGGTTGATAATCTGGGAAGAAAAAGACACGTCACTATTTGACGTTTGACGTCTGTCATTTGTTGGATTGAACACCCCATGCTTTGATTTGTATTTGATTTTTGAGAAAGAATTCGGGATATTGATTTATGTTAATTGGAATCAGTTCATAATTGAGGCCAGGCGCTCATATCGAGGAGTTTTGTTTTTGCCTGCCAGTGTTTGGAGCCTGAAGTGATAAATTTAGTGTTGATAAATTGGCGCGCCTACGTGGTGAGCTATCATCCAGGAGCCAGGAAGTGTTCACCAGGACACGCGACGGCCTCGACACACACACTAATACGCATACATACAGATACACATATCGAAGCCGCCCTGTACAACGGCGGATGAAGCTTCCATCAAGGTAAAAGCACGTTTTGTTTGTACCGGACCGATACCTGGCGCATCTTCGGTATGCCACGCTTCTTGGAAGCTATAGCTTAGCGGGGTTATACCGGTCGTTCTAGTCCAGGCCTCTATTCGGGTCAGGAACTCGTCGGGCCCAGCCCTGGCATCAACCGAGTAGAGTCTTGCAAGCCCGGGCTAGTAGCGAACACAACCAATCATGCCAACATCTAAACATCCAAACTTTCGCATTTATAATATTAGTAGGATGACACCTTCTTAACAGTACATTGTTTTATGTCTCTACTTTGCGATACCCCGTAGTAACACTCCCAGTAATGCAAGCAATCATAATCGTTAATGCCTGAGCGGTAATTACGTGACTTTTCGAACGACCATTATTGGTACAAATCTACCTATCGTACGTGCGTAACTACGTACGATCGACCAGCTATTACAAGTTTACGGTATACCGTAAGTAGAAAACCGGCATTAAATTAATTATTCATTGCCATGAAACTCATGAATCCCCTTAGTGATGTTATAATATAATGAATGGTCCGCTCCTACTCCTCATAGTATAAGCTCTTGAATTAATTTGAACAGAAACAAGAATATTTCATATTGGGTTCCGATGGTCATTGTTTCCCTTTGTTTCCTATTTCATGACGTGGACTTCACCCGTCTTGTACAGTCCGCGTTATTTCATTCCCAATTGCTGAAATCTCTGACAGTTTTAATACCCGGTTGATGCCCATTTAATATTTATAATATACCTACGGTCGCACCACCGTGCAGAGTGCAGCTTGTTTTTAAATGAGTTATTCATTGTTGTGCTATTTATACGGGATGGGAATTTTGATGAAAATATAAAATGAAGTGACGTTATGAAATCAATTATTTTGTGAGCGAGTTCATGGTTTCGTCCAGCTAAGAATATTTTTTACTGTGTCGGGACTGTGAAACGGTTCTTGAAATACGAGTATTTCAAATCATCCTAATTTTAGTGGGGATTGTTGTTCGAACACTTTCACTGCTTAGCGGGCGCCTACGCCGTAGTTGGTTTTCGATACATACGAGGAGAACCACGGGATCGGATACGAGCGTAGCGCGTAGCGGTTCTTGGCAGCGAATGTCAACAGTTTTGGGCAACATATAGGTGCCCAGATTTGTGTGTCACCCAAGTACGTTCAACAAGACAGTGTTGAAGAAAACGAGGGTTTGTTGATGCCACAGCCCATTCCAACCAATCGTACGAGCAGCGTTATGGCGCGCAGTGTTCAAAAAAGTTACCCCGAAAGCTCATAAATAAGCGAGGTATTATCATGAATAGTAATAGCGGGTTGGTAATGCCAACTGTCACCTTATGTCTCACTCCTAAGTTCTACGTAAATGGGGAAGACTATCGGGACATAAAATAAGTAAGATTTATTACAAGAAATAATTTATTTTATCTAAGCATGCAGTTATGCGTAGTTTAAGATTCTAGACCTATGTTTCTATATTTAAGTTTCTATATTTATATTCCTATATTTAAGTTTCTAGTGTTAAGATTCTAGGTTTGAGGATCTAGTTTTAAACTTCTAGATATAATGTTCTCTATTTACGATACTAGGACTATATTTAATGATTAAGGTTTATCGCAATGTTAAGGTAGGGCAAATGGGTCTGAAGCCTAGATTTGGGTCAGTCTGAATGCAGGAGAGTTGGGCGATCTTCCTCTTATACCCAACGTTCCTCGGCTGTGCTTAAGCGGGACGCAGGCTTGGTATGCCGGGATATGCAAGGGCAGCAGCGGTCCTGTAGGGCCTTAGAGCGTCGAGGCGGCCGCGCTCACTTGCAACGGTGGCGCCGGGGTAGCGGTCAAGGTCATCGAGGACTCTTCCTAGTCCATGACCTATACTGAAGCCCCGGAGGGTGTTCCTGGAACGCGTCCAATAATACTGATTAGGCGGGTGCTCATAGCGCAGCCTGGACTGTCATCATCACGCGCTCGCACTAGGGATGGATGGGTATTTACAATAAAGCAATCGTTGTGTGTGATGGGAAGTCCAGGTACATACATGAGAAGCGGAAAGCGTTGAGACGAGAATCAAATGCCAAGCGTATACTAAAAACAATTTAACGCAGTGATTAAAATGCGCAAGCAAATCCGAAGGCAATACTAGTATGGCGCATAGCAACATGAGATTCTCTCGCCATTACTTTAAATAGCGGTACAATGATAAGCATGATTATAATGCGTTGTATTTCGCTAAACCTGTCCTTATAAATAGCAGCAGAGTTGGGCTCCTTTAGGGGCACTACCGGGAATAACGCTAGGAGGATGATGATGAGTAATAAGTAGCGGGTTGATTTAATAAATGTTGAGTGATATTAGATGTAGATAAGTGTGTCCACTGTCTACTAAGGTTTTTTCATTATTGGTGGTACTTAGTGGTTTGTTATACAACGTGTTCCCGCCAATTTCCGTTAATTGAAAGGGGCTTAGCTTAGGTCAAATAAAGGTAATTTCTCCAAGACACCAGTATCTTAACTCTTACTGTTATCAAGATATTCAACATTTTAATTTAATCAGTTATGCAACTTTAACCAGTGTAAACGGTTTTTTGACGTGCATGTCATGTGATGTCATTTGAACATTATCACATTTGACACTAACTTTTCATTAACTCTTAAGACCCTTGTACAATAACCGTTAATGCCAAATTTAATTATTTTGTATGAAAATCGAAAAAAAAACTTTTTTTTTTTTTTTGAAAAACTAATTATGCTACTTTGTTTCGGTGAATGGACTCTGCAATATGCCGAAGTTCAACGAAATTCAGAAAAACACCCTGTATAGTACCTATTTATTTACGTATTTGCCCGTGCGGAGGAAGGGTTGAAATATTATATGCATGCAAATACTTACATATGTAAGTACTTTCATCACATTATCGCCAACGGGCCAGCACATTCACGTTATTTAGCGAAATAGCAAAAAAAATATTATTCGATTTCAGTAGGCATTAAATACTTCTGATACGTATTGAGATTCTAATAATAAGAGTAATCTTCAGTTCCATGTGGAATTATAGTGAGCACCTCGTACAGAGGATTTACCAAGGCAAACCAATGTTGTTACCTGCCCCCCTATTCTGTAACTTGTTTTAAGCTCACCTCAACGCTCCCCCACAAATATATCTTGACACCGCGATGCGTAGTAACTAAGCGTAGGTAGAGGTCTAGTTTCGTGACGGGTGATCGGCGGGGTGAGCCGTATTAGCGCGTAGCGAATAACAGCCCTGCGGCGCTACCACGAAAATCAAAACTCGAAGTTCGTATACATGCATCCCTGTCACTCGAGTAATGTAAGTGCGATAGAGATGGAAATACCCGAACTTCGACTTTCGAAGTTCGTGGTTATAGCTCTGGTGTATTTTAACACGTGATATGCGAGGCCTCTTTCAAAAACTTAGGCTCAGTGCTATACACCATTTCGGAATTGTTATTATAACATCCAAACAACCGACAATTTTTTTTGGTGATGCGGTAAATAACGGTACTGGCTTATATAACCTCTAAGTGTATGAGGTTGAGATTTCCACACGGAGCTGAAGATTAGTAGTCGCCAGGAATAAATGGCTGCCGCTTAGTCCAGTCATTATATCCAAAAAACCGACCGTACCCGTGAATAATCAGTTCTTGGATTTTTTTTTCGTAGGTCCCTCGGGGTGTCACTGGGAGTGTAAATTCAAAAAGTAGACTGAATCAGGCTCCTGTGTATATTCGAAAAACGGTTTTTCTTGAATAACTCGGCCATTTTTGATTTTACAGTAAAACTGTGAGGACAAAAATTGTAGAAAATTTGATTCGCTACAACTTTGGTCCTCACAATTTTTTTTCTAGGGTCGATATTATGGAAATTAAATTTGAAAAAAGCGACAAATTCAAAATATTTTCATCATCTCGTTTATTTTCAACTTTACGGCATAAATGAAGAGGCATAAGTAATAGTCGACCAACTTAAAATGTACTTAGAGAGGCCAACTTTTGTACAAAGTCGGCTGACGCAACCGCAGCACACAGGCAACTACGGAACCCTACACTGCGCGGGGCCCGACACGCACTAGGCCGTTTTTTTATTACTTATCAATTACTCGTAGTTCCATATGTAATAGCTAATAAACTTATAGCCGGGATATTAACATACTACATAAATCCATTTTTCAATTCAGGGATGCGTTTGCGTGATATTGGGCTTTACAGCCCTTATTTTTATTAGTCATGACATGTGTTCCGGCTAAATTGTTACTACTGGGTATATAAAAAAAAACCTTACAGTGGCAATGAATTTACTTCGAAAACTATCACGGATAGGTACAAGGCATTACTATTTAGTTAACGAGTAATAGTCGACCAACTTAATAAATGAACAGGCCACTTTCGTACAAATTCGGGCGACGCAACTGCAACGTATAGTTGGCGCGCGTGCTTGACTTGTAACAAAGGTCAAACACAGACAGGCAACCACGGAACCCTACACTGCACGTGGTTCGACACGCACTTGGCCGGTTTTTTGTTAATCTCAATTTTTAGTTATGAGTTTCTCGATCGGTATTCACTCGACTTTTATTAAAACCTGGAGAAAGGCCTTTAAAAGGCACTCAGGAATGCCTTGTGAACGCAGGCCTCTTTGAGTGTGACTCGTATATGGTTGTGTGATCACTATAGAGCAGATGAGTATGTGTATAGTGTTGCGTAGCTTAGCCATTGTGACCCGAAACTGTAGCAAAACTGGCTTAGGCTAACTTCTCACAAAAATCAAAATGCGGTGATTTTAAAGGCTTTGTATTTGTTCGGGTCAATTTGACTAACTTTTCGAAGTCCAATCGAGTTGAAATGGTATGACAATGCGCCATAAAGCTGATCTAATGATGGAGACGGAAGGTGGCCTTAGGAACTCCTAAATCAGACAAGTCAAACTCGTCGTGTTCGGGCTTATTAGAATCCTCTCAATACTAGTAGTATTACCACTACTACCTACCCAGAAATTTTACGCGCTTTAAGTACCTATTTATCACGATGACCTGTTAAGGTTCTCTCTACAAAGAAAGATCTCTATCCGTAGATAGGTTCTCCACAAGAGCAACAAGAGCCTAATATAGTTATAGGGTGTTTTTCGAGGTCTGTTTTGGAGCCTGAAACTTTAAAACCAAAAGATTATTATACAATGTTAAAAGCCACTTTTCCATGTCATTGTCCATTCCACCGAATGTACGGTAGTAAAAAAAAAAACATGTTTTCTTTCAATTTCTCAGAACTTATAATTTTTTTATTTACAGTAGTCATACTTAGCGGAAATAAATAAAGTGGAAATACTTTAAATACCTTTCGCGCGTTTGTCTTGCGTGAAAAGGCCCGACACGTCCTCTCGTCTGCCCGCATTCTTTTCGTGCCTCGCGTGTTTCTATTTTATAACTTATTTACCTTTAAAACGTCGCATAGTTAACGAAAATAACATCCTTTACTCAGATTTAAATTCTTATTAAGTTGAACAAATGTTATACCTAATATTTTTTGAACATAAATTGCCGAATTAAATTTAAAGTAGAAGATACGAATAAATACCTTAACTCATCTGTTTAATGGATGAAATCATAGTACATTTCGATGCTAGTGCGGAAAGTATGTCATTACGTCACGAGTGTCGAGATATCTTAAAAAAACTATTTTTTAATAGAGTTGCTCAAAAAGTGCTACTTTACGTAGCTGTTTAGCGTGTGGAAAGTTGGTTATCGCGAACTAGTGCTTTTCACTTTTCCCAATCAATAATTGTACAAATTGTACCATTCATTCCCATTCAATAATTGTACAATTTTTTAATACAGGTGCTCAAAAAGCGCTACTTTACGTAGCTGTTTAGAGTGCGGAAAATTATTTTTTGCGAACTAGTGCTTTTCACTTTTCCCACTCAATAATTGTACAAATTGTACTATTAATTATTATGTCAATAAAAAGTAAATAAGATAGATTAAATAGTATTATAAAAATGATTTTTGAACAACTTCATTATTTTTCAACTGCATTACAATGACGTTACAGAATTAATAATATAAAAGTGTCGAATTCCTTGCTTGTTGTTTTTCTTATTTTTTTGCAACTGTATTAAAAAAGGTCGTTCGACACACGTGCGGAAGTGTCATTCTTCACTCGTACTCGTGACGCAATGACATACTTTCCGGACTAGTATCGAAATGTACTATTATATCAAATTTAGTAAATGAATAGTACATTGTTTAACGAGGGGCGTAAGTGGGATATTGCGAACAAGAGTCTATCAGAAGCCCGACGCCGAAGGCGGAGGGCTTTTGATGACTCGAGTTTGCAATATTCTTACGCCCGTGTTATACACAATGTTTTTCATCACATCTGCGAGAAAAGAAATACATTTTAGATGAAATGAATACAAATCGTTATAAAAACTGCAACATGTCAGTCGTCCATTTTGTTGAATTTGACGTGAGGCGCGTATGGCAAAGACCCTTCGGTATACAGCCTCGATTTGAAATCACTTAAAAACATTTTACGTAGACACTAAATAACTACATATTAAATCTGAAAATAATTCAGTTAAACATGTTTAAGTAGTTTTTTAAGTTTAAATTTATTTATAAATACGTTTTCAGACATCGTATTTGACATAACACCTCTTTGCTTTGTAACTGCCACATGAGTGACAGATACAATTTAAGAAAAAAAACCATTACGCCCGTGGGCGTAAAATAGGCTATTACAGCTCTGTATGTCTGCGCATTATGAAGCCCTTTTCGAGCAAGTGTGATGAAAAAAATATTTCGCAATGTGTTGGCTAAAAAATACCTGCCTCAATTGCACCACAAACTGTGCGAATGACGAATAAATGGGCAAAATATTTATCCTATGTGTTATATGAGATTGTACCTTGATTTACCGACAATTGTTCCAACGAATGTATCTATATGTTTCGCAGAATTTTCATTTAATTAAAAACCATTTTTTCAGAATCAGTAAAATTTTCTGGAATGTTATAAAACACACCTAACCTAATGGGTTCTACAGAATGACTTTTTAGCTGTACCTCAAAAGTTAACGCTTTCTGAGTAACAGAAATTCGATGAAACGAAAATTCAACGAAACCATGCATTCGGTGAAAAGTTTCTCGGTGAAAGAAAGGGACACCGTTATATGATGAGCTTTGTAGCCAAGTTGGTAGTGACCCTGCCTAGGTCCCGGGTTCGAATCCCGGTAAGGGCATTTATTTGTGAGATGAGCACGAATATGTGTTCCTGAGTCGTGGATGTTTTCTATGTATTTAAGTATTTGTTTATCTATATATGTAAGTATGTAAATCGTCTCTAGTACCCAGCACAAGCTTTGGTTGGTTCGGGATTAGGTCGATTTGTGTAAGATTGTCGCCAAATATTATTATCGGGCCTCACTTATGATGGATAAGAAAGCGTATAAAATTGTCGAAGGATTCGAAATTAATCATCGTGATATAGTAAGATTATTTCTATAATATTTGTTCTTCTGGTGAAGTATTTAATCAAGTGGACGGTAAGCCCGTCCACTTGATTAAATGTGTGTAAGCAACCATGGTTAGCCGAGGTGAATCCATACGAATTATTACGTTGGCTTCGTGGATTGTCTTGATTGTGACTTACTCTGCAAAACTTCAGACTGAAATGCAATACTTACGTACACTTTTATACGCTGCTGACACTCTAAAATGCAAAATGAAGTGCGCTGCACTAGATAGCTTCTGGGGAAGACGTTCAAATTTGCTAGGGCTCGGTTTCCTTTAAGGTTATACGATTTTGAACACTATTATTCTATTAAAAAAATATTGCTTAGATTATTTTAATACGTACCTACATGTTAACATATTTGACAATGCATGTGCTCGAAAAGAGCTTTTTCCAAGCAACAAAATCGTGCGGAAAGTGCCACTTTTTCGCACTAGTGCTTTTTACTTTTCAATTTTTTTTTAATTTTCAAGTCGGTCGTCAGCCCGACACAAAGAGATTTTTTACTCGAGAAAAGTTTTCCAAATATTTCAATTACACGTTTTCTTTCATACAAAAGGTACATAAATACTAATAATGTATAAAATTATTTATTCATCTTTTTGAATTTGGTCAATATATAAATTAAAATATTCACTTACTTAATGTGTTTGGCTGAACGCATACCTTTCTTATGCCTTTTTCAAGTGTTTCAGTATGGCGACTTGCACATGCACAATGCGCATATGTTGACCACGCATGTATCTAAAAAGCCCGCCATTGTTGTGATTGTTGTTTACTTTGGAGTTATTTTATGTAAATATGTTAAAAATGTCGAGTGAAAGTGAGTAATCAATAATAATAATGATTTATTGCGTTTCAATAGTGTCAGTATGTTTCTTAGAAAGTTAGAACTACGACGGTACAGCGTCTTTTTGTTGTTTAATAAATTGAGTTACTCAAAATGAATTGTGTTCTAAAACCACAATACAATGGTTTTAACTTTTAAGTGAATAAGCTTGATAGCAAAAGATGTGGAGAAGTTCTGTTGCCCGCGACTTCGTCCGCGTAGAACTTGTTATCGTCTTAGAAAATATATTTCTATTAAATTATTTTAGGCGCAAGCTTAATAATCGCTGTCCCAAAAAAACTTGAACCAAATTAAGAGATGATTTCCGAAATAAAAACTATCTTATATCCGTCCTTCCAAGGGTCTCAAATTATCTCTACGTCAAAATTCATATAATCCGTAAAGTCGCCGTCAATGGACTTTGCTAACTATGTAAACAAAGGACGTAACTTTGTTTTGTCACTGTTTTTCCTTGAATTTTCACATCACCTCATCAAACACCACTGAAACTATACACTATTGAACCGGTCGTTATTGTAAAA